>CM022670.1:18816697-19466697 GCA_012295275.1 Chrysomallon squamiferum
ATCTGATATATTATTTTTAATGTAAAATAAAATTTCGTAAGGGTCATTCAATTTTCTACATGAAACAAAAAAATATTACACCCAGGAAACTTTTATATGCTTTAGTTAACATGTGAGAGATTAAATTTCAATAAAGATCATCTCAAGGTCACATGATCCACAAGGTCAGTTTCAAGGTCATAACAAGGGTCAAATGGTCAGTGTACCCCAAAATTTTCCAAATTGAACAATAATGTCAGATTTGGAATCTTTCTTATATTGCCTTTTCAACAATACCAATTTTATGAAGATTGGCCCAGTAATTCCTGAGATACAAGGGTTCAAAGGTTGGTGGTCACTCCCATTTTTGCCTAAAATCTCAAAATTCAGGGGGGCCATATCTCCCACAACACTGGTCCAATTGCCTAAAATTTCAGATTTAGTGCTGTGGGATCCCAATCAACAAGTATACCAAGTCTCATAAAAAATCTAAGACGGTCAGGTTTAAATTATTTTTTTTTGGGGGGGGGTGATTTGACACAGAATGACCTATATATATATATATATATATATTCAGAGAGAGAGAGAGAGATTTTATTAAAATGATTACTTGCAGTAACCTTGTTTACAAAAATCAGTTTTCTTTTGGTGTGCAGAAGTGAGTAACTGTTATTGATGTTGTTAGTGTCATATTGTTTTTCATTAGTTAAATACTTGTAAACTATAAAATAGTGTATGATGTGATTTTTACTTTTCAAATTTGTTGTCTTTTAAGTTTTCTATGAAGATTGTATTATTCAGTTTAATGTTATATATCAAAATATTTGTGCTTAATTAAAAAACCCACAAAAAAACAAAAAAATATGTAATCTGTATAAATCAAATCAGAATTAGTTTTACATAGAATATCTATACAGTAAGTGTGTATCCGTTAGTGAGTGAAGCATTTTAAATTCCTTATACAACATTATATATATATAAATATATCCATCAGTTCTATATATGATACACAATCATTGTTGTTATTTTCAAACTATAACTGTCATGTCATTTAATATTGTCCTGATTGATTTCTGAAGTAAAATATGTGCCATTCCCTGTTGTTTTTTTCTTCAGGAAATAAATTCTCAAAGAAATTGTTGTATTTTCTATTTTAGTAATATCTATTTATAAATGTTAAAATGTTTTTATACATCAGTGACATGACATCTATTTGGTCTGTCTGTATTGACAGGTATGGTTTTTGACTAGTTAAACTGGTGTTTTTATTAGTATTAAAAATTAGCTATTAATTTATTATTAATAAATTTACCTATTAATATTATTATATTTACAATTATTTAACTTTTATTTCCTTACAAAGCAGTTGAATAAAAATTAATTACAATTTTTATTTATTTTTTATTTTTATTTTATTGTTATTTTTTATTCATTCATTATTTTTCAGTCTTGTTTCTGCCCACAGGGAATCTATGGATTTAATTAACATTATTTTACTGTTTGGAATTTTTACAGTAATTGTTGCTATACAACCAAGTAAGTATATTTCATTTTGTTTTTATTCATTAATGTTTATCAAAGTGATTTTTATTTTGTAAAATTTTAACTGTAAGCAGCGTTGTTGTTTTTTTACTCCCATCTTTGTGTCTGTCTTTCTTTCTCCTTATATAATCTATCGTTTTATTCCTCTTTTTTTCTTTTTTTTTTTAGTATAGTTTTATTTTATTTCATTTCATTTAATATTTTATTTATTTTTTATTTTTTTATTTTATTGGTTATAAAATTACTTTAATATTTCTGTTATATATATTATTTAAAATATATATATATATACAAAAAGAAAAGTCCAAATTCAAATAAAATCATCATTAGATGATAGAATAAAGTTAAACCAAGAAGATAAAATTTAGTGACACACACACACATTTAACCTTTGTACATCATAATAAAGTTTACAGGGATTTTTTTGGAATGACATTTTATTTAGCTCTGGATAAATTGAACCAAAAATATGAATATGTTTTAAATACTTTCAGTTTTATTTATTTTTAATTTTATTAATTTTATGATATATATAATATATAATTATTATAATTTTTTGGTTGTTTATATGTATTTTTGAATTGAACAGAAATTGATCCTGATGATGATAAGCAATTTAAGAGAGTTGGTAAAAATACATATCTTTGGTGTACAGTGGAAGAGGACTTAACAGATAGGAGGCTTACATTTTTGTGGGAAAATGAGGTCATAAAAAATTCCTTCAGAAAGAATGTAACCAAAGTTAATGGTACAACTATACAGCTGGAAATAAGGAATGCCACTAAAAATGACAATGGCATTTATAAGTGCTGCCTTCTGAGAAAACAAAGAGAAAATGACTGCACAAATGAGGCAGAACTTATCTTTGGCGGTAATATTAATAGTTATTAAAAAATATTTATAAAAAACCCCAAAACATTATACATTCAAAAATAGTGTCTGCATATGCATGTGTTATGTCTATATATGTATGTTTGTGTTTGTTTGTGCATGCATATGGATGTATAAGTGTGTGGGTTTGTGTGAGACAGTGAGCGCATATTTCTCTATGAAAATATGCTTTTGTTTGTGTGTGTTTTTATGTCATTGTTTGTGTAAGTGTATGTTGTATGTTTGTGTTTGTGTCATGTTTTACATGATGAATAATGTTTTAATTTGTTATTTTAATAGAACACAATAATTTTATTTAGGGTGAAATTTAATTAACATTCCAGCTAAACATTTTGTAGATATTCAGTATCAAACTTTTCAGTGCCTCGTGTTGCAAATGAGTTTTTTTTCATTATAGAGCCACCTGCCGTTCCAGTTCTAAGTCCTGCAAACTGTACAAATTTCAACATGGAATACATGACCTGTCTCATTGACAAGGTGAAAACTGTACAAGATTTGGGCAATATCCCTACAAGCTGGAATGTATCATTTAGGTATTAGTAAGTAATATGTTGAATTTTATATACAAATTAAATGTTTTATTTAAGCAAAATATGGAATATAACATTTTCATATTACGTAAATAATGTTGTATATTTAATTAATATTTGGTTCATATTAATTGCTTTATTTTGTTTGAAAACTAAGAAATTCATAAGATTTAAATAAAAATATACTGAATGTTTTGTTTGTTTATTTTTTTCTAACAAACTTACAGTAATGGTGGTCGTAAAAGGTGTGATGAAACAAAACCAGAGAAGAAAATTTTGATTTGTAATATAACAAATTTTTTGTCAAAGACTAATCATAGATTTGAAGTTGAAGCTGCAAACGAAATAGGAAATGCCACAAAAAGGATTACAATTAACCCCTTGAATGTCAGTAAGTATTTGAAATAGTTGTATCCAATCCCCAAGCTTTTTAACTTATGTTGTTCTGAATACATTACAGTACATTTTAGCATTTTTGTAACATTTACATTACTGGTTAAATGGTTATTTTATATGTGATTTTCTGTTAATTTCAGATGTTGTACAATAGTATTATACATAATATAGTAAATTTTGTCTGTGGATTAGGAATGTGAAATAAATCTATAGGACTTGAACATGCTGTATTATACAATATCATTTTGAACATTAAATTATTATTTTTGAATAATTTCAGTAATTTTATTTTAGTTATTCACTGGACTGTGGTTCTTTTTAGGATTTACACAGTACAAGCTTGAATATTAAATTATTATTTTTGCATATTTCAGTAGTTTTGATTTATTTAGCCATTCATTGGACATAGGATATTATTATTTTTGTATAATTCAGTAGTTTAATCTTAATTTAGTGACTCACTGGATAGAGGATTTATGGAGTACAAGTTTGAATATTAAATTATTATTTTTGTATTTTTCAAAAGTTTTATTTGCTTTATTTTCAGTACAACCTAGGCCAGTTAAAAAATTTCAAGTGAATTCACAACATTCTGGCTTGAACCTGAGTTGGACTTCACCTCTTGACTGCATTGATAAACATTTATTATTCATTATTTCGTACACATCTAAATGGGAAAAACCCAATTCAAATGTAAGTGAATAGTGTTTGTGTTTGTGTTTTATTTATTTATTTATTTTCGATTAATATATGTTATATTTTTTAACTTATTATTATTTTTTTTAATTATATATTCATATATACATACATACAGACAGACAGACAAACGTGTGGGGCATTGTGTTGTTTTTTGTGGGGTTTTCTGGGGGAAAGATAATTTAATAAATAAACAAGTTATGTTCAGTGAAGATGCCAATACTAATTTTTTGTTTCTTGTTATGATAAATGAATTTTGGCTTATTGCAATACTATTTAATGAATATTATTTTTTAACTTAAAACAAATTAATGTCAGTATTGTGAAAATGTTTTATTACTCATTTATAAATAGTTAATGGCAGGTAACTCTGGGTTGTTTTCATGTTGAAACAGCACTAAAAGTCACAGGATTCAAGCTCTTATTCATTTTCATATTGCATTACAGACTGATATTTAAATGTAGTTTACCTTTTATCATAAGCATCTTTATTATGTCAACACCTATTTTATCAAAATCAGTTTATTCTTAATGGTTCATTTCCATTCCAGCCATCACTGTACTATTAAATGTATCAAAGCTATAGTATATTTATGTGTTGGTTGTTAAAGATTAGCATTTAAAATCACACTTTTGTGTGAATGTTCACTTCTTTTGTTTATATTTATGTTATTTAAAAATTAAAAAAAGGACCTGATTTTTTTTTTTTTTTTTATATTTATTGTCAAGTTTCATTTTAATATTTCCATTTAATCTTATCACATCCAGGTGACTGTAAATTGCACTAATGAAACTTTTTTGTCATCAATACTGCCAAGAAAGAGCTTGATTTCTGGTGTGCTGTACAAAGTGTGCATTAAGTCGAAACCACTTGATGGGACAGGCTATTTTAGTCTATCTGTCTGCAAGTCTGTAACTACTTCTGTTGGAGGTAAGATGTTAAAGGAATCTTTTTTGAGAAATTTCCAGGAATGTTTATTCTCCTTAATATTATTGTTCTTGTCCAAAAACAAAATCATTTAAAATAATTGTTTTAATTTTACTTCTTTTTTAATAATATTTTTTTTATTAATATTGATCATATATATATTTTTTTATTTACTTTATTTTTCTTTCTTTCGTAAACTGCAGTAAAGAAATTGGTATTTAAAAAAAAATATATAAATCTGGTGACAGATGAATGTGAATAAAAATGAAAAATAAAAAAATGTCTTTTTAAATTAAATTCTAATTGCTTTAGAAAGAGGGTGATTATAAAAACCTGTATTATATATAAATAAAATATTATTTGTACATAAAATATTTACTTAAACATTTTAATCAGAAATAATCATATTTTGAAGTTCCTAAAAGTGGACCCATTGTACATCCGTGGTTCTACAGCTTAGATTGCCGAGATTATCCTGCCTTAGCACTTTATTGGAAGGTAAATATATTTTGTTTACTCTTACAAAAAATGAATAGTAAAAATTATTGGAGAAATACTGATATTTGGAAAAATATGTTTGAAATTTAAAATTTACAATAATCCTAATGTAAATAATCAAGTGATCTTAAAAAACAATATTCAAAATGTGGTATTATTGTTTTTCCTAAAAATGAGTTTTGATTTTTACTTCATTTTACTTCATTATCATATAAAGTTATTAATGAGTTAATTATGCGAGTTCTGTTTTAGAGCCTATATAGATACTATTCATGTATGGACATTCTAATACAGTTTTCTGCCTTTCCATAAATAATTGTATAATATTTTGTTTTTGCTGTGAATATTATTGAAAAGTAAAAACAAATTATCAAGTACATTTTACAGTATGCCTATGCTTGGATATTTACATACAAATCCAATAAGGCAGACAGTTTTCTGTGGTTGAAAACTAGAATTGCTAAAACATGAACAATAAAAATTCCTTACTTTATTTATTTATTTATTTACTTACTACTACTTCTTCTTCTTCTTCTTCTTCTTCTTATTATTATTATTATTATTTTTATTTTTTTTTTTTTTTTTTTAACTTCTAGGAAGTGCCCTTACCTCAAAGGGGAAGCAAAAATTTGAAAAATTTCAACATTTTTGCTGGATCTCAAGAGCAGTATGTAAATGGAACAGACATGTCTGTTATTATCAACATCAGTTACCCTGAGTTTTGTTCACGTGAATACAGAACAGCTTCCATTCAAGCAGAAACATCTGCTGGAGCTTCTATTAATTCTTCTATTAAAATATTTTCTCCAAACAGAGGTACGTAATAATACTTTATTAATTTATTTATATATTAATCTTTAAGAAAACTTAGCATGTACTTTGGTTTAACTTCATTACTTATAATTAGTTTCAGAATATAATTATTATTTGAAACCTTTTTTTCTTTTTAATGGAAATCTGGGCATGATTCGATTTAATATATTTTCTAAATTTGGTGTTTAACTTATAAAATTACTTAGTATTGTTTGTTTTTATTATTATTATTATTATTATTATTATTATTATATTTATATTATTATTATTAATTTTTTAGTTCCTGCAAAACCATACAGTGTTCAGAAAATTATGAAAAATTCAAAACTTAAAGTAACTTGGAAAACAGAAAAAAACACCCATCCACCTGATGTTATACGAGTTCACTGGTGTTATGGATATTTCTGGAAGAAAACAGATTTAGTCCATTGTCAGGTTAACAAAAAAAGTTTTCTTTAAAAAATTATGTAATTAAAAACTAAAATTATTTTAAATAAAAATCATATATAACTACATTTTCAGTATGTTAAATATTTAATAAAAAATGTATTATTATTTTAATTTTAATTAAATATATCATTTAAGAAATACTTTAAAAATGCCAAGGAAATAAAACTTTGTATCATCTGTAATATTTTATTTTTTATTTATTTCAGAATGAAATTGGTGAAGTTAATGTTTCAGACACAGATGAAATCATGATTGACATACCTTTCTCTGGCAATCCTATCAAATGTGCAAATTGTGATTGGAGAATTGCAGTTTCCATGGAGACAAGTGAAATCTCTAGTGGTCTGATATGGGAAAGGAATCCACTTGAAGGAATTACCAGTGAAAAAAGTAGAGTGGAAAAATTAAATATTTTGTTTATTATTTTGTGGAAATTAAAATATATTATTTTGATAAACATGCTTTTTTTTCACTTAAATATATTTTTTTATTTTTCTCTAAAACAAACTCCTCTGTCATGGCCTCCATGTTTAACATCAGTTGCTAAAGTCTGCTTTTGGTAGTAGCAGCAAAACATTTTGTTTGTTTTATCATTTTAAGAACATTAGTGTACAAATGTTTGTGTATCAATAATCCATTCAGATTTTAGAATTTGCTGGACATTACTCATTTTCTGTCTTTTGGTTTTGTACAACTGCTGGTAATGATCACTGTGTTTTAAATTGCATAGCTAAATTTTTTTTGCTATGGCTTATTTTGCACAACTAATTTTTATGCAGTGCATTTGATGAAAGCTGTTTTATTAATTTCATTTTAGACTGCATTGAAAGTTCAAAGAAGCAGGATCATTTTAATTCAAACGATAGTCAAATTACATGTAAATTGCCATCATTGTTTAAAAAGTGATTGTACTTGCAAAATTTTGTGCCATTGTTGACAATGCTATTACTATATAAACTGTTCTTTGTTCTAGAATGTATACCTTAATCTGAAGCAGACAGCATATATATATACTAAATAACTGGAGATTAAAAATATGTTGCAGATATGATTAAATAATGCTTGTTCTTTTCACATATTGTACTTGCATAAGTACTGTTACACTTACATATACATAATTATAGATACCCATGTGTGTGTGTCTCTGTGTGTGTTTTTGTGTATGTATATAATTTGTTAATTTTTTTTTTATACAGTAATATTTAAAGATAGTGATGGAAAAACGGTTATTATCATCTGTGTCTCTATTGCCCTTTTCATCCTAGTTCCAGTGTTTATTTGCTTTTTATGGTAATTACAATTATTGTTTAACTATTATTATTCAGCTGAACACTTATATATATACTACACACACACACACACACACACACACACATATGCACACATTCACATACATACATATATAAACAAACACACATATATATATATGAGATAAAAAGAGAAAAAAAATGTGACATTTTCACATTTAAATGCACTCTTTTCATTGTAATCTACATAAACATCAGTGTTGTACCAGTAACTGCAGATTTTTTAAATTTAATTATTTAATTTCCACTTTTTTCTTTTCTTTTTATTTTTAATAGCAAGAAAAAACATCCAAGACAAAAATTTGAATATCCATCTAATGCATATAAAGTAAGTTTAAATTATTGGTTTATTTCTTTATTCTTGTTTGCTTGTCAAAAAAAACCCATACCATCATATAGTTGTCTTCTTAACTTTTACCTAACTGGACACTCTGAAGCTCACACACTGTTATAAATAGCCAACAGTAACCCTTCTCAAAAACAAATTTTCACAAATTTTGTGGCAAGGAAGATATGACAGTTAAATTCAAAATACTTCAGGTGAGAAGGCTGCAGAAATGAATGTTCACTAGTTTCATCAGTGTTGACTAATTATTAACAAAGAAAGAAAAATATGTTTTGACTGTGATATTTAGTGATTTGATTTTTTCTTTAGTTCTGTGTAGTTTTGTATTCATGTACCTGTTACCCAGTGTTGTTCTTCTGTAATATTTGTCATTTCATGTTTATTTTTTAATTATTTTAATTATTTAATTTACTTTAATTTACTTTTTTATTTTATTTTATTATTTTTCAATTATTTTTTGTTTTTTGTTGAGCACATGAGTTTCCTGAAAGTACTTTTTGTGTTTTGACTTGTCTAACCTAATCACTGAAAATTATATTACTACATTAAGAGATTTTGGGGGGGGGTTGTTTGTTTGTTTGTTCATTTCAAATGTTTATCTTTTTTTAAGGGAGAGAGGAGGGATTGGGTTTTTACCCCAGTAATATATATATTATTTTTATTTGTAATTTTTAAAAGTCCAAACAATACAATCTACTGGAAAACAAAACTATAAGCTAGAAGCAGCAAACTTTGATTATCAGTTTAGACAGTAAATTCTTTGTGAATAAATTTGTAATCTTGAGATTTAGTTTTTAATGTACTGAATAAAATTAACATTATCCTTTATGTTTAAATCAGAATTTTAGTTTCTTCTTTCCATTTATAATTTACTCATATTTGGACTCTACTGTAGATTAATAATGTTGTCTGAGATCAAAATTATTTATTATTTCCAGATGGGGCAATCTCTGATTTAATGTGACAACTTTATTAATAGTTAAATAAGTGTGTGTGTGTGTGTGTGTGTGTGTGTTAGCAATGTTACAATTATGCACTTTCCATTGTTCTCAAGTAGCAGTGGACTGGGTGAGGACCATCAAAAATGGCGTGTTGACAGGTTATAAATAGATTTCTAAGAATAAATGTTTTTTGATGATGTTCTGCACACATTTCTATGCATCCTCGTCTGTTTGAGGGAATGAGGACATGTCAACCAAATGTGCCTTCTGATCAATTGAGAACATTTGTTTACCTTATTTATAAACTATGTGAATGCTTTTGTTTATAATTTAATTCTACACATAGCAATTTTTCAGTTTTTGTTGATGTTTCCTTTGGCTTCAACTAAAAACAAAAATGTTTACACTTTTCTTCTATGCATTTTTGAGGAGGTATAGGCATTTTTGTCAGGTTTTTTATTCAATATGTGGCCAATTAACATAATAAAAAAAATACGTAAAAATTGTACATTTTTCAGCATCTTCCATTTTCAGGATATTTCAAAAAAATTGGTCTCATTTTGTTTCTTTTTTAAGGCTCTATCCAATGAAACAGGACATTTCTTGAGCTGAATTTTAGCTGAATTTTTTTGTAAATTACCTGCATATATTATATTATTTTTTAGTTAATTAACAATACAGAAGATTCTAAACAATCAACTGAGGTAAATGTTTTTCTGTTGCTTTCATTTTCATTTTAAAATTACAGAATAAATGGAATGTGATTTATATAAATTACATAATCCCAAACACATCAGTATAAATATAATTACTTACACTAACTCATTCAGATTCTATATTTATTATTATTTTCTTTTTATCTCTTTTTTTTTTGTGACAACTTGATTAATAGTTAAATAATTATGTGTGTGTGTGTATATGAAACATTAGCAATGTCACAATTATGCACTTTATGCTATCTAGACTTTACCAATGATCACTGATAATGTCATTCTCAAGCAGCGGACAGGGTGAGGATCATCAAAAATGGCTTGCTGACAGTTTATAAATAGATTTCAAAGAATAAATCTCTTTTGATACTGTTCTGCACACATTTCTATGCATCCTTGCTTTCAAAATTTAATTTCTTTTAACTGCAATCATCTCCAATATTCTTATGAATAAAAGTTAAAAATTTGCCTTACAAAGTCAAATAAGTAGGCTTAGCAGATGAGATTTTTAAAAAAAACAAATACACTTTCAACAGATCATTTATTTAACTTTATTTCTGCCAAATTTCATGGAAATCTGTAATTGCAATCATGGTTTGTTCAATTATGATAATGGATGTCACTATTTGAGGGAATGAAGACACATAATCCAAATGCTGTTGATCAAGAGCATTTGTTTACCTTATTAATGTGCACTAATTCTGTCCTCAGCAATTTTTCAGTTTTTGTTGATATTTCCTTTGGCAACTGATTAAATAATTGTTTACACTTCTCTTTTATACATTTTTAAGGAGATACGGGCATTTTTGTCAGGGTTTTTTACTCAGAGTGTGGCTAATTGACATAATAAAACAATAGGTAAAAACTGATACATTTTTCAGTGTCCTTCCATTAACAAGATATTTCAGAAAATGTGGTCTCATTTTGTTTTGTTTCTTAAGGCTCTAACCAATGAAACAGGACATTTCCTGATATATTTGAACTGAAGTATGTATAATATAATGAAAATAATATTATATATATATATATATATATATATTATATTATTTTATTTTTTAGTTATTTAAGAATACAGAAGATTCAAAAAAATCAACTGAGGTAAATGTTTTTCTTTTGCTTTCATTTTCATTTTAAAATTACAAAACAATTGGAATGTGATTCATATAAATTATATAATCCCAAACATATCAATATATGTGAGCATTAGTTTCGGAACATTAATTGCATTCACTTAATATTTATAATAAGTATATAAAAATATGTATATTTGAACTGAAGTATGTATAATATAATGAAAATAATATTATATATATATATATATATATATTATATTATTTTATTTTTTAGTTATTTAAGAATACAGAAGATTCAGAAAAATCAACTGAGGTAAATGTTTTTCTGTTGCTTTCATTTTCATTTTATAATTACAGAATAAATAATCCCAAACACATCAGTATAAATATAATTACTTAAACTAACTCATTCAGATTCTATATTTATTATTATTTTCTTTTTTTCTCTTTTTTTTTTGTTTTTTTTTCATATTTACGTGAGCATTAGTTTTGGAACATTAATTACATACACTTAATATTTATAATAAGCATATAAAAATATGTATATCTAAATTGTTTTCCTAGATATGTGTGTGACTGTGGTTGTGTGCCACTGAATGAAAAGTTGATGAAAAGACATTTATCAAAAAAATGTATATATAATAACACTTCTATTAATATTTAAAATATGTTGGGGGGGTTGGTATGTGTTGATTAAATAGTTATTCCTTTGATTTTTTTGTTTTTATTGATTTTTTTGTTGTTTTTTGTTGAACAGCGGTTATGTGATGAACATTCTAGGACAGATGACAAAGACAACGAGAAACCAGCAATGAAAGTCAGTGGACATAAAAGCAGCCCCAGTGACAATAACATGAAAAGCACTTTAAATTTATCATGTAATTCAGTTTTTAAATCAGAAATGACAGCAGCTTCAGAAAGGACAGCAGCTTCAGAAACAACGTTAAATAGTGGAATACATTCCTCTGATAAGAGATTACGAGGACCTGGAGAGTTTGATATCCAAGACAGTAGCATGTCTGGAACATGCTGTGATCTGAACAGTGGTGTATCTCATCACTATGAGATGACTGTTGTAAATAAACTTGACACTAGCTGTGAAGCTTGTCCAAGTTCTCAGGAAACTTTGTTAGTTTAAATTCAGATTAAAATCATGGTTTCACACCGCTGCATCAAATATAAAACATAAAAACTGCTGAATCACACATTACTGTTAATAATTTACTTACTCTATTTATTGTTTGTTTGTTTGGATTATATATTTTTTTGAAGTTTATTATTTTTATGCACTTTTATTCATAACAGTGTTTACATGCTGTGTTTATCATAACAGTGTTTATGTGTTGTGTTTTATAAAAAATAGATTAGAACAAATCTTAAACCATATTAATGTGAAATGTTCGTAACCACCTTTTCCAGTAAGATGTTGTTTTTTAGAAATGTACACGAACCACCTTGTTTAAAATAATTCTACAGAATATTTTCATTGTTTTTTCTTTCTTCAAAACAAATTCTCTGTCCCATTCCAACCAGTGCTGTATTTTAATGTTTTATCATTTTAATTTAACCACAAAGGACACATATTCAGTTTCTATTTCATTTTAAAATATTTTCAAACAATTATCTATCTTTTGTTAAGTTTACAGCAGCTTTTTATTTTTCCCAAGCCATATAAGTGTACATTTAAAAAAAAAGAAACAAAAAGATATATTTTATGATTAAAACTAATGAGCAGTAATTAATAGGGAGCTCTCAGTAGGTTATAAACTGAAAGCTATTTTTTGTATGTTATTTTCTGTCTTTAACCTAAATCTTTATAAAATGTTGAGGCCATTAGAAAAAATGTGTGATATTTAAGTCTTGATCCAGTCATACATTTAAAATATTTTTATCTGAGTTTTTCTCATTATTGACACATTTACAGCAGTTTGAAATTAGTTTTTAATCGTTTTACAATTTAACTTTTTTATGACATTTTTTTAGTATAAATCAATAAACTGAATTTAGCCATTTAATGTATTTGTTATTTATTCATTAAATATTTAGAAAAGAAGAAAGTAAAAGTCTGTGTGTATGGATGGATGGATGTGTATCTACGTGAATGTTTTTTTCTTCTAGATTGAAAAAGTTGATTTAATTTGTTCTGAATTTTTCAGCAAAGTTTATCTTTATAATCAGACAAGATACAGAGATGAGTGTTGTGTCAAAAGTTTTAAAGGATGTGAACATATCACTGTGAAGGATCACAAAGGAAAATATGAAAAAATATAGTTTTTTACTGTTTGAAAAGAAATCAATGAACTCAGTGTAATATATTGACCTTAGGTGTATGTCTTACTTGACACAACATTATTGGCTGCAGATGTCCAACAAAATTGGCGCTTAGCCAATCAGTGAATGGTCATAACAACTACAAGGATAATCATAAATGAGTATGTTATCAGTATCGTTTCATTTTATAATGATATATGTGTGTGTGTGTGTGTGTGTGTGTGTGTGTGTATATATACATGTATATGTATATATCATTTTATAATGTTTATATATGTATATACATACATATTGTTATTTGACACTGCATAAGTCTATGTTATGGGAGTGTGTCCTTCTGCATAGTTCGGTTATTTATCTACACCTGCTTCTGAATAGTCCAGAAGAGACTGGGAACAGTGTGTTCACTGAAAATCTAAAACTGAAAAAAATTAACATGTTAATCAGAGCAAGCTGTTGTGAAGCACTTGTGTTCACCTTTAAAGACAACATTTATAATTGTTATCCTGGAATAATTTTTATTGGAAATTAACAAACCAAGGGAAATAATCGAGTCTCGATTTTTAACATAATTATATAACAGTTCATAAGGGGCCTGACAATCAGACGTGCTTCACAACAGCTTGCTCTGACACGTTAATTTTTTTCCATCAGATCGAATAATAAATACTTAAATATAGGATTTAATAAAATAATAAAAAAAAAATTAGTTAAAAAGTTGTTACTGAAATTTAAAAATAGCCATTAATTGAAAAACTGAACTATGTGTTTTTCATTTTCACTTTTTGATTTCATCTTCTTCCCAAAGTGTCTTTTCAAAAATGGAAATGCGGTTGA
Organism: Chrysomallon squamiferum; assembly: GCA_012295275.1. Taxonomy (NCBI): domain Eukaryota; kingdom Metazoa; phylum Mollusca; class Gastropoda; order Neomphalida; family Peltospiridae; genus Chrysomallon; species Chrysomallon squamiferum. Next base: position 18,830,906 of record CM022670.1, read on the forward strand.
TATGAAAAGGCACAAAACCTGTGCAACCGTATGTAATTACAAAATAAAGGTTCATTGATAAATTAAATTATGCATTGCCATACCACTATCCATTTTAAAAGTATTATATTATATAAAAAAAAAAAATATTTTTAAAAATCATCAAACCTTTTCTCTCGTGTAAATATCCGAATTTCTCTCAGAATAAATAATTTCAAAGATCACCTTAAATTTAAAATAAACGATTGTAGACTGTGTTTATAATTATTTATAATTATTTTTAAGTAACGTAACCATTGTTCTAGTCTGAAAAATAATGAAACTTTGATAAAATAATGACTCTTCACAAGTGTATTTTGAATCTTTATCAACCAATTTTACCATTCCCGCATCATCACCATAAAATCTATCGTATTCTCATATGAACAAAAACAAAGTCTCTTAAATATTACCAAGATAAAATATATATTTTTTTTATCTAAGAACGTCTCAAAACAAATGTATACAATGACGTATATACACACAAATCACGTTCCATCTAAGAAAAAAAAACATATAATGGATTTGTAATAGTAAAAATATTTTCTAAATCAATACGAATACGAATTCTTTTCTTTTTAAATTATTATTATTAGTAGTAGTAATATTATTATTATTTATTTTTTTTTTTTTTTTTTTTTTTATTATTGCCTAAGAAAATACAGAGTACAGATGATATAAAGATTTTTAAATTTAAATAACAACAACAATATACATACTGAATTATTAAAATATATACATAAAATACAGTCGTAAAATTCTGTCTGTTTTTTTTTTTTTTTAACTTTCAGACGAGCTGATGGTATTAGTAGTATTTGTAGAAGTATATGAAAATAAATTTTGGAACTATTTTTTCAGAAAAAAAATGCGAATTACTCAAAAAAATTAATGCACAACTGAAAAATGTTACTGAAACTCTCTCTATAAAAAAAAAAAAAAAAAACATTGTAAAGAAAACAAATTTTGTTCTCCTAATCATTATTCTCTGTAGTTAAAAAAAAGTTATTAAATCTGAATTCATGGTTTCATTCTAATTAATAAAATGACTGACTGTTTTTATAATTACATTAATGTAAAAAGTCCTAATTCAGATGAAATTATGGAAACATTCATTATCTGTATAAATAATAATTGATCCGTAATTTCTTTTTTCTTTTAAGGAATAATTTTGTTGATTAACATAAAACCAGTGGGCACTTTCCCGTTCCAGCCAGTGTTATTCGACTGTTGTATTAGATGCCGCTCTATATTTTTTTCTTGTTAGTGAAAAGATGTGGATAAAAGATTAAGTGTGGTTAATTTGAAAGAGCAGACAATGATATGGCGACAGCAAATTTAACAGTCTCGAACATACTTATCTGCTTTTTCGTAATCAGTGAAAAGCTTTATAAAAAGTATACATATATACGTCAGTCATAATAATAATCATCATCGTCATCATTTCCAATTAAGCAACACAAATAGGCAATAATTTACACACTCGCAAGAATAATAACAATTAAAAATATGATTTTAATACTCGTAACGGCAACTGTCGTTGAAGCAAGAAAAGAAAATGTCTATTGAACCAATTATCGTATGATTTGTAATATAATATAACATTCCCAGTAAGAAATGAATCAAAATATCCTTATATGAATGGGTTTGGTTTAAATGCACCGTAACCACCACAAGCAGAATGTAACAAAATATTTATTATATTTAACTAACTTTGTTTCAAGTTTACCGAATATCTTTTCTTTTCTTTGTATATGTCTCTGTTTGCATGTTTGTACTTGTGCATCTACAAAAAGTCATCATAATTAAGTGCATATTTATCTAGTCTAATTTATTTATATATTACAAATTTTATATGATAGTTATTGATGAACTCCGAGAATTTCGAATAAATGGCTGCTGACCTGATATTTCAGTTTTGATTTTGTTATTCATTAACTAACTTATATTTCATAATGAATAATAAAATTGACCAAAAAAGTTAGGCTGTATATCTCTAAAGAATATGACATAATGTTTCAATTATCAGTTAATTTACAGATATACATGTAGATTTGTGAACTTGTTACTTTGAAAGATGTTTCTGTTTAATTTAGGTTTTTGTTGACATTACTATCAGAATATATAGAAATATCATTAAAAAGTATATCCTGTTAGTAGGATTTAAACAATGAAAATAATATTTCTCAGTCTTTTTTCATCAAGTTTTTTCATTGTTCATTTTTCTTACATCATCCCTTCTAAAATGCTTCACAAAAAGAGAAGGAAAAAAGGAATCAATTCATTCGACCATTGTTTCTTAATACAACCCGTGGAACGCTGTAAAACCCAAACTGGGTAGCGCGAAGTCCGTTTGCTTCTGTACTTCTTGGAACCATCATGTTTCCTGCTAGACTGGAAGACTGATCGTCGAATTTGATGAATCGGAACAATGGCGCTTTTGTTATGTACATTCCCAAATGGATGCTGGTTGAAATCATCGGAGAACGTTTCTTGCAGTTCGTCCACTATCCTTCCATTGACCTCTGTGCGCCACATCGTCCACAGATGTAGGTTTCTCATTGGATCAAAAGTCTTGCTTAAGTTGTGAAGGGAATGGGGGAAGGCCAGATGGGATGCTAGGTGAACAGATGGATTGATGGGTTGCTTTTTGAGATACGTAAATGGATAGTTGAATGGCGTGTGCATGTACGAATCTATATTTGAATGTATGTATGTATCTATATATTTATGTATGTATGCATCTATGTATGTATGTATGCATGTATGTAAATGTGCGGGCGTATGTGTGTATGTGTGTGAGAAAGAGTGTTTGTTACTATAGTTGTTATTGAATTATATCAATTTTGAATTTCTGAAGGAAGTAAAGTTATGAGTCACTGGTTATGCTTTATATTAAGAATATTATTATTCAACATTTCAGTGTTTATTTCAAATATGGTAAGTTAATATTGCCAAGTTTTATCTAATTCATTTTTTCTTTCGTTATTTTTATTATTATTATTTTTTTGTTTGTTGTTGGTTTTTTTGTTGGTTTTTTGGCTGTTGGTTTTTTCAAGCAATGAATTCATTATAATATATTCTGGCGTATAATTCATTCATGTATAATCAGTACATGCACAGACCCACTAATCTTTGGCACGTCGGCCTGAAGTTAAATAGCACGGCGCCTTACTGCCATGTCATATCAAATCAGAACTTTAAATCAACCAGATTTTGTAACAACACACATTTTAATAACATTGTCTTCACAGAAGTAGCAACAACTGAATGAGTCTATGCAACAGAGTGGCGAAGGCTTCATATTAAGGTCAGCCTATTTCGGTTACATTTTTATTTTACGATGACTGAGCAATCCCTTTTGATTGCTACGTGTTTTTATCTTTCCATCAACGTCTTTAATATAACGCAAACAACGACAGTCAGAAATAAAGAAATACTTTCATCTAAGTATTAAAATAATTTTACTTGTTCTATACCAAATGGCGTTAATTAAAAAAAATCAAAATAAATGATTTTATTCTTATTGCTTCTTTGTTACTGTCTTTTATTTTATTATTTTCGTTGATTTATTTAAATAATATTAATAAATTTATACTGTGATGGATAAATGGGAACAAATAATCCTTTTATATTATTAAAGCACATTTTCAATCTGATCTACAGTTTGTAAAAACATATAAAAATCAGAAAATTAGATAATTTTTAAAAGCAATCTAGAGAAATATCAAACTGAGATTCAAAATTTATATTATAAACATTTTAACAATTCAGAAATAATACTCTCAAATATGCTTCCAACATAAAGTAATACAAAGCATTAAAGGTATGTTAGTTACCTTAAACTTTGAAATTAGATGGAAGTGATAACTTCAAAGATTAATATGACCTAACAGCAGCAATTTAAAGTGACTGAAATCACCACTCCCCTCAAATATACAGCAAATGAATCAGTCTTAATGAAGTAAGGATGTTTGAATAGATTATATTAGTAATTAAATATATTATTTGTTTTTGATGTTATATTTTTAAAGATTTATAAAGCATTACAGAGATGGTTTATTATTATTATTATTATTATTATTATTATTATTATTATTATTATTATTATCATACTTTAATTATTTATTTTTATTCATATATGTATATATTTTTTTTTTTTTTAAATTTCATGCTTAATGTAAAATACTTAGTTACGTACTACATAATATAAAACCTATAAATATATATTTTGAAATATTCCACCATTATTATTTTTGCTTCCAATACAAGGTTAAATAAAAATATTTCGACTGGAATGTTGTCACAGAATGCTTTAAAACGAACACTGATGTAATAACTTCTTTTTCTTGCATCGATTAATACGTAATTAGAACACACTTCGTGTATGAAGTCGGAATCAAAATAAGAAAATGACGTAATGTAAAAATGCCTGGAGAACACCTATTCCTCGGAAATTTGAATAATACCCATGTTTAGAAAAACAATAAATATTACAGCATACAATGTTATTGTTACGGAAAGCATTCATTAAATGCAACTTGGTGTTTACGAACACGTAAGTTCTATATATATATTTAGTAGTCTATTGTATTCAAATGGGGAATATATTTTCTCATGTATCAGGAAGATATTAATGAAAAAACGTACTGGATAGCTGACAAGTGTATATTTAGCACTATATCCGAAATGAGTGCCAGATGATTATATTATTTTATCGACCGCTGAATATGAGATTATTATATTTTGTTACCGGTGTTTTGTAACCAAGTTAATGGTTCTCTTTGAATTTTTTTTTCTTTACTGGTTTCGTATCCAGGTTATAAACTTGGCAATGTTGTTGTTATTATTATTATTATTATTATTATTATTATTATTATTATTATTATTATTTATTTATTTATTTATTTATTTATTTATTTTATTATATTTTATTTTATTTTATTTTATTTTTTATTTTTTATTGTTATTATTATCCCCCCATCTTAATATTCAGTTTAACAACAGAAGTGCAATTGTTATAATTGATGATCACCCATTTCTCTGTGGACCTGTTTGGTTTAATGTTTCTTCTAGTTTTATGAAAATGTTCAGTAATCTGTCTCCAAGAATGTGACAGTGTCAGTCCACGGATTTGAAGGGGTAAAATGTTACATTTTAAGCAACTGTTGTGATATTGGTTTGAAAACTGAAACGACAAGTTTCAACTTACTTTATTTCTGTGCGCCTATACAGTGTCCTATACCTCTTCGCACCAACCCGTCTTTCTTACAGGCGTCATTCTGTGATTTGGCTATACCTGAGAACTTTTTTTTTTTTTTTTTTTTTGTAATTACACTGCCATATACCAAATATAGTCATTAATCTTACCTAGGTGGGCACCTTATCTTTGAATTACTATTAGACAAAACTGTTTACAAAACAAAGTCAAGAGTTCATTGCCATGTCTGTAAACACGCTAGGACAGGACAATAGTCTTCTACCTGTAGATATTAGCAACACAGGCTTCAGACAAACATACGATTTAATTTTATAAGTTGGACCATCAGGTGAGAAACCAGAACTTTATTTTATCATTATGGCCAAAACTAGGAAACCATCCGTTAAGCCAACAGAACAAATCTGTGATCATCTATGAGAGATGAATCAATTCGAAAATATCTTCTAGACTTTTGAGTACTGTGCAATAAATGTTCTTTCATGAGTCTAACCGTAGCAGAGGAAATCGAAGACCGCATTAAACATTTATAATACCACCGTTTCAAAATTGTTGTGGTCGTTGTTATCGGTGAGAAGAAGAATCAGGGTGTCCTGGTATCAAGCAGGTGTGCATGAGAACTTTGCAACGTGTACCTATCAAAATGATCCATATTTTGCAGGGCGCAAGTGTTTGATGTATTATACATGGAATAATGTGACTGGTTAGAAGTTAATACACAAAATGACAGTTTCATCAGATGTACGTTACATGTAGCTCAGTGGTTCGAAAAACAACAACAGCATAAAAAAAGAAAATGTATGTTAGAGCCATTAAAGAGCTAAAAACAAATCATTCTTTAACTTAAAAAAAAAAAAAAAAGACATATTTTTTTATTTGTTGTGTTAATGTATTAGCCAGTATTCTTGATTTTTAGGTTTATAATAAATTTTTGTAATGACATGGGTTAATTCATTTACTATTGAATTTTTAAAAGGTAGCAAGAAGTGAAAGTTTGTTGACAATACAGCAGTAATTTCAAGAATTATTGTACATAATAATTTTATGTTATAGCCTGAGTTTGTATCCACATAATGCATTTTGATTTAAGCATTTCAGAAGAAATAAAATAAAACCTAAACATGCTGTGTTTATATACTCTTTCCATTGTAAATCTTTTCAGACTGTTGTGGTTATTCTTCAGGAACTAAATTAACGTTTCATCAGATCTTCTTGAAATATCTATTTAACAGATATTCTGTGTTATCAGTGGATACATACATATTCTGTTATCGCAGTGCTATTTTAATATTCACCAACTGAGCTTTGGTATTCTAGCAGAGTTTTGTGTCCTTAACTGTTGTCTGTGTGCAGAAAATGTTAATCTTTTTAATGTGAACTTGCTGCATGATAATAAAACTGTAATAAATGTATCTATGTTTCTGTATATGTATGCGTTATAATGTATGTATTTATGTATCTATGTATACATGTATGGGTGGGTCTGTTTGTATGTATGGGTGTTGTGTTGTATATGTGTGTCTACATGTATGTATGTATGTACGTGTAACTAACTACCTGTGCTCGTGTGTATGTGTAAGTACCTGTGCTCATGTGTATGTGTAAGTGTGTGTATTAGTGTTTGTATAACGTGTTTGATAGTTTTCTTTAGTAATATGCAGAACACACAAATTATCAGTCTAGTTCCTGTACTAAGCAGTCATTGTTGTCTTCACATCAGCAATAAAATAATACTAGCCCTGTTAGGATGCACCATAACGGTATATTGTATTTCTGTGTCACATGGAATGTACGAAAGCACACTCTCTATATTATCTATTATATACATAGGCCTATATAGTGAATACATATTATTTTTCCTTCGTGATGAATTTGGTTTATGTATATGGCAGAAACATTATTTGTAGTATTTAATGTTCAAAAATATTCAAGCCTAGAGAATATTCTAAATAATCATAATAAACTTTTCAGCATTGCTTGATACTTTTGATCAGTTGGAATCGGAGTAAGATTTACAACTGAACTGTTTCCTTTAAAGACCGATCTAAATTGTGTGTGTGTGTGTGTGTGTGTGTGTGTGTGTGTGTGTTGTTCTCTTAACACAAATAAGGAAATAAGCAGTAAGTTATAATTCTCTGACCTAATATTAGACTAATAGTGCATCCTAACCGGGCGCGTACTACGCGAGCGACGCAAGCGTTATTATTTTTTTTTTTTAAACAAACCATTGTTTTCAGCTGGTGCATCCTAACTGCACGCGTACGGCACGACAGTTTTAGCGTTCGCGTGCAGTTAGGATACAGCATTACATGAACACCCATAGTTAAATTTCTCAGAAGTTAGTTACTTATATATTTTATTATTTGTATTAACCCAATATTGTTCTTCGAACAAGGCTGAAATCTGTATTTAACGGAGCATAAAGCACATCTTGAATGACGTCGTATATATTTTTTTCTGTTTCTTTAACTTAGCAAATTGGTCATAACTAAAAAAGCCACGGACTGCAATTTAGGTTATACCTACTTGTAGAATCCGCATGTAGCTTTTTTTTTTTTTTTTTCTTCTTATTATGATATTTAATATTGCTGTACTATTTAGGTACAGTTTTTGAAAATGTCAAAAACATATTTATTATAAACCTAAATGGCTTATTTTACTACAGTTTAACATCTCGTAATTAACCTGTATGCATCATTAAAGTAAGTAAATATGTTAACCATTCATTTCTACAAATATTCCTAACAGTATGTATTAATTAAATATCTACTGTTGGTTAATAGCAATCCGATTTCTGAAATCACCTAACAATTAACAATAATTAGCGAGAGACAAAAGGAATTTTTGTCAGCTACGCTCTGCTGACTCAGGGAAATATATTTTGCCATATCTTTGTTTAAGTCGGAAGCAGGGAACAAATGGTTATCCTGTTTCTGTAAGCACTGTTTGATTTGTTGATCAGTTTGATTTAACCTGTATATGCTCCATAGAGAGTTAACCTGTTAGGGAAAATTAAAAGAATTAAGAATTATAGTATTTCATTTATCGCCAACTCCCACGTCCTCAACCACTAAATAATAAGTATACATGTGTAAAATATATAATTATCTTTTAATATAAATATTGTGTTTTGTTTTGGTGTTCATAATGCATACTTGATATCTGTAGCATATACAAATATATGTATCTATTATAATCACCCGTTACAATTTGTTAATTACACAGTCAGCGGGTTCACGAAAGGATGCAATCCCTAGACAAGGAACGAGCCATATTTTAATAGGGTCGTTAGCACTTGAAAGCTAACTTCTCCATGACAATTAAGAACTATTTTATTTGGATGTATAGCGACGACGAAGTACTACCATCGCGGCATGATGATAAATAAAACAGTTGATTCCATTTAGTTCTTGTTGTTGTTGTTATTATTATTATTATTATTATTATTATTATTATTATTATTATTATTATTATTATTGAACGCATTGTTCATGTGCACTGTTTAATAATAAACCCAAGCTTTCTTTGTACTTGTTCAAACTGTGGTTTGAGAAATGACATACTACGCATGCGCAGAAAAAAAAAAAAAAACACACTTTAACTGGCACAGCAACCGAAACCAAAACAACTGCTGAATACCATTTATCTTTATAATGTTTTTAGATTTGTAAAATTTAATACATATTGCTAAAAATGTTCAGATTACTTTCAGTTATCATTTTCTGTTTTAGTTTCTGTTTTGGTTTTCCGAAATGGCCAGAACATCAGAACAACGCAGTAACTCTGAGTAAGTTGAATAACACACACACACACACACACACACACACACACACACACACACACGTTAAGTAATTGATAACCCGATGAAGGTATGACTATATCAGTATCACTCATTCTTTTACGTAATCGTGTACAGAGTACATGTTTATTTATATTACTAATGATTCTAGTAATAGCTTTAAAAAAGAAACAACCTATTACAGCTAATGCAGGGTACTTTTCACAGAATTAATACAATTATTGAATTAATAAATTGTTAATAGTTATCTTTTTGTTGATTAACAGGTGTGTCACGTCATATAGCATGACAAATATGTTATTATTATTTGTTATTTTTTCATATTGGTTTAAAATTCATTTCTTCTTTGTTACATATATTTTATTATTTTATTTAAATAAATATGAAAAATCTTATCCTTTTTTAAAAATATATTTGTCATTTGGTTTGAAAATACGATATAATGCAAGTGAATATATAGGCCTAATAGATAAAAAAAAAAAAAAAAAAAAAACCCCTTGAATGTGTATTTATGTTTGTTTATGTGCATTAATTAATGTTAATTAATCAAAATATTATATATAAAATAATGTCTAGCATCTTATTCAAATATTGTTTACATTATTTTCAGATTATTGGTAACCAGCTAGTAATTAAAAAAAATAAAAAATAAATTAAAAATTAAAAATAATGTTATCAGTATATTATCATTTGATATTTCTGAAACAAGACATACTACTTAAAACATGAAAGGAGTTATTTCCTAAATTCATGGAAACCTGGAAGTGTCAAGAAACTTGATATCTGCATATGTACCAAACAAAGATGAGTTTATTGGTGAGTATATTATTAAATAATCAGTTAACTGCTTTTCTGATAGGAGAAAACAAAATCTGATATATTATTTTTAATTTAAAACAAAATTTCACAGAGAGAGAGAGACATATTTTGAAAATCATTATTTGCAGTAACCTTGTTTACCAAAATCAGTTTTCTTTTGGTGTGCAGAAGTGAGTTGTTATTATTGATGTTGTTTGTGTTGTATTATTTTTCATTAGTTAAATACTTCTAAACTATAAAATAGTGTAATATGAAGTTTTTACTTTTCAAATTTGTTATCTTTTAAGTTTTCTATGAAGTTTGTATTAGTCAGTTCAATGTTATGTATCAAAATATCTGGTTAATTAAAAAAAAAAAAAAAAATGTATGTATCAAAACAGAAATTAGTTTTATATAGACTATTCATAGAGTAAGTATGTATCCTATGGTGAGACATTTTAAATTCCTTATATTGCATAATATATATATATATATATCTAATCAGTTCTAGAATATTTTTACTTTTTACATTTCTGTAAACACAACATATTTATAAATCCTGAGAAATGCTATCCTCCATGTATCCATGAATTTTTTTTGTGAGTTTCATACTTAATTATTAACAAAGATTGGTACTAAGATGTAAAGAAAATACAGTTAGTCAGAAGAGTAAATGAGTATAATTATGTCCTATTTGAATCTGGTATATCTGTACAACAAAAATAAAAACAACCTTACTATTATTCGTGTCTGTTGTTTGAATGGGCATTATTTCCAAATATTCTAGTATTGTACTGTTATTTTCTTCTGTTCCTGTTTACAAGTGTTGAAAAAAACCACACCAAAAAAACCACCTATATATATATATGTATATATTTATATATGGAAAACACACCATCCAAGGAAACTGAAAGAGGGCATTTTTTTTTAAAGTTATGATGTATTGTTGTTATTTTCAATGGAACAAGTATGCATAAGTTTCTGTGCCTATTTAGATGTTCCTTTTTTCTTTCTTTTTTTCTTTTAATAAAAGTTATAACTGTCATGTCAATTTAATATTGTTCTCACTGATTTCTGAAGTAAAATATGTCCCATTCATTTATAATGTTCCTGTTTCCTTTTTCTTCAGGAAATAAATTCTCAAAGAAATTTTTGTATTGATAACTAGTTCTTAGTAATATCTATTTATAAATGATAAATAAAATAAATGTATACATCAGTTTGATGACATCTATCTGGTCTGTATAATTGACAAGTATGGTTTTTAACTAGTTAAACTGGTGTTAAAAATTAGATATTAATTCATTATTATTAAATATAATTTATCTATTAATATTATTTTATTTGCAATTGTTTATTTTTTATTTCCTTATAAAGCAGTTGGATAAAAATTAATTAAACATTTTTTTTTATTTTTTATTTTATTTTATTGTTATTCTTTCATTCATTAATTATTTTTCAGTCTTGTTTCTTCCCACAGGAAATCTATGGATTTAATTAACATTATTTTACTGTTTGGAATTTTTACAGTAATTGTTGCTAGACGACCAAGTAAGTATATTTCATTTTGTTTTTATTCATTTTCTTTTATAAAACTGATTTTCCTTTTGTAAAATTTTAGTATAAGCAGTGTTGTTGTTGTTGTTGTTTTATTCCTTTTTTTCTTACTTTTTTTTAGTATATAATTTTATTTTATTTCATTTCATCTGCTGCTTTTTGTTTTAATTTAATTATTTTGTTAGTTATAAAATTACATTAATATGTTTAAAACAAGAATTTTAAAAATGTTAAATAAAATTAAAAATTTATGTTAAATAATGATTATAATTTTCTTTTTTGTTGTTGAATAGTTTTTTGTGTTAATTTTTGTTTAATAATTTCAGTTACATATATTATTTAAAATATATATATATATATATATATATATATATATACATACATAAAAAAGAAAAGACCAAACTCAAATAAAATTATCATTAGATGATAGAATAAACCAAGAAGATAAAATTTAGTGACACACACACACTCATTGTACATTATAATAAAGTTTACAGAGATTTTTTTTGAATGACATCTTATTTAGCTCTATGAATATGTTTTAAATACTGTCAGTTTTATTTATTTTTAAATTTATTAATTTTATGATTTATATATATATATTATTATTATTATTATTATTATTATTATTATAATTATTTGTTTGTTTATTCATTGTTGTTTTTATGAATTGAACAGAAATTCTTCCTGATGATGATAAGCAATTTAAGAGAGTTGGTAAAAATGCACATCTTTGGTGTACAGTGGAAGGGCACTTCAAAAATCCAAAAAAAGTATTTAGGAGACTTACATTTTTGTGGGAAAATGAGATTATAAAAAATTCCTTCAGAAAGAATGTAACCAAAGTTAATGGTACGACTATACAGCTGGAAATAAGGAATGCCACTAAAAATGACAATGGCATTTATATGTGCTGCCTTCTGAAAAAACAAAGTGATAATAACTGCAAAAAAGTGTCAACTGCAGAACTTGTCTTTGGTGGTAATATTAATAGTTATTAAAAAATATTTATAAAAAAACCCAAAACATTATACATTCAAAAATAGTGTCTGAATATGTATGTTTGTGTTTGTTTCTGCATGCATATGTATGTATAAGTGTATGTTTGTGTGAGACAGTGAGTGCATATTTCTCCACGTATATATACTTTTATTTCTGTGTGTTTTTAATGTCACGGTGTGTAAGTGTATGTTGTATGTTTGTGTTTGTGTGTGTCATGTTTTACATGATAATAAATGTTTTAATTTGTTATTTTAATAGAACACAATTTTATTTATTATGAAATTTAATTAACATTCCAGCTAAACATTTTGTAGATGTTCAGTGTCAAACTTTTCAGTGCCTTGTGTTGCAAATGTTTTTTTGTTCATTGTAGAGCCACCTGCAGTTCCAGTACTAAGTCCTGCAAACTGTACGAATTTCAACATGGAAAGCATGACCTGTCTCATTGACAAGGTGAAAACTGAAGAAGATTTGGGCAATGTCCCTACAAGCTGGGATGTATCGTTTAGATATTAGTAAGTAATATGTTGAATTTTATATACAAATTAAATAATTTTTAAGCAAAGTTGATTTTGGTACAGTTTTAAAATGTAGAATGTAATATTTTAATATTAAGTAAATAATGTTGTATATTTAATAATATTTGATCCATATTTATTGCTTTATTTTGTTTGAAAACTTAGTATTTGATGAGATTTAAATAAAAATATACTGAATGTTTTGTTTGTTTATTTTTTTCTAACAAACTTATAGTAATGGTAGTCGTATAAGGTGTGATGAAACAAAACCAGAGAAGAAAATTTTGATTTGTAATATAACAAGTTTTTGGTCAAAGACTAATCATAAATTTGAAGTTGAAGCTGCAAACCTAATAGGAAATGCCACAAAAAGGATTACAATTAACCCCTTGAATGTCAGTAAGTATTTGAAAAAGTTGTATCCAATCCCCAACTTTTTTTCATTTATGTTGTTCTGAATACATTACAGTACATTTTAGCATTTTTGTAACATTTACATTACAGGTTAAATGGATATTTGGTATATGATTTTCAGTTAATTTCAGATGTTATACAATAATATTATACACCATATAATAAATTTTGTCTGTGTTTGCCATTAGGGATGTGAAATAAATCTATAGGACTTGAGCATGCTATATTATACAATACCGTTTCGAACATTAAATTACTATTTTTTAATATTTCAGTAATTGTATTTTAGTCATTCACTGGACTTTGGCAATTAGGATTTACATAGTACAAATCTGAATATTAAATTATTATTTTTGCATATTTCAGTAGTTTTAATTTATTTAGTCATTCATTGCACATAGGATTTATTATTATTTGGGTATATTTCAGTAGTTTTGATTTATTTAGTTATTCATTGGATATAGGATTTATTATTTTTGTATATTTCAGTAGTTTAATCTTAATTTAGTAATTCATTGGATATAGGATTTATGGAGTACAAGTTTGAATATTAAATTATTATTTTTGTATTTTTCAAAAGTTTTATTTGCTTTATTTTCAGTACAACCTGGGGCAGTTAAACAATTTCAAGTCGATTCCAGTCATTCTGGCTTGAACCTGAGTTGGACTTCACCTCTTGACTGCACTGATAAACATTTATTATTTATTATTTCATACACATCTAAATGGGAAAAATCAAGTTCAAATGTAAGTGAATAGTGTTTGTGCTTTATTTATTTTAATTTTATTTATTTTATAATTTATATACAGTGGAACCTCGGGTTATGAAGCAGGAAATAATTTAAATGTAAACAATCCATTCCAGCCCCCAGAATAATTTTATTTTCATTGTTTTCAGAGCTTTTTACATGAATAAATACAGAATTTTGTTAAATTAACCATATAGATAGAAAACCATTAAATTAAATACCGAGATTACTGTGCATTTATTTTAATGCAACTTACAATGTGGTGGAGAGTCAATGTCATGGGGGAGGGGACGGTGTTGGTGAAGAGGAAGAAGTTATCGTTTGGAAAGCAAGTCTCCTTCCATAGTAACACTGGGCTCTGCTACTTCAGCGGTATGTTTTTGCTTTGCTATCTGTTAAGGAAAAAATCAAGAGAAATTTGCTTCTCTCTTTGTCGGAGAATGTTATCATTCATTAAGGTCACTGCCCTGTTTGCCACAAGTTTGTTTGGGTGATGGTGTCCAATAAGATCTTCAATATCAGCTCACTTATTGTAAATATCTTTTATTCTAGTATTAGAAACCTCAGTCCTTTCCTCCTTATCGTCAGACAATTGCTCATCCTTTAATGCCTTGAGTTGTTCACTCTGTCTACCTTGAATATCTCTAAGCTTTTCTCTACTATACATCCTGGCCAAAGTTTTCTCCAGGCAGAGTACAAAGTGCAGGTTGAAGTGATATTTCCAGAAGTCTCTGAGGGTCAATTCAGTATCATTTGTGATCTGAAAACACCTCAGAAAAAGAGCCTTTGTGTACAGTTTCTTGAGTTTTGAGATCACTTGTTGAAGCAAAGGAGTGGAAATGAGAGGCAGGAATTTGACCTTAATAAAGTTATACTTGATGACCAGGTCCTCCTCCAAATCTGGGGGCATGTTCAGGAGTATTATTTATATCAAGAGACATCTAAGAGGCATATTGTTTTTTCCTCCTCTTCACACTTCGGGCAGACACTTTAGTCAGCCATTCCATGAAGATAAGTCTCGTCACCCATACCTTCTCATTACCTCTCCACATCACAGGGAGTTTGTTTTCCTGGGTGATAAATGTCCCCTTTGGCATTTTCTTCCAGAAGAAACCTATCTCATCACAGTTAAAGATAAAGTTATCAAATTTCACCTTAAATGTTGGAACTTGCAGCTTCCCCATATCTAATAACTGTGAATACCCATTCTTTTTTTAAACTTCTCAAACCATCATCTACTGGCTTTAAACTCATCACTTTTAGCAAAAGCCTAGCCTTTTCACATATTCTTGCCTCACTAACACTATCTCCAGTAAGTTGCTTTTCATTGATCCAAATTAAGATAAGCTTTTCAACTTCATCTAAAAGTTTGGACCTTTGCCTTGTTCATTTATCACACTTTTGGCCACATTGGCTGATTTGATTACCTTGTTTTACTTGAGGATGGTCCAAATCGTCAATTTCGCCATTCTGTAATCCCTAGTAATGTCAGACACACGATAGCCACTCTCATATTTCTTTCTTAACCTCTTCTGTGATATGTTTATACTTTCTACCAGCATTATCGCTTTCATTTTTTATATTCTTGGGCACCATATTGGATAGAATATAATAAAAGAATATAGACATAAAAGCAGCAACAATTTAAAAATTGCAAGTGCACAATCTCAATGCAAAAGCTATTGAGCTACAACTGCATATTGAAGACTAAAGGCCCTAATTTATGATACATATTTGCTATAGGGAATGCCTATAATCCTTACTTTTACCTCAGTTTTGACGTAAGCATCTGTTGGCATCTTAACGAGATGTTGATGTCAAAACCAACATCAAAAGAAAGCTTGTTGTGGCGCATCACTGTAGTTCGTAACTCAGAACATCAGTCATAAACTGCTCAAGAACACAGTTCATAATCCAATTTATTAGTGCTTCAAGGTGTTCATAACCCAAGGTTCCATTGTATTTAAAAAATGTTATATACATACATAAATACATGTGTGTGTGTGGAGTTTGTACTGGTTTTGTTTTGGGGGGGCGATAATTTAATAAATAAACAGATTAGATATTCAGTAAAGATGCCAATACTAATTTTTTGTTTATTGACTCATTGTTATGATAAATGAATTATTTGCATGAATGACGATAAGAAACAGATATGTTATCAAGTTATTCTATTTTTTCCCATCTTAAGTATATCCTTGTACTGACATTAGGCAAATCTGAAATTTTGGCTTATTGCAATAATATTTAATGAATATTATTTCTCAGTATTGTGAAAATGTTCTATTACTCATTTATAAATGGTTAATAACAGGTAACTGTCTCGGTTGTTTTTGTGTTGAAACAGCACTAAAAGTCACAGGATTTTTGCTCCTATTCATTTTCATATTGCATTACAGACTGATATTTAAATGTAGTTTACCTTTTATCATAAGCATCTTTATTATGTCAACACCTATTTTATCAAAATCAGTTTATTCTTAATGGTTCATTTCCATTCCAGCCATCACTCTACTATTAAATGTGTCAAAGCTATAGTATATTTATCTGTTGGTTGTTAAAGATTAGCATTTAAAACGCCACTTTTGTGTGAATGTTCACTTCTTTTGTTTATATTTGTTATTTAAAAATTTTTTAAAAAGGACCTGATTTTTTTTTTTTTTTTTTTTTTAAATATTTATTGTCAAGTTTCATTTTAATATTTCTATTTAATCTTATCACATCCAGGTGACTGTAAATTGCACTAATGAAACTTTTTTGTCATCAATACTGCCAAGAGAGAGCTTGATTTCTGGTGTGCTGTACAAAGTGTGCATTAAGTCGAAACCATTTGATGGGACAGGCTATTTTAGTCTATCTGTCTGCAAGTCTGTAACTACTTCTGTTGGAGGTAAGATGTTAAAGGAAACATTTTTGAGAAATTTCCAGGAATGCTTATTCTCCTTATTATTATTGTTCTTGTCCAAAAACAAAATCATTTAAAATAATTTTTTTAATTTTACTTCTTTTTTGATATTTTTGTTATTAATATTGATTCATATATATTTTTTTATTTACTTTATTTTTCTTTCTTTCGTAAACTGCAGTAAAGAAATTGGTATTTAAAAAAAATATATAAATCTGGTGACAGATGAATGTGAATAAAAATGAAAAATAAAAAAAGATCTTTTTAAATTAAATATTAATTGCTTTAGAAAGAGGGTGATTATAAAAACCTGTATTATATATAAAT
Source organism: Chrysomallon squamiferum (assembly GCA_012295275.1). Taxonomy (NCBI): domain Eukaryota; kingdom Metazoa; phylum Mollusca; class Gastropoda; order Neomphalida; family Peltospiridae; genus Chrysomallon; species Chrysomallon squamiferum. The sequence goes on from CM022670.1 coordinate 18,848,208, forward strand.
ATAATATTATTAGTACATAAAATATTTACTTAAACATTTCAATCAGAAATAAATTTTAAAAAGTTGTATCGTATTTTGAAGTTCCTAAAAGTGGACCCATTGTACATCCGTGGTTCTACAGCTTAGATTGCCGACATTATCCTGTCTTAGCACTTTATTGGAAGGTAAATATATTTTGTTTACTCTTACAAAAAATGAATAGTAAAAATTATTGGAGAAATACTGATATTTGGAAAAATATGTTTGAAATTTAAAATTTACAATAATCCTAATGTAAATAATCAAGTGATCTTAAAAAACAATATTCAAAATGTGGTTTTATTGTTTTTCCTAAAGATGAGTTTTCATTTGAACTTCATTTTACTTCATTATCATATAAACTTATTAATGAGTTAATTCTGCAAGTTCTGTTTTAGAGCTTATATAGATACTATTCATGTATGGATATTCTAATGCACAATTTTCTGCCTTTCCATAAATAATTGTATAATATTTTGTTTTTGCTGTGAATATTATTGAAAAGTAAAAACAAATTATCAGGGACATTTACATGCAAATCCAATAATGCAAACAGTTTTCTGTGGTTGAATGTTTGGCAACACTAGAATTGCTAAAACATGAATAACAAAAATTCTTTAATTTCGTAATTCCTTAATTTATTTATTTATTTATTTACTTACTTACTTACTTTATCTTCTTCTTCTTATAATTATTATTATTATTATTTATTATTACTTTTTTTTAATTATTTATTTCTAGGAAATACCATTACGTCAAAGAGGAAGCAAAAACTTGAAAAATTACAATATTTTCATTGGATCTCAGGAGCAATATGTAAATGGAACAGACGTTTCTGTTATTATCAGTTACACTGAGTTATGTTCAGGTGGATACAGAACAGCTTTCATTCAAGCAGAAACATCTGCTGGAGCTTCTGATATTACTTCTATTAAAATATTTTCTCCAAACAAAGGTATGTGATAATACTTTATTAATTTCTATATATTAATCTTTAAGAAAACTTAGCATGTACTTTGGTTTAACTTCATTACTTATTTGTATTTTCAGAATATTTTTGTTCTTTGTATCTGTTGTATATATATATATTTTTTTTTTTTTTTTTTTTAAATGGAAATCTGGGTATGATTCAGTTTAATATGATTTCTAAATTTGGTATAATTCTTCTTATTATTATTTTTTTTTTTATTATTATTTTTTTTTTAGTTCCTGCAAAACCATACAGTGTTCAGAAAATTATGAAAAATTCAAAACTTAAAGTAACTTGGAAGACAGAAAAAAACACCCATCCACCTGATGTTATACGAGTTCACTGGTGTTATGGATATTACTGGAAGAAAACAGATTTAGTCCATTGTCAGGTTAAAAAAAAGTTTTCTTTAAAAAATGATGTAATTAAAAACTAAAATTATTTTAAATAAAAATCATATATAACTATATTTTCAGTATGGAAACACAGTTATGTTAAATATTTAATAAAAAAATTATTATTATTATTATTATTATTATTATTATTATTATTATTATTATTATATTATTATTTTTATTATTATTTTTAATTAACTTAAAATTAAACATATCATTTAAAAAATACTTCAAAAATATCAAGGAAATAAAATTATATCATCTTTAGAATATTGTGTACATAACTGCATTTAATATTTAATTTTTTATTTATTTCAGAACGAAATTGCTGAAATTGTTGTTTCAAACACAGATGAATTCATGATTCACAGACGTTTCTCTGGCAATCCTATCAAATGTGCAAATTGTGATTGGAGAATTGCAATTTCCATGGAGACAGATGGCATATCTAGTGGCTTGACATGGGAAAGGAATCCACTCAGTGAAAAAAGTAGAGTGGAAAAGCAAAATATTTTGTTTATTATTAATTATTTACATTATATTTCTTTTGAGGAAATTAAAATATATTACTTTGATAAACATAATGTTATTTCACTTAAATAGTTTTTTTCATATTTTTCTCTAAAAAAAACTCTTCTGTCATGGTCTCCATGTTTAACATCAGTTGCTAAAGTGCTTTTGGTAGTAGCAGCAAAACATTTTGTTTGTTTTATCATTTTAAGAACATCAGCGTACAAATGTTTTTGTATCATTAATCCATTTAGATTTTTGAATTTGCTGGTCATTACTAATTTTCTGTCTTTTGGTTTTGTACAACTGCTGGTAATGATCACTGTGTTTTAAATTGCATAGCTAAATTTTTATAGCTAAGGCTAATTTTGTAGAGCTAAAGTTTACGCAGTGGATTTGATGATAGCTGTTTTATGTATTTTATTTTAGACTGCATTGGAAGTTCAAAGAAGCAGGATCATTTCAATTCAAGTGATAGTCTAATTATGTACAAATTGCTAGCATTGTTTAAAAAGTTACTGTACATGAAAAATTGCTAAATTTTTTGCCATTGTTGACTGCTAATTACTATATAAATTGTTCTGGAATTTACACCTTTAATCTGAAGTAGACAGCATCTGGATTAGACAAGATTTTGTTCATAATAGATAATGATAGCTGGGCAAATTCTGCGACAAACGCACCCGCTGACCTCTCAGAAAGTGTGCCTGTTGTAGACGTGCTTCACAACAGCTTGCTCTGATTAGCATGTTAATTTTTTTCAAGGTTAAAGGCTGGGCAGGTCTTTGAAAGCATACCAATTTATATTGAAATCCAGATTAGTCAAAGGCCGTTTTTTGCAGAGTCCACTATATATTTATGTATGTATATTTGACCTGAGCAGGATAAAGCTGATATATTAAGACAGTGGCCTGTTATTCTTTTTATCCAGCAATTCCAAACAAAATTAAAATGAAATTAACTATTTTATTTCTCAATACTCTTGACAGTAGTAGATCCATGCATATTGATTTCACTGTTGCCTACACATCAAAACAATATATTTTTTAAATAACCACTATTTATTTGGCCTTTTAAAAACTAAACTGACAGTTAAACACTGAAGTACATATATATAAATATATATATATATATATAAAACACATAATCTATTGAAGCAAATACAATTCTGTCTCAAAAAAACTATATTTATGGTCGGTGCCTGAAATCATAGAAATGTATCTAGTCATCACTTTTTGCCATTACATTCAGTGATTGCAGGATATAATTTTATACACACACACACACACATATATATGCTAAATGGAGATCAAAAATATGTTGCAGATATGATTAAATAATGTTTCTTCTTTCCGTATGTTGTACTCACACATAAGTACTATATACATAATTACAAATACATGTGTGTGTGTGTGTGTGTGTGTGTAATGTTTTTATTTTTTTTTTTACAGTAATATTCAAAGATGGTGATGGAAAAACTGTTATTATCATCTGTGTCCTTGTAACCTTTTTCATTTGTGTAATGATAATTTGCTTTTTATGGTAATTACAATTATTGTTTAAAGTTTAACATTAGCTGAACACTAATATATATACTGCATAAACATACACACACACACTCACAAATATGATCATATTCACATACATATATATATAAAAAGAAAAGAAAAAAGTGACATACTGACATTTAAATGCACTGTTTTAATGGTAATCCACATAAACATCAGAGCTGTACCAGTAACTGCAGATTTTTAAAATTTAATTATATTATTTCGATTTTTTTTCTTTTCTTTTTTAGTTTTAACAGCAAGAAAGAACCAAGAGAAAAGATTGAATATCCATCTCATGTATATAAAGTAAGTTTAAATTATTGGTTTATTTCTTTGACAAAACCATACCATCATACAGTTGTCTTCTTAACTTTTACCTAACTGGAAACTCTTAAGCTCACCCACTGTTATAAATACCCAACACTAACCTTTCTCAAAAACAAATTTTCACAAATTTCAAAAATAATAAAATATTATTTTGTGGCAAGAAAGATATGGCAGTTAAATTCAAAATACTTTAAATGTATGTTCACTAGTTTCATCAGTGTTGACTAATTATTAACAAAGAAAGAAAAATATGTTTTGACTGTGATATTTAGTGATTTGATTTTTTCTTTAGTTCTGTATAGTCTTGTATTCATGTACCTGTTACCCAGTGTTGTTCTGTAATATTTGTCATTTCTTGTTTATTTTATAATTATTTCCACTACTTTACTTTACTTTAATTTGCTTTTTTATTTTATTTTATTTTATTTTACTTTATTTTTTAAATTATTTAGTTTATTGTTGAGCATATGAGTTTCCTGAAAGTACTTTTTGTGTTTTGACTTGTATCTAACCTAATCACTGAAAATTACATTAATACATTTAAAGGTTATTATTATTGGGGGGGTTTTGGGGGGGGAATTGGTTTTTTTTCCCAGTAATATATATATGTGGGTTTTTTTTAATGTACAGTCCACTCAAAATTTACCTTTTTATTTGTAATTTCTAAAAGTCTGAACAATACAATCTACTGGAAAACAAGACCATAAGCTAGAAACAGCAAATTTTGATCAGTTTAGACCGTAACTTCTTTGTGAATTAATTTGTAAATTTTTCCTTGTTAAAACTCTTGAGATTTAGTTTTAATGTACTGAATAAAATTAAAATTTTTGTAATCTACATTATCATTTGTGTTTAAATCAGAATTTTAGTTTCTCATTTCCATTTATAATTAACTCATTCTTGGACTCTACCATAGATTAATAATGTTGCCTGAGATCAAAATTATTTATTATTTCCAGATGGGGCCATCTCTGATTTAATGTGACAACTTGATTAATAGTTAAATAATTATGTGTGTGTGTGTATATGAAACATTAGCAATGTCACAATTATGCACTTTATGCTATCTAGACTTTACCAATGATCACTGATAATGTCATTCTCAAGCAGCGGACAGGGTGAGGATCATCAAAAATGGCTTGCTGACAGTTTATAAATAGATTTCAAAGAATAAATCTCTTTTGATACTGTTCTGCACACATTTCTATGCATCCTTGCTTTCAAAATTTAATTTCTTTTAACTGCAATCATCTCCAATATTCTTATGAATAAAAGTTAAAAATTTGCCTTACAAAGTCAAATAAGTAGGCTTAGCAGATGAGATTTTTTTAAAAACAAATACACTTTCAACAGATCATTTAACTTTATTTCTGCCAAATTTCATGGAAATCTGTAATTGCAATCATGGTTTGTTCAATTATGAACAATGTTGAATGCAATTCTTTGTTATGATAATGGATGTCACTATTTGAGGGAATGAAGACACATAATCCAAATGCTGTTGATCAAGAGCATTTGTTTACCTTATTAATGTGCACTAATTCTGTCCTCAGCAATTTTTCGGTTTTTGTTGATATTTCCTTTGGCAACTGATTAAATAATTGTTTACACTTCTCTTTTATACATTTTTAAGGAGATACGGGCATTTTTGTCAGGGTTTTTTACTCAGAGTGTGGCTAATTGACATAATAAAACAATAGGTAAAAACTGATACATTTTTCAGTGTCCTTCCATTAACAAGATATTTCAGAAAATGTGGTCTCATTTTGTTTTGTTTCTTAAGGCTCTATCCAATGAAACAGGACATTTCCTGGTATATTTGAACTGAAGTATGTATAATATAATGAAAATAATATATATATATATATATATATATATTATATTATTTTATTTTTTAGTTATTTAAGAATACAGAAGATTCAAAAAAATCAACTGAGGTAAATGTTTTTCTTTTGCTTTCATTTTCATTTTAAAATTACAAAACAATTGGAATGTGATTCATATAAATTATATAATCCCAAACATATCAATATATGTGAGCATTAGTTTCGGAACATTAATTGCATTCACTTAATATTTATAATAAGTATATAAAAATATGTATATTTGAACTGAAGTATGTATAATATAATGAAAATAATATTATATATATATATATATATATATTATATTATTTTTTTTTTTTAGTTATTTAAGAATACAGAAGATTCAAAAAAAAATCAACTAGGTAAATGTTTTTCTTTTTTTGCTTTCATTTTCATTTTAAAATTACAAAACAATTGGAATGTGATTCATATAAATTATATAATCCCAAACATATCAATATATGTGAGCATTAGTTTCGGAACATTAATTGCATTCACTTAATATTTATAATAAGTATATAAAAATATGTATATTTGAACTGAAGTATGTATAATATAATGAAAATAATATTATATATATATATATATATATATATATTATATTATTTTATTTTTTAGTTATTTAAGAATACAGAAGATTCAAAAAAATCAACTGAGGTAAATGTTTTTCTTTTGCTTTCATTTTCATTTTAAAATTATGAAACAATTGGAATGTGATTCATATAAATTACATAATCCCAAACATATCAATATATGTGAGCATTAGTTTCGGAACATTAATTGCATTCACTTAATATTTATTATAAATATATAAAAATATGTGTATCTAAATTTCCCAGGTATGTTTGTGTCTGTGTGCATGTGTGCCTCTGAACGAAAAGTTGATGAAAAGACATTTATCAAAAAAATGTATATATAATAACACTTCTATTAATATTTAAAATATGTTGGGGGGTGTGGTATGTGTTGATTAAATAATTATTCCTTTGATTTTTTTTTTTTTATCGATTTATTTATTTATTTATTTTTTTTTTTCATTAAACAGCCGTTATGTGATGAACATTCTAGGACAGATGACAAAGACGAGAAACCAGCAATGAAAGACAGTGGACATAAAAGCAGCCTCTTATCTTCCAAAGAACAAAGAAGTAGTTTCAGCAGTGACAATAACATGAAAAGCACTTTAAATTTCTCATGTAATTCAGTTTTTAAATCAAAAATGACAGCATCTTCAGAAAAGACGTTTAATTGTGGAATACATTCCTCTGGTAAGAGATTACGAGGACCTGGAGAGTTTGATATCTCAGACAGTAGCATGTCTGGAACATGCAGTGATCTGAACAGTGGTACATCTCATCACTATGAGATGACTGTTGTAAATAAACTTGACACTAGCTGTGAAGCTTGTCCAAGTTCTCAGGAAACTTTGTTAGTTTAAATTCAGATTAAAATCATGGTTTCACACAGCTGCATCAAATATGAAACATAAAAACAGTTGAATCACACATTACCATTAATAATTTACTTACTATATTTATTGTTTGTTTGTTTGGATTATATATTTTCTTAAACTAAAATAATTGATTTTAATCATATTAGTGTTTACATTCTATGTTTATCATAACAATGTTTGTGCTGCATTTTACAAAAAATAGATTAGAATGATTCTTAAACCAGATTACTGATTATTGAAGTGAAATTTTCATAACCACCTTTTCCACTAACCTGTTTTTTTTTAGAAATGTACATAAACCACCTTGTTTAAAGTAATTCTACAAAATATTTTCATTATCTTCTTTATTTCTTCAAAACACGAATTCTCCGTCTCATTCCGATCAGTGCTCTATTTTAATTTAACCACAAAGGACACATATTCAGTTTCTATTTCATTTTTAAATATTTTCCTTGATAAAAAAAAAGAAAGAATTTCTACTATTCTGTAAATAATTATCTACCTTTTGTTAAGTTTACAGCAACACTGGTACTTTACTGAAGCTATATGACATATATCATACATTAAAAATATATATATGTATATTTTATGATTACAACTAATGAGCAGTAATTAATAGGGAGCTATTTTTTGTATGTTATTTTTTGTCTTTAATCTAAATCTATATAAAATGAAGTGTTGATGCCAAGAGACAAAAAAATATGATATTTAAGTCTTGATCCAATGATACATTTAAAACATTTTTATCCGAGTTTGTCTCATTATTGACACATTTACAGCAGTTTGAAATTAGTTTTTAATCATTTCACAATTTTATTTTATTATGACATTTTTTAAATTTTTATTATAAATCATTAAACTGAATTTAGCCATTTAATGTATTTGTCATTTATTCATTACATATTTTAAAAAGAAAATCCAAGTCTGTGTGTATGGATGGATGGGTGTGTATAAGTATGAATGTATATGTATGTGAATGTTTTTTTCTTCTAGATTGAAAAAGTTGATTTAATTTGTTCTGAAATTTTCAACTATGTTTATCTTTGTAATCAGAAAAGCTATAGTGTGGTATCAAAATTAAATTATTAAGGGATATGAACATTTTAGTGTGGAGGATAACATATTTTGGATCACAAAGGGAAATAAGAAAAAATGGTGGTTTTTTACTGTTTGAAAAGAAATCAAGCAATTATTATTTTTCTTTTCTTTCAAATATTTAATTTAACAAAACAGAAAAACAGACATTTATACATATTTATATATTTTATTTAAAAGTGATGATCTCAATAATTCTTATCTAATATTTTAAGTTAACTGACTTGTAACTAGCACAAGCATCAATAAAAAAGAAAAGATTTAACTTATGCTTTCCTTTAAACAAAATGATAAAACTGGAAATTTAGTTTTCTTTATTAAAGTTCATATTTTTATGCTACCAACTATTATTTTTATTTTCATGCTTATTAAAATTTTCAATTCCGTTTGGTGTCAATAAACATGAATGCATTCCTGTTTCACTGCATTTTTGGAAACTCCAGTTTCAAGGTGGACCATTAGGATTTTGCCATCAGAACTATGCCATGTATTACTTAATGTAATTATGTCAGGAATTACTCTGATTTACTTATATGCATTTCATTTCATCCTCTTTCCCATCCAGAATCTAGGTTTGTCCTTGAAACTTTTAGTAATGTCATGAGCTGAACGACGTATTTTTTTACGTTCAAAATGATGTTTTTCAGACTCCTCTTCTCTCTTTTTCTCCCAGTGACTCTGAAATAAATTTTATTTTCTATTTATATTCTGTATAGCTGTGTTCTAAATATTTAGTTTTAAATGTAGTTTTTAAAATTCTTTTTAAATTCCTAGCAATTAAAAATAATAATACTAATAAATACTTTTCCTTTAACAACTGAATGTTTAACAAGACTTTTTTTTTTTTGAGACCAAACACATGACTGATGAAAATACAAATTTCAGTTTTATCATTCTATAAAAGTTAATATATTATTTAATTTTTAAAAAAACACTGACCTTTTTCAGAGTAAATGTCATTTCCTTATTTCCAAGAGATGCCATGTCTGTTCTGATTTCAGAATCATCATTTCTTTCTTCAAGTCTCTCAGCAAGTGTTTTTCTGATTAAATTCAAATCAAATAACTATATTCATTCCATCTGACTTTTAAACTAGTGATATTTGGCAGCAACAGATGATAAATCAGACATGTAATTATTAATGTTCAAATGGAATGATGTTTTAGAATAGAAAAAGTTATTCATTAAAAACAGGTCTTCAAATTACCTAAATGAATTTTACATTCTTAAAATACTCACTGTTTCTAACACTAACAGTTACTAATAATAAAGCATAACAATAAAATTATATTATCATGAAGAAATGTGCAGCAGATATATATATTTTTCTAAATTTTTAAATGAAGAATATTTTTTATATAGTGAAAATGTAAAATATTCTTTAAATAAAAATACAGCAGTTTTGATTCATATTTTTTTTTTTTTTTAATGTATAAAATTATACGATAAAATGGTAAACGCCAGGTAGGTAAGTATATTTTACTATCATACTTCCATATCATTAGCACATGTCAAACCAATGTAATGTAAAAAAAAAATATGATCAATCACTTAAGTGACATTTAGTGGCATCTGAGATAACGACTTTATTTTTCAAATGTGAATGAAATATAATATAACATATTCTGAACAGTGAATATATATGGTTGAATAAATATATGTACAAATATGTAAGCATTTTGTGTCTTTGAATTTCACTTTAAAAACTCTCGGCACTTTTGTTCCAACCTAGTACATTATAAAAGCAAATTTCTCACTTGAGTTCTTTCTGCTTCTTTTTGTCCTGTAATGACTTGAACTCCTCTCCTTCTTTGATTTCATAGAACTTTGTCTTCATCATGGCTGCCTCCTGTCTTTCTGCCCATTGTTTCTGTTTGTGTTCTCTTGACACCAAGCGATGTTGTTTCTTTACCTCATCAGTCCACACATGCTCATCATCAGAACTACTGCTTTCTTCATCACTTGGTCTACCTTCAACTTCATCCTAGAAGCAAAGAATAGGAATGTTTATTTCTAAAAGAAATACTAGTCACTGGGCTGTAATCATATTGATACTGAGTTGTTGTTATGCCTTTATGAAAGATCTACATTTTTATATGTTTTGTTTTCTTTGTTAAAACCATTCATTCTGAAGTATATTTCACTAAGCTGTAGCATTAATTAATAATAACAATAACAATTAGGAAATAAATAACAATAAAATTTATAACTAATAATTTTAAAAAAGCCCTTTTAATTTAATTATCCTAAATTTTGAAATATGATTTCAATCTATGGATTGTTATGTTAGTGTTTAAAGGCCTGCACAGAATAACATGTGGCAGTCTATGTGTTAATATTCCAGAATTTTACCAAAAATTAGTATTCCCCTATTTCCATATATATCCACTCTTATTCAAACTAAAAAAGTTTCTCACCTCAATTTCATCAAACTGTTGTTCAACTACTGCTTGTTTCTTCTTTTTACTCTTGTCTAATTTTGATACAACTGGATTCAGTAGACGGTATTCATCACTGGTTGTATCAATTTGGAAATCAGGGTTTGAAAACAGAGCAGAGAATCTGTTGTCTTTCATTATGCTTGACGTCAGTTTCTAAACAAATGTAAAAAATAATTATTATCTTCCTTCAAACTGAATCTCTAGATCCTGTCTTATTACTGGTAAGTAAACCCTAAAAAGCTTTGTTGTTTTATATACTGAGCATTTAAATCTGTCAACATTACAGAGCAGTAAAGTCAGAGATAAAGTATAACCACTTTTACATCAAAAATACATCAAACCTGATACATAAATCTACCAGATTCTTTTCTTTTATTGTTTTATTTTGTAAATCATCTTTCTTGAAATAAAAAATACAGTATATTTAGTAGAATAAAATACTTTCTAAAATACAAAGTACAAAGCTATTAGAGGTCAAATTGAAAATAAGATAGAATCTTATATTACCTTCTTTTTCTTATTAGATCCTTCCTCATTCTCTGTCAGTTTCTCTGCCAAATCACGATTAACCTTAGGGAGTTTCTACAATAAATACATTAAATTAGTTATTTATTTAACTTTTTATCAATAATAAAGGGTATTATAATAACTTGAATAAGTGTTTAAGATCACATGCAGTATTCATTTGAAAAGGAAGAAGCAAGTAATTGAAAATTTAATTTCACCAGCGTTTTCACTTTACCTATTTACTGGATCAAATTGAAATGCATGAAAAATCTTCACTTAAGGTGTGTTTGTCATGGAGGAAATAAAAAAAAGTTTTTCACCAGTTTCATCCTACATAGGTTCTTCAAGATCATTTGAGATTGCAGTCATTTTAATTGACATTTTTACAAGATTTATCTGCATCAAGACATTTTAATAAAATGTACTAACTTTCAACTGAACACGGTTTGTACGTTCATCCTCAATCTTCTCTCTGATTTTGCTCTTACGATAATTCTGATAAGCAAATGGATCAGATATTGCCTTTGCCTGCAAAAGAATAAAAACATATAATATTTTTAAGTCAGAATAATGAGACATAATTTTATAAAGTAGTCAATGACATAGGTGTACTTCATTATGAAAATTAGTTAAAAATATTAAATTTTCAGATAACTCAAACTAGTTACATATTTAAAACATTAATATAAAATTGTTTAAAAAAAATATATTAACACTAAATGCATTATAAACATGATTCACATTCTTAAAACACGAAAATATATATGTACATGTCCATGTGTTGTGTTACATGGTAGATGTGGTATGGTGTGTGTGTCTCTGTGTGTGTCCAAATGCAAGTATGCCTATGTTTAGGTATAAATTAATGAGTTCATACAGATATATGTTTTATAATTTGATATATTTTACCTTATGATATAGTCTAATGTCCATGAAAAATCCATGCATGTAAGCTCGAAGAAGATTGGAGCCAATCAGATGTGACAGTCCCAAAGCTTCCAACTCGGTGCGAGTTACAAACTTGTAGTCATCATAGACTGAAATTGTTTTAGTATAAAATAAAATAAAAATAAAAAGGACAATGTACTTCATGGGAAGTGATGATTACACTCGGTTATTGATACTTGGGTCTTGACAGCCAAATGATAAATAACACTGTCTGCCTTCAGAGTGTGACAAATGGGTGCCATATGTTTGAGTCTTGACAACAGCATCTGACAAGGGTTTTTTTCAGTATTAAAATAAAAGCTAAAAGAATGTTTATGTACAAAAATTATAGTATTCTCTATCAGTCTGAGAAATAAAAATGTGATAAAATGAGTGAAGTTTTTAAATATATTTTTAATTGTTTTTTTGTTTTTATTTATTTATTATTATTGGGGGTTTTTTAATATTAAATGGCAAAATCCTTTTTGAAACTTACATTTTAACTTGAAATCCAAAAAGAAAAATATCTTATTTAAAAAATAACAGATGAAACAAAAAACAATAATTTATGGATATAATGCTATATCCCAAACAACTCTTACCTGTTAGTGTACTGCTTTCTTCTAACTCCTCTGTTAAATTATCCAAGAAAGAACACCAACGTGGAGCTGTTCCCAAACTCTTTAAGAAGAAAATGTAGAATTATTTTTAAATAATATACTGTATTTAAATACTAAAATATTAATGAAAAATTGTATATCAGTGGAGATAAAATGTTACTATCTTTATATCTAATAAAGATAAAATTAACCATTATAATATAATAATAAATTAAAGTGGAAAAATACACTAAGACATTTATTATTAAAAACATTCGTAAACTCAAATTTGAGTAAAAAACGACGTAATATATATATAACTTTGTTGATAAATTTCAGTTAATAAACATGTAATTAAGAACTGACTTACAGGAATGTAGTATGTCATTATTTTTGGAGCTTCGTTAGCCATAAACATGAGTCCTGAACCAGGTACCTGACACAAATCATTGAGATCTATACCTGGCTCTATTGCAGTGAATGCTTTTCCCTGAAAAAAAAAAAAAAAAAATAATAAATAATAATAATATAATACTAACAATAATACTAATATAAATAAAAAAATAAAAATAATTATAATAAAAGAAGGAAAAGAAACTGTAGTAATAACAAGAATAACAATATTGATAACATCAAAGAAAAAATAATACTAATATTATTACTGTAATAATACAAAAAATATGTAATAATATTTCTAAAATGCCATCATTAATTTTGTTTTTACTATTATTTAACACTTTTTCTTTGATAATTATTAGAAGAAGATAAGACAAGAGAAAAAGGAATTGTTTCTAAAAATTTTATCTTTTATATCCAGTGCTGTCTAAGAATAAAATAAAACAAAAATAAAATTATACTACATCACATTATCCAAATTTCAGTTACATTTTATTAATGGTCACTTTCCCCATAGACTGTTAATGAAAAAAAACGTCAATTTACTTATTTCTTTTTTCTTTTCATTTTTAATTTCTTTTCTTCCATCTTAGCATGCACTGAATTACTATCATTTTTAATTTTAATTTTGAAATTAACATCTGAATATTTACCTGAAATTTAACACATTTGTATATTAAGTGAATTTTGTTGTTTGTAAGAAAACACACATAATAACAGTCCTTGACCAATTAACTATGGAGTGCTAGTTAGATCTAAGGCACCCTGAATGGATCCAAAGATCCACAACAGTCCAAAAGTTCATTAAAAGAAACTTAATCCAAGCCTTCCAATTTTAGTTTTCCAAACTGTTAAAAAACCACTACCCTTAAGGAACATGCCAATAATAGCTAAATTAATAAATTACAGTTTTTCTCTCCCACAGTTTGAGTATTTTACAGTCCATGGACAAGACCAGGTCCAGCTGGTTGTGGAACTCAATGTCTTTGATGGGCAGCTCATACTGATGGTCTTTTATTAACAGAGGTTTGTTTGATCTCAAGTCATACATTAAAATCTGAAACAAAGAATTAAAATTTAAGAACCTGCTGAGAATTAAATTAAACTTTTGATTATTTATGTACAAGCAGCATAGAATGATTTTTTGTGCACTTTCCCTAGTTTTCACTTTTTAATCAATAAAATAGCATACCTGTTTGGAAATATGTTACTTACATTCAGAGAAAATAAAAATATGAATTAGGAAAGACAAAAGGTAAGATACTCGTGGGAATACAATAACAGACACCCAAGCAATAAACTCATTTTTTCTTGCTGTTGTAAATAATCAGAGTAAATTTAATTTTATAAAATCTTAGATAAATATTGGGTAAATATACTTTGAGAGAGAAAATCCCTCATAAATAATCAAGAGCAGAGTAAAGAAATAAATAGGAATAAAACTGCTGATACTTACATGACCTGTATTTGTGCCTACAGCAATTGTAAGAGCATCTCTGTATTTCAGTGCTGTAACAGATGGCATCACTGGTAATCTGAAACATTTAAATATTTTTATCAAATATACTAATTTGTCAAAAATATAATAATTGTTTATCTGGTATATTTTAGTATAATGATGATATGAGAGATAATTTCTTTGACAAAACTATATTGTTAGTAAGAAAAGACCCTTTTTATGCATCATTCCTTACACAAGAACTGTAACTGAGGTATACCTTTTTATATTTTTTCTAATTAAAATCAATATTAGAAAATAACTCCCATTTAATAAGTAAGACAAAAACATTTTGACATTTCCAAACATACTCACTGTAAATCTTCTACCAAACTTCCCAAAGCTGTATCCATCATCCCAGCTCTAGTTCTTGATCTTGGGTCCCAGCATTCTATGGTTCCCTGCAAAGATTTTTTTTTGTTTTTATTCTTTATTATCAGAGAAACTAACATTATGGAATCTTGCACTTGCGATGGCATCAAACAAACAAATGAAGAAAGAAGATAATAATATATTTAAGAAAATAAAGTTTGAAGTTTAGGGATAATTACTATTGCAGTCCTACTAATCTGTACAGAATGATTTCTCCAAAGAACAGAAAATTGTTATTTTATATATATATATAAACACACACAAAAACATGCATGTTAGATCATTTACCTAAAATTATTCATATATAATTATAATGTTATTAAATAAGTCACCTCCTTGGTTCCACAAGCCAGTAGATCGTGCACTGGATTGAACTCACAGCAGTTGATTTCTCTGTAAGAAACCACAAATTAATTTATTAGTGAAACAGAGGCGACATTAGAAAAGCAACAATTGTAAAGTTAATCAATAACACGTATCAATTTTCATGTATAATATAAGTCAGAAAATGTAAGTACATTATTAAATATAATAAGCAATGACTGGCATAAAGGATATCATGAATCTACACTCCCTTATTTAAACTAAACTACTGTAAAAATGCATCTTGGTCATATAAACTATTTAAAAAAAAAAAAAAAAAAAATAAAAAAAGGAAGAAAAGTTTCAACAATCCCAAATGCAATGCTAAAAATAAACATGATCTGAAATTTGTAATCAATAATTAAATAATTTTAATAATTCCTAAAATAAATATATAACTTTAACAATATAAGTAATAACATAAGTAATTTTTAATAAAAACAGTAATGTAATAATATAAATAATATAAAAAAAAGTAAATTTATAATAATAAAACCAATACCTAAAATAAAAAATAATTTAACAATATAAAAACTTCTTAGCACAAAAATCTGATAATATAAATATTTCATAACATTAACAACAATTCAAGTGATAATTATTTTAATTCAATTTACCTGAATGGAAATACTCACGTTGCATTTGTTTCCAAAGGCGACAAAAATCTGCCATGTTCCAGATTCAGTCGAAATATTTCATGTCTGCAATGTATCAGTCAATACACTGTCATTACTATTATTACTTCAAATAAATCTGAGTTATTTTTTAAACAACTGCACACATAAGAAATAACTTATACTTCTGAATATATTCCTATAATGTGATTTACCATTAAGTTCTGTTTTAATTGTATTAGTTTCTATATCTGTCTTTACTGGTAGTGAAACCCCATCTATCAAGTCCTTGCAATTACATAAAATTTTGAAATACTAACTAAAATAGTTATCACCTGGTTTTTTATTTTAACCTTTTTCAAACTTTCCCTTTTAAAATATATTTTACATTCTAAGATGTAAATTAAAGGAATTGGTAAGTTTAAAATTAAAGATAATTCAAATATATATATATATTTTTTTTATTACTTATAAAGACAAATATTTCTATCATTAAATGTATTTTGATAATATCCAAAATGAATAACACTAAATAATTAAACAATCAAATATTTTTTAAGATATATGCAATGAAGAACATACCCAACACCAACAAAATACATGTCACATGTTGCCGCATGGTAGGCCAAATCTCTGCCATATTTTGGAATCCTTGTTCTGTAATATCTACCAAACTGTGAATGGAATTCAACAAATCGTTCATCTTGTAAGAAAACAATCTGAAAAATCAAAAGAATGATGAATAACATTTTAAGTTAATAATTTCATAAGATAAAGATTTAAACAGACAAATCCAGCAAAGTCAAGGTTTTTCAACTTAATAAGTAAACATATAATAAGCTTTAAGAAGCACATACAAGTCTAACAACATATAGCAATTCAAAAAAATATTAATTAACTGATTAAGTTAAAACTTTTTAGTAAATGCTATTCTGTATAAGGAATATTATAATATTAGCACATGATTAAAACAATGTATATTTTTGCTATTCAAAGCATGTTTGAAATGTTACGCTTTTAAGCTATTCACTATCAAAACAACAAGAAAGAGCTGAATATGTTAACATGTAAATATATTCCACGTTTAAATAATGCCAGATTTTCTGCTATGGTGAAATATCAGACAGGAAATTCTTACTACTGTGTACTAACTTATCGCATACTCGATTGTTAAATATATATGTATCTTACAATAGGCAGAACTGATTATACTCATTTTTTTAAATATGCAGTAAACAGATGTAAGCAAATGTAAACAAGAAGATTGATTCCTGACCCCAGCTCTGAGTGAATGCTCTGAGATTCTTACCTTTGAATAATCATCAGACAACAATCTGAATTTGACCACTTCCACATCAAGTCCTCTCTCAAACTTCAGAGCCATTTGATGTACATCATAACATCTGACTCTGGGTTTGTATGTACCTTAATAAAAAAAACAAAGTAATTTTTACTATATTTTTGCAGAGAAAGAAATTTTCTATTGAACACGGAAGCATGAACTTTTGTAAACAGTTCAATACTATGAATAACAATTCCCACATCTGTTTAATAACATCTCAGTATATGCATATTTTAAACAATTATTATATTTATAACTGTATTTACCTGTTGCTAAAATATATTGGCCATCATTTGACACCTGTATACATTTGCTTACAGCTGGCATTTCAAAATCCTGAATAAGTTCAATTCTTCGTTGAATATCTGAAAATGCAATGTTAAACTCCTCAAATAACAAACTGAAGCAAGAAGAAATGGTCCATATTACTAAAAATGTATCTTATATTGTATGTAATACATCAAAGAAAAACAATTTGCTTAATGTTTCAAGTCAAATTAACTTATAATAGTATATAGTTCAAACTTTGGGTTATATATATATGAAAATGTATTTTTTATTGAATATCAAAAGAAACTGTTTATTAAATTTAAATATGGGTAATAATAAATAAATAAATGATACAGGCAAAGCACGTTTGCCTATTACTTTTTACTTGTTATCACTGTTTCAAAAATTAATACCAAACTAACAATAACAACAGCAGACCTAATCATATCTGGTGAAATCAAATTTGTTGTTTACTTGATAAACACACAAATTTAATTTGTAATACATACCGACATTGCTCTTTTGCAGTTTTCTTCTTTTCTGTTCTGATAACCACTATAATACAATTAAAATAAATGTCAACCATACACATAGAATATTTGATACAAATATTATTTTTCTATAGACTTTTGTGGTTTATGACAATATAGTATTTACAATATAGCACTGAGAAAGTATTCTGTATCAATAAATTATTTATCAATTATAATCTTGTGCAGGTTACATATTTCTGTTACTGATTGAAGTGATTCTAACTTCAATACAATAGGAGAATAGCCAGTTACTAATCAAACGTAAATCATTTCATACATTAAATTTAAATTAGTAAATAATAAAATATGATTATTTTTATTACTACTAATAATGATGACGATAATAACAACAACGACGACAATTATAAGTTAATATAAGTAACTGTTATTGTAATAAAATATTTATTAAAACAGAACTACTTAGACTCGTTAGGGTAAAACTAAAACGGTACATAGTTACTTACGTCAGGAAGTGACTTTCCAGCACTCAGATTATATATCTTCACGTTATTTGGATTAGAAACCTGCATCGTCGTTTTATTTTATATTTCTTTCTTTTTCCAGTTTTACAATAATATAAGTTAATAACAAAACACGTGTGTTCAAGTAACATCCATGTTGTGATGAAAAGGGAAGTTGAAGGAGAGTTATCTTTACTAATTTTCTCCTCTTCCGTGAAACATAAATGATAAAAGGTATCGCTTTTTCGTTAACGTTTTCAAGCAGTAGTGTACAGGCCCATCAGTTTACAAGCAAATAATATTCCATGATGTAATAAAAATATGAATGTTAACACTATAAGTATTTTTACTTAGTAAAATGACCACAGAAGAACTTTTTAAAAATCTTTTGATAATCATTATCTATTTTGATCATAGATGGCCGCAAAAATGGCACACAGTGACACAGCTACTACTAGTGAGTTACCAATTTGAAATGTCCATCAAATGATTTCACACACATAGGTTTAAATAAAAATCCAGTACATCAGTTTGATAGTCAATTCTACACATAATAAGTAAAACATCGACTTAATGATTTAATTGATTTCTGTGAATCATGTGCTTTACTCTTCCTGTGGAAATTCTCCGTATTCTCTCTTACGTACGTCTCAGTAGATTGTACATACTAACATACTTTTTTACATAGCTAATAATATTTGGGGACGCATTGGCGCAGGAAGACCCAGTCCAAGTATTTGGAGAGCAAGTCTCCATTTTTGTCTAATATTAACATTAATAACAAGTTATTGATAGGAAAAATGTTATAGAGAAGTTTAATCTGTATCGTTGTGAAGGTGTTAACACAAATTTCACATTTCGGACTTCTGTTTAGACATTATATTCGTCATTCATCAGTGAATCTGAAACATACGCACAAAATAATGTATTAGCCGAAATATTTAGTGAAGATTTAGTAAATGAACAGCACATGTACTGAAGAGCATAATCTGGGAGAGGATGGCGCAAGATAGGAATATGTAAAAACAACATTCGGAGGCTTTGCATATGAGGATCGAAAAAGTTGAATTTCAGTCCGAAAAATTACATGCATGTATTTTTATGTCTAACGCCCTATACTGAACCACCACGCCATCCCTCTATTAAAATTCTGATCGAAATGTTGCGCCATTTGGCCGTACAATCCAAATGTGTGGTTTGATGCTGATTATGCGGCTGCAGCCAGATTTGAAGTGGAAAGTTCAAATACAATCTCAGAACAATATAACTCGTCACTGAGACGTTATAATCAGCAACAACACTACCGAATCTGACACTCGACCCAAACCTGAAGAGCACTGTGCTCCACAAGGACCCGACAGAACCACCACTAATGTCCTCTTACTTCTTTGAAACTAGTACCAACATAGTTGAATGATCAATGCTTGTACAGAGCCGAAAAAAGCCAGACACCACAACTTCAAAATGCTGCCAGAGATGAGGATGGACATTCAGTTGTCTTCCGAGTTGACACAGATATGCTGCGATCAGGAGCTGGGGGTTTCAATATACATACACTTCCCCTACATCATTTATGTTTAAAAGGTTTAATAAGCTATGCTAATCGTATTACATCAAGGTTTGTTTACCAGACATGTTAAATAGATCATAATTGAATTTTTAGTTAGTGTCATATCCTGTATGTCCAAAATCATTTGATGGAAATTCCAGTTTGGAAGCTATGCAAAGGTTTTGAGTTTTGTTAGTTGTCGTTTAGTTTTTGGTAATTTTTTTTATTGTATTTCTGTTTTATTATTATTATTATTATTATTATTATTATTATTATTATTATTATTATTATTATTATTTTATTTTATTTTATTTTTTAAATATCTTTTAGTAGCAGACAAAATTACAGGAAAAGGCGTATCATCATCATTATTATTATTATGTAAATTAAACACATCTTTTTTCTTTTTTTTCTCTGAATTGACCGGATTAGTTTATAAAAATTATAAAATCACGTCTTCCTCGCATTTCATATGTTGTAGATATGATGTATCTGAACGAATCATTCAAAGTTTTTCTGTAGAGTGGTAATAACTGACATAGCTTAAACTTTTCTCACACAGGTTTATTGTCTTGCAAGTATAAATATTAATAACTATTTAGCAAATTTTATAATTGTTTTTTGTCAATTACTCTTCAAATTCCGATGATTCAAAATTAAATGATTTATATCTGTGATGTGCATTTAAAGATTTTTTTTTTTTTTTTTTTTTTTTTTTTTTTTATTTATTTTTTTTTTTTTTTTTTTTTTTGCATCATTCAGTTAGCTGTATGGTAAATAAAGCGTTCTGTGTCTTCAAAAGAGAAGTTGTGCTGAATACTGTAAACTAACTCTATTTATTCTTCACTCGTCCAGGATTTCGTACTTCAGGTGTCTAATCATATAATTATTTTTGGCACTCTCGGATGTTTGATACTGATGTTATCATTTCTGTTTGATAAAAAAGTGAAATATTATATCTGCAGAAAATTATGAACACACACACACAGATATATAACATAATATCTCTCATGCTATTTTAGTACATATAATGGATGTTCATATCTGCTTTTATCTGCAGACAGACAAACATATATAAGAAAGTGAAGTATTATACCTGATCAGCTAACTGTAACTTACATCCTCCAAAAAGTTAAGAACAAATATATATATATACATTGTAGTTTATTTCTGTTTTGTTGTTTCGTTTATGTATGGTATATATAATATAAACCCACCCCAAAAAACCCAGAAAAAAACAAAACGATACTTATTTTTGATTAATGATGGATATGTACATTATAAAACAAACTAACAAAAATTTGGCAGTAAAGAGAATCATTTTGTAAAAGTATCATCTCTCTACCACAAGAAGTTGACACATATCATGCATGTAGGCGGGAGGTTTGATTGAAAGGTTTGTAATTTGCTTTAGCATAGAGGCTGTTCTTGTTCGTTTGATTACCAAAATATCTGCAGGATTTTCTCACAATTTCGATTTCTGCTTATATGCATAGTAAACTATCAGGCAAATCTTAAGACACAAAGTTTCTCATCACAATGTTATCCTGATGATATTGATGGGAAAGAACTGTATAGAGAAATCAAAGAATGTAGAATGTTGATTAGTAGCAAAAATATCAGGAAAAATAATTTTTGTTAAGCTTCCGTGGATAACTTTAATAACGACCAAGAAGCAGTTAAAGGTTGACATCCAGTGAATGACTTCGAACATTTCGATATTTTTAATATTCAGATTTAGCGTTAAGATATAGAAATGAAGATAATGAAAACTCGTTATACAGAATTTTAATCTTTATTGTTGATGTTTGTTTTAACACAGATTTGGCAAACTTCTTTTCTGTTAAGATAACCTCTGTGAGTGAATCAACTTGGCATTATCATACTTGAGTACTTTACAACTTAAATTTTGACAATTCAGTTAATGCATTTGTGGAGTGAAGGTGAGAAAAGTTTCTCTATAGCTTAACTGTAGCCATGAATACCAGTTAGACATATATTGAATATAAACTATGTAAACTTCAAATGAATATCCATACAACTTTTATTATTATATTATTATTTTGAAATATTCTTACTAATGACTGTTCAGTTCATTCAGAGCTTGTTGAAATTCTTCACAAGTAACTACTTCATCTGATACAAAAATAAATTAATAATAAAACTAAAACTTGCACTAGCTCAACGAAATGTAAACGTACATATGTGTGTGTGTGTGTGTGTACACTTGTATTAAAATGATGCAGGAAAGATATACCTTATAAGTATATATGTATGTATGTGTGTGTAGTATCTATGTATGGATGCATATGTATGAATATGTCAGTTTATACTTTGTAGTTATAAATGCAGACATGAACATGCATTATATATATAAAAATGATGCATGACATATATAATTATCTGTCTGTCTTCTGTGTGTGTGTGTGTGTGTGTGTGTGTGTGTGTGTGTGTGTGTGTGTGTTGACATTCAACAGGTTGCCATGTTCAGATATAATATTTCATTTTTTTAATGGAATAGAAATGATAACATCAGTACCAGTATCCAAGAGCGCCTAAATAATTTTGTTGGTGACAAATTGTGTAGACACCTAAGGTACGAAATCCTGGTCGAATGAAGAATAAACAGAGTTAGTTCACAGCATTCAGCACAATTTCTCTTTGGAAGTAGAAGAAATCGTCAAATATAAGTTTATTTTAATTTATTTGTAATCTCTGAATCAACTGAACAGTCATTAGTAGTTACATTTCAAAAACATAATAATAATAAAACTTGTACAAATATTCATTACAAATTAAAAAATATATATTTATAAAAATATGTATGTTTTTATATCTATGGTAGCTTATGAGCAAAAGTGCTACGTTCTATAACATATTATAGTCTGTATTATTATTGTTGTTGTTGTTGTTGTTGTTGTTGTTGTTGTTGTTGTTTTTGTTGTTATTATTATTATTATTGCCTCCTATGAAACACAAAACTTTCCCGGATTTGTCACGAGTAACTTTATATAAATAGATTAATAGCAAAATGTCGCATTTCCTGTAAGTGTTTTCAATAGAGATGATAACAATGGATATAGATATCTGATGATACATTTTTTTTATATTAATTACAAACTATTCGCATATCCAGTGTGTCAGATCGTGTACGAAACGATTACATGGTTATCAAAATAACTTTTTATTTATTTACTTCTTTATTTGTCTCAAATTATGACACAATTCGAGGTTGTTGAATTTATTTTTTATAAGTCCATATACTTTTTCAGATTTCATTTACTTGCGTATATAATTTTTTTTTTTTAATGTTTGTTTATTTATATCTGAAATGGATAGAATGAGGTAACTGTCCTTTACTTATTAATAATAAACATTTTGATTGTTTAATCCAGTTCACATATGCATACAAATGTGCATACGTTCATGCATACATACGTAGATATATATATATATATATGCAAACATAAATAAGTTAACACACACAAACATACATATATTCATACACGGGTATGTATGTATCTGTGTATGTTTAATACGCTATTGTTGGCTTTAATTATTTTGTGAAAGTTAATTCTTTATTTTAAGATCTATTTTTGTTAATTAGAAGAAGGCATAAATATAGAATTAAAAAAAAACATGAACATTTAAAAAAATCAAAGTAAACTAATATTCAGAGCAGAAAGCGGAATTATCTAATGAAAGAATTGTTTATCAGTTCTAAAAAAACCACTGTGAATTTCAAATTCTTCAGAAACATCCAGAAATAACAGGAATAAAAATAAAAGTTTAAAATGCGCTGAACTATGCAAAATTATCTTAAAACGCTTTTGAGAAAATTTGCGAAATTTCATCGAGCGATTGTTCAAAACGTTATAGAATGAATATGTGAAATTTTAAAAGTAAATACATGAAACATTAAATATAAATACAAAGACGTCAAGGAACCAGTAAAAAATAAATTTCAACATTTCTGCATGTAATCAGTTTTCAATGGTTTCTTAAAATAAATCCAAAGAGGAGTACAGGCATCCCGTTTCGAGAACATTCATAGCACAAAAACGGTAAAAATAATAATAATAATAATAACAACAACAACAATAATAAATATGTTTGGATCAAACTAAGCAATAACAACAACAATAATCAATATGTTTCGATCAAACACATTTAGGAAACATAATCCTTGTTAAACTGCCGTTGGTAACGTTGATACAGGTACCTGACCATTTTATCAATTTTCCAGAAAACCGCCTTTAGAGGTGTAGTAATTTGTATGTGTTAAATACAGTTTCTTTCCTTTCAAAATGCAACGCCTTCTTGGCTAAACCATTTGTTTAAAAACGTATACAAATAAATTCTGTTAATTATAGAAAGGAAACATTTAAATTAGGGAATAATTTAAAATATTTATGTACTTTCTAAAACGTATATATTCTTTACGTACATTTGCCATGTAATTACATATACTTGATAACTTGTCATGCCATAATGTTATGAACATTTTTTCAAAACGAACACGGCTAAAGCCTTAACATTAAAACTACAGTATTCCTTAACTTTGAATAATTAATTATATATTACAAAGAAAAAAGAAATAGTTGATAAAGAAAAAGCGTGACAACCTGAAATTATCATGTCAGTTATTGGTAGATGTAACCATAGGAATAATTATATTTAAATAACTAAATAAGTAAATAAATCATTAGTTTGTTAATACATCTGACTTCTCTTTAGTTATTCGACATAATTTTTTTAAGGACAATACGATGAGGAGGTATTAATGAAAATATATAAATACAAAATAGAAGACGAAGGCGACATCTCAGCACAAACTAATAACCAAGTACCAAGAGAAAGGTTGACCTTCAGTGACTGAGTTCGAATCTTTCGATATTTTTAATATTTAATTTTAAAGTTCAGACCTAGAAATGAAGTAAGTTAAAACTCGTTATATAGGATTTTAATCTTTATTGTTGATGTTTGCATTAACACAAATTTGACATTTCAGACTTCTGTTTTGTTAAGTTGGTCATCCTTCGGTCAATCTGAAATGTAGAAAAAACAAATAATGTCCTGACTTTAAAACAAACATTTTATAGATAGATTACCTTTTATAGAACATAGCACTCTTGCTCTTACGCACACACACACGCACACGCACGTTGCTAAACTTTTTAGTTTTACATTTATTATTTGTTTGTTTATAACATTTCTGTTTCTATACTTTCTAAGCATCAACACATATATCACACTCGATTATTTTTGTAAGTTTTTATTGCTACTACTACTGCTGCTGCTGCTGCTCCTACTATTATTATTATTATTATTATTGTTATTGTTATTATTAGTTTGAAATGTACTTACTAATGACTGTTCAGCTCATCCAGAGCTTGCTGAAATTCTTCAAGTGTAACTACGTCATCCGCTACAAAATAAATTAATAATAAAGATATAACTTGCACTAACTCAACGAAATGTAAATCATGAAGAAATTATAAATTAAATATTATTTTATTCTTCAACAAACAACTAGATTATCTCCCCTTCGAACTCGTGCATTTACTTTCTCTCTCTCTGTCACACACACACACACACTCACACACACACACACACACACACACACACACACACACACACACACACACACACATAGATACTTTTCCTCATTATATTCTTTAAATAATCAGTTTACACAGAGATATCCGTTCATATTTTTTTTTCATTTGTTACTGCTGTTTTTATCAATAACATTTGCTCTCCCAATCTTTGTGGAAAAATCAGTGTTAAATAAACTCGATGAAAATATTTACTGTCACGATCAACGAAATCCATAAGTTCTTCTGCTTCTCGTGAACTTAGAATCGACTCAATTTCTTCTTTGTCGATCACACCATCATTGTTCGTGTCAAAGTCATTAACATCTACGTATGTAAAAATATAAATTTATTAAGAAAAAATAACTAAATAATTTTATTCATAGATTGGCGAGATCAAGAATGAGAAAGCAAATGTGAAAGAACAGTATTATTAGCAGTGTATTCAGACCATATTCATGTATAAGACAAATTAAAAAAGTAAAATATCTAATGAGGCATACTTTATAATCAGAACAACAACACAAATGATAATATAAGGTAGTTTGAAGTAAGTGAAAAAGTTATTATTTTGAAATGAAGTCCATTTCAATTCCCGCTCCATGTATCTAGACCAATCTAATATTTAATAATTTTATAAACTTGTTTATTACCTCTTTTCCCGTGAGTTAAAGCGTAGTATTTAACGTAAGATTTCGCTCTGCGCCAGGCACGACGTATTCTCCAAGCGTCACCGTTGGTAACAGCTATAGCGACAAGAACTACTAGGACAAGGACAAATTTCATCTGTAACATAACATTGTTAAAATACTGGTATTTAAGTTTAAACGTCCAAATATAAAAATAAAAAAAAATAGAGAAATTAATAATAATAATAATAAATAATAAATAATAAATAATAAATAATAATAATAATAATAATGTATACGCAGTAATACTCAAATACTAACCTTTTCTCTTTTTTCGCATTTGTTCTGTAATACGTTTCGCATTCGTTTCAAAACATTTTAACCTTTTCTGTAATACTTTTCTCATTAATTCAGAAACATTGTTCGCATTCATTTGATAATATTACTCTCTTTCGTTCTGTATATAGCTTTTGCCTTACTTTGAAAAAGTTATTCCTTTTGTTCATGGCTACATTTCAATCTAATCGTCAAAACGAACAAATTATTTCTAGTATTAGATAAAATACAGAAACTTTCATTCGTGGCAGATGAAACTCTACTTGACAATTCAAGAAAAACAGAAATAAATAAACAAATAATAATAATAATAACAACAACAAGAATAACAACATCAATGATAAATTATAAAATAAATAATACAAAAGACGCATTATAAATAAGTTAAAATAAACTTACGTTTGGAGGTATCTTCTTCTTGCTCTATTGTCTTCAAAAGAGAAGTTGTGCTGAATGCTGTAAACTAACTCTATTTATTCTTCACTCGTCCAGGATTTCGTACTTCAGGTGTCTAATCATATAATTATTTTTGGCACTCTCGGATGTTGATACTGATGTTATCATTTCTGTTTTATAAAAAGGTGAAATATACCTGACCACCTAATTTTAGCTGATATCCTGCAAAATATTATGAACGCACACACTCGCACGCACACGCACACACACACACAGGGGATGTGTACGTATGTTATACCTGGACATATACTGAACCTCTAGACTCTGATTGTTCGAAAGGAGTTTTGCCACAACTATGTGATGCCTGGGTCGATATCGTGCATTTTGTTATATTAAAGACAGCGAAAGATCAAACCGATGCGAAAAACGTGACCAAACTCATTTAAATGTAAAAAAATTCTTTGTTTATAGGTGCCTAGGTAGGATATTATAAATTTGTAGGTTAGGACACAGCCTTTGAATATGAGGATCGAAAAAGGTGAATTACCCACCGCGTCTGGAAAATTACATATGGGTATTTTTATGTCTAGTGCTCTACATCAAACCAGCAGTTGAATAAAGGTTCTGGCCGATTCAGTATAGAGCACACTGAACACTGATCATTATAATGTTTTCCGTAATAAGTTTCACCCATTTCGGTTTTTAATTTCAAAGGGTCGTATGGAAAGTGGACACAAGACGACTTGGAAAGTGCCTTTCAGGCGCAAACTAACGACCTGCCTGAGTTCAAAAGGAAGTTGAACGCCACATGTCAATACCAGCATATTTCAAAATAAACATTTTTGAGGAATTTGAACTGCAGAAATAAATATGTAACCTAAATGGTGGTAACTCCACCTCAAAAATAGAAAAGACGTAGGACAGCCGGGCTAAATACAGAAGAACTGGAACACTCGCTCGTTGACTATATAATGGAATTAGATAATATGCTGATTGGATTAAATAATAAATGCGCTTTATGGAACATAAACTCCGAATAGTTTTAATACTAGCATCTTATAGAACATAAATTCCAAATAGTTTGGCTTCTTGCATTTTACGGAACATATATTCCGACAGTATTACTTTTTGCGTTTTACAAAACAATAATACTGTATAGTAAAGTATATCTTTGACACAGTGAATATGCTATTTTGAATTGATGTTTATTCCCTCCTTTCTTTTTATCCTTCTAATCTTAATCTCAGTTAGGCGAAAGATAATGTACTGAAAAGGATATTCGGAATTCCCTATACTGAATCACTTTGACCTTATGTTGAACCGAGGCATCTAAATCTATCAATTATGACTGGATTCATCTTCATTGATTCCATCTGGACTGCGCCATAATGGTCGGGAAGTTAGAGGGTTCACCTCCCCTAGATATAAAAAATATAATATCTTTCGTGCATCATTTTAATATATATAATGCATGTTATTATTTGCTTTTATAACTTCAAAGAATGCATTGGCATATTCGTACATACAAAAATACATACATACCAAAGCAGACAGACAGACATACAAACATATACAAAAAGGTGAAATGTTATACCTGATCAGCTAATTGTAATTGATATGCTCCAAAATATGAACAAATATACATACACACACATGCACACGCACACACTCACATACATACATACATATGTATATCATTTTAATATAATTATACTATTGAATATAATTTAAAGAGACAAAAAATAATAGTCAAAGAAGAATCAGGATGAATTAGATTGATAATGTAAACAACATCCTAAAATTTTATTAACTGCTGTATATTTACAAAAAAATCTCTAATAAATGGAACCGTTTACAAACTAGTCACTTGACATGCAACCAGTACTGGAGGGGGCACAAATAAAGTTTGTATACCAAAACCTTTGATTAACAGTGGATGGTTTCACTCACGGCAAGTGACTTGGCATTATCGTATTTGACGCCCTTTACATTTTGACAATTCAGTTAATGCTTCAGCCGCGGTGAAGGCGAGAAAGGTTCCTGTATAACCTAATGCAGACATGGATACCAATTATGCTTAATAATAGAAATATTTTGACTATAAAGTTAAATAATTTATAAGATCTAATGTTTTATCTGCATGTTTGTTTCATAAACTACGGAAACCTCTACTTATAAATGTCTTTCCAAGTGAATTCCACAACTAGAGCTGCAGAACAGATTTACTTTAACTGAACTTTAAAAAGTAACTTTACTGGATAACATGAATTTCAAATAGATTATTATACAGGCCTAATCCATTTTGCGTTTTACAATTATGATATTAAGATTCTATTTTTGGTTGGAATAAAGTGATAAACTGATTTTTTTTTTTTCAGAGGATAGTAAGTCACAAAACATACAAAGTAAACATTTCAGGAGTAACTCAAATTGGGGCGCCAAAATATATATATATATATATACTGTGTGTTCATATTTCAAATTATTACCCACAAATTATGTATAAGCTTTTGTACACACATACATACGCACGCAAACGTACATACATACACATGTAAACGCACGTACTTACATTCATACAGATATACAATAAATGGATGTATGGTCTGCAAAAACCGTTAGCTAATCAAATTATGAAATTATGTATTATTGAAAAACTGAACAAAAATAAATTAATATATCTAAATAAATAAATAATTAGTATATGTAATTAAATAAATAGTTAGGTAAGAAGGTAGGTAGGTAGGTAGGTAGGTAGGTAGGTAGGTAGGTAGGTAGGTATGCAGGTAGTCAGGCAGGCAGGCAGGCAGTTAGACAGTCAGAGGGATAGATACAGAGATAGCATAATCTAAATAAATAAATAGGTAGTAGATAGACAGACAAACAGACAGGTAGACAAATAGATAATGTTATGGCTCTTAATTTAAAAATATAACACCAGAATTTTCTAATTTGTCACGAATGTTTGTTTATATTTTCTGAAAAAACCTTTAAAAAAATAAAAAATAAATAAATAATAATAATAATAATAATAATAATAATAATAATAATAATAATAACAAAAATATAAACAGCGCATCCAAGCTGAACCGTTTATAAATGAAAATGAGAATTCTGGATAGTGCAAAATTCATTATCTCAGTTTCCAACATTCATATGTGTATGTGTGTGTGTGTGTGTGTAAATTAAGTGAACAGTTTGTCGTTGACATAATTTATTTTACACCGTCAGATGTTCATATCCAGTGTCCTCATTTCTATTTATAAATAGCTCAGCTTAGGTGCGATATTTTACTTTGTTTTCTTTTATGCTTCTGTAAATAATTAAATGTATATAATGCATTCGTGCCAAATCCGGTTAATGGTGGTGTCAAATAAACATATGCTAAATAAAACAAAATAAAAAAAATAAAAAAAATCGGAACAAGCAGCTTGTTTTAGCCATGGAGTATCCTTTGTATTATTTATTTATTTAGAAATAGTACATTTAATAAACACTAATATTTTATCTAACATTTTTATTCAAAAGTCTTTAGCCATTGCTTTTGCAGAAACTGAAATATATCGAGTATATGTTCGACAAAAGTTAGGAGTCAAGGTTCGAAGAAAAATTATAAATATTTTCGACAATGTGTAAAGTGAAATGAAAAATTTAATGAAATTGCATACAATAAATTAAATAATAAAGAGACTTGAACAAATTTTTTCATGACGATGACAATTATTATGGTGATGATGATAGTTTTATCATGGTAAAAAAAAAAAAAAAAAAAAAAAAGATTGACTAGTTAATTTAAATAAATAAATAAAATGCTTCACCCAAATTTAGAAAAAAATTAAATATGTTTTCTATAATTTATTATTTTAGCATTGGTTGGTCTACAGTACACATAGCAACACACACATACACGTGTATATATAAATGTATTTCAAATGTATTTTTTTTTAGATGAAAGGTATATATTTTAAATCACAGTACCTTCAAATAGTAAGTCGGATAATGGGATATCTGTCAAATAATTTAAACATTCTTTTCTTTTCTTTTCTTTTTTAGTTTTTATTGCTGTTTTGTTTGTTTGTTTGATTTAGTTTTTTGTGGGTTTTGGGGAGGGGAGGTTTGCGTTTTCTGTTTGTGTGCGCGGGCGAGTGTGTGTATCTACTATCTGTTTTGGAACAACTTATTATATAAAATGTACTTCAAAAATTCAAGTCCATATATATAGTAATCTGTTTGGTTTTGCACAAGCGACGAATGCAACGTTATTGTTGTACGGGGCAGGCTCAATTCTTTTAAAATTATTACGCCATTATCTACATTTCGCATATCAATGGCTTAAATAGAACCAGTCAATCCGTCCCCGCGGAACATGTTTAATCCTGCGAAATGGATGAAATTTAAGTGTCAAACTAATTATGTTATTTTCGTGTAAAGTAACGAATTACTGAAAGTTACAGTGCATGAACATTTTTTTATTGTGAAGAATATTTTATTTACAAATACAAGGTAGGGAATTTAAACCAATGATTTGGTTGTAAATATAATTACTGTAATAATAACTAATAACTAAACTTAAAATTATCCATTTATAAATTACAGATTTACGGCTAAATTTAAAATTTAAAGTTAATTTGTAAAAAAAAAAAAAACCCAAAACAGTAATATTATAAATGTGTTGATCATGATGAAACGGATGAAAGACGTTTTTTATTCACGTTTGCATGCAAGATTACCGATTATCATACAGACGATCATAATGCACAAAATTCTAAGTAGTTCCATTTTGGACTGTATTTAATTTTGATTTCCATATTTATTTTATTTTATTTCATTTGTTATTGTAGTAGTTGTTGTTGTTATTTATTTCCTTTATATATATATATATAAATTTTATCATTATTTATATAAGAAAGACTTATAATAAACTGATAGTTGTTATTTATAGTTTTAGAGATGAAATGAATAAATGATATCTCAAAACCTAGGATACATGCAGCATAAAACTGTGGTTTAACTTTATAATCAAGGTCACTCTTATACAAAGTGTATTTTCTCATAATATGTTAAGCCATGACAGAGTCAAATCCTTTTTTTTTAGATAAACCATATTTTTCATTTACCTGTGAAACAATACAGTGAATATTGGCAATATGTATTTGTAATAATAATTGTTAAAAAAATAATATAATTTATTATCACTTCTTCAACTGTAATCAGTAATCATAAAACAAAGGTGTAAACAAGTTTATAGACTGTACTGTTGCAAAGTCTTACATAATGTAACTAATGTTTCAGCAAAATGGATGACCGACCAAAACCTCGCCCTCGTAGATCATCCACTCATCAACTAATGAGTGATGACAGTCAGGTGGAGCAAGGCGTGGTTAATCCAGCTGTGGTAAGTGTTAACAAATAAGACGTAAAGTGTTAACAACATATGGTCATTCTTTTTTTTTGAGAGCAGAGATTAATAAAGAAAATAAAAAATTGTAGGAAAATGTAATACTATTCCTAAAGATAAATAAAATGGGCACTGTTTTGTGTCCAAGTAAAATTAAAAGTGAACATTTTTGAATATTTTTTTATTTATTATTTGTTTTTACTCTCATATTAACTTGCATGCAAAAAGCTCTTTTTTACTTCTTTCTTTCTCTCTCTCTTTTTTTGTTTTGTTAGCAAATTAGAGATTTGAAAAAAGTAAATTAATCTTTTGCATTGTATTTTTTATAATAATTAATATGATAATAATCTAACTGGATGAGAAATTTATTTTAAAAGAATCCATTACTGCTGTTCAGTTGATACAAATAGCATCTATATCATCTCATTACTAAAGAAAATAACCATTAATATCAATAATATAAAACTGGATTCTTTATATTCATTCATTGTTCAATCCTACTGATACGACTTTGGGTCATCATTTTATGCAGTCTCTGAACTATGTTTTACAGTTGACCATGAAGGAATTACCTTTAATTCATTATCTTTTTGCGAAATTTCAGCAGATGGATAGTGAAACTGCCTACCAAACATTTAGTCAGACTGAAGGAGAATCATCTGCAGCAGAGGTGTGTAAAAAATATTTTAAATGTTAATTACAATTCAAAATAGAGCACAAAGGTTAAACAAAATCTTTTAAACTACTTGTTGGCTGTTTTGATTTTGTTATATTCTTTTATTCCCTTGCCTTTTTTTTTTTTTTCTTTTTTCGTTAAATGTATGATATATAAAATATAACCCTCTATAAAAAAAAAAATATAGATATTTTTTAATAAGTGATGGATATGTACAGTATATAATATCACTGTTAAAAGTTATTAAAATTCATACTTTGGCAGTAAATAGAATCATTTTACTGAAATTTCATAATTATGATGTACTGAAATATTAACCAATGTTTTAGATTGAGGAGATTGGGCAGGCCAAATCACTGGTGAAAGATTTGAAAACTCGTCGCAGACAGAGACAAAAAGAGGTCTGTATATTTAATTTTGTATCCTTTTTCAGAATTTAATTTTTATTAAATTAACATAAAATTTTATATTTTTTTAACTTGTTTCTTTCATTATTAACCGTATCTGTTTTTTTTTAAAAAAAATTTAACACAATGAATGGGCTAGAATTTGAAGAAAAGATGAAAATGGCAACCCTTTGGAATAAACATGCCAAATTAAATGAAAAAAAACTCAAAATTTCTAACTAATCCTAGTTTGTTAAAGAGATAAACATATTATCATATTATATCATTAATAACAATTTTTGGAATAAATACTTCCATCAGAATTCATAATGAAATCTGTCCTAAAGTGTGAAAATTTCAAAAACTCTGTGGTTATTTTTTTTTATTAATATTATTATAGAAGTGAAAAATATTTTACAGTTTAAGTAATGGATTATAATAAATTCTTACAACTTGAAGAAAAAGGCCATGTGAATAATATTTGTTACTTATGTTCTTATTTAAAAAAAAAAAAAAAAAATTCATTGATTTATTTTGAAGTTGTCCAAACTCACAACACCTAAAGATGATGTGACTGGAGAGCTGAAGACTGTGAAAATGAAGAGTAAACAGAAAGTGGAAGAGACTTCCAGGGAAGGACTTGAGGAAGCAGTAGCAGAAGCAAGACAAGCTGCTGAGGCCAAGGATGAAATTGTCACTCTGCCAGCAGAAACAGAAGATGGAACAGTGACCATGCCAACAGAAGATGGAACTGTTACTATGCCAACTGAAACAGAAGATGGAACAATTCCAATGCCTGACAAGACAATAACAAAAACAGAAGAAGGTTTGTATCAAAATGTTTTGTAAATAAATCTTTGTATTTTATAATGAGAACGACTTTTTGTGTAGTTTTCTTATCAGATAGATGTTCTTTTAATAGATGTAATATTTTGATATCAATGTTCTTATATATTGTTGTTGTTTAACATATCAGTTAAATCCAAAACTTTATAGTCATATTTTTCACAAATAAATAAATATGCATGTGTTTAATAGCTGCTTTAGAGACAGTTCGTACTGAGGAGGTACCTTCAGCACGGCTTGAAGAAACCACTGAGAAACCTCCAGAAACTCCTACCTCTTCCCGCGGAATGTCTCTCAGAGCTAGAATGCGCAGCCGTGTACAAAAAGCTAAGGTAGAGTTGTTTCTGCTTAACACTTTATCTTGATTAACTTCTTTAAAATGTAAAAGTTAAATACTTTCATCTAATTTATTTATTTATTTATTTGTTTTATTTGTTATTGTTATTGGCTACTGTATAACAAATAACTAGTGTAATAGATGATTTTATAATTTACTATAAATGACTTGCTTACATGTTTTTCGTGTATTTTCATCAGACTATTTTCTTATTATTGTTATTAATTTGTTGTTATTGTTGTTATTGCATCTACAGTCAGTTATATGGGAGTGTGTATATATCTGAATATAACTTTTAACTGTACACCTGAAGCTAGCATAATACTTTTCAACACTTTATTGCTTTCACAATCATATATACATAAGAAATAACCTTCCAATTCAATCCTTTTTTATGTACACTTCTAAAAGAAAATTTTAAAATTAAAAAAAATTAACTTTCAAATAAAGAACAGTAAAAGAAAATATTTCAAACTTCAAAATTTATTTCCATTCTTGAAAATGACAGTTGTTATTTAGATTCAAACTGAAAATATTGCCGTTAGTTTTCTTGTTAATTTTAAATTCTTATTCTCGAAATTTCTGATTAATTTTCTAGGAGCAAGCAGAAACAG
Organism: Chrysomallon squamiferum; assembly: GCA_012295275.1. Taxonomy (NCBI): domain Eukaryota; kingdom Metazoa; phylum Mollusca; class Gastropoda; order Neomphalida; family Peltospiridae; genus Chrysomallon; species Chrysomallon squamiferum. The sequence goes on from CM022670.1 coordinate 18,883,478, forward strand.
AATTGCGTGAAGAGGCTCGCGAAGAAAGACAACGTCTGAAGGATCTTCGTCAGAAAACTTTGACTAGGTTTGACACAGAGGTAAGTTCAGTTATCTATTTTTGTATCTAAAAAGACAGAAGGAAACGTAACTGTGAAATGTAATATGTGAATATGTTTTTTTTCTGAAGGGAAACAAAAGTAGTAAGATCAGTCCTTCCTACTGATATAGAAAGTTGTTTACTATTCCATCCTGTTATCATGTTTTTTTGATTGTGAGACTGCGGATATTATTTGCTACATATTGGTAAACATAGCCAAGGTGTATGAAGGCAAAACCTTTGAAAGCATAAACCCTGGTTGTATATAATATATTAAAAATAAAAATTCTTTCAGTGGAATTTTATGCTGTAGTTGTATTTATTATTTTAATATGTTTATATCATTTAAATATGTTTTGAGAAAGAGAAGAAATATGTTTTTTAAATCTACATATGGCAAGCATTTTTGGTTCCCCACTTTGTCTGTTCAGTATTTGTCATTTATATTTGTTAAAGTCTGTGAACATGGTAAACATGGTTTTATAGCTGCTGACTGAAAAATGACAGCAATGCAGTTATATAGATAGGACATTTATATATTAATATTATAATTTGTTGTACTACTTTTAGAATTCATTTAAATATTAATATTATAATTTGTTGTACTACTTTTAGAATTCATTTAAATATTTTGTTTTGATTTTAGAAAGTATTAAATTCAGTATATCAACAAGATATAGTATTACTGTTATATAAACTTGATTATGTACTTGTGGGTTAATGTTGTGAAAATAACATGTAATGGTGTTATTGCTTTAATTTGATTGATTTATTTTTTCGATTGATTATATTATATTATTTATTTATTTATTTATTTTTTGGTTTTTATCATATAAAGATGAGTGATGTAGATATTGAAAAATTGGCTGAAGAACGTCGCAGAAAAGTTAAACAGCGCTGGGCAAAAATGGGAATGACGGACATGCAGGTAAGGAGTTCTTTTTGTTTTGTTATACTTATTTATGTTTAAAACTGTAAATTTCATAAATTTCATATTAGGTTTGTCGCATTTTGGTTCAAGTTAATTAATGTCTGACTGTGGAAGCATATATATCTGTGTATATAGTTATGTAAAATGGTAGCAAAACCTTTGAAGTTTTATGAATAATTATCAACATAATTTTGTGAATGTAATAACTGTTTTTACATTTTTATATGTTATATTTGAATACAAATTTTGATTTATACATCAAAAATATTGGCTGCATTGTAACACATAAATATTTTTGCAGTATAAAAAAAAATCTTCAGAATATATATGTGTGTTTATATATATATATATATTCATAAAAATGTATTTTACAGTACGATGGTTATTTAGAACATTTTTCTTTTGATTGTGTCAGTGTGTTTGTTCATGCTTGGGGAAGGAATCTGCTCTTTAAAAAATCTAATATAATGTTTTATTCTATCAGGAGAGTGGCTTACCTAGCACAAAGGCAGCATATGACTTTTTTACTCGTCACTGGAGTTCTGATGAAGAAGAGGACAAAGAGGTCAGGGTTATAAAACCAAAGCAGGAAGCAGAAGAAACTGCAGAAGGGGAAGAAACAGAAGCCAAAACTGCACAGCCAGAAGATGAACAGGTGAAAGATATTAATTGTTTTATAATATAAGATAATAATAATTAATGAAAATGGTTGTTGTATAGAAACAGAAAATCTTAGATTAAATAATAGCAGTTTAAGAATAAAATATTTCTAAAATTACATTTTTATGTGTGTTAAGCTTTGAATGGCTGGTTATTCCATATTGATACATAATTATGTCAAGCTTGGTCTCAAAGTTAATTTCACTACCCCCAAAAAACATAGTGAACATATATTCTTTTTGCTAAATCTTAGGTAAGATTTCATTTATGTTGAACACACTTTTATTAATTCCAGACATTGATAGACAAAGCTAAAAAATATGGATAGAAAAATAGATAAATGATAGATGCATAAATAGATAGATAGATAGATACATAGAATCAAACACATACACACACACACACACACACACACATTCATGTTTGCTTATTATCATGTGCATATAATATAAATATCAATAGCAAGAATAAAAGAGAATAATAACTTAATATAATTTTGTTTTTCTATTAATATCTTACAGAATAATGATTGCCAGTTAATTTTGAATAAAATATAATTTTTATTTTATTCATTTAGGAAGAAGAAACAACAGATGGTATGTAAAAATGCAATAATTTCTTCTAAATTTACAATGTGCTGTTATTGTAACAAACTCAAGAAGATATACATGACTTATAAGAAGCCATTTTTATTTTACTCTGATGAAACTTATTAATAATAACATTATTAATTTATTTATTTAATTATTTATTATTATTTTATTTTTGTCATATCTGCACAGCTGCCATATTTGACTGGAGGTTTTAAATAATTTGTTTCTTAGGAATTTTGGTATCTCCTCATTTATCTTACCCCTTTTAGGGAAATGAAAATAAATTTAAAAAATGCTTGATAAACTAAGGATGTTGACATTTTGAATGATTTAGTCAGTTTGTCTGGTATGTTTTATTTATTTTTGTTTATTTTATTTGTTTGTATGAAATGAATTAATAAATGAAAAATTATCAGATTCCTTATTATTGTCATACTTTGTTATTACTAAAGGGATAATGATGTACCAAGTTCCATCTATTAGTTTTTTCTTCCTCGTCTGCAGAAAGGTATATATAAAATATCACTTGCTACTTACTATTATTAGGAGTCCAAGAAAGTGGGTTTCCTCTCTCATATCAAAATTATATCTATTAAAAAAAAAAAAAAAAACATGTTACAAATCCCAATATCTGTTACTGCAATATTCTTAGGTTGACCTAAACAATCATTCATTCTTTGTTCACCAAAAGCTAATAAAACAATAACTTTTTTTAGTATACACATAACGACTTTTTATATATGTTATTGAAGTAATGTTCCCTTTCATTTTAGATAAAAAGCCTTTGCTTGGAGAAAAGGATGTGATTGAGGGTGAAGGACTTATAGTTATAAGAAAGCCTGAATTCATAGATCCTGTTGAGAAGAAGAAATTGGAAGATAAACTTTTGTTTGTTCCTTCTACAGCACCAGGTATGTCAGTCACAGAATTTTATAAACATTTGTTTGCTCCCTATATAAAATTATGTAGATAGTCCACTGAATTCAATGCATAAAATGCTTATCATATTAAAAATGTATAAAATCAGTTGTTAAAGCAGAAGAGCTGTTGGTTATGTAAATTGTATTATTCATTTATTGTGACTTACAAATCAACAACTAGTAAGCCATGCACTTTGCTATTAATAATAGATCATAGAGTGATCACAGGTCTTTTTCTTGAATATCATAATTCACCAAAATAAATAAGTCAGATGTTTGACATTATCTTATGGTTAAATATATTCCTTCATTCATTCATGCTTCGTACTACTGTTATAAATGAATTATTCAGTGCCATCAGCTGAGAAGATTACTGAAGAATTACAGCCTCGATACTTGGAAGAAGAAGGGTTCTATGTTGGAGTTCGTCCTGAAATTCCGGTCCGTAACCAGAACAAGATGGAGCAGAGATTGGTACATCAACCTGACAACAAGGTTTGTGTTGATAAGACATGGTAAAATTTCATAGAATATATATTAAATTTCATGTATAGTACTGACTGTAAATAGCAAAATATATTTTGTGTACTTCCAAATTCTTATATTAATGGATATCATGTTTGTTTATTAAAATGTTAGTATGGTATTATTTAAAAAAATGTGAAATACATTTAGTATACCACCAAGATTTATGTGTTTGTTGACATCCAGTGTTTACTACTGATAAAGTGTAACAAAAATATCTTGTTTTTCAAAATGTGGAAATGTTTACAAATGAAATAAAAAACATTATTTTGACTGTATTTCTGTTTTCAAGGGAAGAGATTGGTTTGGGGAGGATGGGAAAATAATAGCTCTTCCAAATCCTCTGCGACCATCACCTTCAAGACCAGCAGTACCAGATGAACCAGACCCAGATTTGGAAACTGTCTTTAGGAAGGTATTAAGAAATATGTTGTTAGTGAAATACTATTTATATATAATTATATTGAAAGATAGAGTTATAATTGTTTTTGTTGAAATTTGGAAGTTATTTTTAGCAATATATGGTCATAACAATTCTAAAACTGTAGTTTAAGTTTATGATTTGTTTTATTTTCTGGGCTTTGATTGACAAGAATTGGTTATACTCTGGGTTTTGTTGTTGTTTTTTTCAATTTGCTATTAAATCTAATATTATTATTAAAATGGCTTTTTAAAATTCATTTGAATGAATACAAAATTATTTTTAAAATATTTAAGAACTTGTACATTAGATTTAATTATTTTTCCATTATGTTAAGTTAATCATTATTGTGTCATATAATACTACTGCCATAATTTTAAATCTGCACTCAAAGTTCATTTTCATATTGCAATTTTGTTTTAGTTTTCAGTTCACTTAATCATAATTATTAATTTAATATATAATGATGATGCACATATTATAGCAATATTATTTCCATTTGTAATATATAATCATTAATGTATGTTATTTTGTCCCTATCTAAAATATATTGATCATTTGTAGCTTTATTATTTCCTTTTATAAAATATCTTGATTAATTAAAGCATTATTCTTTCTCTTTAAAAATACACTGATTAACTATCATCATATTGATTCTGAATTACACTGAATCAGTAACTAATCCTATATCAAAAGCACTAAATTCTTGAAAATTATTTTTTAAAATATTTCAGGCTATAGTCCGTGAATTTGATCAGCGATACATAGATGGAGCTATTGAAGGAAGTGGCCATTATCAGTTGGATGTGGACATTAATTCTCTTGAATTTAGTCACCATCATTTGTTCAGCAGGGAACATGTTCTTTCTGAAAAACTGTTTGATCTCTATCAACAATACTTCATCCGAAAAAAGAAAAATATGACAGAATTTTTAAGAGAGAAGGTAAATTGTTGGCCTTTTTATTTTGGGGAAGTGGGCAAGTTGAGCTCAATTGATTTATTCCAGAGCGAAAGAATAAAAATGTAAATTTTAACAATTTAGTGAAATGTACATGAAGTAAAATGAGTGACCTGAAATTACACTTTTACTGCAGTTTTTGTTATTATCCTAGTTTGCTATTATGTGACATCAGTAGTTTTTAATTAGTTATTATATTTTAGTTAGTATCTTTTTTCTTTAAAAATATAATATCATATTTATAATAGTGGAACAAACCTGATAAAAGGTGATTTATTTTATTAGATCACAGGTATTTTAGTGTTTTGTATGTAAGATTTGTTTGTAAATTAATGCTAATTTTATCTGATATATTTTAAGCGTTACTAATTGGTGATGCCTACAGATTCTGTAATAACTAGATTTTAATTTTTTCAGCTTCAAGCACTGAAAGGATCCAAAATACATTTAGAAGAACATATCAGCAATAACAAGGTAAATATTTTTGCTATTTGTTTTAGGGATTTTTATTATTTCTTTGTATTTTCTTCAAATAACTTAACACAACTGGAAGTAATGTTAACCTAAAATGAAACTTGATTATTCTGAAAACCAAGACTAATCTAATACATATTATTTCAATTTGAAGAAGTTCTTAAGTAAAGTGGTACCACATCTAACTTTGAATGTTCAATGAAATATTTTCACATTTTGTTATTTCTGTGTTAAGTCATGCAGTTAGTTCTTATTGAAAACTGGTGGTAATTTTGTTTTAAAATTAATCTTTCAGAGTCAAATGAGTGCAAGTGATCGGAAAAACTATGAAAAACGACTCAAGGATTACAAATACGAAATAAAGTAAAAACCACTTTTTAAATACTTTTTTAAATACTAAAGATATTTCAACATTCTCTTTCCTTTTAAACTTTAAAATGGACATACAATCAAACCATGTATTTCACATCCAACAAAATATTGTATTTGTTAAAAATGTAAATTACTTTTTAAATATTACTGTAAATCTTTTAACAAACATATTATAAGATTTACAGTAATATCTTGCTTAACGATATCCCGCTTTAACGATATTTTTTTACAAATTATGTAAATAGAAATTTAATAGTTAATTGCTCGAAATAAATGGTACAAATGGGTCCAATGCATGTGTTTAAGTCAGTTTTTCATTTGTATTTTGTTTGTTTTTTGTTCAGTCACATGCTAAAGCTTCCCTCATCTGTGATCAGTTTACATGCAGACATTATACATGCATGTGGTGTTCAGATTCTCTCTTATCTTCTGCTTCCATTTAGACTTAACACCTTTGTCATTTATCCTTCCAGTATGTCAAAACAAATACAGAGCAGTGAATGCTGATGATAAAAAGAAACAGACGCGAATAACTTCAGAAACAAAAAACAATATCTTAAATGAACACAAAACTGGTAAATCCATTAAAGACTTAGCTGCAAAATTTTGTTTGTGTCAGTCAACTGTACTGACGATTTTAAAGGATAAAGAAAAATATTTGAATGAGATTAAAAGAACTCACTCCTTGCATTCTATGAGGGTACAAAACAAAGAAGGAAAAACTTTTGTCAGTATGTTAAATGATCAAATGCAATTATTAAATATGCCTGTGACTCAAACTGTCATATGTGCTAAAGCAGTACATATAAATTAGTCTCCCGTTTAACAATGCCTCACTTAATGATTGGAAATTTGGAAACAATTATATCGTTAAACCAAGGTATTATTGTATTTAGTCTACAGAAAAACAGAACTGAGCATTTTAGCTTCTGTTTGAATTTATTTTTATAAATAAAGAAGAATATGTAAGTTTTATTTTCTATACCTACTCTGTTTACAGAATTAAAAAAATCATTAATAATACAACAACATTACAAAGAAAAGGAATAAAGTGTTTAGTCTAAATGTTTACTTTATCTTGTTCGTTTCATGTAACTGCTGTACAAACAAAAGATAAAAAGCAATACAAGTATTAATTCAGTTTCAACAGGGAGAGTACATATTTGTAATTGGCATGTTTTTTCCATGGGTCATACAGAGAAGTGGGTTTTTTTCTTCAGTATTTACAAAAAATTCATAGTTTTGTACTATATTAATAAAGTTACCAAAAATAAAATAGTTCTTGATAGCCTGTGTTTTCCTATCAGCTGTTTTCTTAATCATAATGCTTGGAGTGGGATTGAGGGAAAGAGAAAGAAAATGAAACAGAGGTAGCAACAACAGTGGACAAAGCGTGAGAGCTGCTAAAGCTGTTGTTTTGTATTTGCAGACAAACACGACTGATGCGTGATAGAGAAGAAGAAATAGACAGAACTCTGCTGAAAAACAATATCCACACTTGGAAAGAACTAAAAGCTCAGAGAGAAGAGCAGGGTTATACCAACACTTCATTAAAACTGAACATCACAAGGTAATAACAAAGAAATTAAACTGATTTTCTAAATATTTAAAATAGCCACAGTATACAAATTAATATTATTCTCTATGACTCAGAAAAAAAAAAATTGATTTTATGTTCATTATATTTTTTTTTTTCTCCAAAATTAGAACTTTAAGGGAATAAATTTGATCATAAGGATTTTCTGTACATGGAAGATAATGACACTTTAATGAATGAAGCCTGAAATAATGTGTTTTACTGAAAATAATGCCGAAATGACATATCAACATGCTTTTAAAAAACATTTATATAAATATGAATTAAAAATGTATAAGATAAGTATCTTTACAAAGTTGTGTTATTAAATGGTGATTTATTTTATTTTATTATTTTGTTTTTTTTCTGCAGTGAAGAATCAAACAAAGTTGAAGATCAAGTTTGGTGGAAGAATGAAATGGAAGAGGAGCTGTCTGAACTGAGGGAGGAATTTGAAGAAGAATACAAACGCAGATTAGCTATTTACAGTGAACAAATGCAGGCATTGGAAAACCAGAAACAACAAAAGGTTGGTTTACTGATTAAAAGTTTAAACTTCATTTTGTAAATAACACACTGAGGCTGTAGCTCTTTCATAAAACACAAGACTGAAGTGTAGAGAGGTGCAGATTCAAGTTTTGTTATTTGTTTCTGTTAGTCCTTAAACAGAATGTAAGTAAGTAAAGTATGTGCTTTTTCTACTTTTTGAAACATTCTTGCTGATAATTGATGAGATTGTCAAATAATTAAAGAACCATATTTTCTTTCCCAAATGAATTATTAAACTTCATAGAAATCCATTAAAATAGAAACATAATGAGGTGTTATTTACAGTTATGTCAGAGTGTTTAAGATGAACACTAGGATTTTTACTTAAAATACTCACAGTACTGAACCACCCAAGTGTGTCACATTCTGCTGAAAACTAACTTAGTGCCCAAACAATCCTTTAGCAGCCATCCTCTTACAAGTGGACTATTATTATTATTATTATTATTATTATTATTATTATTATTATTATTATTATTATTATTATTTATAGATATGTTTAAATCTGTTATTTTATGTAAATATCACTAAGTCAATAAAAATAATAACTTTCTATATTGATTTATTTATGTTAGGAAGAAGCAAAAAAGAAGTTGAAAAAGTCCCAGAAAGGTTCCCGAGTATCTGTTGCATCAAAGACATCAAATGATCTGAATGAGGTACATAGCTTAATTTCAGACTTGTTAAAAGAAATATAGCCTTAGCAGAATGCAGATTTATTAAAATAAAATAAATGTATTTGTTTTGTTTTATATTTTATATTTCATTTTATTTGTTTCCCATTCTGCTTATAAGTAACATAATAATTTAATAATTAATTTTTTATTTTTTATATATAGCAATAAAGTCAACAAATTGCTCATTGTGTTAAATATTTGCTACCCATTCATATGCTTATATAAATTTAGTGTTTGGAAAATAATTTTTATTTATCAAACATAATGAATAGAAAATAAATTATGTGTTTCTTTATCTACAGACATTTCATCATCTAATTGACTTGTACAGAAATTACAGCATGTTTTTTTTTTCCATTACTTTCAGCCATATTCACAATATTTTAATATATTCTGCTCATATGTGTGTTAATTCTTTGAGCATATATGTATGTAATGTATGTGTATGTATGCATGTAAAGATATATATATATATATATACATTCATGTACTTAGTTCATCAGCAATTCTTAAAGATTTCAAGATGTTAATATAGCTTTTTTTTGTTGTTGAAAAAATTAAAAAGGAAACTAAATTTCTGTTTTGTTCACTGTTGTTCTTCAGGAGGAAAGGAATGCATTGCAGGAGATAATTGATGCTCCTGATTTGCCAGAACCAGAACCCCCAGAACATTTTGATGAGAACATAGTGAGAGAAGAAATTAAGAAAAAAGCACTAAAGATCCGAAGAAGACCTGGTTAATATTTAAGATGTTTTGTGTAGTGTATTTTATAATTATGTAGTATTTTCGTCTCTTACATTTTGTAGAAGTCTGAAAAAAAAATCTGTATGTTTTTGGTGAAATAATATTTATGGTTTAACTGGCGATAAATGTAAACAAATATCAAAGTGATGTTTTTATTATATAAATATAGGTAATATTATTATATATATTGTGTCAAGAATTATTTAGATTATAAATTTAAAATGTTTTCATTTTTACTGAATATTTAGTAATAATAATAATAACAATAACAGCAACAACAACAACAGTTAAAAAAATATTATTAAAATTATTATTATTATTATTATTATTCAGGTGAACCAAAACTTCTATTGGTTTTAACTAACAGTGCTGTGGTCACACCTACCAACCAGTGTCCAGTGTAAGTGATTATATTTTTCTTATTACGCATAATTATATTTTTTGCTGGGAGGGAATGTCTTGTTTTTTATTTTTTATTTTGATATATACACAGTAGGTATAATACAACCATATTTTTTTTAACATGAAGCAAAGTTTTGGGATGGTCAGAAATGACCAGATTCAGATTTCAAGAGCTGTTTTTTACCAGTTTAAAAAACAGTTGTGATAAAATTTAAGAAAAAACAAAATTGAATTCATTTTATAAAGGACATGTAAGGTCTACTTTCTGTTCATTTTATACAAGTTTACAGCTGGAAATAAATATTTAAAATTTTGTACAGTCAACATTATTTTTATGTTGTATGTGTATGTACAAATACAAATGATTAGCTTTTAATTTATTATCACCATTTCTGCCTCTTTTTCATTTTCTTATTACATTACTTCATCATCATCATTATCATTAAAATTATTCATTGCAGAAAAGTAAAATATCTTTACCTGATATTTAATTTATTATTTCTTTTTTATTTAACTGAAATAATTTTTTTTTACATTTTTGCCTGATTTAATATTTTTCAGAAGAGAACAACAACGTCGAGATGATGTGTCTCACACAAAACTTTTTGTTAAAGTATTTTTCAACAATAAACAAGTTTGTCAGACCAACTCAAAGTAAGATAATGTTCTGTGTGTCTGTGAACATTGTAATCTACATTTACAAATTTATTAAAATATTGTCAGTAAAACTATGCTCTATAATAAGATTGTGTGTGTGTGTAAGAAAGAGAAAGATGAGTTTCTGTGGGTTAAATATTAAAATGATTATGATTCATTGTCTGATGCAGTTTTATGATTTTAACTGTACTTTACCAAATGTGTTGCATTATTATGAGCCACAGATTTTATGTTAGTATTTGTGTACTATATTTTAATTAAAATCTTTAAATATGTGTTTATTGACAGGAAAAGAATGAAAATTGACCTTGCTTGTAAACTTCCTAATATTTTATAGACTTACCCATTTCAGATTTTAAAGTAAAGTATATTGGGATGTTTATTAATAAAATTTAAAAAAAGTCTTAGGAGGTGTATATCTTTAAAGAAAGAAATTTAAAATTAGTAGTTTGTTTATTTTATCAATGCAGCTGAATTGTTTTATAAGAAACTTACCAAACAAATCGAACTACTTTTTAAATGTATATAAAAGATGAAAAATTAAGTTACCATATTTATAAATCATTTATCTTGCAGGCCTTTGTCACAGGATTTTACTGTCAACTTTGGGTACATTTACAACTTGAAAATTGTTCAATGGCCAGAAAGCATTAAGTATGAGGTAACATCCATGATATAGATATTATTGTTTATACACTAGCTAATAAGACCAGAATAATAAGATTAACAGCAACATTAGGACAAAATAAAAAATATAATATTTTTGTTTTTCTTTACCAAGTTTCGTTAATCCAAAAGTTAATATGTCTTAAGGAATGTTTGTTTTGGATTTTATTTTTTTAACTGGTATAAACAAAAATAAATAAATAAATAAATTTTTTGAAGTAATACTAAGCTAGATGACTCATTTAAAAACATTAAAATAATCTATAAATTTCTAATATTAACTAAATATCTTGATTCTGAATGAAAAATCACTTTGCTTTTAAAACAGTTTATTATTTATGTTATTATTGTTGTTTTGGGGTTGTTGTTCTTTTTCTCTGCTTGTTGTATTAATGAAAGTTATTTATTTATTACCAAACCATTTAATTTGAATTATTTATTTATTTAATTTATATCTTATATATTTATAGATTCAGAAAATTTATTAATAATTTATTTTTTATTTACAAATTAATGAAATTTATTTATTTCTTATTGTTTATTTACAGATTCATGAAAGTCATGGGTTGAGTAGTGTTTTACTGACAAGACTTTATGCAGGAATTCCAGAATCATCAATCACAGCACAGAATGTACAGCTTGACGAATTCGAGTTCAGCTCTGAATATACAATACAGTTTAATCATGAAGCAGTTGGAAGTGGTATGATTTTTGTTTGTTTGTTTATTTATTTATTTATTTATTTATTTATTTTTTATATATATTTTTATTATTATTTATTTATTTATCTGTTTTTGTGTATTCTTTGTGGTTTTTTTTTTAAATTTATGTTATGATTAATTTATTTATCTTCTTTTTTTAATTTTTTTTTAAAATAATGATTTATTTATCGACATTTTTATTACACAGCAGTTATTATTATAGAGAAATGCATACCCTCATTTTTTTCTACATTTTTTTTTTTCTTTAAATGTTGACAGTGATGGTGAATTTTGGGGTTGGGGTTAATACCAGAATTTTTTGTTTTGTTTTTGTTTTTCATTTAATTATAAACAAAGAGATTGGGAATGTTCTGTTCAGATTAATTTATCATTATATGTGAGTTTTAATAATATTAATTTTAATTAAATGTTTTCTGCTGACTGTTGTATATGATGAATGATCCATCACCACGTCAGTATTGCTTCATGAACCATTAAAATAATTGTTTTTGTTTTGTTATTTTATTACTGTTAGTAATATATATATATATATATATATATAAAGATATATTTTTAAAATTATTATTATTTATTTATTTCATTATTTTTTTAACTTTTTTGCTGTAAAGCTGTTTAAAAATGTTGAATAAATTATATAAAACATGCTGTAATTTATCTTAATTGCAGGTGTTCCTTTCACCTTTAAGACTCCCCAGAGTCCCATCATAATTCTTATGACAACAGGAAGATTGCGTAGTAGTGTAGCTTGGGGAATTGATGAAAACGGTCTACCACTCATTCCACCTGCAACAAATCTCACAACAAATAATATATTCAAGTACATTTTTATTACTAACTTTCAGTAAAAGAGTAGTTTAATCAAAAGTAGTTAACTGAATATATAACTTACAAGTTGAACCGATATCTCATGTTGATAGTTAATAATATTATCCATTCTTTTTAAGTAATAATATGTTAAAAAAATATATCATTTTTTTTTTTTCATTGTTGTATTTTTTTTTCATTTTGGGGGTTTTTATTATTATTTTTACTGAATTTTAATTTTTTTTTTTTTTATTTATTCATTATTTTTTGCAGTTAATTTTTTTTTGTTTTATGTGCAGACCATTTAACTATTTATTACAGTGATAAACTGAGATGATTTGAGTTTGTTTATTATAAACATGTTATTTAATTATTATTAAATTATACAAACTATCACAATTTGACTGTTTATATGACAAAATAGTATTTTTAAATATACATTCTTGTCAAAATAATTTTTCCATGAAATAATTCAGATATAACGTTTTTCCTGAAACAAGCATGGTGATGACTGTTTAAAATACATTTTATGTTTTATTTTTCAACTTAGTGCAATGAAACTCAATGATCCAGTATCTGCAATTGGTACTTCAGGAGTAATGAATCTAGAGCGGCTGGCTAAATGGTTTGAACAAGCACGTCTTGATCCAAATGACCCAGCCAATGCTGATTTTGTGTACCTGTTGGGTGTAAGTTAATATAAGAAAAAAAAATTGAAACCTTAAAAATTATAATAACTTACTGAAATATTAAGAATAGTGAATATTACAATTTTCAGGACTGAAACTTAATACTAATAATCTTGGATGTTAATAATTAAACTTGTTATATAGGACAGTTGCTGTTTTAAAAACAAATATATTCATATGTGTATGTGTGTGTATATGTGTACATCCATAAATACACACATGTATACAAGCATATACATCTATAGGGTCGTTCCATGTCAAATCACCCCCCCCCCCAAAACAAAATTAAACCCAACCATCTCAGAGTTTTATGAAACTTGGTATATTTGTTGACTGGGACAGCACCAAATCTGAAATATTAGCCCAATCGGATCTTCGTAAAATTGGTATTGTTGAAAAGGCAATATGACAAGGATTCCAAATCTATAGGCCTACATGTAGGCCTACAATGTCTTACTCGATGATCAAGAAAGATGGTGATTCCTAGCATCCAGAATTGATCATTCAGGTTTTAGTTAATCAGATGTTAATGGCTGAAAAGGTGTTATTTTCATGCATGTGCATTTTTTAAATCTATATTGTGGCTAATCAAAAAATATTACACCCAGGAAACTTTTATATGTTTTAGTTAACATGTGGGAGATTAAATTTCAATAAAGGTCATCTCAAGGTCACGTGATCCACATGGTCAATTTCAAGGTCATAGCAAACGTCAAAAGGTCAATCTACTCCAATAATGGAAGATTTGGAACAAAAATTGCAGATTTGGAATCCTTGTCATATTGCCTTTTCAACAATACCAATTTTATGAAGATTGGCCCAGTAGTTCCTGACATATGAGGGTTCTAAGGTTGGTGGTCATGCCCATTTTTGCCAAAAATCTCAAAATTCGGTGGGCCATATCTCCCACACCACTGATCCGATTGGACAAATATTTCAGATTTGGTGCTGTGGGATCCCAGTCAACAAGTATACCAAGTTTTATAAAAATCTGAGACAGTCGGGTTTAACCCATTGGGTGATTTGACATGGAATGACCCTATAAGAATATATAAAAATGCAGATGTCTGTATTTTATTTCAGTCAAAAGGAGGAGAAAGTCTTGGTCCCCGAGACTTCTTCCGACTGGAACAGCTGATAGAAGAATTCAACATAGCAACTGAGAAGGAGATAGCAGAAAATAAACGTTTCCGCTTGATTCAGTTGAGAGACTCTGAAGTTCCAGAGTTTCAGAACTACAAGTTTATCCCACCTTTTGAAAGAGAAATTCCCAGAGATGCATTCCTTGTTAGCAATAAAATTTGTTCTCATTTATCTCACTCAAACTCTCACTCTATCTCTTGCTCTCAATATCAGTGGCTCATTCTGTGTATCCTGCTCTCAAAATATATCTCTCTCCCTATCTACCTCTCATTCTATTTATATCTGTTTCACTATTTGCTACAGGAAAAAATTTGTGAAATATAAATATGGAAGATATTTATATTTCACAAATTTTTTCCTGTAGAAAATAATATATTTATTTATGGTTTCATTGTTGTATCATTTTATATAATGTATGGATAAAATAAGATACATTCTTTTCCAAATAATAGCATTTAATTAGATGATATTTCTGACATCGTTTAGTGGAAGGGGATTGTTTTTGTAACCTTCCATGTCAAGTTTTCTTTTTATATATGTTTGTCTGTCCTTTGTTGGTAAAATCAAGACTTGGTCTCTTGGTTATGAAATTTGTTATCAGGAGCTCTGTGTAGATTAGAAAATATAGTAATATTTTTATTTTGGTGATGAAATCAGATTTTTATATCATACAGTTTTTCACTGAGTTAATCACTGTAAGGAATTCGAAGATATATTACTCAGCCACATTTAAAATCTGCAAACTAAATAATTTGAAATTTCATATGTTCAGTTTCAATCTGTATGTTTAGTGACAGTGAATAAGAATTTATTTAAAGTTTTAATTATGTTTTTTAATCCATGTAGTTTCTAAGATAACACCTTCCTAATATGCTGTTAACGTCTTTTTTCTCTATGAATGACTACATACAATATATATATTTATACTGAAACTGAATTGCAAAAATGCTGAATTTTTTTATATGTGGATGAAAGTCACTCTAATATTTTTTTTTTTTTTTTTTTTGGTTAGACATCAAACTCAAATTATATATACAAAAATGATTCAATTGGTGTTTTAATGATAATAAAAAATAGTTTATTTTTTATTTATTAAATACTCATATTACCAGGAAAGATCTTTGCCGTTCTCAGTAATTAAATTAATGTTCGGAAATTTCCGTATTTACACTGGGTTTTATTCGCATGCAAAGTTGTATTTTAAAAGCGTAACAGGAGAGCGGCATCAGTCTCAAAATATAGTTCATATTGACAATGCATATTTTCTTCTTCGCATTTAATTATTACAAAGTTGCCTTCTAATTTTAATAACTTAAATAAGAAAGGCATTTTAATATAAGCTCCGAAAATGGCTCATTTGTGGCATTATTTAATCAGCAAATATTGGCATCGTGTGTGTCGCGTCACTGTATTTTCGTTTGTGCAGAGTTGTCGCATTGAATTAATTTGATATTAACAGCGAAACATTAATTAATTCAAATATATTATCATATTGTAAAGGAGTGCCTGAAATCAGAAAAAAAAAAAAACAAAAAACATGCCGTAGTTTGTTTATGTACCATGCATGTTTTCCAACTGTTTTTTTGTTGTGGAATGTTTTTTTTCCATATTTATAACTTAGATGGTCTGACTGGATAGATTTGTTCTTATCTCATGATCAGACAAATTGTATATATAAAAGTGCAATGGTACATATTAATTTAATTATTTATTTGTTTCTACCTTTATCATTTATTATTTAATTTATTTATTAATCTTATCTTCTTTTTTTTTTTTTTTTTTTTAATCTAATGACATGACATTTGTGTTAAAGATTGGATAACAATTATATTGATACTCATTAATATTGTTATTGAATATTTATTAAAAATTTTACAAAAATACAGTTTGATTTAATTATGAAAATTTATTTTATATTATTTTATTTTTTATTTTTGATATTAAATTTAAAATAGTTCTCATTAAAATATATATTTTTTATGTCAAGCTCAGTTTAATCTAGAGGAAACAAATTTAAATGCATAATGCAGTTTTTTCTTTTAATAGAATATTATCATTACTGTTATTGTTATTTTATTTTTAGGAGTATGAAAAGAGACAAAGAGAGAGAGAAGTGATCAAGTCTGATAGTAATATAGAAATTCGTCATGCTGTAGCTCAAAAAAATATGCAGAAGGTACATAAGAAATTTCACCTTTAACTTTTATTTGAAAAGTTTAGTTTGATTATCACATAAATAGTTATTACAGTTAACTGAAGCACAGCCAAAATCTTTTGCAATCATTTTTTTTTTTTTTTTAAAGTGATAATTTCTTATATTAATTAAGGTTTGTAGAGAACTATATTAAAGCTTAATTATGGTTGTATATTTTTGTGGTAATTGATAGTAATACCTAATATGCCTAATGTTTTGAATTACAGTATGATTGTCTTTTTTCTTTAGTATAAAAGGTTAGTCATGAGATAATTTCTTGTTTTAACAACAAATGGCTGTTAAAATTTATTATAGCTTAAATCATATTTGTATTTTAAACTACAAGCTAAGCATCTATAATCTGATATTCCAAAATCAGGAATCCTTCAAAATTCAAAAACATTTTAGAGCAGCTATACATAGTATAGCTTAACTTTTGGCTGGTTCTGTGCTTGCATATGTTTGTTTCAAAATTATTAAGAATGTTGTACAGTTGTGTATAAGCTGCATATGAAACATAAATTAATTTTATGGTTACATTTTTGAAAGCCATGACAAGACATTCTAGACATTCTGGATCAGTGATACTCCACTTGTATTAAAATCCATCACTATATAAAAACTCTGGAAACTTTGTATAGCCCTTTCACTTTTTAAATAATTTTCTACATGTATGATGCAGGTCCGAGATAAGGTGATGCATCATTTGCGACAACAGGCTCATCAGAAAGTGTTTCAAGATGTTGTGAAAGAAGACACACTGCCTCCTTTTATGTATGCATTAATTTCCAAATACTTATATATACCATAAATTTATAAATTAATTTATTTGTATTTATTTAGTACACATCCTTTTTAGTATCCTGCTATCAGTAATAGTATATTTGTTTTATAGACTGTTTGATATTAAGTATCATTTGTTCTTTTCTCAGTATATATTTAATGGTGTTTGTTTTTTCGGTATGCTAGGCTTTACTGAAGTTGCCAAAACACATCTTTTAGATTATTATTTTTGGTGATAACTCTAATTAATAAAATATGAAAAGATAAAGAACTGTCATGTCTCTTCATAAGTTATAAAGCTTGGAAATATTATTTAAAATTCAGTTCAAAGAATCAGATATTTTGTTGTAAGTATATAGCATTGTATTCCAGAGATCTGGTATCAGAATTAATGTTCATGACTGAGAAAAGACGACCTTTGAAACCAGCAAGAAAGAAGCTTGATCCTCGACCAATCATCAGAGGACCTCATGACCCACCTCCTTACATTCTTGTCAATATCATCAGAGCTTTTGATATTCCCATACGCAAGTCAGCACTAAGGTAAAACTTTATACAATCCCAAAATATTTATTTTAACATTTTAGCCAGTTGTTTATTTACATTTTCCAATGGAGACTGTAGCATTAAAAAACATTTCACTATTATTATGTAATTTTAAAATTATCTTCTTGTATGTTAGTGAATATAATGCCTGTTTGGAAATGTCTTACCAGTTTATATGAACAGGACCTTCCATAGTACATGGTTTTGTCTCTTCTTTGTTGTAGTGAAGGAGGGGAAGGAGGTACAACATCTAGGAGAGATACAGTACCAAATATTTTAGCAACTGTAAGTTTATTTGCAATAACTTGACTTTTGAGAAAAGGTATTGACTGAAAATACATTATGCAACCCCATTTATTAAACATCTTGGGTAAATGATCAAATAACTGATGTATTTTTCTTTTTATTATTTAAAATATTATTTAAAATATTATTATTATTCTCTGTCTTTGTCTTATTATTATTATTATTATTATTATTATTATTGTTGTTGTTGTTGTTGTTGTTGTTGTTGTTGTTTTTTATTGTTATTAAATTAATGGCCCTTCCTTTCAGGCTTTAGTCCAGCCTTTTGTGGAAGCCATATTCCAAGAAACCATTGTACAAACCAGTGTTGTTGATGGACCAAATCCCAGCTTTAATGAGGAATTACGTATTGCTCTTGAGTAAATTTGAACTTAATTGTTTTTATATTTAAAGAACGTATATTTAATAATAGGTAACAGATAAAATGAAAATTGTCAGATATTGTTTTAGAAAATCTTAAAGGCTTGATGACTAAGATATTTGGTACAGTTACACCTACAATAAACTGAAACCATTTACATGGTCAGTGGGTGCATACTAATGTTATGTTCAGCATTAAAAGCAACATTTCTTATCATTTTAGTTTTGATTATTCTTTCCGAAAATGCAAAGATATATATACTGCTAAAGTGTTTTTTGAAACATGGTATTTTTTTTGTATCTGTTAATTTTTAAATTAAGTTCAGTTTTATTAAAATGTTGTGTTTTTTTTTGTTTTTTTTTAAATGCTTTACATATTTGTAAATATTAATTAAAATTACAATTATTTATTTATACTCAATTTTCAGTAATTTAATGAAATGTTTATTATTTAATGATTCTTTTTTTTTTTTTAAGAGCACCAGCTAATGACTACAGTGCCAGGTCATTACAAAAAATTACTGACATCCTTTACCTTAATCTGTTTGATGAGGTTGTACATGATCTAGAGGTTAGTTTTACTTAAACATATGATTATAGAGCTGATTAATGTTGTAAACACAAACAATACAGAGTTTGGTGATGTACAATTTCACGATATAGAGGTTAATGTTGTAAAAATACATGATGTAGAGGTTAGTGTTGTAAAAATACATGATGTAGAGGTTAGAGTTGTAAAAATACATGATGTAGAGGTTAGTGTTGTAAAAATATAAGATGTAGAGGTTAGTGTTGTAAAAATATAGGATGTAGAGGTTAGTGTTGTAAAAATGCACAATATAGAGGTTAGTGTTGAAAAATACATGATGAAGAACTTAGTATTGTAAAAATACATGATATAGAGCTTATTGTTGTAAAAATATATCATTTAGAGGTTAGTGTTGTAAAAAAATATATGATGTGGAGTATTGTACTGTAAAAATGCTTGACAGAGAGCTGTTGTAAAAATACATCAGATTTAATAACAGACTTTTTTTAATGTTAGAAAGTTTACAGTTACCAATATAGTTTTAATACATAGAATTCTTAAATTTTAAAAAAGAATTAAATGATTAAACATGCTATTAAACTGTATCATTATATTCCATCAAACAATATTTAAGGTTGAAATATATAAATTAGTTACATAGATTAATAATCTTCTATTGATTTGCAGAGTGAAAGTCAAAGAAAAACAAAAATTCATCAGCGCATTGAAAGGAAATGGCTTGGTTCCTTGCAAATTCCATTTTCAACAATTTACCTCAATTCAAAGGTGTTTCTAGTTACATGAAATAGTGTAGCTTACCTTTGTTTTGTTTTTGTTTCTTTCAGTTTCAAATGTATTGTTGATGTTTAATTTTATTTATTTATTTTTTATTATTGTTTTGAAATTATGATTTACTTTTAATTATAAAAGCATAATTTAAAAATAGGACATTTAATTATTTTTGTCTCATTATTATATTATCAATCTTTCTTTTTTACTGTCACCTTCCAACTCTGTCTCTTCATCTGTTTCTTTCTTTCTCTAACTCTCACTCTCAAGAATTATTTTTTCTGTCATATGCATACACAAATAAGTCTGACATAAATGTACACAGAATCTATAGTTGTTACTGGTTAAAATGTCTTATTTAATAGAAATTTAATTTCAGATTGATGGCATCTTTCGGATAAGAAAACCTCCCATTCTGCTGGGCTATAGTTCCAAGGAGAATGCAAATGACACATATCTACAAGTTTTTATTACTACCCAACCTCCACTGAAAATACCAGAACCTGTCAAATATAAGGTAAACAAATTATTATTTGTAATGTTAATGCACAGATCATCTGTTAAAATATTAATTATTTAGCTGTATCTACCTTCCAGTGTTTAGTACCTACCTATATGCACAAGAATCTGTCAAACACAAGATCAACATACCACAGATTGATTATCTATTAATATATTCAGAATATAGAGGTTTGTGCCTTCATATTTCTGTCACCATTCAACTATTTCTGAAAATATAGGAACCTGAGAAATACATGTTAAACATGTCATGAGAGTATTCATTAATAGCTTCAGTATCTGTAGGTATAAACAAAGTATGTATCATTACCCACCCATCCACAAAGAAGACAAGGTAACTCATTAAACTGATAATTAAACTGCAGATTAAGCATCAGTAAATTCTGCATGAATGCCAATTTTCTGCAGTCATACAACTAAACAAAAATCAATAACTGGAATTAGTATTTTCATGAATTTATCAAACCATATATAGATTTGTTTGCATAAATTTTTATTAAACATTAAATATCTAGATGAAGAAAAATGGTGCAAACGTTCTACTTAAGCGAAACACTTAATTTATGGTTATGTATTGTATTATGTATATGGTAAAGACAGTACAGATAATGAAAAAGCAAGGACTATTTGTTACATATTTATTGTTGTTTTATAGGAAGCAAAGTAAATTATAATTTTGAGCATTTTATTGTTATTACTTTTGTTATATTCATCTAATTAATGTCCTGTTAAACAGTTTTTACCGAAGTATATTTTATCCAAGCAACTATAAAAAAAAAAAAATATATAACTGATCTGCCAAGCTTACTGTTATGATCATTGTTATCATTATACTTATTTTTGCTTGTATTTGCAGTTTCCTTCAGTTGACAAAGAGAAATTACTGGAGAGATGTGATAAATGGCAGACAGAGATAGAAAGTAAATTCCCAAAACGTCAGTATGTAACCACTGTAGTGGACATGAATTGCAAAACTGTTTTTGTCACTCGATATCTGAAGGCAATGAAACCTCCAGAGGAGATTTTAGCTGGTGGTGAAGTATGTAAATTTCATATTATTAATCAATTTATCTATATAAATAAAAGCAAATACCTGTGTGTGTGTTTGTCTGTTCTCAAAATATTTCTGACAATAAGAAAAACAATAGTCTTTTTTTGTTTTACCATTTGACTAAGAATTAAATGGTAACATAATAAATATTATATTTATGTCTTTTAAAAAATATTAGAAGTCTATATAAATGTTTCTCTCATGGTTAATTCTGTGTTGTATGTTCAAGAATTGGAATGAGAAAGAATTTCTTCATCCTCACCTCCAGTGGAGAAGCCAAAAATGTTGTCTCACAATGATCTCAAACTGATTGTGATAGTTACATTTTATATCTTATGTTTACTCAGAAACAATTGTTTACTCATTAAAATTTGCTTATAAATAAATTGATTCACACACGTAGAAACTATAAAAATAGATATAATTATTGCAAGATGCTACAAAATATTTTTAGGAAGTTAAATAATATTAGCTATATGCAGTATAGCTTTTTGTTTGTTGTTGCAGTTGTTTTCTTTATAATAAAGATCATTTTATCTTGAAAATTTGCAATAAAGGTTATTCCTCTTTTCCTATCTACACAAACTATTAAGCAATCTTTAATATTTTATTGACAGTGGAAAAATATACTCTGAATGATTAATATAGCATCACTTACTGCATTTTACATATGTGGTACATTTTTCAGGAAAAAGTTGCTTGGTTTGTATCTTTGATTCCATTTGTACCTGATGCATTTGTCTTTCCTGGGATGAGTGACCTTTGGAGTTCATGTGATGTGAGTAATCTGCAATATTTTTCTTTTTTTGGTTCACTGATGTGTGCTGCCACCATTCTTTTCATCCAAACTTCCCACTGTTGCACACACTTTATTTATTATTATTGGATTAATTTTTTGATTACTGTACTTGTATGTGTAAATTATTTAAATTTTAAGTTCAATTCTGCTTTTTAGTACTATTATTCTTTCTTTTAATCTTTTTTTCTAGCAATTCATTCAGTTATTAGCAGGAGATGAAGAAGAACATTCTGTGTTGCTGGCAAACTATTTTATGTCAATGGGCAAAACTACATATCTTATTACAGGTATGTGCAATGTAAATAAGAGTTATTTGACACTGTAGTTTATAATCTTACATATGACTTCAGTAGAATGATTCAATTACATAACCACTAACAAATACATTTTAATAAAAATAAAAAAGTAAAGGGGCTTTCAAAAATGTACAGAAATCTGCAAGAATAACTTCACAGCATTTTTCTTAGTCTTCAGGCCTTTTATTTTACACACCTTATTTCTTTTTATTGAAATATTTATTTAATTATTTGTTTATTTATTCTTTCTATAGGTACTGCTATTCCCGAGGGTCCCACAGTTTATGTCTTGACCAAAGAGGCTGACCGGGGATACAGAATTTGGAATGCTGGTACAGCTGAATCATTTGATTTTCGTGACAGCCGCTGTCCACTTATTTCCATTGGTTGCCTCATTAACAGTGAAAATGTAAGCTTATTATAATAATTATCTTTTTATTTCATAATTATTGTCATTTAATATTTTTTTTCTTTTTTTTTTAAAGTATTGATATTAATTACTGTCATATAAAAATAGTACATAATGTTTTGTTGTCTTTTATTTTCTAAATGTTTTTCATTGCTAGTAATGAAAACTGGGTTTAATGTGTTTTTAATAAGTTTTATTTCTAACATATAGAGCAAAATTTGTTACACTTACAGAGTTCAACATTTTAAATTTTTTTGTCATTAGATTATAATCTATAGTAAATAGACTTCAGGTGACATCTGGTGAACTCATCGTTAATCTTCTTTTTTTTTTTTTTTTTTTAGATCTGGGCAAATATTCAAGCAGCAGATAAACCAGCTCGGTTAGACTTTGATCTGACTAAAACCTCAGCCTGGAAGCCTTTTTTTGATTCTAGCTATCCATTTCCAGGGCTAGGCTCCATTCAAGTATATTTCTATTACTATTTTCAGTAATAAGATTATTTAGTTTTCTGTTATACTTCAGTATATTTTTAAAGGCCTTAATAAAAAATTAAATTTAAGAAATGAAGTATAAATTTACCTGAAAGAATGAGAGAGAGAGAGAGAAAATGAATGAGTGACTGAAAGAGAGAGGTGTTCTATTTTAATTTTAAATTTAAAAAAATTTTTTTACAACATATGTTTTTGTGCATAAGTATGTATCTGGTTTATTTTCTGTGGATTCAAATTCATAGAAATTATAGTACTGAATTAAAATAATCTGTACACTATATATTGTTTTTATCTATACTTATGTAAAATTGTTTCAGCCGGAGTCCCTAATATATGAGCCAGTAGATGAAAATTCAGTGGTTTTACTGAAAGAAACAATTGAACAAGCTCTGAAAAACAAGATAATGGACTGGCGCAGTCGTTTTATCACTCGCTGGAACAGACACTGCACACAGATAATGAGAAAAATATTGCCATCGTATGTTTTACAGATTTATATATTTTAATATCTAAATTTATGGTTTTTAAAGAAATAACTTAATAAAGAAAAAATAATCATTATGTCCTTTGATACTTGTCATGGTGTGTGTTTTTTTTTGAATATAGGTGATATAGGCTATATTACTGTACATTTTCCTACTTTAAAAATTTATATTTAATCTTAAGTGTGAGAGTGCATTCTCACTGAAAATGAAAAATCAGTATTTGCTTGATAATAAATTTATTTAGATGTGTGTAGATTATTTTTATTTGAGAAATCTAACTCCTGAAAAACTGGTTATTCACTGTTGAAATTATAAAAAGGTGTCAATGTTAGGTGTGTATGCATTTATGAGAATGAACAGATGACACAATAATGCATCTCTGAAATTATTACAGGCTGGAAGAAAGCTGTGGCAAGGCTCCTAATCAGCAGTATCTACAGGAACTGGAATCATCTTTCAGTCAGTACAAGGTAAAAATCTTTTGCGAAACATATTGTGTTCTGTTTCTTATTGTAAGATACATTGAAATTATATTAGTTGATAATGTTAACTAAAATATTTGTATAAGAATTATATGTGTCATTCAGAGTAATGTTTGATTGATTTATGTCACAGTAATAGAGAAAAGTAAAACTGTCAGTAAATATTTCTCAAAATAAATATTAAAAATTTACAATATTCATTTTCGCTTTGAACTCGAGATACATAATGAAGAAATACTCAGTCCTGGCACTAAAGTGGAGAAATACAGTTTTGAACTTAAGTTTACTCTGTTTGTAAAAATGATTGATTAAAATAAATGGAAGTAACTCCCTATATATCTGCTTGGCATTTTTAGTGGCCTGTCAGAATATTGTTACAGTATGCTTTAGAAACCAGTCAGGTGCACAAACATTTTAAAAACTGATTTCTGTTTTAGGTTTCAGGTTTTCCACTGCATATGGAGTTCACCAATCTGGAACACATTATTCAGACTTTAAGAGCTACAGGGGTACATTCCCAGGAAACCAGTGACATAGAATTTGCCCTGGCTGTTTATGTCAAGGCCTACCCCAGTTCTATTATGTCTGTATGGGTTTATGTGGCATCACTCATCAGGATTCGATAATTCATCAAAATAGTTTTAAAATCATCAGAATTTTATTTGTGATTATTACTTATAATTATCATATTTAAACAGACAGTAAGATATCATTATACATCTGGATTAGTTATCATTTTGATACAAAATTATAATTATAAATCCAGAATCCAGGAGGAACCTTTTGGATCCAGTCTAATTTTCATTTGGTGGATAATTTAAGTATTGATGATCTCCTAAATCCACATTAAATTCCAGTTAATGTTAGGTATGTTCCAACCTAAATATTATTTAACAGATCATTGAATTTTTCATGTTTAAATCCTGTGATATATTCCAAATGCAGTCCATTTGTTATTTTATGTTTTTCTTATTCCTCATTTTTTAACATTCTGTCCGTCTTCACTTTATGATGTATTTAAGAACTGAATCCCAGCAGATGAAAAGAGCATTGATAACATGCCATTACATTTTTGTTTTATATTTGGTCAAGAGCAAGTTAAAAACACATAATTAAGAAATTATCTGTCCTGAATTAAACCAAAATTTATATACTCATAACTTAGACCATAAGAATAAAATGTTAAATTAAAATTTTCTGTCTTAATTCAGAAAGTTAGCATTAATAAAGTTTAAAATAAATCAGGTAGTCTTTTTTTAAATGTTAAATTTCTGTTTATTTTGGGAGAAATGTTTAGAAGAGTTGTGATTGCTACATTTTAATCAAAATTAAATGTATTTATATCATTAATAAAACCATTTATTTTTACTTTTTTTTTTTTAATTATTATCCAGAAATAAAAATCTTAATTTTCTGAAATGTATGTTTGATTACATATAATATTTGGTGCTTGTCACTAATCACAATGTATTTCATTATTTTTGTGTCTCTGGCTGTGTTTTGTTTTTGTAACTTTCAAGTAACTTTTGTTAAAGATAATTCCAGTACTTCTATTATTCCATCTATTCTGTCCATCTGATTTTAATCACAATTTCAGTTGAAAAATTATTACATTTTCCACTCATACGTCTCATTCACAATTACTTATTTTTATTGTAAAAACAATTTCATTTAACATTGTGTTTTAATATATTTTATATATAACTGGTCATTGTTCTGTATGGATACATTTTCCAAAGACAGTATTAGTTTTAACATATTAAACATTTTATTTTGAAGATGTGATTCATGATAATTATTAACACAAGCAAAAGAAAAAGATGTTGAGAACACCTATTCAGTTTCTTTATAATAAGATTATTATTACAATTTATTGTTTTTATATTAAGGATCAATAACATCCAGATATTGTCAAAATGAAAATGGCCTTTTTTCAAAAACATTGTGCCATATTAACCATGCCTGTATATTTTATAAATTTTTGGTAATAACACAAAATAAGATTTTATAATGTAAAAATTGGATTCATTTCAATGTCCAAGCATTTTTTTTACAATTCAAAAAAAAAAAAAAAAATTTTAAGTTTTATTTGATTTTATGATGTACATTTGTATTTTATTTATTTTCAAATACATGTGAATATTGATGTTTATTTATTTTAATATCCTGAATACCTTTTTATTTTCTCATTTCAAATATTTTGTCTTATTTTCTGTAGTCTGTAGTTTCCCAAGTTTAAAAATGTCTGAAGATTTCTTTACCATTTTAACTTCAGCACACCAATTTCAAATAATTTTTAAGAGTCACTAGGTTGACTCTGATATTCACCCACAAGCACGTACAACATCAACTGAAATGCAAATGCTGAAGTCTATACATCACATGCATATATTACTACACATTACTGATATTAATCAGGGCTGTTTTGTGCATAAACTTGAAATATTTTACTATACTGTTGTTGGTCTTGTTTTATGCTATAATTTTTTTTAAAACAGCAGTTGACTTGTACAATTTTTTTTTTTAATAATCTGAGTAGCTGATTAAAATCTGTTGAAAAGATTTCTTCAAGTTTCATTTTGTTGTTGAGAATAAAATATTTCTAAGATGTGTGTTCCTATTTTATTTTATTTTTTTTATTTCCCTTTGGAAAAAATTCAACACAGAAAATGACATTTTCCACTTTTTATTAATTACCTGTACACATCAAAACAACAAAAGCTTGTGTTGAATAATTTAAATACCAAAATGTGTGACTAACTGTCATCCTCAAAAGGATCTATATAAATTGTTGCCCTGAAATAAAATGGAAAGGGAAAAAAATGTGTATCACCTGACAACCAATTCAAACACCAGAAAAGCATTTTACTATGATTTTTTTTTTTTTTAATTTTTTTTTTCATTGCTTTCTGTGATTATTATACACCAAGTAAACAGTAATAACTACATACAAAAATATTAATCACAAAATAGTAGAAATTAAATAAGCTAATTGTAAGGAAGCCTGAACAAAAATATATAAGCATTATTAAGCATTATTAAGCATAAAAGGGTAATTACATTCACATATATTGAGAAGAAAATGCCAATTATTAAAATAAATAAAAGTGCTTGAAATCAGTTATACCACTGAAAATAAACCATTCTTCCTTTAATATAATTTTCAGTTTAAAATAAAATACAGAGGTTCAAATTTATTTTACATTTTCCAGTAACTTTCAAAATCCTTTATCCAGAATATCAAAATCAAAAATATTTTCTTTTTCCCTTCTTTAATGTTACAATTACTTGATGCTGTATTACTGAAATCCACACACATACAGCATTAACACTAAGCCTGGTATTTCAGAATCATTCCAAAGTAAACTGGGCTTAAGGGTTATGAATAAAGGATTAACATATATTATTTAAATTTAATTAACAAATATAATAAATAACATACAGAGTTTATCTTTATAAAATTATCATTAATGATCATGTCATAAATGTAATCATTATCTTCTGGGAATGAAAGCAATATAAATATCTATATTATAATTTGCAACATTAGTATTAATTTCACAGTTTTAAAAATAAAATAAAATAAATTTAGAATTATTTTCAAAATCCAGTCATGCTAATAGTACATTTCTAAAATCTTGCATTATGAAAAAGCAATCGCATATCAAATATGTAGCCATGGATTAACATTACTAATCAAAACATATATACTATCACAAAACAAAGTGCACCACAAAAACAATGTCCAGCATAATCCCCAAATAAAAAGAAAAGGTACAAACAAAATATTAATCAGAACAATTTTCATTTACTGATAATTTTCAAGTTTTTAGCTCATGAACAAGACTGATTGCAAAGACTTATTCATTCAAAATACTGTAAAAAAAAAAAGGTCTATCTGTAACCAAATCTTATAATTCTTTTACTTTATTTATCATCTCCTGCATATCAAATATGTAGTTATTATGATTAATGTTAAACAAAAGAAGAAAAATCATACATTTAAAGATGAAGTTAACTGCATACATATAGTAGTATAGGTGAAATAAGTAAACTATAATAATCCAAAGTGTTTCTGCAAATAAAGAATTTGCTGTTGAGAACAGTTATAAATCTGATTACTGCCCATCACTTCACTGGACATAGGGTGGTGGAGGATTGGGATCCATCTGCATCTTGATGGCATCCTCATACTTGGGAGGCAACAACATCTGCAAAATAAAAAGCTTTAGTATTATGTTTACAAATAAAAATTAAACATTTCTTTATTGCAGTGGCACTTCTGGAAGTTTCATCTGAAGAATTAATGTGCATTTACAATTTAGGATGAAAACTAGAAACAATTAAAAGTGGAATCTCTATCAGAACATGAATGCTGAAAAGGAACACTGCAGCTGGTTTGCAAAAAGTTAAAAAAAAAGAATAGAAAATTCATCAATTATTTTAATGACAACCACTGACTACCAAAAAGGTTATTGGAATGCAACTCGGAGTATACATAAAACTTAGATTGTTTCTATACGTTATTAAAAGTACTTCCAATCTGCCACCAAAGATACAAGAAAAACCTTCAAGGGCATCAAAATTACTAACCTCTGCATCTGCACCTGCATTGTACTGTCTTACTACACCACGGCAGGCATTTCTCATCTGGAGATATTTGTAGCAGGCCCACACAACACCAATGAAGTATGCCTGAAAGATAAATGCAGGAGAGTTATTAATACTACACACTGTAACCAAACAATAATTTATATTAACAATGGACAAAACATAATGCTATCAGTATCAATAAATAACAGCTGATGAAACATTCTTTTCCATTAGTTAAAATTACTTTTTTTCAAACAAACCATTACAAACGTTTTCTAAATACTAAAGGTACAGTTTTACAAAAATGATGATAAATTACATATTCTTATGTTTCTGCTTTAACCATTTATTTTACCAGTTAATGCCAAAGAAATTGTTGATGTAACTTTTGAGAATATACATTACATTTTGTTCAATTTACCTTGATGCACAAAATAAGGATAAGAATGGTGACAAAAACAAGCATCAGCCAATCGCTGTCCATCTTCATTACATGATCCATTCCTGGCATCTCAGACTAAAATATTGTATTAAAAAAAACCACATTTTAATTTCATAATCAGATGACACTAAACACAGTTTCTATAACAAATTTTTAAATTTACATCTATAATATGACTTTTTAAACATGTTTGTGTTTTTGTTGTTTTTTATGTTTTTAGGTTTTGTTAAATAAGAACAAAATGAAAAATGTCAATATGTAATTAATTATAGGGTTATCAGCATAAGCATCAAATATAAGGAAATAATTACAAACCATTCCTTGCTGATGGATCCACAACTTAATGTTTGGAACATAGGTGAAGTAACCAACGATGGTTAAACAGCTGAGAAAGAAGTCAAACACTTGGAGGCAGAAAAATGGCATCAGATATCCAGGTCGGCTCTTACAGAAAGAATAAATATTAACATTGTAAAAATAGCAATGTATGAATATTCTGTTCAGTATGTAATGCATGTATTTGTTTAAGGGCATGCACATCTATGTGTAACAAAAATATATTAAATATAAATAATAAATTACAAACAAAAGACATTAATTATTTATGAAAAGAAGTTTACAGCAATAATTATATGTATTTATCTAACTTTAACATAATTTTAGTCTGAAGAAAATGCATACATTTTTATATTAGCCGTTTTTTAAATTAAAAATGTCACTTAAAAGAAAATAAATTCAAAAATTTAATTTATGAATACTGATCATATTTTTATAAAAGAAATGCACTACTAAAACACACACACACACACACATGAACATTCAGAAAAAGTATCCACAAAATGTGCAAAAATACACAAAAGGTAACAAGAAATAATAAGTTAAGAATAATTCACTTACTCTGATAACGCCATAAATTAGAGCCACAGTGATAACAAGTGAAGCCAGTGTGATGACATAGGCAAAGCACATGTTATCTATTAACAGAAGATGGGGAAATTATGTATAATTATCCAAAATCATCATAGATCATAAATAGTCTACAACTTTTTATATTAATTAAAAAAACAACAACCCTAAAACATTATATAACTTAAATTTGCATTCTGATTCTTTATTTTTGGGTTTTTTTTAGTATAAATTCACTAAAAAACAAAACACAAGTTGTACTAATTCCTGTACCTTTCGAAAATGGTTTCTTCATGAAGGAAGAATATGAGTGAAAGCCTGAATGTGTTCCTGTTTCTGTAACCACGATCCCATCATTGTCAATGGTAACATCTGCTTGGGGTCTCAAAATATCTGGATGAAATGATACCAGTATCAGTGCTCCAACAAGGAGAATCTGCATCAGCTAATAAAATAGTAATAAAATGTAAAAAAAGATATTATAATAATACATATATTTCTTTAAGTACCACATATATTTTATGATAAATTAAATTTTGTATCAAAAGCACACTTCTAGAAGTTCTAATTTATAATATATTTTTTAATATATGATTATATTACATGACAATATATATATTTTTTATACTGCTTTTGGTTTGAACAGTTCTCTACTGCAGTCTTAACCATCACGTAACCAAATTCATCTAAGCACCAAATTCTAACTTTTCAAACTTTCACTATAACTTTGTTTTGGAGAAGATAAGAGTTATTTTCATATATATTCTGTTCAGATTATGATAATAGCAAACTGAGATCAATGCAATGCTCAGGATGGAAGGAATATTTCTTTAGTTATATCTTCGTTTATTACTTAGTCAAAGATATATAAATTTAATTACATAAATAAGATTATTATATTTGATGACATTTCAATTGGTCAAGGTTAAAACAAATAGGCACTTTTCTTTAACAATATAGAACAGGGTGATGTAAGTGATGACATTCCCACTACATTATTTCTTAACCATATGCACAAATTTTGAAAACATAATAAAATATTCTTGTATAATGTAACTTTAAAATTTATATTATCTATTAAAGCCAAATGACAATTATGGACAAACCAATAATGTAAAACTGTTGTGTGTTGAATTTAAAAAAAAAAAAAAAAAAAAGAAGAATTAGACGATACTAGACCATAGTGGTTTTGAATAATGTGATGTTACATATGTCCTTGACAGGGTTTTTTTATTATCAAGATATGAAGGTACAAAATATATACATATATATTAGATGATAATCACAATGCTGTGTATACTTAATGAAATTAACACACTTATGACTTTAAAAAGGCGATCATGATCATTGATCATTAATAATATTAATATTAATAATTATTAATTTTGCTCAACCCGATGCTGACAGATATATGGCGATGACACATAAACAGTTTTGGAGTTCTATGAAGCTGAGTATATCCATACTCCTGTTAATACGCTTTAACTCAGTATCTCAGTAAAACTAATCATCTAATGCGGAAATGCCGAATAATGCTAATGCGACAAATACTGCTTACTGAATTACTTCCCTTTCAAATAAACTTTTAATAATAAACAAAACATACAGCAATAGTTAATCTGTTGGTGTTTATTATTTAGTGGAAAACATTCTTAATTTTTATATCAAATGTAAAAATATTTTCAGTGTTTTCGTGTGTTTTCGACTTAAGACTAGTAATACTAATAGTAGTATAATTATTGTTTCGAGTTTCCTTACCAACTGCCATATTCCAAGCAAAATGGTTCCAGTTTTAACATGACAACAAAAACAACATCGATACGAATTTTGATCGTGTTGATCGAATTTAAGCTTCATCGCCAAATCGTTTATCTCTTCAGTTTTTCCTTAAAGGAAATATGACAAAAGAATCTGAAACTGAGAGACGTATTTTCAACAAAATATATATCTAGTAATGGCGTCACTTCCTGTTTCGAATGTATTCATGGGCAGTACAGAATAAATAGAGATGTAAACACGCTTTACATTGATTTTGCTTGGGTTGTTTTTGTTTACTGTTGTTTGTTTGTTGTTGTTTTGTTTTGTTTTGGTTTGTTTTTCTTTTTTCCTTTTTTTGAGTGAGAGATAGTTTAGTTTATCCATTTACCATTTTAAAAATAAAATTAAAAAGATATTTTCCTGTTAAAAAAATTCGGTTTAAGTTACGATTTTCTTCTGTGGATCTAGATCGATAAATGTTGTTGGTGCAGATAATTTTTAGTTCTAAATGGGTTTCATTCTAAAGAGACCGAAAGTGAAAGCAACAAAAACAATTCAAAAGAACATCTCCAGTCGTCAAAAAGATCATATAATTTAAATATATATATATTATTATATATATCTCACATTAAACTATAGTGCGTTTGTTTGAATGTGCGTGTGTGCTTTTATGTTTCAGTTATTGAAGGAATCCTTAAGTAGTCGTAAGAAATTCAGAAGTGCGCGAGCGATATGTCATCCTCAAAGTATCAATAAGGCTTTGACAGGATCCACCCAGTAACTAAGTAGTATAATGCATAATTGACAGCCGTGTATTACATAGTCTTTTTTTAAAAATATCGTCTCACAACAGAAGTGTTAAAACTAAGAGAAAAAAAAAGGAATGGAAGCTAATCGAAACTGATATAATAAACAAGTTTGTCGTAATTCCCACAAAATTTAATTCACAATAAAATATTCCTGAATTTCCAGATATTTATTTATTCATTAATTAGGTAGTATATTTGGTATTATTTTTTATTTCATTTATTTATTTGACATTTTTTTTTTTTTTTTTTTTTTTTATTTATATTAATGCCTCTATATTTATTTAATAGGGTTTATTGATATATTACTCTTTTCATTTATTGTTGTTAATAGTATTTATTTACAAGTATTGTTTGACAACATTTATTTACTATTATGTATTAATTTTCTCCATATAATTAAGTGTATTTAATAAACAATAAAATCTTAAATGGCTAGACTAAAAGAAACTGAAGGGTTGCAATTACAATTTATAATGCCATATTTTAGTTACTTATTTAATTAATAAATTAATTCTTATTAATTCCTTTTTTTTTTTTTTTTTTTTTTTTTTTTTTTTTTTTTTTTTTAATATAAAACAAATGTTTATCACATATATTCTTATTTAAAAACTTGAAAAATAAAATAAATTTTTATTAATTTGATGTACCGATAAAAACGTAATTATAAACAGATTATAAATGATAATAACAACAACAATAATAAAATAACAAAAGATCAAAAATTCAAGATGAAGGTTTATTTTCAAACAACACAACAATATATATTGTAAATAGAAAAAGATAGAAGATAACTGTAAAAGAACTGTTTAAATACATATACCTGTTTATAATGATTTCTGAAAGATATTTCTACTTTACCAAAATCATATGAAATGTAAGTAATATTGAAACCTCTTATTCATTAAATATTCTAAAATGTTCCCACATACAGTTAAGCGATTTCTTGAGAAGATTGCCTGCCTTCATCCTAATAATTATGTCACTGATCAAATATGACAATAAAAAAAAATAGCTGACTATGTTATGAGGTTGATAAATGTCTTGACATTCATTCGGTTTCAAATCCTATACTCCAAAAACAAAAAGGTTATTGTAATATTTGTATATAAAGAAAAATAATTTCCAAAGCAGATAATTGGTTAATGGATCAGTTTAAAAATGTATGAAATGTATATATTAGTAGAAAATTTAAAGCAATTAATGATAATACATATGAATGAGAAAAACAATTTCCAAAGCAGATAAACTAATTAATGGATTGCTTTAAATATAAATAACAAATGAATGACTACAAAATTATATTGATTTTAAGCAGCTCTGAATATTACTGAAGTACTGTGATAAAAAATAATTTTTAAGTTTAAAATGAAATCAGTTATGAAATGTAAAATATGCACAGGTTTGAATATTTTTATAAAAATAACTGTAATTATTTCTTAAATTCACTTTGAGTTCTAAAATGTTTTGAAACATCATATAAATCAATTAAAATGGTCAGCTAAGCAAACAAATCAAATTTTTCGTACCATAAATTCTTTTTGAAAAAATTGTTTATTCATTTTTTATTCTATTTTTTTATCGAAAATGCAAGAATAAGAAAACAAAATGATTAAAAAAATATTTAAGCATAAATGTAAAGTTGTGTCAGTACTCTAATGACTGTAGATGTGAAAATCACTGGTTTTTCCATCCTTATAAATTTGTTTCATATAGTCTATGATGTATATATATAAATAACATGGTCTGAGAACTTAGCTACCTATAAATTTTTATAAATTTAAAATTTTTATTTTTATTCCTGTATTTCTTTAGGTGAATATACAAATAAAATGTTAAATATATCTTTATATTTAACATATCGTTCTTTCTGTTTACAACTACATGTACATCAATTATGAAGTGAATTCCTATTATTTCTTTAAGAATCTGAAAATAATCGTTTTTATATATATATAATAAGAAAAATAACTGAGTTCAAAATAACACAAATATTTTCTTTTACATCTAGATTTCTGAACTTTTGTTATTGCAGTTTTCAGAAAACTGACTGGAACAAATGACTTCATACAAGTTATCAGGGTGTTGAATGCCACTTAGTTGTAGATGTGCATAGGGCCCATTTTCATCATCAACAGAGTTTGGCATTGATAATCTTTCTTGGTTATTCGCAGAATTATCTTCAAATCCATATGCAATGTTGAAAACCTGGTGAGTTCTAGCTTCTGAAATTCGCTGGTCATGGTCCAAATGCTCATAATCTGAATCTAACTTCTTGGATCGCCTTTTAACTACAGAGAATAATACCAGAATATCAACAGAATAACAGTTCTGTATATAGTTGTAATATTTTTGGTTATTGAAATAAATATCCATTTAGACTATCTCCCAGTCCAACTAGTTCCTGTCAGCTGTTTTATGTAAAGTCTGTGGTATGTGAGTTTTTTTAATATAAAAGATGCATTGCTGCTAAAACAACTTACATTTTGGTGACATCAAGTTACCATGCATCATTATTATTAAATAAATCAGTTCTAATAAATAAACAGATGACATTTTTATACAGATATTGATCTTAAACAATCTTAAAATATGACTTCTTTTTTAAAAACACAGCAAACTACATGTTTCTAAAAAAAAATATATAAAAAAAAATAAAAATCAACCAAAGTTCTCAACATATATTTTTAAAAAATGAAAAAACTCATACCTATGACTACCACCACAATGATGATAACTATTACAACTACTGTGCCTACTGCTGCCCCTATGTAGACAGGCAGAGTTGATGTTTTGTCATTACTTCCATCATCTACAGAAATGATAAATAACAAATATAAAAATTTAATTTGTTAAAATTGAGACAAATCTTTTACTTAAATGATTTATAAGTCTGAACAATGTAAAACAGGTGCAATGATTTGATTAATTTAAAAATTTTCTATTTTTTATTTATTTGTTTGTCTGTTTATCTTGTTTTTAGAACAGATATTAAATTTAAAAATATGAATATAAAATATATAAATTTGTTTGTTTGGTACAAGAAGATAATTAAAGGAAAACGACTAAAGAAACATGTTACATACCAACAAGGATGACATCAGAGCACTGTAATTCAATGGGTTGTGATTGACTGTCAAATGCAACAACTGTAAGATGGTAGTTACCAGCACTTGGTGCTTTCCATGACACACCAGTCTCTGTTGTCTTAGTTAACTTTAAAAAAAAAGAAGAAACAACCCTCATGATAATTAACAATGCAGTTTCTGTGAATACTTTTTATTTATTTATTTTTTTAATTCTCAACTAGTTGTGCAAGTATATTAAGTATTCAAAAAATAAAATCAGTTCAATTTGATAAAGTATTTGTTTGAAACAAAAGAAAAAATATATTCAGAATGTTTAATGATGAAATGGCTTAACTGAAAGAAATAGAAATTTGAAAGGTATGAATGAATTTTAAAAAAATGAATGTTTAATGTCAATCCAGTATGAAAAATATATTGGCTAATGGAAAAACAATGTGATGATCAACATCAATATAAAAATTCAGTATGGATGGAATTGAGAGGATACTGACTATCAAACTGAGGTGGAGGATCCTTCTTCAAAATAAATAAATGAGTCAGTCAGTAAAATAATAAATTTGGACACACTAGTATCCTTTATTTCTTCCAAGGCATTAATGGCTGCCCAAACTTCAGTGCTAAAGACTGATGCTGCATCAGGCAACACCACAGAAAGTATTGCAACTGATGGAAAAAATGTAGTAAGCCACATAATTCCCATCCTGGTTGTGTAAAGGTTCTAGCATCTGCAAGTATGACATGTGCCAACCCAATAAGCTTTTGGTCTGCTCTCCAAACCATATTACCAATAACTTTTAAAATACTGAGAGCTTTCAACCCTTTCTTTTTAATATATTTAAAATATGGCATAAACATAGCTTCCTGTCAAATATAACCCCCTGAAAATTAGTCTCCACAAATGTTTTGGAATGTTTATCCAAAAACAGCTGTGAATATAAATAGAGACATCTTTTCTGGCAGATATGCATATAAACTATTTTTGCCTTTGAGAATCGAATGCCACTCTCAGATGCCCATTGATGAAGTTATTCAAACAAAGCCGCAACTTGCATTCAATGATACTCATATGGGATGATCAAAAAAAAATCTGAAATCTGAAAAAAGAGGTATTAAAATTTGGGTGATGCTGTTAATTTTCACAGAAAACAAAAATACAGACAAGATCCTACCCTGAGGCACACTCGTCTCATGTGGGTGTATGTCGCACAAAATCCACCCCACCAGATTTTAAATGATCTATCTTTTAAAACTTGAGAAACAGTTATAGTAAGTTGACCTCTTAAGTCCAGGCCATGGATCTTGTTTAAAAAGCCCACATGGTATCGTATTCTCCAAATCAACAAACACTGAAACCAAGTGCTGATTATGGATGAAAGCTTCTCTACAAAACATTTCAAATTTAACAAGATTACCAATCATGTTGCATCTAGATCTGAACCCACATTGTAAGTAAGCAATTTGTGAAATTCAAGATACCAGACAAGTATATGATTGATCATTTGTTCCATGGTTTTATATCTGCAACTTATGTACTTTGAACATTAATCTGCAGTCTAAAACTAAGCAATATGGTAATACTATTAGGATTGGTTGGATCCTTACCAGTCTTAGGAATAAGAATAATAAAAAATGCAAGAGGATTATGTTTGTGAATTAAAAGTTTTAATTCTTTAAAACTGGGCCTAAGCCCATGCAGTTCCACTGAATGACTGAATTAGTCTTTAGGAGGAAGTATGGGAGTTAGCATTACATTTTCCTTTGAACAACACTGAATGGAACAGGTTTCATCTCAATGTTTTTCAACCACACCTAAGATCAGTCTTTTTGTAATGATACTTAGTCTTTTCCTAGCCGAGAAAGACTTTGTGGTCCTAACACCATAGCAGCCAACTTCCTGAAGGATTCTGTGAATCCAAAGACATTTCTGTCGTTGTGGTAGACATTTTGTGTTTTGTGACAGGTTCTTGTTGTTTAATCTGCTTATTTTGTTTTGTAACTTTTTCTAAACTAAAAGCTTTTTGTATCTGGCTTCATCATTTTGCCACATTAGGTCAGTATTGTTAGCAACTCTTTGGTGGAGACCTTGACTGCCACAGTATAGGTGCAGCTACCATACCAAAAAATATGTCTCCACCAGTTTCTTAGCTGTAGGAAATGACAAGTGTTTTTTTTCCAATTTACATCTTGTATACTCTTGTGAATCTTCAAAATGATTTCCATTACAGTTTGCAAATCTTCCATCCTAATGACTTCTTTACAAGAATAGTTGGTACATTATACAAAATTTTTGACTGAAGAAGGCACAGAGAATGAGTCCAAGCTGAACATTCTACCAACAGTGTATCATTTTTCAATTTTTTAACATTCTTTGGCTCACAAGACAAGCTGACAAGCCTCTTCTGAACAACAAATGGTGATAGTTTGCTCAAGGCTCCATTGTTAGATAATCTAATGATCTGAAACCTTGGTCAGGATTTGGAAGTTATAACATTTAATTTTAAAAATTTTTTAATTCCTCTAGTTCCAGATTCCTCATCAGGTTGTTTGCCCAAAGGGAATTGTGCTGTACTGGCCATTCTCAAAGAAAATGTTATACCCCTGCACCATGGTCAGGTTACAACACGCACAGAGGAGACTACCAAAGTACTAATGTAAATACATTATCAGTTATACATAGATACAGATATAGACTGAGGCAGAGACAGACAGACACATATACACTAACATGCATACACAGTTGTCATTTCAGAATAAAAGAAATTGTGACCTTAATATCAGGTGATGGTGATGTTATTTCATTCAATGAATAACAATGGGGCCCAAAACCATATTTGTAATATTTAACTCCTTGAAGACGTTCAAAAGCTGGACCCCATGAGTATGTGTTTTCTTGGCCTGTTTCCACTTTATTTTCTGGTGTCTCAATAGAAGGAATCATCTGCAAGTGTAATAGTAAAATGCCATTCATTTTTATATCTGATACAGATTTATGGTATTTGTATACTTCATAATAAAAAGCTTTCTGCCATAAAATGAGACAAAAACACTCAAATGCTAATTAGTATTATTTATTTAATTTTGTTGGTTTTTTAATCAGATTTTTGTGCACTTTTTTCAGGTTTGAAAATGACTGTAATTACAGAATCTGATTTGTAAAAGTGGTTTTCTCTAGTGTAACTCTCTCTGACTACACACACCATACATACTATTTTTTCCTTTATTTTTTTTTTTTTAAAAGATATTGGACACCTTTTTCTTTTATTATGTAAAGATGTTATTCCACAAGGACACACACAAGAAGATACTACTTACTTTTTTCTGTACAGTTATTGGATTCTGTGCTTTGTTCCACACAGTCATTACAAGCAAATAGGTGGATTTAAGTTCCCTAATACCCAGTAATTTCAGAGTGTAGTCTTTTGAATAACAAATATGTTGTGGTGTACAGTAGCAACTTTCAGCCTCTGAGGGAGAGTTCAGTTGACTACAAGATGTCACACCCTAAAAATCAAAATATGGAGTTTTATAGTGATGTTATGATAAAAAAACAACTGAGTGTCAGATTCAAAAATTAGAGTGAACTTTAGGGACACAAATAGCATAAAATCATTTATTATCCTTCCATTTTATTTCATACCAATCTTTGTTAATAATAAAACAAGTCACTTTATGCAAAGAAATGATAAAAACAGTATACCAATGACAAGAAATTCATCTTAATTTGTGACTTCTACAAGTAACAGTAAAATGGCCATTCACAATGCTTTGGACACCTTATTGCCTGCGTAACTGTAAAGAATAAAATGAGCATATTTATACTTTTATAAAGAAAGAAAAAATAATATCCTATTCAAAGAATAAATCCCCAGCTGCAAATTAAAACTCATAGATGGGTTTTTCTTTTTGGATTAGATGTGTACCTTCCCATAAACAGCAAGCCATGTACAACGACTAATGGGGCAATGGCTGAGGTATGAACTTACCAAAGGTGAAATATGCTTTGTATGGGAAGCAAATGAGACTCCAGTGGCTTTGTCTTTAATTTTCCAGTTGATTCGATCAATACCACTTTCTTTATCAGATACATTAACCTGCAGTCTAAAACAAAAACATATATATATATATATACACACACAAGATTTTTTAATTTGTAAATATTAGTAGTAATAACTCACATATCCTACTGCTTAAAGATACAGACTTTTAATTTAATTTAATTCTTATTTATTTACTTTTATTATATATATAATGTATGCATTGTTGGTACATTCTTACATTTTTCCTTCCTTGATATCTTCTTTGAATATTATTCCGTCAGTGACAGGAGGTGATGAATCTATGTGAACTTGTACATTTTCTGTTTTTACATTATGTTTTATATCAAATGCTTTAACCCATAAAATAATCAGATGACCATCTCCAAGTTGAGGAGTAAACTCAATAACTGTTTTTAATCCTTGGTCTTCAAACAAATCATTTTTTGGTTCTCTTTTCATCTCTTCACCATTAGGGTTGATTATATAAGCAGTTTTAAATTTAATAATGCCTAGAAAAATATATGCATGATTGTGTTAAAAGAGAGCAATATCATATAATCTATTTTATATTTTTAGATAATTTCTATAATTATTTTTTTATTAATTGATTAGACTTTCACACAGATGAAAGCACTGTAGTCCACTTATGATAGAACTGATGTTATTCAAATGTACAGTATTTATTATTATTAGGTAATTAATAAAGGTAAATTTACTGTTCTAAATTGCTAGAGTTTAATAACAGTGGCTTAAAATTTAATTAAAACATTATACAGTATGTCATAACTAATATCATATTACATATTTTT
Organism: Chrysomallon squamiferum; assembly: GCA_012295275.1. Lineage (NCBI taxonomy): Eukaryota > Metazoa > Mollusca > Gastropoda > Neomphalida > Peltospiridae > Chrysomallon > Chrysomallon squamiferum. Next base: position 18,924,524 of record CM022670.1, read on the forward strand.
GATTTAAATGACAGAAAGAGGAGGGAGCAAATAACATTATTTTATGAAATGACACAATAATTATATCAACCTTGTTTATTTGTAACTTCCAATACAGTTCTCTCCCCATCATGATCATCATATTTCATATCAATATCTGTGTCGTCTGCTACAGCAGCCAGCCAGTTGTTTGTGGTCTGCAACTTGTTAACAAATCTGTCAGTGAAATCCACTGTTATCCTCTTGGTATCCACTTGCCAGGTGTAGTTTGTTGATGCTGAGGCTGATGTTACACGGATAGGATGATCTTCATTTACTGTGATTGTTGAGAAAAGATCATACATCAAAATTCTTCTAGCTTTCCTTTTATTTCCGGCTTTGTCATAAGTAGAAAGTAAGATGCTGTATACACCTGTTGACAATAGAGTGAATCCTGCTGTGTGGCCATTCTACAAAAGGAAAATACTTCTTTCTTTTTTTTTGGAATCCTTACAGATTTAGGCCTTTACAAATATGCAGAAGTTAAAAGGTGTTTTTCTGTTCACACCTTAACATTATGTTTTCTTTTTAAAAAAAAAAAAAAAAAAAATCTTGTTACTGTGACAGTTTTAAACATACATACACCTACATACCCACACACACACTCACGCACACTCATACACACACACACACTAACACATTTATTTCTATTTAATTGCAAAGCCATGAACTCCAAGTTCTAATTTGAATTTTAAAATGTATCATTCAAAATATTAATTCTTTTGTGTGTAGCAGTGACTTTCAATTTTGCTAGTAGGGCCCACTTCAGATTTGTAAAAATACTTTTTAAACACTATGTATTTACAAACAATTATAACTTCATAACTGTCACTGTACTTCTATGACCAGAATAAAGTTTAACTAAGGGGATGCCAACCTTCAAAATAATCTAAAAACATGGTCCTGAAAACAAAAAAGGTTAAGAACCACTTTATGTGTATCTTTTTGACTCCATAGGTCATTGTAGTTTTGTCATTAAACATTCATTTATTTAACATCTGAGTAAAGCAAAACAAAGATAACAAAAAATGTTTCTATTACCTGGTCAACTTTTAGAGTTTCATGATGAACAACAGTGCCTGACCGAAGCATTCCAGAAAGGTAATGAAGTTGAATGATTTCAACCTTAACAAGAGATACTCCAGATTCATCATCCATCCATCCATTAGTCTTCACATAAATTCTCGAATCTTCAGTCTAAATAAATTGATGTAAAAATGTTTTTTATTTAAACTTATGAAAATGATGCTTGTAAAATACTAATTTCTGGTTAAACAGTTTCACAAAAAAAAAAATTTCACTGGTACAAATTGTATACATACATATAAAAAACACATACAAATGTAAGCATAATATCTGAAAAGATACATAAAATGTGCACACACAAAGACACAAATGACTGTACCAACAACAAATTTTCTTCGTGTATTAAGAAGGTAGCAGTTCTCGACAGAAATATTTCCCTTCAAAACAGACCATTTTTAAAAAAGATTTTTATAGAATGAGAACTACACAATTATGTATTTTTCAGAACAAAAAACAAACAAACCTGTCTGATGACATCAACAGCATCAACTATGTTGTAGTTACAAGTTGACTTTACTGAACAATGATAAGGCAGGCCAAGATCAACATTTAGTGTTAAGGATTGTTCAACAGTCTGTCCATTGTACACAAATGTCTCTAAAATTCTAGATTCCATGTTTCTCACTTTGAGATTTCCCCCATTAGATGTTTGAAACAGTATCTGCATTCTGAAATGTTACATAAGCCATTGTAATTTTGCCTTTACAGAATTATTAAATAACTACATGTACTTAGGCTTAATTGCTAGTTTATAGAGTGGTCATGTAAAATATATGAGAATTATGTTATATTTTAAATAATATAGTAAAAAAGAAAACTTTTTGGAATATATTGTTTAATTTAATTATTTCCGAGATAAGTTTGACTATCAAAATCTGTTTGGCATTTAGGATTAAACCATTTTGTGTTAATAGGATCATACTCATGGTAGGGAGGGAGATAAAATATCAGGACAGAATGTGCATTTGAGAGAGAAAGCTGTAGACAGAATACCCAGAATGAAAATATGAATATTTATTATTATATAAATAATTATTAGCATCAATCACGTATCTCAAATATTAAATCTATGAATATTAATCTCAAACAATTTAATGCTGTGTGTGTGTGTGTGTGTGTGTTTGTTATTTATATTGGTTAACAACAGGAGCTTGGTGAGAATGGAAATTAGACAATTGGGTCTATGACTGAGTAGTACTTATAACAACTTTATCACTGAGCACCCCACCCTGAAATACCTGGCGATTCATACTCACCTGTCTCCATTTTGGAATGGAAATACATTAGAAGGGAAGTCTGATGGCATGAGTATTTCATTCCAGTTTACATCAGTTCTTGGGTTGTTTACACTGACATCTTGACAAGATCTTTGGATATTTGTTATTAGATGGCTTTCTGGAACAAAATCATTTATGCATATAAACAAACCTCCATCCAACTTCATAATTATAGATTCTCTTGTATTATATATCACCTCAAATCTTAATAGAGATTACTTCATGATACTGATTAAAGTTAGGTTTAATATTTTCAACCTTATTTTAAAAATACATATGGTTTTCTTATTTAAAAAATTATTTATTTATTATTGTTTGTTTGGTTGATATTAATAATGAACCCAGAATTCACCTTTACTGTGAACTTATACTTCTGGTTATTTTAAAGTAAAATTTAACCTTTATGATTAATACATCCAATTGCACTGAGCTAAAAGCCGATCTTTATAAAATCATTTTGCATAGGTAACAGCACACAATGATTTGATGAATGAAAATTATAAACTTATATGAACCTTTACCTCTCCAAATTTTCAGATGGAAATTTCCCTTTATGATTCCAACATCAAAATGTTCAATAAACACTGGTAAAACTGGTAGTGCATCAGACGACTCAGCTGTATAGTGTGATGATAAATTGTAGTGAAATGAACTTGGTTTGTTCACATTAATCCAATAAGAAGATGTTACTGCTTGGCTGCTGTGATTTTCAAAATATATATCACTGTTGACTTTTAGCTCTACTTTAACAGCCAAATCTGGTGTTGTAACAACTGTAAAGACAGATTTTAAAACATTAAATTAGTTTTCATTTATTTTTTCTTTATTTTTTAATTTACAGGCAGCTAAGATAATAGCTTTCTAGAACATATACTGCTGAAACTTTTATTTTGACTTGATTTTATGTAAGACTGTGATGCTGATGACTAACTTATATTAATAGGATTTAAGCCAAAGTAAAATTATAAGTACATAAGGTAATTATTATGTAACCTCAAAACTGAAGATATACACTGCCAAAAAAAAATTAGTTGTTTGAGGATTAAAACTGCTACATGTTTAAATTTTAGTGTTATTTATTTAATTTTTAATTTTTTTTATTCTTTTATTATTATTATCACCATTTTTGTTTCTTCTTTTTTTTTTTTTTTTTAAATATCATAACTATAAATTAATTGATCCTATATGATGTTTTAATCACAATTCAAATGGCTTCTAAAAGAAATCCTCCTTAAACAGTTGAATCACGTGTGTGTATATATATATAATTTATATATATTGTAATATCTGACTGTAAAGAATTTTTGACTGGTTGTTAGATTGCTAATCAGTATGATCATTAAAAAAATCATAATAAAAAATACAGCCTCTGATATTATCGAATAGCCAACAATGACATCTCCCTACTTAACTTGAGAAACTCAGAAGAGACAGTTTGGTGTTTAGTAACGAAAGGCAGAAAATGTACATATATCGTGTTTAATTTAGTATTTTTATTAATATTATCATGCAATGAAACTATATACCAAATACGATCTTGATGGATATTAATGGAGGATATTTTTACGAGCAGGTTATTTCATACTGAAAACATCAATCCATTTAAAAAATAAAAAATAAAAAAGCTATTTAGTTTGGTCTTCAATCCATACGCAAGCATTTAATATTGTTATTTATTTTTGGTACATGATAATATTATTATATTTCATTAAATTTCCATCATCAATTTAAATGTGAAATGTTCGTAAAATACTAATACAGGAAAGAAAACAAATTTGACAAAAATGTAATAAATAAATATTAAATTTGTCTTCTTCGTAAATTTATGTTCATAACACATATTTGTTATTAACATCTATTGCTAAATTTATATAAGAAGGGTCTACTTTTTACAACAGTACGTGGTTCTGTACCTGGTTGTTTAAGTTTGATCATTTTCGTCTGAACTCTTTAAGGTGAATTTTTATTGATGATAAAACAAAAATCAAAGGATAAATTATTTTATGAAATTTTGACCAGTTAGTTTGTTTTGTTTTTTCTTCTTTTTTGTTTTTTCAAATGTTAGAGACTAATAGTAAAAACAAAAATAGACTTTAGTTTTCAATAAGATATGGCGCTATAGAATTATTTAAAGCTACGTATTACGTATTATTGTTATTACTGAATTAAGTATTTTAAGCCAATTGACTTTGAAAAATACTTTTACTATCATCATTCAGTTAATATCGTTAAAAAAATACTAATACAAAATAATAACATTAAATTATAGAAATACTAATAATTAAAATGTTCTAACTTGTTTCACACTGTATGTGTACTAATATTTAGATAATGAATAATTAAGATGTTCTCACTTGTTTCACAATGGTGACCTGTAAATCCAGGATGACATTTACAGTTGTCAGCCAGTTCTCCATCACACTGACCTGGATAACATCTTGTACTGTCATGTCGCCATGAACAGGCTTCTGTGAAAAATTAAATAAATAAAAATAAGCCCCCAAAACCCCCGAAATCAAAAAAACGATGACAATATGATTAACGCAAAATAATATTACAGCATCGGTTTATACTGTGTTCCTAAATCGATAGAGTCAATGAATATTTTCTTAATGGAGTTTCAGTACATTTTATTACTAACAGTTCTTAAGTATCAGAGTTTCTGCGATTGCCGTTCCCTTTCCACCTGTTGAACCTCGATCTTGGACCTTGACGACTAAATTTTATTTATTTTATTATTATTATTATTTTTTTTTTTTAATGAAAACTAAAGTGATTTTATTTTCTTTATTTTTACTTCATATTATATATATATATAAACGTACACAGAGACATATATATTCATATGTACAGATAAATAATCGTTTTTAAAAAACTAAATTATTTTTAAAGAGGAAAAGAAAATATTGAAAGAAGATAAAAAAAAAAATATTAAAATAATGATAAGTAACTCATAATTTTAATTACGATGTTTCGTCAAATCAAATTACTTAATCATAGTATGTAGTTATAATACTCACGTCTGCACTGTCGTTTGTCGGAAGTCGCAAGGTAAGCTCTCATTCCCGTCTGCTCTTTGACAACACCTTCGCAGCGCGTGCACTTTTCATCACTTGCAGACGTACATTCTTCTAGATTGCAATGACTGATTTTTTTGCAGACTAAAAATACCAAACTGTCGTAGTAAAATCCATTCAGATAATTCTGTCTAATTTATAATAATAGTGTGATTACTTATTTATTATTATCCTATTATTTCATCACTAATTTGGCGAAAAAAAATTAGAATTTTATTGTTAACGTAATATCACTTACTATCACAAAAGCCTTTAGCAGGATAAAAACCCTTGTTACAGTCTCTGCATTTGTTTATTGCAATACACACTCCCCCACTCTCTGTTTGCACTGTGTCGTTTTCATAGATGATGTAGCTGTTGTCGAAGCGCACATTACAAGAAAAGCCGTCAGAACCATTGCATTTTACTGTATTAGTATTAAACAAGAAAAATTATTAAGTTTGTTGTTTTTATGTCTTCCTTTTCTTAAATTTTTTTAAAACATTGCTTTAAATTGTTTCAATTATTTGTATTCGTCCTTTTATCTATTAATGATATTACATTTTAATTATATATTTTTTTTTCATTTGACAAAAACTTTTTGTTATGCTAAAGTTCCTATCGAATCAAGTTATTAAATTGTTTGCTGCTATTATTTGAATATCGCTAATAAATACATAATATTTTAAGTGTGCATGTTCTTCAGATTCAAAATTCGTTTATAAGCAATATTAAATATATATATATATTTTTATTATTTATTTGCCTGTTTTTATACCTTTTTTTTGTTTTTGTTTTTTAATTATTAAATTGTACTTACTAATACATTTTATTCCGTCTTCAGCCAATCCAAAACCATCTGCACATGCACATCGTTTTCCGCCTGTTGTTGGTACACAAATATGTCCACAGCCACCTTTATCTAAGCTGCATGCGTTAGTCACTAAAACAGACAATACTGTGCTTCTGTATTTATTCTCGATTTCTTATTATTTTATTTCATTTATTATCCATTTATTTTTACTTTTATTTTATTTTGATTTTAATTTACTATTATTTTGTTATTTGTTATTTTGTTAATTTATATTCATTTATTTATTTATTATTTTCTTTGGGTACTTTCTTTCCATTTTATACATTTTTGTAAAAAATTAGAAAAGTTCGTCTATGTTATTATTTTATTATTTATTATGATAATATAGAATTTTTTTTGATTTTTTTAAAAATAATTTGGTTTCATGAGATCGGCTATTATACCAAAACGATTTAAAGGCTTCTAGTTCTAATGAAGTTGATTTCTAAGTGGAATGATGCTGGAATTATGGAGTCCAATTGTTTAATAACGATCATCTTAAATTTAATAAAAGTCGGATAGCTACTTACCATTTTGAAATGCGCCAGCTCTAAAGACAGTAAGTCCATTTGGTTGTTGGAAATGGGATCCACTCCATGATGATACCATTTTGTTTAAATTTACCTGGTATATTCTCCTTTAAGACAAATAATTTACTTAATAATAATAATAATAACAATAACAATAATATTAATAATATTTTTATAAATTACAAATACAGCTTTGTTTAAATTAATTAAAGTGTACTTCAGGTGGTATGAAGATAACTTTTCTCTATACATTTTGATATTCTTTACATGATTATGTATAGCAAACAATAAAATATAAAACGTAAAATTCTTTTATAACAGTTTACTGTCTTTCGTTTTCAGTGAGTAAATCAGCGCACAATTGACGTATTTATCAAAGTTTTCTATAGTGAATTTGTTACAGTTCACCATTGCTAATATTTTATACGTTTTATTTTTACCTTGAAGCCCAGTCACTGACGTAGAGAACTTCCTCAAATAGGTATATTGCAAAAGGATGTTGTATTATGCCAGATATGATCTCGGTTCTATTACTGCCATCAAAATTCATCCCTTCGATTTTGTCTGTTTTTGCGTCGCACCAGTATATTCTTCGACCTAGTAAACAGTAATATAATACATGAAGGATTAATAATATAATACATGAAGGATTAATAATATTTTTCAGATATTCTTAATAATATATGAAGGATTAGTTACCAAAGGTTGGTAGACATTAGTCTTGAAAGAGAGATACAGAGAGACGTAGGAAGATTAAAACAGAAATTATTATGCTTTATTCAAATTAGTTTCTGTTATGGACAGTGTTAGTTTACACATAGCGGATGGTCTCCAAGTAAATTTTAAATTTTAGCCTTTCATTGAAATAAAGATTGTCTGTACAGTTTTCATCCTTTATAATATACGATAATGTTTTCAAAAATAAGAATTACATACTCCTAACCATTTCAGTCGCATTGTACATCTTTCGTTCTAACAAAGAACTTCATTAAAATTAACCTATCGTTTTATTACAATTACGTGAGCGCACAGTTATTTGCGTAAAAAAGGAAGAGATATAATGCATACATACTCACAAGCACATACCACTGAATAAAGAAATACTTATTATTATTATTATTATTTTATTTTTTTTTATAAAATTATTATTAGGCACAAGTCTGAATACAAGTAATGTAATTAGTAACAATACTTCAGAATGGTATAAATGTGTTCAAAGTTCCAATTACTTTCTGTATCTAATGTTACTCCGTTAGGCCATGCCAAACCTGTAGAAACCAAAGTTGTTCTGTTTTCTCCCAAATAGGTCGATCGCTCAATCTTTGGATTTTTTCCCCAGTCGGTCCAGTACATAATACTGTAACATAAAAGCATAGAAATTTAAGCAGTGTGTCTGTTATTAACTTTTATTTTGCATGCATTTTTATGAAATCTAGTAGAACATTTCTTTATACTCGCTGTTTTGGGGAAATCTTTGGACATCTATTAAATATTGAAATAAGCTTGGCTTAAGGATTTGTTAATCATTCTCAAATCTTGACACATTTGATAATTCCTGGATGTTAAGAAGTCTACATATTTCAGTTAAAGAAATAAAATGTTTGTTCTAAAGAAATTAAACAGTAATAACAACGGAGTAAAACTGAAAATTCGATAGGAAATTTTAAAAGTCTCTCACCCTCCCTCTTTATCAAGTGCAATTGCACGTGGTTCATCTAATTTTTCACTTATTATTGTCATTTGGTAACGATTAACCATATCAATCATAGCAATGATATCATTTCCTGTATCAGTATAGAAAATCAGTCTTGAAATAGGATCCAAAGCTAAGCCGTACATTGCCGTTCCTGAAATAATTATTAAGATCTTTAGCAGAATATATTTATGCAAAATTATTACAAGCAATCGTCCTAGGACTTAGATTTGTCTAAATTCTGTTTTATTTATTATTCTTAATTTGCTTATTAAATTATATACACGAAGACTGCAGACAATTTACTAAAGAAAAAAGCTTTTATATTAATATACTGCTTAATACAAATTTGATAAGAAAGGATGCATTCCTAGTTGATGTAAATTGCTTTTATACTGTCGCGGCATACACCACCTCACTTTCCTGTTTGTAATATAAATTATAAAAACTATTTCACAGCACAGCAAAGGGAATAATATTGGTGTTATGTGCAAATAAAATACATAATCCCATTTAAATAACTATTTATTACCATTATCAAATGTTTGAATCACTGTTAAATCTTCTCCGTTTATACCACAAGATCTGATGTCTGCTCGACTCACATCTGTCCAGTATATCTGATTTTTTACAGGATCATAATCGATGGCGATTGGTGATTCGTGATTTTCTATTACAATATTGGAGTACAACCGCGAGCTAAGGTCAGTCTTCCAAATTTGTTTAGCCTTACTGTCAGTGAAAATGACAAACACATTGCCTGTGTGATAAAGTAAAAAATATATAAATAAATAAATAGATAAATAATAAATACGAAAAAAGAAAGAAAAATAATTTATCATTAAAAGTTAAAGTTTTTTAATAATAAAAAAAAATATGTCTGAAATGCAAGTTTTTTTTTAAATATGTAAGTCAGGATCGGTATTAAACACTCGTATTGGCTCACATCGTCCCCTTGCTCACCTGTACAGTTCGTTCCGTCCGTTGCAAGTGTGTAGCCATCAGCACAAGTGCACTTTCTTCCATTTAAATATGGTACACATATTTGTTCACATCCACCGTTGTCTATCGTACAGGCATTGTGATCTGTAAAATGTACCATAAATATCAGTCAAATATAAGTTAACGATTTATGTTTACATAATTTTCTTTATTTTGTTTATGGATACAATTTTTTTAATCGGCTGATGTGATGTATTCATTGCTGTCATTTCGTTGTAGTTTACTGACGTGTAAAACGGTACTGTTTTAAATATTAGTTTTAATATATATATATACCTTCAAAAATTATATATATATTGTTAATCTTGTAATAAGACACACATTAAGTTACCGTTTGGGTATGCTCCAGCCCTGAAGACTGTCAATCCATTAGGTCTATCCAAGACACTTCTTCGCCACGACGTCATATTTCTTCCATCCAAATATACGCGATATATAGCACTATTATTAAAATACGTCAAATAATAATAATTAGGGAAATGAAGAATTTAAAATGCCAACAGTTTCATGATCTGAAGTCTAGTTTTAAAGATTATTTAAAGAAATGTGTTTAATAATTAGCTCATAAAAGTGTTTATAACTAGCTGATAAATAAGCATAAATCAATTACAAAACTATTGAAATTTTTTATACACCAAGTGAAAAAAAAAAAAAAAAAAAAAAAAAAATTGAATTTACCAATAATTTTATTATTAATTTTAGTTTTCTCCCGTGACAGTTCTTTGCAGCAGCTGTTATGTATTGTTTTTTATTCTGTTGTTTACCTAGATTCCCAGTCCGAGACATAGAGGGTTTCTTCAAAAAAAACTATTCCAAAAGGGTGTAGTATTTTTCCAGAAGATATTTCTGTTCTATTACTGCCATCAAAACCACTCATTTCGATTTTGTCCGTTTTCGCATCACACCAGTACATCTTTCGTGCTAACAAAACACCAGAAGTACTTCATTAAAATTAACCTATCGTTTTATTACGAACGCATAGATATTTACGCAAATAAGTAAGAGATATAATATATACATAGGCACAAGCATATATGTCACAGAATAAAGAAACCATAAAAATATAAATATTATGTATCCTTTATCATTATTTTTTGCTGTTCTTTGTATTATTATTATTATTATTATTATTATTATTATTATTATTTTAATATATAATTAGGCACGAGACGGAATAAAAGTAATATAATTAGTAACAACAGTTCAGAATAGTATGAATGTTTCGATTACCATTTATATCTAACGTTAATCCGTTAGGCCAGGCCAAACCAGTAGAAACCAAAGTTGTTCTGTTTTCTCCCAAATACGTAGATCGCTCAATCTTTGGTTTTTCACCCCAGTCTGTCCAGTATATTAAACTGTAAAAAGTCAGAATCAATAAACAGACTTTTTTTTTCCAGTTAATTACTAATAAAAGGGTTAATAAACATTTCTGATATACTCATTTATCATCTACTGCCGGTATAATATTTCATGAATGGAAATATAACAACGTGAAAGGAATGATAAAAAATAATTTGTTTATATAATATGGTTTTATTAGCACTGAGAACAGATATTTTGCTATCCTATTAATAAAAATAAATTTAGTTACATCTAATTTTACATGAATATGTGAATAATATTTGATTGCAAAATATATTATTATAAATTACTAAATAAGTTTCTTGTTGTTCTGATTTTGTCTTTTTTTTTTACCTCTGTGACCTGTCAAATGCTATACCACGTGGTTGATCTAGGTCATTATCTATTACTGTCCTGTGATGGAAGTTCACCAGGTCCATCATAGCTATTATATCCTGACCAGTATCGGTGTAGAACAGTAGTCTTGAAACTGGATCCAGTACCAATCCATCCGGAACCGCATCTGGAATTACATAGATCAACACAAAGTTAATAATTATACCATAAGATAGGGCAAACGCTTTATTCTGATTCGGTTATATCAACATTATATCCACCTCATCTACATCAGATATTGAAATAAGAGTACATTTTTGTATTCTTAGGACACTAACTTGGATATGTTCCATACAAATTAACATCATAACTGATAAGCCTTGCCATGTTTTGATAGGGAAATGTGTTTCTTCTTTCATATCTTTGTGGAAGAACCTAAATGGAATTATTAAAAGGACAATTGGTTATTCAGTATAATCATAAAATATAAGATATTTGCCTAACAAGTTGTGGATATTCCTAGCTGATAGTTAAAAATTAACACTGAAGATTCAAAGAAAAAAAAAAATAGAAGAAATTCTACATTTGAATACGATTGGAAGTGCAAGTTCTTTAATAAATGATTCTGCCTGGATACGGATCAGGATAATCGTTTTATAATTCAGAAATACAAACTTTTTTCTTACCAAATTATTAATTTAACTCGTATTTTTTAAAAGTGAGCTAGTGACATATATTTTAATATTCCATTGCCATAAGCAAAAATACAATGAACAAATAATCCCGACATAAACAAATAATGAGCCAAGCATCAAAACCATCTGCTTTGTACATAGTGTGTATTTCTAGCAAAGGCAAGCCATATGTGATCTTAGGCAGGACTACACTTTAGTTTCACTGCCAGAGCTTGAACATTAGAGTAGATTTTAGTAAATATCTGTCTAAAACAACTAACATATTATTAATAATCGACATATATTAAAATGGACAAGGCAATAAAATTGAAGAAGGAACATTAAAAAGCAACATATACATACACACGCACACATACATATACACACAAACATGTACATCTACATACATATACTTTAGCTAGTATTTGTAAAAGACGTTTTAAATGTCAAACTTTGTATAGAAATATATTATAGTACCTTTTCGTAATTTCCGTACTAATTTTATGTCTTCGCCATCTATTCCACACAATCTGATTTCCTTTCTTTGCACATCTGACCAGTATATTTTATTTTGTACAGGATCATAATCGATGGCAATTGGGTTTTCGTGGTCCTTTATTACAATCCTAGAGTAATTTGAATATGTCACATCTAATTTCCAAATTTGTTTAGCGTAACTTTCTGTGAAAAGTATATAAACATCATTTGAGCCTGAAAATATAATAATACAATTAAGATTAATAATTACGCATTTCAGTAAATGTTATCTCTGTAAAACATTAATTTTACATAATTACGTATTTTTAAGCTACGATCATGCTTGTGACTGTTATATAGAAATATTTTTGATTAAAAGATGGAGATGGAACAGTTCAGAAAAACAAAATGTATTTTCTTTTCTAATTTGCTTTGTCCCATTGTCAGTGACAGTGTGAAGACATTTCCATAAAAATAATTAGTAAAATGCTCGTCATTGTTTTGTATCTAATTATAATAACTGAATTATGTTATTTGAGTTCTCGGCATAGACAGCTATATACATCAGTCTCGGCTGTCAAGTACATTCGACTTTACAAATATTAAAAACTACCAATAGGAGACTAGAGTCCTTCATCCATTAACGAAAAACTTGCGTATGCATGTTATGAATTATTTTACACTAATTTTGCATTTGAATTTTATTATTATTATTTTTTTTTAAATATAAACATTCATTCCTCAAAAATAGTTTTAAAAAAAAAATAATAATAATAAAATAATAATTTAAAAAAATTCGCCATTACAAAACAAAGAACAATTATTAGTTATAATTATGCTAATATCATCATTTATATTTTTGTTGTTGTTGTTTTATAAAACATCAACTTTTAAATTGTATTTCCCTTTCTAGCTAGAAACATTGTTTGTACAACATAGATCATTAAATATTCGTGTGGTTTTTAAAAAAACAAAAAAAACAACGTGTACTCCTTTAATCTCTATGAGCTGTATTTAAATTAACAGCATTTTCTTAACAGCAGGTTTTGTTTATCTCAAGTTATCAGTGTTTAAAATCATTTAAATCTGCAGGTATTTATTTGTAAATATCACTGTATGTTCTCCCCAGCAAAGACATTCCATGAAATTTACCTGACATTTAACCATGAATGTATTTTAAAAAATATTTGTTAACTGTATTATGCAAGTTCAATGAGACCAGGAAGTTTAATGTGTATCGAAAATGTTATATTATAGTATGATCTGTGCGAGTTACTTGGGCTGGGTATCTGGGTGTGTATTTTTGTTGTTGTTAATTGTTATTACCTTCAGTAAATATGAAACACCCCTTATATTCGACTTAACCGAAATACATGAAGCTTCTGGATTTCAGAAAAAAAGAGTGATTGGGGATGATTTAACTTTCGAGATGAAATATGTTTCAGTATCATGTTTGACATTTATATATTATACCACTGATATTTAAATAGTGTAAGGTTTATTCAAATAGAATTTGTCTGAAAATTTTATGATGAAATTATATTATCCTCTTAGTACATGCAATTTATTAGATTTCATTTTATTTATTTATTTATAACTCATTTTCTCTAACACAGGGTATCAACCAGTGATAAAATTATTATTACTGAAAATAAAAATTGTTCTTTTCCATATATATATTATCTTGTAACTTAGTCATCTTAACATTTTAATTTTACAACCATTTAACTACACATAGTAAGTTCAGATGGCTACCAGATATTTAGTTGTCTCTCATGTTGAATTATTTTTTATTATTATTTCAAAAAGACATACAGAAATGTGAAGATTGAACAGTTTGGTAAAATAGCACATACATTAATAATAATAATAATAATAATAATAACAACAGTAGTAGTAATGATAATGGTAATAGTATAAGCAGTAGTTATAATAATAATAGTAATAATGATAATAATAATTTAATATTATAATTGTTACTGTTAGTATTAATAGAAGTAGGAGTATTAGTAGTAATAGTTGCTGTTGTTATATTGGTGGTAGTGGTAATAGAAGAAGTAGTTTCATTTTATACTTACTTTGTCCTGTTGTCACTGACAGTTTGCAAAATATTTCCACCAAAATAAATAGCAGAAAACCTGTCATTGTTTTGTTTCCAGTTCTATTAAATGAATTTTAACATCTTGCTATTTGAGATCTTCACATATACGAATATGTACAATGATGTCAGCTGAATTATGTTTTTCACTTCCTAAAATAATTGTATGTCAAACAACCAATGGGTGTCTAGCTTCAGTCACCTGTAAAAACTCAATTGCCTTAGAACAGTAACTTTTAACCAGTAAAGAAAAATACTGCCTTATGTGAGTTATTAATGCAGGCATAGGCTATTTTATGAAATCCTGGATTTACAAATATTATATTTGATAACTGTTTTAAAAAAAAAAAAAATATATATATATAAACATTCTTTCCTTAAAAATAGTAAAAGGTTTCTGGCCACTCCACAGAAATAATAATAATAATAATAATAATAATAATAAACCTTCTGATATGATGTAAACAACAATTTTAAATGATTATTTTCCATTCCAGCTAGCTAATTCATACAAAACTGATAATTAAAAATTAAATGTTTGTGCGATTTTAAAGTATGTGTGCCCCTTTTTTTATGCTGTATCTGAATTAATGATTTTTATATGATGACAATTTTTGTTTATTTCAAGCCTTTAGTGTTTATTAATTTTAATTTGCAGAGACACGCTTTGAAATCTACCTGATATTTAACTGGGAACACATTTTTGAATGAATTATATATTTCAAGATATAAACAAATAGACCAGGAAGTTTAACTTAAGTTTGTAATTTAATATTGCAGAAAAGTTTATGTCAGTTAAATTAGGGTGTTATATCAGGTTTGTGAAATGTCGTTATGCATGCTTTCCTTTGTATAGAATGGGCAGTTTAATGATATCTAGTTCCTTATCCCCCAAAAATCAAAATAAAGATTATTTTACACTCACACACATCCCCAAACACTCACTCTCTCTCTCTCTCTCTCTCTCTCTCTCTCTCTCTCTCTCTCTCTCTCTCTCTCTCTCTCTCTCAGAAAAAAACATGTAACATGAATGTCAATAATATTTACTGTTATCTTGGTGATAATTTCACCTTAGAAATTCTCTGAAAATTATTCTAATACTAATACTGTATTATGCTTAATTATATGAAACAGCTTCATGTCACTGCACAAAGAAAGCTTTTTCCCATTCTAATCAGTGCTCAAATGATGTGCTTTTCCCTAACTATGAGACGATGCAGATTAATAATAAAATGTATTTAAATTTTAAACATGATGGAAAATAATAAAGTGTATGCAAGATCAGGCAGTTGCTATTTTTTGAGACAGTGAGATAAATTAGAAAGTAAAGGTGTAGACTGGACATTTGCCAGACTGCTTACCCCTAACATATTGGACTATACCATCTTAAATATTTTTCATCTTTTTTTAAATCAACATGTCTAATAAATGTTTGTATTATGATCTTTATTTAAATCATTTAACATTAAACTGCATATAACAATTCACGAGCACAAAGCCATAATGATAACAAACATATGCACACACAAAAAGCACATGTACATCTTCACAGATAAAGATATAGTTGAAGCAGTAATTGTTGTTACTGGTACTGTTATTTATCAAAATAAATCTATTAAGAAAACAAATATATGATATGATTTTATAATGTTTTCAACATTTAAACAAATAAGGAGGGTTGAAAATTATTATTAAAATAAATATTTTAAAAGGACTTTCAAACTAGAAATATGTGTCTACATTTTTATTATTATAATAAATAAGAGTTAATTTTATAAAATTATACATTTATTATAGGTATAATAATAAATAATAGTTTGTTTTTAATTCTCATTTTAACGCAATAATATTTCTAAATGTTGGATATATAAAATTATACACCTATCATAAATCTAGTAATAAACAAGAGTTTTTAACCATCATTTAAAAGTGTAATTTTTTTCTAAATATGCAGCATATATATGGAAAAGAAATATACATTTACTATAATAACAATAGGTTATTTTGAAATGCAGGCATAACATAATCAGTAATATTTATTTGGGATGAGTGATGATAATATTAACTCTAGCACATTTGAAGCATCAGTTTCATTTTAATTTTCTTTTTCTTTTAAATGTACTAGACATAGCTTCATTTACATTTCAGTTAATATATTTAAAAAAAAAAAAAAAAACTTCAGCTGATATTCACTGACAGTTACCATTGACTGGCTTCCAGCAGCCAAAGATTTGGTTGTTAAAGTTTACTGATGGAAGGAAATAAATGAAAGAATTTGTATATCTTAACATGAATTTAACATTTATTATTTCCATAGACAGGAAGTTTGATGTTCATATTATTATTATTATTATTATTATTATTATTATTATTTATATTAGTGGTGATGGTGGGGATGGTGTTACTGTTGTTATTATTATTATTGTTGTTGTTGTTGCTATTATTATTTTTATTATTATTATTATTATTATTTCCAAATACTGATGATTCATGTAACACTTCAGTTGATAGGTACTGCTAATATATAGAAGTTAATCATCATGACACAAACATTTAAATGGCTTTAATCCATTATTTCTGCTGTTCTATACCCCCCCCCAAAAAAAATACTTCTGAAGAAAGATTAAAATGAACAAAATATAATATGCTGTGTGCTGTCTTGATTAAACTCAGAACATTTTTAACCACTTTTATATTATGATAAACTACTACAAATAGGAAACATGATATCCTTGCTTATCCAGATATGCAGATTAATTAACTTATGGCATGATAATGTATGACAGAATAGGCTTACCTCTCCACATACTTTTGTCTTCTTGTTTTTTTATTTGCCATTATTTAGCACTGATAATAATAATAATAATAATAATAATAATAATAATAATAATAATAATAATAGTAATAATAATAATAATAATGATAATAATTAATTAATTAAAATAAAAACATTTTCATTAATTTATCTAACATTCACTTTTATCCATTTTATTTATTTATTTATCCATTGCTCATGGTTGCATTTTTGTCATGTTTTCAGTTGTTTTAGAGAGTTTGGGTAATTTGAAATTGTTGTCATTATTTAAAACCAAAAATAATATCAGCCTTATATATCTAAATAAATACATACATTCATACATGCAAACAAACAAACATACATTCATACATACACACACACAGACATACACATACACATGTTCACATACATACAGATAGACAAAGAAACAGAGATACATACATAAATAAATATATACATACAAGCATACATATTTACAAATTTTAATTATTTATGTTTATTTATTTTAACATTTTTAAGTCATTTCAATATATTGTTTTGAATAAAATAAAAAACTGGAATCGGTACCTAATGAAAACATTAAACCCTATTTTTTTTTGGAGAGAGAGAGAGAGAGAGAGAGAGAGAGAGAGAGAGAGAGAGAGAGAGAGAGAGAGAGAGAGAGAGAGAGAGAGAGAGAGAGAGAGAGAGAGAGAGAGCTCATCGACTCAGTCTTACTACTCGTTTTTACACAGTAAAGAACATATAATTATTATTTTACAATCCTAAAGAACACCATTGACTCAGTCTTTCTGTTTAATTTTGCCTTGCAAAATACGATTATTTATAACTAAACTGATTAATATCGTAAGCGTATTTGTTACACGACACCTAATAAAGGTGAAAATTAAAATAAAATAAAAAAATTAATAAAACTGAGTCTGTTTTCTGTAAGCAAAAGTACAATTATTCGAAAAAAAAAATTATATTTTTTGTTTTGGCTTCAGCCGTACCGTAATGATTTCGAAATAAAATTAACATTACATTGATAAAACCGATTATAATTTGAGATTATTGGCAGTTTCAACAGATTAGAATAGGTGTAATACGTTATTTAGTGAAAGCTGTTATGAAATACATCTGTCCACGATCCAGAGAGTAAGGGTCTTAGAATTACTATAGATATTTACAATATTTCACGTTATTAAAGCTCTTGAAAAAGGTATGATGTTTATCAAGAACAAGCAACCTTAAAGAACCCGTAATTGTTTTTCTTGTTACGTCCAATATATCACGACAAACAGTACACCTCTGAAAGCCTATTTGGGAAAGTGCTTACAAAAGATTCTTTGTTACGACTTGAATAGAAGAGACTAAAGTGATGCATATTTAATAAATAATAATAATAATAATAATAATAATAATAATAATAATAAATATAATAAATATAATAATAAAATTGTTGTTGTTGTTGTTGTTGTTGTTGTTGTTGTTATTATTATTAATATTTCACGGACTAATAGAGGGGAGCATCGATCCTGAAAATGTAAAGCTTATGGAAATCGCGAATGTAAGGCATTAACCCTGAATTTTACTGAAATATTAAACTTTAGTACATCACAGCTATATTACACAGTAATATGATAAACGAGCGAAAAATATAGAGACATAAAAACAATGAAAACAAATGTCAAACAAAATATGTAAAGAAAACTGTACTTAAGACAAATGTTGGGTAGGATGGGTGAAGTTTGTTAGGTTAAGGTGATTATTGGTGCAACTGTAAAATTTACTCTTACAGCTGGCTTGCATGTTGTTGATGGAAAGGGGGTTGCCGTGATCGTATAGTGGAACTTCAGTATCTAGAGATAAGGTTTCAAGTGGTAAATGGCGGTACATTCAATTATGAAGAAAACAAGAATGGGAGGCATCATTGTGGAAGATATATAATAATATTACTGAGAGCATTACAACAGCGAATGCAGAATATCAACAAAAATCTCACAAGAATATATATTTCAAGATGTAATGAGTTAAATTACAACGAACGAATCATGTACCAACGTACTGATCCAACAAACTCACACACACAACAAACACACATATATACATACACATACAAACACAGGCAGATAGTTAGAGACACGCACACACACACATTAAAAAAATAATAAAAAAAAAAAAGAATAATATAACAAACAAAAAACAGAAACCATTATACACAAATATATGTTTCTATGTATTCATCGCTAATGAAAATAAAGGTGGAAACTATGCCGGGATCTTAAAAAAAAAAAAATATTTTTTCTTAATTTAATTGAAGAAGAGCATTTTATGGTGACGTATTGTAATATAATCTTAACACAAATTTAAAAAAACCAGCCGATACGTTCATGGATCTTATGAAAATAATGAGCTCATCTAAGTGATTACATCATCAACTCTTTCCACAAGCTATTTGTTAATGTTTGGTAATACGAAATTACTATGGCACAATAAAGATAAAACAAATAAAATAAAATAATAAGCAATTTTCATACTTCAATATTAAAAATTCTCGATAAACGGAATTGGTTATCTTTATACTAGAAAAATTTATTATTTGAATTATACGTGCAGTAAACAAATCTAACAGTCTGAATTAGATTTCGACAAATCTCCTTATGAAAAAGAATTAACAGTAAAAGATAACTGTGACTTAATACTGGAGTTTGACACCCAGTGCCGATATATTTTTGTGTGCTGGGGTGTCGTTAAACATTCATTCATTCATTAATACTGGAATTTTAAAATCCTTTTGTTTTATTTTATTTTATTTATTAAGAAATTGTTGCAGTTGACGTAACAGTTTATCATTAATTTCTTACAAAAACCGATTGATTTAAATAAACAAATACACTTCTGATTAAACAAATACTGTATTTGAATATGTAGTGTGTATGTATAAATTTATTAACAAGTCTACATATTCACAACCGCTTTCACCCATTTTTCTTTCTGTTCTTATTTATTTATTGTTTAATGATGAAACATTAAGAACGATGAACTGCGCGTCCATTTTTCTGAATAAAAGGCACGCACGCACCCACGCAAACACACACAAAAGAAACATATATACACATATTGATATACATGCGTATATATATATATATTCTTATACACACACGTACATATATATATATACACACATTCACACATACTTATATATATGTATGTATACATACACATATACTAACACAAATTCATACACATAGACATAAACACATATACAGATACGTATAAAAAGTACTCAAAACACCGATGTCACTCTTATTTTTATTTTTATTCTTTTTTTTTTCTTTTTTTTCTTTGTATTTTTACAGATTTTATTATTTTGAATTAACTGTATTTACTTATTTATTAATGTATTTGTTATTATTGTTTTAAATTTGTAATCATTTCAAATTTAATTGTCTAAATTAATAAATAAATTCTCAGTTTGGCCTTCATTTTTTTCTCCTTACATTTATATTTCTTTCTTTTCTTTAAAATAAAAAAAAAAAAAAAAAAAATGTATTTATTTATTTATTTATTTATAACTTAACACTGATATTAAATATTCTGAAATTTGTTGTCATTTAAAAACTGAGTAATCTTAAATTAAAAAATTATTTGGTTAAGAATATTTCATATTATCAATTATATTTATTTTATAATTATTGCAATAACAGATTCTACGATATTTCCATAAAATATGCAAAAATTACATGAAACGATATATGTGCATAATGCTTTATTGTTTTATCAGCTTATGCTAGACGATATTTTCTGCTTGCAAAAGCGGTTCCTGCAAATTTTCAGTCCTGACAGAGCTCGGAGCATTTGACGTCAGGGGTTCGAGGGTATTTTTATTGCTGTCCCATAATTCATCTTTCCAGTTTTTCCGAAGTTTCTCGCTTCGGTTCGGTTTGGAAACCCCGTAAGATCCGGCCAATGAAGTAGGATCACGTGATTGGATGAACAAATGAAGTGTTTCCAGTTTTGAATAATTAACTTTCGCCACATTCCGGATTGATCGGGAGTGTTCGAGAGCCCTGTGACAAGCGTAAAACTTTTCATCAACAGCCGCCATCTTAGGTATCGAAGTTCTGATGGATCGACGAGTTTCAAACGATTAATTTCATTCTTTTTACATTTCTGTCCATCTTGTAACCGGTACGGAAATTCATTGACACCTAAGGAATAATTTAAGTCCAGGGATGGTCGTGTAAGGACCGAACTGGATCATATTTTAACATGAAAAGTTGTGCCGATTACGGCTTTGTGCTAGCAATCATGGAGGCTTGGACATTTCAGGGATTCCCTGTGTGTTGTTTGGATACATGCAAGCGCATCGTCATGATGTAGGTCTTATGCGGCAAATGTTGTTTTTATTGAACCACGTAAAGCCAACTGATCACAGGTGAACAGTGAAGTAGGCTTGCATTTTTTTTCTAGTAACTAATTTTTACAAAACATGGCTGACCAGCTTGTGGATGGCGCCCCAGCGGCCAAACGACAGAGGAGAGATCTTGCGTCGCCATCTCTTACTCCTGCAAGTGACAGTTCAGGTACACTTTTAATACAAGTTAAATATCATTTGTAGTTCATAATAGTCACCAGGATTTTTTATGTGTCATAGCCTTTGTCAAAGTTGGGATTTTAAAATAATTTTTGTGGTTCGATAAGGGATTTTTTAAGACTTAGTTAAGTAGAAAATTAAGATTTATTTTGATACATCCGGTGAATTAATTAATTTTAATCCTTTCAGATGTATGTATATGTATATATAATTATAATTATATATATCTGTAAACATTTAAGTGGAATCGTAAATTAAAATCTTTAAAAGGTAGGTATAATTTACTCAAATTAAAATCTGGAATACATTCTGGTTTTAATAAGGTTTGTTAGTGAATTATTAACATTAATATTTACAGTATTTTCTTGGTTCAAAATAAATACTGAGTTTTTTTATTTCCTTCAAAAATAAATTTGTATGTATTCAAAGTTTTTGATCCCCACTAGATATGTGCAATTGTTTCAGTTCATATATATTTGTATATGTTGGTTTAATATTTAGTATTTGAACAAAAGGATCTATTAATTCATGGCTACAGTAAAACTATTTTGTTCAGTTAATTGATCAGAAATTTGTGTAAATGTATTAAAAGTGAAAACAATATTCTTGTTTGAAAATTAGATGCAAAGATGCTTGATACTTGAAAGCCTTTTTTAACAAAACAACTTTGAACTTCAAGAACTTTTTGATTACATAAAATAATTGCAGTATTTTTTGCTACTTTAAATAATTGATTGTGAATCAGAATTAATATTGTTAAATTGAATCTTGTATCATTTTAATCCAAATTTAAAACCCCCCCACAAAAGCATGTTTTTATATATAGCTATGGAATTGTTAAATAAAACTTTTTTAAAACAAATAATTCATCCTCACAGTACTAAAATAAAAATCAGCCACTACAATTGTACATGTAAAAAATAGAATTTAGAAAAAAAAAATTGGATATGTTTTCTTAAAAAATAGAACATCATACTTTAGTTCATTTTTTTAAAAAGTTAGTATTAAATGATGTTTTTTGTTAAGTAGATCTTCAAAACAATTGTTGTTCAGCAAAATAAATTAAAAGTACTCTGAAATAAAATCCTTTACTTTACAGATATCAGCTTTGACACACTCATGCATTTTGCAAGTGAACTTCCAGATGAACTGACAAGTACAAATGATGGAAATCATAATGCACTTTGTGACCAACCAACATCAAGTCATGACAATACAGCACAAAGCAACCAGCAGTTATCTCATCTTCTGTCTAGTTCGACACCACCTTCAACTAATATTTCAATTACTAATAGTATTGCTAGTCCACAAAATCAAAATCCTGCCCAAGGAAGAAATGCTGGTCTTGTACAACTTCCTCCAGGGAGTGGGCTAAATGCAGTGAATAAGAATGCGCACATGAATATGTCTTCTGTCTTTGGTGGAATTGTAAAGCAGGGCACAATAAATCCTCAGCACATGATGAATATTTCTGATTCAAACCTTATAAATACTAGTGCTGCATTTACTGTAGCAAATTCTAGTGGAACAAATTTGGGTGCTGTCTCAAGTTCAATGAATATAAAACCAATGACTTCACAGCATATGGTTTCTGGTGTGAATCTGAGTCAGCATAATCCCAACCAACCTCTGATGAATGGGCCTTCTTATTCTCAAAGTAATGTTGGTCAGGCTAGAATTGTTCCTTCAAATACTGTCGGAAACACCAGTACCATGCCAATGTCTCAAGGCAATTTAATGGGACAGTCACTTAATATAGCCCAGTTACCAGGTCATCAAAATCTTGGCCATCCTGGTTTAAATTCTGTCCAGTCACACCAGCAAATTGCTAAGGTATGTATAATTGGAATTATTTAATCAAACGATTTATCTTGTTAAAATATTTACAGCTAGTACAGCAGCTATTACTTTTACAGATTTTTTACTTCCTTTAATGGTTTAATCACAAAGAGCTTTGCACTGAAATAACAGTATAAAATTATTATTTTTTATCAATAGCAATATTTGAATCTAATAATAAAGTTCAGAAATTGATATAAAGCAAACCGCTGTGATAATTGTGATAGGGGTTTGTTTTTACATATATAATATTCAGCAGTCAGTACATTTAACATTTAAATACATTATGTGTTTCCCTTTGTCAGACTGTTCCACAGGGTGGTGGTGCTGCTGCATTCAACTTCAGTTCTGCCCCTGGTCATCCTCCTTCAACAGCTACCTTTACAACACCACTTTCAACTGCAATGACATCTATGACCTCTCCTCCTATGAATGCAGGCAATGTTATGACCAATGTAAGTTACTAATATTTGTTTTAATTAACAGTTTTGAAGGAATGTACATTCTTGATATGTTTATGAAAAAGTAATTTATGTAGTTATACTTGATATTCCTAACATCTAGAAGAACTAAAAGGTGCACATGTTGTTCTTTTTTCCTTTCTTTTTTTGTTGTTGATATTTTTAAAGTGTTATTAATGTGTTTTTGTTTATTTTGTTATAAAAAAAATGTTTTATAATAATTTTATTATTTTGTTTTAGCCGGGACAGCCAGGACAGCCAGGACAACCAGGACAACCAGGACAGCCAGGACAACCAGGACAGCCAGGACAGCCAGTTCAGCCAGGAACAAGTCGTCCAGGAGCTACAGACCCAGACAAGAGTAAACTTATCCAACAGCAGCTTGTCCTGCTGCTTCATGCCCACAAGTGTCAGAGACGTGAAGCAACCAATGGAGAACAAGCTTGCAGCCTTCCTTACTGTCGAACAATGAAAAATGTCTTAAATCACATGACAACATGTAGTGCTGGAAAAGCATGTCAGGGTTAGTGAATATTTAAAAAACAAAAATTAATATAATTTTTAAATGGTAACATTTAAAAAATGAGTATCATGTCACTCAGAATGCCAGGCTGCAGTTTTATTATTTTATAACAATCATTCTTCATTTATTTTAGTACAAGATAAATTAATATTATACTGTCTATTTTCAGTTGCTCACTGTGCTTCATCCAGACAAATTATAACTCACTGGAAAAACTGCACACGTAGTGATTGTCCAGTGTGTTTGCCACTGAAGCATGCTTCTGATAGAAGAAACACAACAGGTTTGCTTTAATTACAAATTAATACTATGGCTTTTTACTTTCAGTCTGCAGATGTGTCTGATATTAGAGAATACCAAAAATAAAATTATTTTTGTGACACATCTTAATTTTGAAAAAGCTTAAATGATTGGCATAATTTTTATTTTTTTGTGTTTTCTAGAGATTTTCTTCTATCATGTAGACATTACTGTAAGATACAGTAAAGTAGACTGATTATTTTTAGTAGCTTAGATCTGTAGATGTTCAGTGATGAAGATTGTATTTACAAGTTTATGTTTAAATTATGTATTTTACATTGATGTTACATCTCAAAGTAAAATAATATATATTTTTATAGCCCAGAACACCACTGTTGCACCTTCTAACACTCAGACTGCAACTGCAGCGGCATCAACCACTGGAGGTGTCAAGACTGCTGATCCAGCAACAATGAAAAGGGCTTATGATGCACTTGGTCTTCAGTATAATAGTGCAGGGGCAACACATCTCCCTTCAGTACATACCCAGATAAATCAAGGAATTGCATCTTCAGGTATGTTGTATGCCATCATTAACAGGCATTGGATTTTAATTTTTTTAGAACATACCAAGTGCCAGGGTTAAACAGAAATGTTAGGACACCAAGGTAAGTTGGAGGAGGACCAAGGCAGCTTAATTTGTACCAGGTGTTGAGACTGCTGCATTTTGTAAGAGTTACGACCATCTAATAATCAAAAATATATTAATTAGAATTATTTATATCTTAAACAAACTTGGCAGCTGCAAAGCTAAGCTCCTGTTTTTCACATTCTTTTATTCTACTTTGTGTGGCTTTTCTAGTTAAGATAACAGAGATACTTAATTAACCTAATACAGAGCTTATTCCATGATAATGCAAATACAGCTGTGCCCATGATGCTGCCACATGGAGTAGAGAATTTTTCTTGACAGAAGTCAAAACACAAAACATTTTAAAAACACCAAGAAATGTCTCTTGTTATTCGACATGGTCAGTGAATTAATTGAATTTTGGGGATGGTCACTAAATCAAATGCTCCTGCACTAATAATTTTTATTTCATCAAAAACTAGGATTAAACTAACACCAAAAAGGCAATGTCTTGTTGTCTGCTTTAGAAAATATATTTTGTTTCAAGAGCTTTGATACGTGTGTGTGTGTAATGGAATGTAATAATGAATAAAGACAAATGTTTAATTTTTGCATAACATAAAACATTTTTTTTGAAATGCAGATTAAAACAACAACATGGTTAATGTTTTTCCTGATGTTGCTAAATATTACTGTATTTTTTGATAATGAAGTGAGATCTGGACAGCTGGATTCCTTTACCTTTTTTTTCTATCACTACAGCCCCAATAAGCTCAGCAAATCAAGCAAATCATGTTCAACAACTTATGGCAACACAGCCTAATGTAAACAATCCAGCAGCAAATCCTGCTCAGAGTATGACTCCGCTATCAGATGGACTTGGAACTGTCCAGCAGCCAAATGCACAAATATCTGATGATTGGCACCAAAATGTGACCCAGGATCTTCGAAATCACCTTGTTCATAAATTGTAAGTAAATTAATTTTTTTAATTAAATATGTTTGATTTTATAATTACTCAATATTTTTCTTTAAATCTTAAAGAAAAAACAGGGCTGTTAATAAAAGGTCTCTAATTAGTAGAAATATTTTCAGCCCCAATAAATTGATAATTAAAATAATAAAATTTGATAACAAAAAAGGTGTCTCCTGCAATACATTCAAAGTAACTTACCAGTTTCCTTGAAGTTTAAACAGTTATAATATGTAATTCTTGTAAAATAATACCACTGTGAAATAAAAAAAATTCTTCTGAGATAATTTGTTTTAATTGCATATTCAAGTTGTAAAATTTACAGACTAATAATTAGTTACTATTTACAATTTTAGAGTTCAAGCTATTTTTCCAACACCTGAGCCTGCTGCCTTGAAAGACAGTCGTATGAAGAATCTGGTGGCTTATGCTCGAAAAGTTGAAGGAGATATGTATGAAACTGCTAACAGTCGAGTAAGTTCTTTATACATAAGATGAATAGTAACATTTCTCATTGGTGAAATAGCTGAAAATGAAATATTAATCAAATGTAAACATTTATAATACAGACTGCTTACATAGAAGTGATTTGGAAGGCAAAAACTGATACTTAATTCTTTCTTCATGTTCTGTATACAACTTAAGATGTTACCTGGTCCTTAATCATAATTATAATTATAAAAGTTCAAATTAAGGCTCTTAAAATCTTAATTATTAATACTGCAATATATTTTCATTGACGTTTTCCTGCCTTTCAAGGTTGTTTATACACTTATTACAAGTGAAAATTTATATTTTCACAGACTGAATATTAACAAAATCAAATGTTTTTCTGAAAGTGATTTGTCTATATTTCAGTGTTTGTAATATTAATAATCTTATTTATTTATTTATAACAGGAGGAATATTATCATCTACTGGCTGAAAAGATCTATAAAATACAAAAAGAACTTGATGAGAAAAGAATTCAGAGAATGATGAGAGGCGGCAACACTTCAGGACCAAATGCTCAGAGTACTCTAGTGGGGCCTGCACGACAAACAGGACAGCAGAGTAAGTTTACTTTCAAACTATATTTCTCTGCAGTTTTTACTAGAATAAATTTATGTTGTGGAAAGGACATGTTAACATATCCCAGTCTGCAAGGAGAAAAGTGCACAGATAATATTAAATAATTTGCATTTTAAATTTATAGTGTTTCTAATGGTTTCGTTTTGAAAAAGAAAACAATATACTTAATGTTAAAGCATTAACTCTGATAGACGTTTTTTTTTTTTTTTTTTTAAATATTAAAGAAAAGAAAATTCTTTAAGCTTGTGCTTTGGCTTGATGTTAAAATGTATGAAATTAGAATTTGTTCTTTAAATGTTATATTGCCTTAGTTAAATATAAACAAAATATTTGCCTTTAACTGAAGGAACTTTGCAGTTTAATAGACATGAACTGTTCCTAATAACAAGAAAATTTTAGGAAAAACATGATATATCAAGATTTCTTTTATTGTTTTAATTGTACCATTTTTGACCGAGGGATGGTGTTTTTGATGAATGTCTCAGAGGAGCCAATAAAGCTTTTGTTTATTAACATGTGTGATAATTATAAGTACTAATATCTTTATACTGTAGGTGTGTTCGAGACTTTAGGGATTCGTGCTCCTTCACAACAATTTGATGGTTCACTTCGAGGTAATTAATAGAAAAAGCATTATGATGTTCATTCACTTTACACAATCCCTCAGTCAAATTTTTCCTAAATAAATATGTGTATGTGTATGTTTGTGTACAAAGGTAGATATTTTATCTTAAGTAAATTTTGTATTAGAATGTTGATAATTAAATTACTAAGAAGACCAAAATGATGTGAACTTTTTTGAAAGCACCCAAAATATTGTTAATCATCCAAAAAATTGTTGTTTTTTTTTGTTCTGTTTTTTTAAGTGTTTCCTTTTAAAAAAAAAAAAATTTAAACATACAAAATGGGATTAGAACTATACCATCCTGAAATGCATATTTTTTGTCTTACGTTCAAGAATGTTTTGTTTATTCATACAAAAGGATGTGTGTTTGTATTATTATTTTTTACCTTTTTTTTCTTCTGTTTTTTGCTTTAATTATCATTTAAATTTTCTGAATCTGTATTCAGTTTTTATCTTTTCTGTTAACAGTAAAAATTGAAAACCAGTATCCATTTTAATTATAATTATTTTATGTTATTATGTTTACCTAATGTCCAATGATGTTACCCCTGTAAAAAATATATTCTGTATTTAATGAATTTAAAATAACACGCGTAATACTTCCATGACCATGTGTTTGACCTTGTAGAACAGTTTAATTAATGTTAAAGAATTTAGATACAATTTTTAACAATGCCTTTGTTAAATGCATCTTTGTTTTTCAGATGTACCTGTTACAGGAACTAATCAGATACAGACTACATTAAATGCACCCAACGATTTTAATGTTACACCTCAAGTTCCTCAAATACCAAGTATGCAGAGAATGCCAATACAAAATATGCCACTGCGAACTACCCCACCTCCTGCACAGGTTTGTTTGCCATAATTATTAAATTTGATTAATTTTAAAATGGCAAGTATAAAATTTTATTTTACAGGTATTTTTTGTAGTTTTTTAAAGGTTAAAGTCAAGTAGGATAAAAGAGGTACTTGTTACAAGTAAAAGTAACTTTCTTTATTTGAATTATGCTAATTATGATTTCATATCTTCTCTATCTAGTTGCCTCTGAACCCTAATTCTGTAACTATGAATGCTGCACTGCGTGAATCCAACCAACAGTTGCAGGAGGCATTGAAGAAAACATCGATACAACAGCCAATCAGCCAGAGTGCTGCCCAGACTGGCATTCCACAGCCACCATTCTCAACTCAGCACCAGGCAAATCAGTCCATTCCCACTCCTGCACAGTCCCAGCCAATGCCACAACCACAGCGACCTGTCTCACAACCCCAACCATCACCGCAGCAGTTGCAGTCAGGGCCTCTTCAACAGTTACAGCAGCAGCAAAATGCAGCAGGTGTGCAGGTGCCAATGCAGTCAAAGTTACAACAGCAGCTGCAGCAAACACAGCAGGTAATTTGTTTATGTCATGTCAGACATTTCAATAAAAATATGGCCATTTTTCTGTTCTCTTAAGTATGTCTCAGAGATCATAATATTGCAAAATGTCAACATTTCTTCTATTTTATTTGTTTTAATATTATTTTATTGTTTGTAGATGGAACAGCCTCAGATACCACAAGATGTCAAAGTCAAACAAGAAGTTATTGAACCTAATCAGCACTTGTCAAGTCTCCTGTCCAGTTCCACACCACCACCACCAAGCAGCATTGGTACTACTTCTGCAGGCCAGATGATGTCATCTTTCAGCAGTGTTGGTGCAAATTCAAACACAACCTCCAATTCCCTCAAGGATATGAAGACAGAAATAAAAAGTGAAATAGACACTGATTTTAAAACTGAGGGTGAGAAAGTAATGAACAGTACAAATTGTGCTACCAGTGGTAAAAGTGCTAATAATAATGCTCCACAAAATGCAGGAAAATGTATTCCTTCAGTCGAAGTTAAAATGGACACCCAAGATTCTGATTCAAATTCAGTTCCTGTTAAAGAAGAACAACAGAGTGCCACCACTTCAGGTACTGAATCGACAACTCCAAAACCTGAAGGGATGGAAAGCACCGCTGAGGCTAGTAATAACAGTGAAGATTCTAAAACTAATACAGAGTCACCAGCTGGTAGTTCTGCAAATTCTTCAGCAGGCACAATTGCGCGAAAACCAAATAAAAAGAAAGGTAAGAACTTTTATTTTAATATAAGCTTTCATTAAAATTAACAGAAGTTTGATTATTTCTGGCTCACAGTATATTGATTTTGTTACATTATTTAAGTCAGAAATTAATAAATAAATGTAAATATTTTCAGTGTTTAAACCAGATGAATTACGTCAAGCTTTGATGCCAACTTTGGAAAAATTATACAGACAGGATCCAGAGTCTCTTCCCTTCCGTCAGCCAGTTGATCCTGTTATGCAACAAATTCCAGTAAGTTTTCTTTTTTATAACAGAAAAAATTTACAAACATGAATAAGTGAAAGTTTATCATAAAGCATATTAAAATTAAACAAAGTAGTGTTTTTTTTTCTCATAAATAACCCAGTAAAAAAAAAATCATTAGATTAACTAATATATAATTTTTTTATTCAAAGAGCACCTTTGAGATACTTTCTTTAACATTTTGAGTGGATCTTGATTAAATTAATATTTATTTGATGCTATACCAGAATTTGACTTCATCACACTGACATGATAGGTTGTTACGGATATCTATGGAGATGTTTTGCCAGTTTTGAAAATATTATGAAAAAAGTAAATATCATACTGGCTTTAAGATTAAATATTTCCAAAATGTATTTTCATGATAAATAATAATTAATAGCAATATTTATTAATAAAATGCAAGCAAAATTCAACAAAACCAATAAAATTACAGAATATTTGTTAATCATAACACAATATTATTAATACATTTTCTATTTCAGGATTACTTTGAAATTATCAAGAAGCCAATAGATCTGTCAATGATTAAACGTAAGCTGGATACTGGGCAGTACCAGGATCCTTGGGAATATGTTGATGATGTATGGCTAATGTTCGAAAATGCTTGGGTGTACAATAAAAAGACATCTAGAGTTTACAAATACTGCACAAAGGTAATAATTTCATACAGTAAAACATTATGTTTTGTAGGGTTAGCAATTGTAAAAGCCACACAGCCATAACCCTCAGTTCATCACTAACTAGTAACTGATACTTGTTTAATTCTTTAAATTACCACATAGGATTGAAAATTCACACCACTATACAGCTATGAATATTTTTACAATCATTCATTGGTTCTACTTTTTTCCTTTTTTTCTTTTATTTTAAATCAGTTATCTGAAGTATTTGAGAGTGAAATTGACGGAGTTATGCAGTCGCTGGGATACTGCTGTGGTCATAAATATGTGTTCAGTCCCCAGGTTCTCTGCTGCTATGGGAAGCAGCTCTGTACAATACCTAGAGATGCCATGTATTACTGTTATCAGAACAGGTAAAGCTAGAAACGATTTTAGATAAAATGATAAATTTAAAATTAGTGTCTACTAAATTTAAAAAATAGTATGAAGTGTTTCTGCTTCAGAATGTAATAAATAATTAAATTTGAGAATGTTATTTATTTTTGCTCTCTGCTTCATCTTCATACACATTAAAACAAATTACTTTCAGTTATTCATTTTAACATTTTCTTTTTCTTTCCTCTTCTTTAGAGTTGTATATTGTGAAAAATGCTTCCAAGAAATCCAAGGTGATGAAATAGAAGTATGTGATGACCCAACTCAACCAGCATCGTATGTATTTAATGTTATTGTTTGTAGTACTAGTAGTAGTATTTAATGTAACATTTTCTAATTATTAGGCTTAAGAAACAGTTACAGTTGGAATAAGGACCCAGTTAATATTTCTTCATAGCATAAAATAACTTGAATGTTTCTTTAAAAATAAAATAAAAAAGGGAATAGGAACATAAAAATGCTTTCACTGGATTATTGTTTATAACTGTTTTTTATTATTACTTTGCAGAAGAATCCCAAAGGCTAACTTCGAAAAGCTCAAGAATGACAAATTGGAATACGAAGAGTAAGTTTCATCAGAATCATTAATATGTTTTGTCAGAATATGAAAAGTCAGTGTTACATTAGATCTGTATACGTGGGTTTAGATTTTTTTTTTTTTAATAATTAACTGTCATTTTCTGTAGATTTAATAGAAATTAATGCTGCTTCGTTAGCAGGTGATAAGACAGATTTGTATATTGATGTTTTTTCTGCTACTTAGTTCATTGGTTTTTTGTGTGGTTGATCACAAAACATTGTTTTTCAGTTTCATCAATTGTCTGGATTGTGGACGGAAACTGCATCGAATATGCTGTCTTTGGTTTGAACCCATCTGGCCTCAAGGGTAAGTAGCCATAATTGACTTGTAAAAAAAAATTTTATTATTGTTAAGTTTTTTTTTTTTTTTTTTTTTCTTGCCATCTTTATTTTTCATTTTTTTATAATAGTGAGAACTGTTTTGCTATAACCAAATAAGTACTTTTTGATATTTGTGGGTTTTTTTCAACAGAATTGAACTACATAAATAATTTTTATAGTTAAATGGATTTGTTTTTTATATTTGTCTTTGTTTTATGAATATTGCAGCTATACTTGTGATAACTGTTTAAAAGCCAAGGGAATGAAAAGAAAAGAGAACAAATTTGGAGCAAAACGTAAGTACCGTTATATTATGGACATAACTGTATCTCTGAGAGTTTTTTAGTGGTTTTTTAAATGAATTTTAAAAATGGGATCATTGATATTCTGTTACTGGTTTGATCATTAGTTGCATATTGTTTAAAATGAAAGTTTGACTGGCTGAAACAAAGCCTTTGAAATAAGAACACTTTTTTTTTTTTGTAACTAAATATTTTATAATTCATCTCATGAATCTGCTAAGTGATAAAATTTTGAAACTTAAAGTACTGATGATAATCTGAAATATATTTGATTCTTTTTGCATTTGTTTATTTGAAATTTATACTTTCTTTTATACTCTTCTGAACAAGCTCGTATTCATTTTCTAAATATTTCTGTTAGCTGATTAAGAAAAATCACATCAATAGAGAAGAATGCTGTCCTTACAGATCAAATCATTAGATATTTATTTTCTTTTTTCAGGGTTACCAAACACAAAACTAGGTACCTATTTAGAAAATCGCGTAAATAACTTTCTTAGGAAAAAAGATGTTGGTGCTGGTGAAGTGTCTATCAGAGTTCTGTCCAGTTCAGACAAAGTTGTGGAAGTGAAGCCTCTTATGAGAAAGAGGTAATTATGATTACATACACTTTACAAAACAGTTTGTCATTGATATGGTTAAAAAACAAATGGTGAAAGTAAATATAATTCAGCATGATTTTGCACTTTTATTTCTCCTCTTTTAATATTGTGAATGTTTGTTGTTCTTAATTAATGAAGGATTGTTGAACAATAAAGTGTTTACAGTGGTCAGTAACAAAAAAATAAATGGGTTTGTGAACAAATTAGAAAATGTTGTTTATAATTATCTGCTTACTAATAATAATCTAAATTACTTGCTTTATAAAAAGTTCATGCATTTCATTTACAAGTTAGGTATAATACTATGTGTTTGCTAATAACACTTTCTGTTTTCAGATTTGGCAAGGAATTCCAGGAATCATTTGTATACAGGTCCAAATCTATGTTTGCATTTGAAGAAATTGATGGCACAGATGTATGTTTCTTTGGAATGCATGTTCAGGAATATGGCTCAGAATCTCCAGCACCAAATACAAGGTGGGTAATATAATTATAAAAGTATTATATTCAGAACTTTGTAACAAAAAAGTGAAAGCTATCTTCTTAGGTATTATGATTATTGGGAGAAATTGGACTAATATTTAAAACAGGATATATTTCGTTATTCTTTCCATGTAAATTTAAATTTAACATTTAATAATCAAGTTGCTATTTTAACATTGTTATATGTATATTAATAGATTTTGATTAAACAAAAAAAATTTCTTCTAAATTCTTAGGTATAATTTTCAATTTTCTTTTTGGAAAGAATTACTAAATCATTTATATTTAAATTAGAAATATGACCATAGTAAATAAAAACAAGCTAAAAAGAAGAAGAGTAAACATTGTGTTATTAATAATTGATGGGAAATTTTTGATTAACTTTTTTATTGTTTGTTTAAAGAAGAGATGAAAGTAATTGTTACAGGAAGGTGCACCTACATTTACATATTTCTTTATTTATGTTACAGGAGGGTATACATATCATATCTGGACAGTGTTCACTTTTTCCGACCTCGTGCATTAAGAACTGCTGTGTATCATGAGGTTCTCATAGGATATCTTGAATATGTGAAAAACTTGGGTTTTACAACAGCTCACATCTGGGCTTGTCCTCCTAGTGAAGGTGATGACTACATATTTCACTGTCATCCACCAGAACAAAAAATTCCAAAACCAAAACGACTGCAAGAATGGTACAAGAAAATGTTGGACAAGGCAATCATTGAAAGATGTGTCACAGATTATAAGGTTTGTGCAGCCCTGAACTGATACAGTTCATTTCAACAAAGGAATTTTGTTTAGCTATGTTGACAATGTGTTCATGATATTGTAAAGAAATTTATCCAGTTCTTAATAAATGGAAGCCATATAGCTGAGCATATGTAAAATAACAGGAAATAGATCTTAAAGATAAATATTCGATTGAAGTTGATATTTCAGTTTCAGTAATTTTTGTAAACATACCAGTAGTAAAATAATTTAAATGTAGACATAGCAAATAGAACTAACAGCAAATGAAAACAAAATTCTAACTAGGTTTAATAATTTGTTAAATGCATTTTTATTTTATTTTATTTTATTTATTTTTTGTGTTACAGGATATACTTAAAGATGCTATAGAAAATAATTTTACCAGTGCGACAGAGTTACCTTACTTTGAAGGTGACTTTTGGCCAAATGTTTTGGAGGAATGTATTAAAGAACTGGACCAGGAGGAGGAGGAAAAGCGAAAACGGGAGGAGGCAGAGGCTGCAGCTGCTGAAGCTGAAAGTCAGGAAGTGGTAGATGACACGGGAGATCCGGTATGTGCACTGGTAACATACTTTTCTTTACTTGCTTTCTTTAATAATAGTATTAATACAGTGCAATATACTAACACAGCATTATCAATGTGACATCAGATAGTTACTTGGATATTTATTTCATTATTTATGTTTGAAATTCTTTTTTGTTTGTTAAATGTAAGGAATTTAATCTCTAATTTTTGATATTAACAAAATGTTTGCCAATTTTCTATTCAGATCAATTAGTAAATTGTTTTCTTTGATTTTTTAAATTAATGTTTTGAAAGATAGATTTAAAAATATTTTTACATGCATGTTAATGCTTCCAAATGTGTATAAAAACTTAAAATTTCAGTTTTATTAGTTATTTTTTAATTTTAATTTATTTGGGTCATTAATGGATGTTTGTATATGACACTTGTAAATGATAACTTAGTTGCTTTATCTTGCATTTATTTTTTTGATACACAGATTAAAATACATAAATTTGGAAAAGATAGTTTACATGCTTTTATTTTTTTGATACACAGGATAAAATGTATAAATTTGGAAAAAATAGTTTATATCTGTGCATTTGTTTGCCTTTGTTGATATATTACTATGCTTTTGTCTTGTGTACCCATCACTCTGTACATTGTTTGGAAGCATTTTTGATGTCAAGAATACTAAGTGTGAGTGCATGTTTTCCCTGTAACTCTTTTCTTCACATTTTCAGACAATTGCTGGCAAAAAGAAAGGAGAAAAGAAGGGGCGTAACAAGAAAGCCAGCAAAAACAAAAACAATCAGAGAAAAAACAGCAAAAAGTCCAACTTGCCTCATGGTGGAAATGATCTCACTGCTAAAATCTACCAGACAATGGAAAAACACAAAGAGGTTGGTTTAACAATTGGAGAAACTGTATCTTGTATATATTACAAATAATTACAGTCTTTGTCATTCAGAATTTTAAAATAGGTCTGGTAGAAAGTAATACTTGGCAAAGACAACGTATGTTTTAAGTAGATAAGGGACTGATGAAAAGATATGATGTTTCATATTACCTACTAACTAAAATGTATAGACTTTTCATTTTATTTTTTTATGGATGATGGTGTGTGTGTTTTTTTTTTTTTTAAATGTTCTCCTGCACTGTAATATAATCTTGCATATTCCATTAAACAAGTTCAACTGTGGACTTTTTTTTATTACTCAACTCTAAACCATTTATAAATATTCATATTTTATTCCAGGTGTTCTTTGTTATTCGTCTGCGTCCACAAGCTAATCATGAGCTACCTCCAATTGTGGATCCAGATCCTCACATCAGCAATGAGTTGATGGATGGTAGAGACTCGTTTCTGACCATGGCTCGTGAGAAACATTTTGAATTTTCTTCACTCAGAAGAGCGAAACTTTCTACAATGGCTTTACTTTATGAATTGCATAATCAAGGAAGAGATAGTTTTGTGTACACATGTAACAGCTGCAAGACTCATGTTGAAACCAGATACCATTGTCAAATCTGTGATGTAAGTATGATACACCGGTTTCTTAAATATTTATTATGATCTTTCAGCAATGTCTCATTTATATTCTTGTAGCAATAATAATTTCCTTGTTTTACTTTTTTTTTTTTCTTTATTTTGTTGCTATATTACAGTTTATTAAAATATTTACAACTTACACTCTGTTGTAGGATTTCGACCTGTGCACTGCTTGTTTCAAGAAGGAGGGACATCAACACAAGATGGACAAGCTTGGACTTGATCTTGATGATGGCTCGTATACTGGTGATAAGCAGGAAAATCCTCAGGAATCTCGACGACAGTCCATCCAGCGGTGCATTCAGTCCTTGGTACATGCATGTCAGTGCCGAGATGCAAACTGTAGACTTCACAGTTGCCAGAAAATGAAACGTGTTGTTGCACACACAAAAAGCTGTAGAAGAAAGACTAATGGCTGTCCTATATGTAAACAGTTGATAGCTCTCTGCTGCTACCATGCAAAACATTGTGATGAACATAAATGTCAGGTGCCATTCTGCCACCAGCTCAAGCACAAGTTGAGACAGCAGCAGCTACAACAGCGGTTGCAGCAGGCCCAGATGCTGCGGAGACGGATGGCCTTGATGACTGCAAATAACAGCAGTGCCACCAGCACTGTTGCTGCAGCTCCTCAAGTAGCACCCCAGCTTCCTGCATTGCCATCATCATCAACGTTCACAAATGGAAAGCCTCTGTCATCACCACCACAAGGTGCTATGGAAGCTGCAATGAAAGCACAAGAGGCTGCCCAAGCTCAACGACAGCTTACTCAGACCATGAATGCAGGCAAGCCGTCTGTGGTCAATATGCAGCAGCCTAAAATGCCCAACCAAGGAATCCCTGTGAATTCTGTATCACCTCAGGTTCAGCAGAGACCACTCATGTTTATGCAGCAGCAACAGCAGTACGCAGCACAACAGCAGCTTCCACAACAGCAGCCTGTGGTTCCAACACGAATGACAGCTGACCATCAGCAAATGAGAATGCAGATGTCTCATCCAATGCAGCAGACGGTGCCTGGAATGAATGTTGCTATGAACTCCCAGCAGCACAGACCAGCTAACCAGATGAACAACAGTGCCATTCAACAGTTATTACAAGCACTGAAAAATCAGTCATCCACTCAGACTGAACAGAAAGTTTTGTCAATGCTAAAGGCAAATCCAGCGCTGATGGCCTCAGTCTTGAAACTAAAGACTCAACGTATGCAACAACAAGCTGCAGCACAACAGCAACAGGTGCAGGGGATGCCTCCACAAAACCCTCAACAGGTTCAACAGCCAACACCACAACAGTTGCGCAATCTGCAGCTTATGCAGATGCGTCAGCAGGCTGCCCAGCACCAACAGCAGCAACCACAGCAGCAGCATCAAATGAACCAGTTCCAGCAGCCCATGCAGCCTTTCTCACAGAGGCAACGCTTGAACTTTCCACCTCAACAGAGTTTCCAAAATGATGGTGCTCAGCATCACTTACATCAGTTTCAGCAGCAACAACAGCAGCAGATGATGCAGGTTCAACATCACCAAGCCCAACTGAAACAGCATGTTGTTGGTGGTCAGCCGATGAGTCCGCAGATGATGGTGCAAGCAAATCCATCTCCACAGCAGTTGATGCAGCAAGTGCGGTCACCACCGGCTCCATCCACCTTGCCACAAACAGTCCGATCTCCTCAGCCAATCCCTTCACCTCGGCAGCAGCCCATCCCATCACCACGTCAGCAGCCGCAGCAGTCACCTCATCATGTACCAACAATTAACTCACCGCATCCAGTTATGGCAGGATCATCTGCTACTCCTGATCCCAGTCAAATGAATTCGGATCAAATCATGCTTCCTCAGTTACAGTCAGCTCACACTTCCATGTTACAAAGTCCAGCCAATACAGACTTAATGAATGCACAAGATCAAGACATGTCATCAACAATCCCGCCACAGGACCAGCTTTCACGATACGTCGAAACATTGTAGTATTGAGCCTAATATTAAAGTATATTCAAATTTTATACATGCATATAAATATATATTAAATGTTATATATTTCATGTACATAGACTGTAAAAAGTTGTAACTATCATACATAATGAAATGCAAACATAATTTATCATTCACTTATAGATTTATCATATTTTGTCATTGTTTTTCATTTTTTCAGAACAAGGTATCAGAAATTTTGATAAAAAAAAAAAAAATGAAAGCAAAAACTTTATCTTGTCATTAATAAAAAAAAAAGTAATAATTCATTTATTTGTAGTTAGGCACTTGTTGCAAAAGTTCATGGATATCAGCTACAAAACATTCTAGCTTTGTGTTGATTCATTATTTGTATAGTTAGTGTTTCTATTCTGTCCCATCTACATCTAAGCAAATTGAGATACTCCTGTTGACACTCTGTAATTGTGTTTAGTGTGTTGATGTTTAGCTGGCAAAGGATGAAGTTACCAGAGAATCTTTTGTGTTGTGATTTGCACAAGTTGGTGCATTTTTGTCGGGTTGCATTGGGGAAAAAAGCAGGAAAAGAAAAGCATGCAGCATGTGATTCAGTTTACTGTTTTAGAATATTCACACGAGATCTTTTTATTAATAATAAATTTTTTATACTTTTTTTTTTAAAAATTATTATTTAAATGTTCTGCTACTGGATTCATGGAGAGAGAAAATAAGTGAAAAGGATATAAACTGGAATTCATCACCATTTGTCAGAAAGGACTGTTTGACTGTGTTTAAATGTAATACTGACTGTATTGACCAGTGGTAATCTTATAAAACAATTGTGTGTATGCATGTTGGTGTCAGGAGATTACCAGTATCTCTTAATTACAATCTTTCCAATTTGCATTTGATATTTCATGAGTGACATTGTAAATAAATATTTCCTACCAGGAAAAATTTAATGAAAATTTGCTTTTATTTTTTATTTTATATATAATTTGATATCTTAAATTATTGTTTGGAGTGTTGGAAAATTTTGTTACAGGCTAATTATACAAATTATTCTGTATCAAAAGAGTAAATATTTTGCTTAGTTGGTACCAACTGTTAAATGAAACAAAGTCTGGTTGATTCACAAAAAGATTTTTCTCAAGTATTAATAATTTTGCACTGTTCGATTGCATTGTCTTTCCCAATTTAACGGGTGTCAGTATAAAGTTTAGATTCATAACAAAACTGGCGTAGTTATACAGTTATTTCCCTTGAATATAATTCACACAAATGTTTAACATCAAAATGAGGAACCATGCAGCAACAAATTTTAGTAAATGACGGGATACAAAAATGGAAATTCAATTGATATTTGCTGCAGTATTATCTTTGTAATTTTATTTGGATCATATAAATATTTGTTAATGAATATTTATTTTGATATATATTATTAGCTTTTGACAGAATTGGTTTTAAAACTGATATGTCACGTTTTGTTTAATAAAAAAAAGTTGGATTTCTAAAAATGTCTGAACTTCGTCTCTTCCCACTTTGTCATAATCTTTTTATTTCCAATAAATAATTTTCAGTCAAAATGTATAAAAGCAATTTATTTTATGAGTGTTGAGCAGTACCTCATTGGTATGAAGAAAATCGGTTAGTCTGATCTGCAACAAATTTATGAAACAGCTACCAAATTTTTCCATCTTTGGAATGGATGCTGATGATAAAAGGAGCACAGTAGTTGATTTTAAAACATTATTTTTTTTGCTAATAATCTGTTGGCAACATGTTATATGTTTACTTGCCCTTCAAAACGTCACAGAAACAGATTAAAATAGTTTTCTTGCACCAAAAATGAAAGAAAACAAACTGAAAAATATTTCACATGCCATATCTTATGGCAATCTTTTTTATTTCACACCAATAGCAGAATGACAATTTGTAGGAAACGTGTTAGTAAGGTATTAATCTTTATTACTCCTAACATGAAGTTGACTGAACCATGAATGTGAACATGAAGCAGTAAGTCAAAATGTGGCTGAGGGAGATGGAAAAAGATAACACTGTTATGATTAACAAGAAGCTTTTTAATTTTAATAACCACAAACCTATGGTAAAGGAATTTAAATTTTGTTCAAATAAATTTTATATATCTGACAAAATGGTTAAAATAAAAATAAAATAAGGAATATGTTAAAACTGGCACTTAACCTGTAAATAATATTTATTTCTATTTTATATTAACAACTGAATAATAAAAATAATAATAAAAAAAACACCCTGTGTTTACATGAGTAAATTTACAACAATATATATTAATAAACAGCTTTATTTTCTTGTTTTAAACAATTTTTCTTAAATATTGTTAAACTAAAGCAGATTTATAAATTACACAAATTGTATTTCTATCAGACTGCTTTTATAATCTGACTAATGAATATAGTCATTTTAAAATATTCTGTTTTGAAATGAAACATGAGGTAATATCTAGGTATTCCTTTCAAAATGTTGAAATGCAGTGAGAACTGAATGTAAAAGACTGGCATGTATATTTTCACATTTTTTATCCTTAAACATACTGAATCAATGAAACTATCCCAGTGCCAAATATTTCCATTTTGTGGATATACATGTACAGATGACACATCCAGTTACAGATTACATCATTTATTAGTAACAAGATGATGTTTTACATATAAAATGCAACTAATAATTTCTGTTGAGATTTGTATTTTTCTGCAATGCTATATCGGTATAAACAGGAGACAAAAAGATAAATATTCAAAACTTACAAATTTATTATTCTTTATACTGTAATTTATATTTTTGTTTGTGTTTTTAGTATTATTATTTATTTTTATTTTCTTATCACCATATAATCTAATGGTTGAAGGAAGGACTAATTTTGTGAAAGAAAACTGGATATCAGCTTCACACAATTTTCATAATTTCACTCAAGGAAGATTATAATTTTAGGCACCAATTTAAAAAATAGACTGTGGTACGTAACTATTGTAAAACAGATTCAAATGGCAATTTTACAAACTGGCATCAAAAAAAAATCAAAAAAACAAAAAAAAAGTCTCCATAAATTGGAAGCTGCAAATTATGAGTACATTTTTATTTTATTTAAAAAGAAGAAAAATAAATAAGCATTTTTGTTTTATAACAATTAATATTGATTGTATTTTAAAAAAAAATTATTTGTACTAACATGAAATTTGACATTAATAGCTGATTTAGTAAATTCTTACATTTTCTTGCTGTATTTTTCAAAAATTATCACATTTTTAAGAAAAACAAATAACTGTAATTTTAGGACTGACAGAGCAACAATAAACAGGAAAGTTGGGGACAACAGCATGTACTTTTCAGCCACAAAAATAAAATAATACCTAACAAACAACAGTAAAAATTTACACTGCAAATCTGAACCTTTGTTTAAAAATAGCTACAAACATACCAACACGTTATAAAATGTACACTGAAAATTATATGCTGACAAATGTATAATAATTTAATGACATGATACAAGTAGTGAGCTAAATTCATAACGTTACAGATATTAATAATAATAATAATAATAAACAACTGTACAAGTTCATTAGTAAAACTTCAAAAATAAAAGAGTTATTTTAACAAAAATGTCACAGCATATTATTAATGTATTTCATGTTGTAACATATTGAGCATAGGGGTATATGACAAATACACAAATATAGTTTATGTTTAATTGTATCCATACTTCTCAAACTATATGGTATGTACAAATCTCCTATTCCATTCACATGAATGAGAAAAAGAACAAAACAACAACACAAATATTGGTGATGTATTAGTTTGATATGTAACACTAGATTTAATACGGTTGTAATCTACAAACTGAAGTTGTTACTATCACAAATTACTTATTAAAAAAAAGAAAAAAAAAGAGCATAGCATGTATTAAGTAACCTAATCATCCTAATGATAACAAAATTAATATTCAATATGTTTTTTTTATCTGAAATTAACTCACTTTCATTATGTGAGAATGATAGAATTTAAAATGGATTACCAACAATATTTTAAACATTTATATATTAAAAAAAAAAGAGTTAAAAATTACTTTTATTAAAAGCATTATTTGTATCCTAAAAATAAGAATACTTAATTAAAATGTTGATTAAATTTGTTTGTTCGAAAATTCAGTGTATTAAGTAAACCAACATTTAACACTTAAACAACAAGCAATGTATTAGATAACAATATCCTAAATCTAAAACAAATTTTAAAAATCACAGTAAAGACTTAAA
This sequence comes from Chrysomallon squamiferum, assembly GCA_012295275.1. Taxonomy (NCBI): domain Eukaryota; kingdom Metazoa; phylum Mollusca; class Gastropoda; order Neomphalida; family Peltospiridae; genus Chrysomallon; species Chrysomallon squamiferum. The sequence continues at coordinate 18,967,461 of CM022670.1, forward strand.
GTTTAAAAGAAAAGCAACAGGGTTTTATTCAAAAGCTTTATGTAAAAAATATTTAAATAAAAATCACCAATGCAAACATGAGCATTCCTGTTATGGCAAAATGAAATAAAATTATTTTAAAGAAATATTCAGGCCACCCCCACCCTCTAAGAAATAAGCCTTTGAGGGTTTACAGTAATAAAATTAATAATAATCCTTACCTAATCCACTAATATTTTCTGTCCATTTAACAAATTAAAACGGCATAATTGCAGAATTTATAAAAATAATTTTAAAAATGTACATGTACTTGAGGCAATTACATATTTCTAGACAATTCTGCCCACTGAAAGCTGATGACAAATGATGACAAATTTCTAATTGTTGCATATTTCTAAATGTAGTTAATAAAAAAAAAAAGAGAAAAACTCAGTGAAGGGTTAGCAGAAACAATATTACAAATAACTAAAAGTCATGAAACAAACACCTTTTTTTCCCTATTTTCATCAGACTACTGAACATCTCATTGCAGCTATTCAGTGAAAGGAAGAAAACTGTCTGCAGTCAAATGTATGTGAACCAAACAGATTTGTTCTATTTTATTAAATAAATAAATCTACATTAGGTAGTAATGTACATTTCATATTGTGGACTTCTGCAAGAAACCCCCATTTATCGCTACAGTATTCTTTTAAATTCTGCAATACAGATTGAAGATTAAAATTATAATTTTGAATATTATCATCAAATTATTAATTTTTATCTCAAATCTCAATAATAATTATGATAAGATAAATTAATAACTAAGAATTTTTATTCGTAGATATTTCTGAATTTTTTTATTTCTTTTTAAATTTCTTTTAAAGCAGTGTGCCACATTTGGTCCCAAAAGAAAATGTGTTTACAAAGCAACATAATTTTAAAACAAAAATAAAAATAAAAACAAAACAAAATAAAGCATTGTTGAATTAAAACCCAAACCAACTCAAATTGGAAATTAAAACAAAAAATCTGGAAATGTTTCCAAGCCTGAAAAATGCAAAACAAAATTAATAGATTATTACTGTATGAAAAGTTTTTCAAAAATTAAAAAAAGTTTATAAATTTACATGGTGAACATTTTTTTTATTATTATTTTTTTTAAAACATATTGTAGCAGTGAAATAAGACAAAATTGAGCAGACAATGAATTGTTCTGATCACATTAGGAACGGTTATAATATTATTTAAATGAAAAAGAGGAGTAGATAACAAATCATATATAGATCTTTCCTCTGTGTTTCTAAATTAACAAATATAATAATTAATACATTTTCTGTTAATGTTATCACCACAATAAATATGAAATTACTTAATTTGTGAACAAAGAAATGCATTTTTGTTTTTTAATAAAGCGGTAATAATAAAAAAAAAAAATAACCCAACAATAACAACCCTAAAACAATGATTGTTTTTCTACAAGGAAATTATGTGCATTAAATTTCAGTCATGATACTTGTGTGTGTTGTTATGTGAACATATTTATTGTTAATCTTTTCGTCTGAATAATAATTAGTTATAATAATAATAATAATAAAAGCAAAAACAGAAATCCTATTCACACATTACTTTTTCCACAGTTACTTAAAAAGCACAACCTTTTCACACAAGGCAGTTAATACTATTGTCATCATCATTCAAGAACAAAAGCCCCCATTCACACTAAATTTCAAGATGTTTTAAATTTAAAATAAACAAGCTCTATCATCAGCCTGACTAGGGTTCTCAAAATGAAAATTTAATGTAAGTACCAACGGACGGATAGATGTTCAGACAACCTCCAGTCACTACATCTTGTTCTATTATGTCACATCACTGTGCTGCCTCTATATCCAATAAATAACAAAGGATTTCTTTTGTTTTTAAATTGTTTTGAATTACCATCATTAAAAATAAGGCTTGTTTATTTAAAATTTTGAATTTGGTTTAATATTTCCTAAATAATTTTGATTCTTGAACTGTACAGATTAAAATTTCATTTTAAAACAATTCTGCTAAAAATTAATGACTATACATGTGTGTGTGTGTGTGTGTGTGTGTGTGTGTGTGTTAAAATTGCATCACTTTTAATTTTAATTTTATTTATTATTTATTTTTATATTTAAGATAAATGCATGAAAAAGCCATGATATCTAAGATGTGCAAACGTATCTGTCCATAACCTTGGATATCAAAACTTAAAATAATCTTAAGTTGCATTATTTAGAAAATAGAATTGAAAATTGAAAATATTTGATAAATTTTGTAATATGTATTCATCTGAAGATGATTATGAAAAAGTTGTTAAAATTTCTTTTTACAAATATATATAATTTGTAAAAAGAAATTTAAATATAAACACATTTGTTTCAGTGATGAAAAAGAATAAAACAAAACAAAATGCACACTTGTACAACAATCAACACAATCAGAAAAAAAAAAACATTCATGGATTTTAAAAACAATTTGTAAGTTTCAGTTAAAAATACATATATTCCAATTAAAATTGACTACCCTGTATAAAGTAACAAAAAATAAAACAATGGCATTTTTTCTTACATTACAAAGTGCCTGAATTGTATACATATAAACAATAGAATGTGTGGTTACCAAAAACAAAACAATATGTAAGGTAAAAAGTGGTTGTTCTTTTCTTCTTCTTTTTTGTTATTTTATCTTTAAAAAAATAATAAAATAAATAAATAAATAATGAATAAAATAATTAATTAAAATAAAAACTTTGAAAGAAAAAATGTTCTTTAATTTTCTAGATTTGTTTTCTGCTTTTTTTTGTTTTTTTTTTTTTTTTTTTTTTTTTTTTTTTTTTTGTAACTAAGGATAAAATCATATGGAAACGAAACACAAATGCAAATTAATACTGTTAAAAATAATTACTTTAAAATAATTTTAATTCCATATTCTGCTGTGTGTAGGAATAACCATCAACAGAATAAATAACTTAGCTAAACATTTTCTAAAGTCTCACTTATAGAGAGATAATTATGTAAATCAGATGCCATCAATTTTAGATGTTTTTAGACCTGATTGAGGATGATAAAGAATTATAAAATTACAAGGACAAGCCAGAAAATAATTCTTTGATCTTCCATTTCTAAAACATCTCAAATCATGATACTCTGAGTATTTTTTTTTAATTTTACATTTAAAAGAACAAAAAAATTAAAAACACAATTAAATATGTTAGTATTTGAAGTCTTCTCTTTTTTTCACCACAAGATAGGTTCTCATTTGACCTTTACCCTTGACGAAAATTTCACCCCGATATTCAAACTCAAACGCATCTGAGAGGAGATTCGCTGCTGCTTCTGGTACCTGAATGCGATTGGCTACTCCAGTAGAGTACATGCGGCTTGCTATGTTTACCGTGTCTCCCCAGATGTCATAAAGCAACTTTGTCGTTCCAATAACCCCAGCTGTCACTTCACCAAAGTTAAAGCCAACGTTGAGGATGAATGAAAAGTTGAAAATACTCTCGTTGAATCTGTCCACGGCTTTCTGCAGCTCCATGGCAAAGCTGAGAAGTGCATGGAGATGAGCATATGGGTGTTTGTTCATTCTGCGGCTCTGTTCATTTAACCCTGAAGCCGCCATGAACGTACTGCTGATTGTCTTTATCTTCTCGACATCCTTAAATTCCTCTCGGTCAAGAAGAACTTCATAGTCACTAACTAGTTCATTTAACACTCTGAGGTATTCGCGGCCACCCTCATATGATTCATCATAAAATTCATTAAAATTAACTAATGTTGCAAAAATCACACCACAGTCCTTGTGGTTTTTAGAATACTTTGATGTCTTTTTCACCTGTTCAGACACGTGCTCAGGGATGATGTTGTGAAGCAGCCAGTCAGCCTGTTCTTTGTTCTCTTGCATCGTCCTCTTGTCATGCTCTGCTTGGGCACTGCCATGATAGCTAGAACGGTAGCTGATTTCAAATTCACGGTTTACAAAGAAAATGAGAAAGAGCAGTAGCAAAATATCAAGAATCATTTCAGAATTAAATATTTGTGTTTTTTCACCAAAATATAAAACAGGCAAACTGTGTGTTGTGTTCGTACTGTTGTTCACACCTGACTCCTCGCTAACCGGACATATTTCAATGTTTGTGATGATAATCAGAGCAATGCCGCCCAGACTGGCGATGCTTGTTTTCAGCCATGCACTGAGCATGGTGAAATTACAGAAGTGCAGCAATGCTACAACAACACAGTAACAGAACAGTATGGTGATGTTCTTGTCTCCTCTGATCATCATGCATGACAGAACTGAGAAGACCGCCACTGCCGGCAGGGCGGCAATCAAAGAGCCAAGTGCATTTCGGAAGTACCAGCCAGACATTCGATGCATCAGTGGACTACAGTATCGCTTTTTGTTCTTCCTGCACAGGACATCAGTGGCCACATTGACGAAGTTCAACATCTCAATAAGAAGTGTCACACCAAAGACAATAATCCAAGGCAGCTGCTTTTCAAACATTAGAAAGCAGCAGCCCATGATGAGAGCGTACACCATCAGTGAGAAGATCACCTCGATGAGGGCGATGTAGCGAGGGGAAGCCACTGTCTCCTCCTTGAAGAGCTGGCTCTCGAGGTAGTGGTCACGGAAATCTTCTTCTAGATGTCTGTCATGGAAACTCAGTGTGATCCTGTTGATGTCAGGCTCATAGAAGAACTTCTTGTTGGCAATGTCCTCCTGGATGCACTTGATGATCTGTTCATCATTCTTGTCTCTCACGTAACGTAGTTTTTTCCAGGTCTCATTGATTGGAATCTTATTTGCTTCAATTCCTGTTTAAAACAATAAAAATAAAATTAATTTACATGAAAAACATTTTTGTTATAATGGTATAAAAAGGTCATACTGTGTTATATTTTCTGTACTAAATGGACTTAGTTTCAAAATAGCTTATTAAAATTTTAGTTTTTATGTTTTTTGTTCACACACATGATTAAAATAGCAGAACATCTCTAAACTAAGCCAATGAGGTATGTAATAAGCTAAACATACAAGACACTGAAACCAACGTTTTATATCTTTAAATAAAGTTTTAGTTAATTAGTATATGTTTGTTCGAAAAACAACAACCATAGTAATTATTTTTGTTGTACTGTCCGTACTTTCTTTTTTTAAAATAGGTGAAAAAGTGAAAAATACAAACTTGAGGGGAAAATGTTTTTTAAAACTGTTACTAACAGAAAAGATGAAAAGTTTCAGCTCTATCTGATAAGATTTTTATTTAACATTTAACATGCAATTAAGATGCAACTGCCTCTCTTTGAAACTAAATAAAACTGGTTGTTGTTTGGAGTTTTTGTTATTATTATATATATATATATATATATAATAATGATGATGACAAAAATAAAATTGAAAATGAAACAAATAATGTTCTTTGAATCATATTTAATTATCTATATGGAATTTTAATGGACTGATAGATGAAACAAAAATATTACATGATAAATAAATAAATAACAACAATAAATATTATATATTCATTCCAAACCATTAAAAACAAACACCAAATTAAAAAAAACAAAAAAACAAAACATATATGCAGTTCTTTTTTAACATGCTCAAAAAAATGCCTTCACCAAACAAAATGTTTTTAGTTTGCTTCTTGCAAAAAAAAAATATAAAAAAAATTAAATTAAATTAAAAAATATAATAATAAAAATAAATAAATAATAATAATAAATAAATAAATTTTTTTTTTTTTTTTTTTACTTAATATTTAACACTCTGTACCAGTACATGCTAACACCTATTTTATTTTTAGTATATTTCAACAATAAGTTAAAGCAACAAAACTACATATTTACAAGCAGTATAATAGCTATGTATTTTCCTTTTTAAAAGCTTCAGCGTTTTCAACTTGAAACTTTCTGAATTTTTTTTTTTTTTTGTCCTTTTATAAATAAATAGTTTGTAGTTTGTGATCATCATTTTTATTATTCCAAGGAAAATAAATACATTGAAAACACAGAATCTTCATTTATTTGTTTATTATTATTATTTATAACACTAAAACTTTACTTAATACAATTTTTTAACACAAAAACAATGATCAATAAAAAATAAATTTCATTACAGAATAATTTTTTGTATGCTATTACTGAAAAAATAAATACTTCATAAATGGGGTGGGCTATAAAATATAGCACTGAATGGTTATAAAGTTAAAAAGCTGAAATACATTATTTACTCACTTTCCTGTGCACTGTGATATAGATATATATATATGTTTGTGTGTGTGATGAAATATTTTTGTGAATAGTGCAAAGTATAGTATACAGTATGATTTTTGACATGTTTAATGAATGAAAGATTAGTTATCTGAAGTGTTATTTATATGATGATCATGTAAAACGTAACAGTAAATTCAAATTGTTGCCACTCCTTGAGGTCCTGTTATTAGTTATCAACAAGAGATCTTTTTTCTGAAACCCTCTAATTACAAGAAAAGCATATTCCACTGACTTTGGTAAATAAATCTTAGGACATTAGTTATAATGAAAAACAGGGAGCCAGGCACAGAAAAAAGGATTGATCAAACCACCCATCATACACCACTATGCCAGCAGCCTTTAACCATGGAACTTGAGTCCATGTTATGTTTATACTGTTATCTGAACAAACATTTATCATGATTAGGTGATGCTGCTGATTACTAAAAATTACTCACTGATACTTCTTAAATGACAGAGATTAAATGATTCTGTATTATAATTTATATCATTATGTCAGAAGCAAAACAGAGTTTATTATCTTATCAACAGTCTAAAAAAATAAAATAAAATAAAATAATAAATGTATAAATAATAAAACAATAACATAAAAACCCACAACCATAGTTATATGTAATTATAATCAACAAATGATTTGAAATATACTGGCTTTTTGGTTTTATGCATGGTTAATACAGTTAGTATACATGAAAAAATAAAATCTGTAATTAGAAAATGTTCCTACTGATCATTTGACAAAACATATACATAATTATGAAATTAATTATTAAAACTATTGATTATGATTTTGTTATTATTTTAAATCAAAATAACTTAGATATAAAAGGAAGTTAGGTAAATCATAAGTATGTTTGTTACATTAGTACGGCTATAAACGTGTTGCATGTATTTATCTCCCTTTAATTACTAAGGGAGGTAATTAGCTGTCTCTCCTGCATTAGTGAGAAGTTCATTTCTCTGAAAATGCTGCAGATGTTTTTCAGAAATAGCAACTTTATTCCTTTACCAAAATCTACTAGCCCTAAAATATTAGTAATAAGTTATCTGGTTAGTAAAGTTAGTAGTGCTGTACCGCAAACTCCCACCCAATGTCAGCCCCTCAGACTGTGAGGGAGGAAATTATACTGGAACTAAAATACAAAATTAAAACAGGAAAATTTAATGTATCTTTTTAAGATTATTATTATTATTATTATTATTGTTGTTGTTTGTTGTTAATATTATTATTATTGTGGCTACTCTGAAAAAAATGTATGTGACCTAATTTGTATTAAGAAAGAAAATAAAAGTTTAAAAAAAATATACATTAGTCCTGATGTTTTGTATATGATTAAAAAATTCAGAGATTACTATTAATATTCAATCAATTTAGCTTATTAAATAATATTTTTGTGATTATTAAATAAGTATTATTCAATGACTTCGTTATTAAATTATTATTCAACATTTTATTACTATTCAGCGTCTTAGTTATTAATTTACTATTCAATGTTTTCGTTACTAAAACATTATTATTATTCAGCATCTTAGTTATTTAAACATTATTATTAATCAGTATTCTAATTATTCTTAATTACTAAATTATCATCATCATCAATTATCACAGACTAAGGAGCTGACAGAGGTCTTAACCAAATGACTAGGCTAGGACAACTACGAAAGCAGTAAACCTGAAGTGAGAATCTCGATGCCATTCTGCCTATTTTTTTCATCAGTTGATGAATGTTTAGGCATCTGGCAAATGCAGTGTGAAGGGAGGTTATTGTTAACAGAGCGAGGGTTACTGGTCACGCCACCCTGCTCTTTGTCGCTCCACTCACTGCTCGATGAAGTGCTGTTTTTCATACAGCATGAAATGTTAATAGTCTTGCCTGTGCAAAAACAAATGAAAAGTGAACTACAACTAAAAAACAAATAAATAAATAAATAAATAAATAAATAAATAAATAAATAAATAAATAATAATAATAATAATAATAGCAATAAAATATATCACAAAAAAAAAAAAAAAAAATTATTTTAAAAATAAAGTAAAGATTAGAAAAATGTATTAAAAAATAAAACTAATTTAAAAAAAAAATAGTAATAATAATAAAAAAAAATAAAAAAAAACTTTTTAAAAATACAATACTTAAAATAAAAGTTAGGTGTTAAGTATTTGATTTTGGGAAGTTTTTGGACAGCTAGATTCCAGATGATATATTTCAGCAATGTCTAACAATAATAACTGAAATACCTCTATCTTTTTATTGCTACAGAAAGAACATATGATCACAAAAAACAGCAATTTATGGTCAAAAATAATTATGTAATAACAATTATGCGACAGCAGCCAATCAACTCGTTACTAAATTAGCAGTTAGCAGTGATCTAACTGCCATTATATCTTTTATCCCAGAAAAGGCACTATATATAACCCCACCAAAAACAATAAACTGGCTGGACCGAATAACAAGATAAATGGATTATACACCTAAATTAATTACAAGTCCTTTAATTTGTTGAATGTGCCAGTATAATCTTAAAAAAGAAATGTGATAATCCAGCAGTAAAAATACACCCATGGTGGTGCAAACAAAAAAAATATCCTAAATATATTTTATAATTTTATTTCTAACCAATCTTTTTTTCTATGTGATTTTCTACATATAAAATAAACCTGCAAAGACTGAGTAAATGATTTGTAACTTTCATCCCATTTGAGTGTCAGAAAGATTTTTATGTTTTTATTTTACAAACTGCAAATTATCGTGGAAAAGCTTAGAATATAATGTTACTTTTTTATTATAAAAAAAATGGTATAATATTCTAAAATGTGATCTGGTTATTTTTATCTGTACCACTGCTGATAAACATTAATTCATTTATTAGAAAAGAAAAACCAAAAGAAGATTTAGTGAAAAAAACATACAAACTAGCATTATGGTCAACATCTAATTAATCTATTAATTTAGGCAGATGTTACAATTTGTTTACTCTTAGTTAGTAAGTAAAATTTACAACTACACAATTGCCTAAATTAGTCTAAATAACTAAGAAAAGAAAAGGCCTATTTTGTCTGAACTGCACACATACATCCCATATAATAATAATTTAAAGAATAAGTGTGTGCACATATACACATATAGATTGATTTTAAATAAATAAATACAAAACTGAAAATATCGAGAAGTGTTAAAAATGTAAATACTGTTAATATAAATTCTAAAAAACAAATTAAAAAATAGTAATAATAAAAACAAGTTTTCTCAAAATATGTATTATTAATATTTTCATACAAGAATTTATGTTGTTTTTTTTATCAAAAAGATAATGAAAAGGATAAAAAAAAAGAAGTAAAAAAAGATAATAATTATTAATTCAAATTATTGTTATTGATATAGTTTTTAATGTTTTCTGATGTTAAAGTTTATAATTATTTGAGCACAGCAACATCATTCCTGTGAGATTAGTTTGGCAGTGACTGCAATTAAATGATAAATGCAAACATATAACAATTAGTAATTAATAATGATGATGAAATTTTTTTTTAAATCATGCACTGATATCATAAATGATGAGTTGTTATCACAAAGCTGAATTCTAGAACTATAAGACACTTTCTGTTTTTCCTTTTTGTTTTATTAATGTGTTTCTTCTTCTTCTTTTTTGCTTTTATTATTATCATTATTTACATAAAAGAAAATTCCAAACACATCTGAAAAAAATATACATTTTAGAATGCCCTTAAATAATAATAATAATAATAATAATTACTAATGCATAAAAAATACTTTTATTTAATATATAACGTTTTTTTTTTTTTTTTTTTTTTTTTAATTAATATTTTTGGAGAAAATTTTAAACCTTTTATTACTAAATTCATTAAAATTGTTTACAAATCTGAAGTTTCATTTTCAGTGCATTTTTGTTTACTTATTTATTTAGTAAGAAATACTCTTATGGTTCAGAAATAACTTCCACAAAATAAATTTTAGGTTTGTTTTTAAATGAAACATAGGACTTTTTAAATAATTTACTTACTGATTATAATTATATAGTAATTTTTTTAAATTTAAAACAGCTACCAAAATACAAAGTGACAAATATAATACCAGAATAAACTGCTCTTGGAATGTGTTTACATGTTTTTGATGAAAAATAAATTTAAAATTACCTTAAAATTTAAGAAAAACAAAGTTGTTTCCCTTGCATCATATTTTTGTGAAATAAATCTGTTAGACACATATATTTTTTATCTTGATGTATGAAAATAAAGTTCTTTATTAACAAGTATTTAGAAATTACCAACACAATTTAAAATTAATATTGACAAGAAATTAAAATTAATTTAAATAACAACAATAATAATGATCAAGATGAGAAGAACCTCTTAAAAAATGTTCATAAAGTTTTATATATTTAAATGTCTTAAATTATATTTAGCTTCAAATGATTAATGAAATAAACAAATTTCTTCTTTCAGAACTGATTTTAAGAAATAATAATAAAACAATTATTTTAGGATATACGTGTGTGTGTGTGTGTGTGTGTAGTAGGATAAATTACTGAACACCATTGAAAAATCTTTCACGTTTCTGTGGGTTTTTTTAAATTCAAAATAGCACAAAATAAATAAATAAATAAATAAATAAATAAGTAAAAACAAGAATACAAAAAAAACCAGTAAAATTTCACTGGAAAGCACAACATAAAATTTAAAAATAAATAAAAGAAAAAATAAATCAAATAATAATAATAATAATAAACCAAGCAGAAAAAAACCCCTAAAATATAAATAAATAAATAAATAAATAAATAAATAAATAAATAAAACCCTCCAAAATTACCAATAAGCTTTCAAACACTCTGTTAAACCAACCTACCTTCCTCAACTCCTAGGTCGAGAGGTGATGCGCTGTCTGAATACAGACCTCTACTGTAACGTCTTCCGAGCAGAGCTGCTGGCGTGACTCCATTGGCTCCATTCTGAAAATTTGCATTTACTTATTAGCTCATGTAAGAACTTGGTTAAAATTATTTAAAAAAAAAAAAAAAAATAAAAATGTATATACATTGTTTTCTTTGGTTAGTTTGAAAGTAAATAACAGTTTGACTTAATTTCCAGGATATCTTGAGACAGAATAAATTATAGATTCTTAAATTTTTTTTTTTTTTAGTTCCAGATTTTAAATCTTCCTTTCAAGTTATAATTAACATACAGTGCTGCTGTTGGAGGTTTTGTTTTAGAGGGGAGCTTTTTTTCCCTTCTCTCTCTTCATTTTAAATCAAGTCATAAAAAATAAAATAAAAGCTGAAGTCTGTTATTAATCATTATGTATATGTATATAAAAAAATTAAAATGTGTGTGTAAATTTGCAAAAAAAAAAGTTATTAAGAAAAAGATCATGTTGTTCAGGTCTTAAGGTTATTAGTAGGGGTCTTTTTCAGAACATTTTAGTAGTTTTAATTCAGACAGCTGGCTGTATTTAACATATGTATCAGTATTGGCTAAGAATACTAAGAAGAGTTTTTTTGTAATAAAAGTTCAATACCTGGATCATATTTATTAAACAGCCCACAAAAAAACTGTCAAGTGATACCTATTAATGATATTGCTGTATAATAAACATGGAAAACATAGATCTTTTTCATCCTAACAGTGAGTTTTTTTGTGGAGATTTTCAGTTCAGAGTTTATAAAGTAATACATCTGGATTTTCTTTTTTTCTTAGGATACTGTTTATTCTATACTGGTTTCATGCTTATTCTCATAAACAATGACAAAAAAAAAAAAAAATAAAATAAAAAAAATTAAATAGGATTCTTATCCATCCCTCAGGTTAAATATATAAACTTTTTTCTTTCATGTCAATAACTTTTTTCTGAAAGATTTTTTTTTTTTAATTTTTTTTTGAAAGATTATTATTATTATAGTTGTTTTCAGATTTATTTTGTAAAACAAACGTAATCTTCTGAAATATTCTACATTTGTTCCTCATTTTGTAAAAACTATTATTTCAAGAAATAAATTAATAAATTCTCACTTTTAACATATTAATTTACTTTAATCATGTTAATATGTATATACTGATTATATTATACAGTATTTTCTTTGGTGAAATTAAAAAAAAAGAAAAAAAAAAGAATGCATTTTGGTTACTGTAAATTATTTGTATTCAGATATATTAAGTAAGAAAATAAATGAAGCTGTCAGATATTAGCATACTTTTACCACTAATAAATAAATATTTAAATTTAAAAAAAAAAAAAAAAATGGACAAACAACCTATACCTCAACTTCATTTATCAAAGTACTGTTTTCTGTGGCAGGCTGTTCAGGTGCAGTTATTTCAATCTTCGTGTCATTCTGGAACAAAACAATACTGAACAGTATTAATGGTATTAACGTAATTTATTATGCACAATGTTTGAAACCACCAGTACTTATTACAAATTATAGCAACTCTCATATATACTGGGATTACATTTATAATAATATTAAAATAAAAAAAATGAAAACCTAAGCACACATCTGAAATCACAATAATCTTCATTATATTCACTTGACTAACCCATCTTCATCTCAGACATTAACATGTTTGGGTTTATGCATTCTTTCCAACAAGAAATAAAACATTTCTTGCTGAAGATTTCATCATCATACACATGACATGTACTGGAAATGTAATAACCATCAATGCTGATGTGTTGTAAAACAAATCACATTAAGTTCAGAAATACAACTTTAAATTTCTATTGAACTTTGAACATTTAACAAGCAAAATTTTCTGTTAGAAGTGCTGATGTGTCAGTGAAATGTATTAAATGTCATTGTAACTAAAACTGTGAGAGTTTAAAATTACTGTATACTGACAGAAATCTCAGACAGTCAGAAACTTGGTGTAAAAACATTACTGGGTTGTGTGACACAATGGAAACACCAGTGAAACTGAAGTTGATCAATAATTACTGTAACTGTAAACCAGAAGACAGAAAATCATTGGCAATTTAGTGCTTGACACAAGAAATCCATTCTTCAATTTTCCAGTCTACATGTATCGACAGAAATACACTCAATCTTAACAAAAAAAAAAAAAAAAAAAAAAAAAAAATAATTTAGTGGGGGTCTTTACTGTAAATAACTTTTCCATTACCAGGTCATCAGGAATGATGATAACCCATCAGTAACCATTTTGTAGTTACAGAAATTTCAACTGGTTATTAACCAATATAAATAATACATCTAATAATTATTTTCTATTATTTTATCTCTGATTCTATGAGCAGGCAATTTTCAAAGCTAACCTGAAAATAAAGGTTTGCTATTTCAAAACTGATAATAATTATCTTCTTCATCCTTCTTGGGATACTTGTACTTTTTTCTTTTTTCAAATTTTGGTTATCATGTAGAACATGCAAACTAAAGTAAACTGTGAGGGACTACATAATAAACATTGTGTATAAATACATGCTTATGTCTGTAAATACTGATAAATATTTATGAAGACTGGGTATTCAGCTGTAAAATCCAAACAGAAGATTCACTGCAATATCCTAAAACATTATGAAGCTGTTCTTGATTTGAACCCAGAATCAACCAATATTAACACTGATTGACAACAAAAAAAAAGAAAAAAAAAAAAGATATAAAATTTGTTTAAAGATTTTATTGTCATAGTATGAAATGTTACAAATACTTTTATTTTATTTTATTTTTTCTTGTGGTAATGATATATGAGAAAAGAAACCTTTACTATAATGTGCTTTTATGTTCATGTTTTATATGCAGTATCAGATCTTTTAAAAGCATGTTTTCAGAACGATGGTCTTTGACATGCCAATCACTGAGTTTAGATTACAATACAAAACAGCTAAAAGGATGCCCATTCTAATTGCAAAACAGAAATTCTGAATAACTGTAATCTGTGATAAATTATTATTACATTTACTCTGTTTCAAAACCCCCCTAAAATAAACAGCTTAAAAAAAACATACATAAAAAAGCAAACAAAACACATGTTCATTATTAAAAACTTTAACATTATTTTGTCGATCAAAAATGTCTGTAACTGAATACTGTAATTATATTCACAATATTCACCTTTGAAAAACAGCTAACTGAATTTATGCTGATGTGTGTGTGTGTGTGTGTGTGTGTGTGTGTGTGTGTGTGTGTGCGTGTGTGTGTATATGTGTGTGTACAGTACAGTGGTAATTAACATCATATGGTCACATATCCCATAAAACATTCAGATACATCTGTTATCTTTGATATGATTTACCTTTTAACATACAGGATTATTTTTTGTCATAAAAATGTTAATAGGTATGATGTGTGGCGTCGGTGTGTAAATTTAAATGTACACAACACACTGTTATCCAGTCACTATTTTCAAATAATACTATAATTTTGCTGGCATCAGTGGTTTATCAGTGTATAAATTCTACTTTTTATGGAACTTTATAAACATTAAAGAAGTATTTTATAATCATTACTGATAAGAATTTCTTTCATGTGTGGGTCAGTGTGTGTGTGTGCATGTGTGTTTCTAAATACCTTTGTACATAAACATATGAATACGAAAAAATACATTATATGTTTTAGGTGTAATTACAAAAGGTGTTTGTACTAGTTATACAAATGAAATATCCACTGCCTATGAATTTGATGCATTTAATGCTGTTAACGCACAATTTGAATATTCAAAATACACAAGGTTTTTTTCTAGATTATGTAAGTCTAAATCAAAGAAGAATGATCTGTAACAGTAACAACTACTTGTTAATCAATTTTTATTTATTTATACAAAAAAATGCTAAACCTTTAATTTTTTTTCTTTCTTTCTTTTTTTTATTTGTTTCTTTTTACTAATTTGTTTTAAAATTTTCTATTAATCATTTCTAAAAAAAAAAAAAAATTAAATTTAATATCATTTTGTTATTATTATTATTATTATTTTCATTTTATTACCTTGTAATTCCTTTTAAATCGCCTATAATAACAATTAATTTATTACACAGTACCATTTAGACAAGTGCTTTATAGTAAAACTGTATTTTCCTAAATTAACATAATAAAAGTTAAGGTTATTATTTCAATTATTTATTTATTTATTTGTTGTACTTCTTTTTCTTTTTTCTTTTTTCAAATGAAACTCATAAATTTTATTATTTTATTTGCGAAGAAAACATTTTCTAAAATTATTGATTCTGATAAATTTTGTTTTATTAATTTGTAAAACCTTTTAAATCTTTATTTAAAAGCTTCTTTCGGTTAAAATATATTGTTGCAATTTGCAGCAAATATGATAAAAACTGCCTTTAATGAACTCACTTTTGCCGCAGTTTCTTCTTCTTTTGTATCACTTCTGTTTTCAACAGGACTTCCAGCATCCTTCTTTTTACGACCAATAATAAAATAGGTTTTAATTACTGAAAATAATGAGTAAATATAATTAATGGTATGTGTTTGCAACTGAAAATGAACATCAAGCAGAAATAAATTATTGACATGAATCATAAATCTGACAAAATTAACATTAAATACTGAAATGAACATTAGAATAAAATTCTAAGTATTAATTACTGAAACAAACATGAAATAAAAAAAGAATTACTGAAGTTAATTATGAAAAACTCAGTGTGACATGAGAATAAAATTCAAAATGTTTAATTAATGAATAAAAAAAAATAACTGAAATGAATATAAAACAAATACTAAAATAAAAAATAGAGTAATATTGACATGGAAAAATAAAACTCAAAATGTTTTAATTGAAATGAAATTAATATGTTAATAAAATGAATATGAAGAATTAAAATTTGAAAATTACTCACAGTTTTGC
The DNA here is from genome assembly GCA_012295275.1 of Chrysomallon squamiferum. Lineage (NCBI taxonomy): Eukaryota > Metazoa > Mollusca > Gastropoda > Neomphalida > Peltospiridae > Chrysomallon > Chrysomallon squamiferum. The sequence goes on from CM022670.1 coordinate 18,983,553, forward strand.
TCTTCTCTATGACGAATTGTAAAACTTGACTTCTGTATGTCATAATGCTCAATTAGGACTTTGTTGGTGTTGATATCTGCAAAGAAAAATAGCTAATTAATTAACTAAAATTAAAAGTCTGATAATGAACAATAAATTCTTGAAAGATTGCCGTTTAACATTTTAATTATAATTATACCATGATTATATAAAAGGCTTGTTTTAATTGTAGTTGTACTATGACCAACTATACTTCATTTTCATATTTATATTTTACTGTCAATATTTTACTTCTAAGTCTTTCTGTCTTTCTGTCTAAATGCACACACACACACAACACAACACCAAGAATGAACATAAGTATATAAATATATAGTTAGAAACTATTAATAGATATTGATAGTCAAAGATTATATTTATCTCACACAATTATTCATTCATCATTATCACTAGGACTTAATTTAATTTAAAAAAAAAAAAAAACAATTTCTTCAGTTTGCCCCCAGTGAAAAAAACAACAACAAAAATACAAAAAACCCAACTCTGCCCTGTCTATTCTTAGCAAATCAGAAATGATCGAGACATGTTATATATTTGTTTTAATATTGTAATTTACAAAACACAAAATACAAAGTTATCATCAATATTAATGTTCAGTTTGCCGACAATTTGTATTTTTATTTATTATATTTTTTTGCTTTCACATAAACCGAAATATGCGAGCTGAAACCCAGCATGATTTGACAAACAATGTCAATAATTATGACCATGTTGATGGACAGCAGAGAATGTCTAGCCTTGGGCCAAACAGAATTAATATGGTTTGTTGATCTCTTTGTATCCTGGTTCAAAAACCAAGGCAGGACTAGTACTGGAACCAACCAGTACAAAACAACATCAAATGGAACATCAATCATTTGCCCAACATATATCCATGGTAACAAGACCAATTATGCACACTGGGATCAACAATGCTAATAACCATAAGACAAAGTCTGGAATCACTGTATATTAGATCAGTTACTAAAAACATTGTTATTACACAAATTAAATGAGAGACTAAGAGAGAAACAATGAGTTGGAGTAAATCATTATTTTTCCAGTAGCATTTCCACTTCAGAAATAAATGTAATTATACAATTGGGATTAAAAAATTATTTCTAATGTCTTTAAAGACAGAGACTATATTTATTGATTGTATAATATTGTGTGCACATGTATTATTGTATATATTGTATATATATCACTGTATTGTCTGTGTGTGTGTGTGTGTGTGCGTGCATGTAGCTATATTAACATATACAGAAACACACACAAACAAACATCAACAGAAAGATGTCAATTCAACAAAAGCCCTTAGGAAATTTATGACAAAATATTTCAGGAATGAGGTTATCTGAAACAGTGAAACACAATAACTTAAATTAATGTAAGAAATTATTTTCTACATCCACATACTTTGTAAATTATCTAAATATCTCTTAGCAGGAAAAACATTTTGAGTAAATATATGTGTAATAATTATGTGAGCTTTTTGCTTATACTGATTGTTATTGGAATAATGTTTGAATGAAATATCATTAATTTTATAAGAAACTCATTTTCAAGGAAGAAAAAAAAAAAGGCTTTATCTTTCAAATAATAAATTTATACAAAGTAAAAAACTGAAACAATAAGACTGACAATCTTTAAAAAGCAAAATGACAGTTACATGACTAAATCTATATATATTTTCTTGTTTATCTGCATCAGGTTCAATTCTAAAACAGTTCATACATATTCATGTGTGTAAGCTATACGAAGGTCATTTCTCAATTTATGTATATTCATATATGTAAATAATATGAAGGTAAATTTTCTATTTATTTTTTTTGGAAAATTACATATTCAAATGTTTTGGATTTTACTGCCAAACTGTTTATTTAAGATAAGACTTCCAATAAGCTTTGATGTTGAAAGATCGTATTAAAAAACAGACACAAATCTTTGAATCTGTATTAAATTTTTATTGAAATGTCTATATTTTGATTAAGAATCCTGAATACTGATATTGATAACAAATCTGTCAACAACCATGACAATAGTCTTAAATATGTGTTTGTTTTATGAGTTAGGAACTTAATTCCATCAACAAGAATAAACCCATTCATATTAACATGAGGTCTATTGGTGCACTAAAATGAAAATGAAATCACATTTTTCACTATGATGCAACAAAAACTCCTTCACGTCATCAGAAATAGTCATTAAAAAGCTATTAGTCAACTAAACTATTTTCCTAAGATACAGACATGTTATGTTGCCTGATCAATAAATAGAAATACTGTTTGCAGACACTGTGCAGATTTAATTAAATAAAAAATGTATTTGTCTTTGTTATACACAGTTGAAGACTATCAGAAGAAGTATGTTTATACACCAGCAGTTGTCTGAACAAATGAATTTAATGACATTTTTAAAAACTTTAATACTTAATTTATTTTTATTATTATTATTTTTTAAATTATTTATTACGATATTTAATTGTAAATCAAATTTTTTATTGTCATTCTTTTTAAACATTTAATTATTTTTTGCTTTATTATTTTTTTTTTCTTTGTTGTTGTTTGTAAGCTGTACAATACTTTTATTATAATAATTTGATTACATAATTATATATTTAAACTATAACAAATTAATTTTTATTTTCAATTAATGTTTGTTAATCAAAATTAATAATTATATAGAACTTTGTGTTATATCAATCCACTGTTTATTTCTACAATTTAGAAATATTATTTTTATTATAATTATTTAATTTATATACTATTTGGTATAAAATACTGAATTAAATTTATAATAATAATAAAAATTAAACAACACCAAGAGACAAACATGACATGATTAAATTTGGGGAAAAAGCTCAGAAGTCTTTGCTAGGATATGGGCAAATGTTTTAGCATGCTTCATTCAGAAAACTATTTAAGCACACCAGTAATGGATAAAACATCAGACACTGCAAGAGTTCTGCCTGTAACAGGCAGCAATCTGTAAGTGCAGACCAATCTCTGAAAACATGATATCAATATTCCTAGCTTGGTCTCATCCAAAAGTCCACATTCTGAAGTGAGAAGGGAGATATGCTTAATTGGACTATATTGATACTGTATTTGTGATAACGAAGGTAATTACAGAGCAGCAGGTGGCTTTCCTCATTTACCAAAGCTGCCTGCATACTGAGTGAAGAAAAACAGATAAAAACTCTCCACCGATTAGCAGACCATATTTTGCTGCACAAACATCCATGCCCAATGATAAAATCCACAACAGTGTTTCCCCCCAGGGCTTTAGCTTTTCTAAGATTAGCTTACTGCTGCCATGACCTTAGGTCAGGTTGCTATTAATAGTCACAGAAAAGAAGAAATTCAAAACTAATAAAATGACTTCTTGTCTCAACAGGGTTTAGGTTCCTGGAAGAACTAACAAAACATAAAGCTCCTTTATGCATTTTTTTTCTTTTTATATTTTTGTTGCTTTCTGTTTCCTCTTTGTTTTTACTTTCTGTTTTTCCTTTTTTTTTTTTCTTTTTTTTCTTTCAACATCAGAATTATCAAAACATCTTTATTTACAGATTTCTGGTTTTGCTATTCATATCTTTTGGCAGTTTTCAGTTAGTGGATGAAAATACATAGCATATTTAGAAAAGGAAGACTTATGTGTTGTAACTATTTGTATTTCTTCCAGTCATATTAATCAGCTTCATTTTGCTAAGTATTTCTTCCCCCCTCCCACAGCTTACTAAGAAATAAGTCAACTCAATTTACTTGTTTTATTACCTGTACAGAAACTAATGCATGTAAGTGAAAAAAACAATTTTTACAAAAAACTTTAGCATGAATAAGTCAATTTGATCTTAATACTTTAATAGCCTAGTGCAATTATGCATCTCTTTCTTTGAGACTAACAACAAAGTAATGTCAAATTTATTAATGACGCAAACTGAATTTAATTTATATAACAAAGTAAAAAAAAAATGTATGAAACAATATAAATTTATATTACAATATAATATAAAGTTGTGAGGGAATTGTCAGAAATATTCTTACTAAAATATTTATGTCTTTTTAATGAAAAACATGTTATAACCTGCTGCTGTCATATAATCCTGTTCTTTTCAAATTACAGAAGATCATTATACAAAAATTACCCATTTCCAATGAAGTTTCAAAGTCAAAGATCATGGACATAAACTCTGATGTTAGCCAATACTAAGCTTCTGACAAATAGGGAAAGAAAAAACACCTCAGAATAAAATGAAATGTTCTAGTGAATGAATAATGACTTTGATAAGAGCTAAATATTGTTTGTTTGAACAAGAACCAGAGCTACTAATTCTTATTCAGTAGATCTGTATGACGAAACCAAGCACACCACTTTAAGTGAACAGACCACTGTGAAGCTCATAGTACTTTTTCAGCAGATGATCTTATCATTAGTAACTGAAAGAAGATATTCCAGTATGAAAACTGATCAAATACAGTAAAATCACCTTAGTGGGAAAGTAAAATACCATTGTCCTAACTATTTTACCTAGTGTTTAGCCTGCCATTAAAAATACTAACTACTCACATGACAACACTAAAGTGCCCATTTCTGTAAGTATTTAAATATTCTTTATTACTTCCTACAGACCAGAAATAATGAATAGTTATTTAAATTAGAATTGTAAAAACAGTGGTAAATAACATTCAAATTATCATTCCAACTGCAAACAATGTTAACAAGGTTTTTCGGACCAGAACAAACAATAATTCATCCAGCAAATGTTAGACAAACAATTTGATGAATTAAATGTCAATATCAGCACTTACTAGTTAAAAACAAGATTACTGATCTGAAGAGAAAAAAAATAATAAAAAATTAAGACGTGATTAGGATAAAAACAAATCATGGATAAATGTGGATGAATGTAAATCTGGTAGAAATACATTAATGTATTTATACAGATAAAAAGAGAAATCATTTTAAAAGTTTACATTTGTTCCAGTGGTATTAAAGCCTAACTCAACAGACATATTTAAAGCTACTAAATCCATTCTTGAATGTGATTTGTCTACTTCACAGCACCTAATTTTAATATGTTAAAATTTGTTTAACCCATCCAGCTCATACTCAGTAAAGCTTATAAAGCAATTATTGGTCAGTGCAGCTGTATCTAACAAAACATGCCAGCAATACTGCCTAAAGCTTACCATTACCACCTTTCAACTGACACTCAAAAGATGAGCTACAAAGTAATGAAGCTAATGCAGCTTTAAAGTTCTGACATGAAATCGAATCATCTTGTACCTTTACCTCAGGACACTGGTATGTACCTGAAGAATTAGAGTGTTTGTTTTTCAAGTTTATATTTACTTTTGCTGTCCAGCAGAAACCCTGGCAATAAACCAAAGCTCAGCTGGACGAAAAGTGAGATGCCAAGTATGGTGGATGTTATTAAGAAAATCAAAGATCAATACCAATGAGTGCAGAGTCCAAATTTAGCGCCTTTTAACTGTTTCAGCAAGTAGATAGTTGTGGCAATATATTTCATGAAGAGTATCACAGGAGAACAGCCGGCTAATCACTGGTCTGAGACAAACAGTGTCTGAGTGCTAATTCATGTAAAATAATGGGAAAGTTTTCCTCCATTAACTTACAGGCCAGGGTTACATGCCTAACTAGTTTCTTATAAAGACATGACAACTTGTAACTCTGACATAATTCAGTACTAGCGAAAACATTTTGTTGGAAAGGAAATCACTGTTTCTGTGTGTCTGTGGTTAAATAATCATAAATAAACAGCTCATTATTCTTAAATAATAAAATGATGCATAAATTTTAAATTTGTGTAAGCAGACTGTATAAAAGAAACAGAAAAGACTGACTCTTTATAATTACCAAAGTGTGAAAGGATGAAAATTTAGTCTGAAACAGTAATAATTTTTTAAAAATATTTAAAAAACCAGAATCATGCAGTATCATTTACAATACATTTTATGCAGTTACTTCATATATTCCAAGGCCATTTTTCTAGTGATATTTTTATTGATGTAATTTAGCAAATCATGCTGAACAAGGAAATCTGATCAAGGCTTAGTTGAGGACAAACAGATCTGGTGTTTTGTTTGAACAGCTTAAAATGTCTTTTGAACTAGTTTGTTTATTTTATGATTAACCTACTTCACTATTTACGACCAATTTGATTCCAAGGTCTGATAATGTATAATACATCTGACATAGAAAAGATACTACAATCAGGAACATTTCTTTTTGAAAAATGTCAAAATACAATGGTTCATTAGCAGCAGCTGTTTTTTTCCCATGCAATTCTTATTAGTAACCAGACCTGAAAGAAAAGATACAGAAATGGTTGCATAAAGCAAATGACATGGATTGCCAAATCAGAACAGATAAAAACATCAGTTTTGTTCAATATTTACAGATCATGCTAAAAATGCTCCGTGACTGGATAAATGAATTAGTGAAATTGCTGATGAACTAAATATTATGGCATAATAAGCCTCTGTTAAATAATAATAATAATAACAACAATAATAACAATATCTGTTCAAAATCTTTAATGTCAGTATACTCTATTGGCAGCAGTGGTTTCTTTTATTAGTTATTTCACTCATACAGAACACTTGGTCAGTCATCAGTTTCCTATAAACAAATGTTTTTCTATGTGCAAATATAATTTAAAAAATACTTTATCTCATTCCCATAAGTTCAATATGATTTAACTGAAGTAGTATTTTAATAACAATAAATAATAATAATTTATTATTAGTAGTAGTAGTAGTAGTAGTAGTAGTAGTATTTTAATCAGTAATTTATAAATAGTTATACAGAGAGGAAAGCTTTCATATCCAATGTGTTAATATCAAGACAAGACTGTTCTGCTTTCTGTGAAACTGAAGATCTTCAATCATTAAAAGACCATGTTTCAAAGTTGAGATTATTTTTTGAGAAAAACAAAAATATAATAAACTCAGCAAAAGAAAAAACCCATTAAACACTGATTGAAGACGTGTAACAAATCAGTTACAGTTTCCACTTTCTTCACAACTGAAATTCCCCTGACAATAACATGGAATTTCTGCTGTTTACTGACAAACATAATGATTCACTGCCTGAGGCACTCAATATTTTATGTTGTTGTTTTTGTTTTTATTCTGCTATATCAACTGAAAATTCATACTATAAAGAGCCAGTATTTATAGAAGCAAAAAAAAAAAAAAAAAAATGTATACATAATAATAATTGTAATAATAATAATATGAATAAATCAATAAATATATACAGTAATAATAATAAATCAATAAAAAAAAAATAAAAAATATAATTTAATTTAATAAATGTATAATAAATTAAAAAAATTTATTAACAAATTAATAAAAAAATTTTTAATCATTATTTTTCTAATTTTAAATCTTTCATCTATTTTATTGTATACAGAATAGGTAATCAATATTTAATAAAAGGAATCAAATGTTTCTGGAACTCTACTTACATATTGATCATTTTATAGAGAATGTTTGCAATATAGCTGAATCAATGCAATATAAAATATTTTCTTTTATAAATTACACTTCAACTCAACAACCTAATTCCGTCAAACTGATGTAAAAATGAAGGAGAGAAAAATTATAATTAAAAAATGTCATAGATCAAAACTGGTCTTGGATTTTCCACCTAAACTGTCAACTTTTATTTTTTCTACAGATAAAAGTAATCAAGTCTGACATACGCTGTAAATGGTTGATTTAAAATAGCTGTGAGAGATCACTGACTGAAACAGTTAACGTTAAGAATGAATTTTTAGGTGTTTGTTTTTTTGTTTTATTTTAGAAACGTAATAACATCCTTTTTTTAAAAAAAAAAAAAAAAAATAATAATAATAATAATAATAATTTACTGGCTTAAACACCAATTTACATCTGTAAATTTAGGAAGTTACATCTTTACCAATAAACATATAATCATATAAACAGTAGTAAGTTATAGGCGATTTTTTCTTTCTTTCTGTTTATAGAGCAATTTATTTTATTTTATTCTATTTAGAGTTCATTTATTTAGTGACAAATAAAAAAAATATATATTTATTACAATTATTATTATTATTTTTATTTATTTATTGTTTTTAAATAAACTATTATGCAGTAGTAAAATTGAGAAACATCCACTTTAAATTCCTAACAGCTGAATTCAGTTTTAAACTTTGAACAAAGAACAACAAAATCAAAAACAGGAAATGTCAAAACTTGAAAATCAAATCTGTTAAGTCTGCATAAGTCATTGAATTTGTTCAGAATCTAGTATATATTAGTTTCTTATGCAGAACGATTATGTAATAACTGTCACAAAGTCAACAAAAATCATCAAAATAATTTTGTAAAGTGATTCCATTTGGTTCTGTTAAAGCTTTGAAAATAAATATCAAATAGATACATTACAGCTTAACCAAACAAGGACATTTTGAAAAGCAACATCATCAAGAACATCATGAAGAGAAAGAAAAAATAAAAAATAAAAAATAAAAAATAACATCCCAAAACAGCTGTTGTTACTATTACTCTTATGTTAATGTGCCTTCAGGCATTTTATCTTTTATACATATTTGTAACAGAATTAACCATCTGCGTTCAAGCCTGGAAATACTTTACTGGGCCATACATGTATAAACACATACATCTGACAAACTACAGCACACATAAATCATTTCCCCCCTCCCTTTGATTAGTCTTTTATTTATACCAGTGTTACCTATCTGCATTATTAAGGTGACTTGTATAAGGTAATAATCTAGCACATAGCTGCCAAGGTTTCAAACTACAATCCAAGAAGATGCCAGAATTTGTTTATCAGTTTTGTGTTTTTATTTGGCATACAAGTAAACTGATCTCTTAGTACTGCCATGTGAGTGTCACAGGTTATACTAACTGTTATGTCAGAAATATACATCACAGTACTCCAATACATACCTTTAAAGAAATCTGGTTTCAGTTGTAATTTCCTTTTTATTGACTTGTTTTTTCTTCTTTTTTTTCAACTTAATAATTTATACTGATATGTTTTTTGAATACCCTTATGTTTTTATTATTATAACTTATATTTTCAATGATGGTGACCACAATTTTGTTCTCATAAAATTTATAAAGATAAGAAGAATAAGTTAAATGATAATTCAAGAGACATTTTCCATTTTTTATGGCCAACAAAACAAATGAGATAATTTAAACCTAAAAAAAATAAAAATAAAAATAAAAACATAATAAAATTCAATACATCACAAATTTATATAATTTAATTATTAAATTTAGTTTTACTTTTATTCCTGAGATAACAATAAAATGATATCTCCAACATCAATTTTACTGCTTTTTTAGGAATCAAAACTGGTTAGTCCTTTTTAAGTTTTGACTTATGACTGTTTTGTTTTATCTTCAGCAGAAAACTGATTATTGGCAAAAAGTCAGGTTATTATGCAGGTTTTTTTTCTTTTTTCCTTCTCCTTTCTAACCAGAAAAAACAATTTCTAGTTGTCACAGAAGAAAAATCTTGGTAAATCCAGTTGTTTCAATTTAAGTATATACCCTCTATTTTTTTGTCAATCATTGATTTTTTCTTATTATTATTTCATAAGTTATGACAGTATACCCCGTTTTCTGAAATTATAGATCTGCCTCTGAGAATTACAACATTTTGTTGGGTTCTGTTAAGCTAATCAAGCTGCTAAGAATAAATATCTGGATGGTAAACAAGTGTGTAAGTGAACCCAGTTTAACAGTTACCTCTCTGCCTGTAACATGCTACAACAGTGAACATTTTACATGCATCAGTTAACAATATTTGTATGTGCATGTGTCTTTTTGCATGTATATAAATGTAGGTTTGTCCAAGCTGCTGAATTATTTTCTAACCTACATGAAATATAAAATAAACTTCAAACAATGGTTTATTGCTCTTTTTGTTAATGTTTCTAAGATGACTATGCACTTTCAGTGATTATTTACAGCAAATTTCACTGTGATGGTAACTATGTTTCCTTCTGCAGACAAGAAGATTAGTCTTCTCACCTTGTTTCACTGGTTCTAAACATCTGTGACACATTGTTCTGTGTTCAAGCCTGTTGCGTGAAACATAAAAATCTGTCAAGTGAGATAAATGTGGAATTCTATAATAACAACTGAAACATGAATAATGTTTCACTTACACTTTAGACGCTTTTTTTTTTGTTTGGAATGAGATTTTCAAGGCATGAATTTTGGTTATTGCATAGTTGTTTTACAATTAGAAACCTTTTCATTTTAATTACAATTATTATCATTATTATTATTGTTTGTTTGTATATGTTAAATCTTCTTCATATCTGTTACAGTAAAACCATATTATAAATAAAAAAATAAAAAATACTCTCAGACAGATGTTTAAAATTAAACAGCAAAAATAAATAAATAATTTAAATATAAAATGTAGTGTTTATTACAATGATGCAATAGATGAAAGCCATTAATAAACAATAAAACACATTTATGGTACCTTTATGTCAGTTTAGTAATGAAATACCAAAGTCAGCTAAGACGAACAATAACTGTCATTTTTCAGATTGCTGATATTAGTTTATTTGGATTTATATTTTTAACTTTTTCATATGGTCAAGAACGAAAAAACATTAAAGGTCAGTGTGTGCTATTAAAAGTAATTATTATACTGAAAGTAAAAGATATTATGAAAGTAATGAACAAGTCAAAAGGCCAAGTCCCTTTTAAGTTTTCTTTTAATCATCCTCATTCCTTTGCAAGTTTTAAAATTCCTTCAGAATAGCAACAACAGATATTTAGATTTATTTTTACTCTTTTATATAATAACTGGCAATCCATCACTCTTTATTAGATGAATTTCAGGATATATAATGCTTTTGGTATAATGCATCTTAGAATCTCTAATTATCAAGATAACATTTTTTACAAGAATGTATATTAAAATACATGAAATATTATTATTATTATTATTATTATTATTATTATTATTATTTTTTAAACTATGGTTTCATTTTAGAAATAAATTTGTGCAAAATGCTATTATAATGCTCAAATTATTTTGTGTGCATCAGAAAAGTCAGAAAAGCCAGCAATATATTCATGTTACATAAATAATAATTTTATTACCAAACATTATGTTTCATAATACTAACTGCAAATTATTCAGACAGTTTTTTCATGTTCTTTATGCTATTGCCATCATACAAAAACCTAAATATATCTACAGTATTTCTGTGTTCTAGTACTTTCAAATTGTTTTCAGCTATATTTACAAGGGCCATCCAGATAAGAATGGATGGGAATGAGTTAATACCTATAAATAAATAAATAAATAAAAACCTTCTAGAATTTCACTCTCATAATTTGGACTATGAATAAAATTAGGTTGTAGCCAGGTTTAAAAAATAAACAGAAAAAATATATTAATAAAAAATAATAATAATAAAATAGTTTATGCAGAATTTTAGCATGTTGTGTTGTTAACAATGTATCTTATGTCAGCAATATAAGAATTATATCCTCTTTTATCATATAAATTTTGGAAAAAATGTCCTTGTGTTATGTGTTGTTGACATTAATATTAAATTTACCTGAATAACAATCATGCAAGTGTTACTGCTCTGTCAGAAAATAATATGGTGGCAACACTTGGATTAAATATGGTAATAATAAAAAAATTAAATTAAACATTTAAACATTCAACTAAATTTAAAATAAAATAAAATAAAATATATTTAAATGTTGAAATGTAAAAAATGTAAAACAAATTTATGTTTCTTATTTATTTTATTTGAGGGAAAAAGCAACCATAGAAAGATAAAATGATAAAGAACAGAAATGTTTTTTTGTTCTTGTTTTTTCATGAAATGAAATACATTTTATATTAAATCTCATAAAAAATTATTTCTATTATCTAATGCCTTTTTTAATGCTCAGCAGAAATATACCCTAAAATGTCTTCATGATTTAAAATATGAGTTACAATCTACATTTTATTTTTTGCACACACATACAGAAACATAATGTCATGAAAAAAAGTCTACTGTTTATTTGTCACTGGTGCTTTTATATGGACCGATATACATATATTTGCATATATAAAAAAGTAATATAATTTTTAGAAGAATGTGTAACAGAAAACCATATTTCAACATATTTTGAAGAAATTAAAAGCTAAAAAAACATAAAACAAATGCTGCATAAGTGACTTGGAGATCTATACACCATAGATATATTTAATTTTGCCAAAGATTTATAGTCTAATGATAAAATGTACAATGTACCATTCCCTTTATTCACCAACATGCAAGGTATGAAATCTCAAACTAATGAAAAGCAGAATGAAAACGTAAAACAATAATTATTTTTTGCTCTTCAGAAGTCATTTTGAATATGTATTGGTAAAAGGATAAGAAAGAAGCATAAAGGGAAGTGAAAAAAATATATATATAAATATACGTATATATAAAAATATTTAAATCTAGTTTAGCAAAAACATGTTTTATGTTTTTTGTTTTAAATCTAAAAACCAATCTTCATGTCAAATGGAAATAATAAAAAAAAGAAGGAAATCAATAAATAACATAAAACATGAATTTGTTATTGTTATTATTATCTGGGAGTTTTTTGTTGTTTTTTGGAGGAGTTTGGGTGGGGAGTTGTGTATATATGGGGTTTTTTAGGTGTTTTTTAGCATTTTGAAATAAATGGATTTTTGTAATTTATATCACCTTAAATTTTGAGCTTTATTTCTATATAAATGAAAAATCTTATTCAAGAACACAACTTAGAAATATTAGTTAATAAAAATACTTTAAATTATTCTTACTTCAATAATAAGCATTATCTCGGTATTAAAAACATAATGAAAAAAAAAAAATAATAACAAAAAAATATGATGATAACAGAAACTGCACTGGAAAATTTGGTTTATAAAAGTTGTTTAATGAATGCTTCTGTAAGTACTTTAGAGAAAGTAAATCATGTTAGCGTATCAGAAACTTTTGACAATTCCAAACAATGAAAATGTCTATAAAGAGTTGTGTTGCAAATTTACATTTATATATAGAGAGACAACACAGAAACAGAAAGAGGGGCAAGGTCTCAGGAAAAAACAGTGGTTTAAGTTTCTAATCAAAGACATAAAATATTACGTTTTTTAAGTGCATGACGGGAATACAACTTTACATTAATGATTTCTGTTTTAACTGCACTTTATTACAAACTGACTAATGAATGGAAATACTATCTCAGGTGATTCAGTTAGATGGATTTAATGATAAATTGCTCTGCATGAGTATTAAAATTATATATGATTTTAACATTTAAAAAAAAAATAATAATAAAGAATATATTTTTGCTTTATACATTTACATTTAATAAATGAAATCCTAAACAGTATTTATTTTTCTTTTATCTTTTTTTATTTTAAAATAAAATGCTTTATATTTGCAGCTGTTAAAAAATAACAGGGAAGTACATGAAAAAGTGAGCAGCCACTAGATATCAAACATAATCAAAGTGACATAAATCTCTGGGGGTTTTGTCAAAAAAATCAATGTGAATGTTTATATTGCATATTATTAAAAGCTTAAAAGCATGTAATAACGATGTGTGCTGATATCTGAGATTAGCATTTACTGGAATTTGTTTTTGGAAGTTGTTTTTTTGAAGTTGAATATGAATATAATTATTTTTGTACCTACTGCATTTTTTTTTCTTTGTATTCAATATTTCACATTTCCAGTCTCATGTAAATATCCAAACAACACTATCAAATATAATCATATGACCATTTGACCCTATCAAACAAAAAATACAAATAAATAAAATTAATTTTTAAAATAATTTAATTCTTTTAAACATTCTAAATCAAAATTATAAAATTTATCTAAGTATCTACATCTTTTCACAACTGATGTTAGTTTTGAAAGCTTTCACAAGATCATGGTTAATTTTAAAAACAGAAAGGCAGCTTATTTTGTACAATCCAGTGAAGGATCTTAGCATCTAGTGGAATGGTAGGTAAGAAGATTTCTTACCTGATGTCAGTGTTTTATCTTTCTCATTAGCTTAAAAATATTTCCAAAAACATTCCTGTTCTGCATCTATTTTTCAAACAAAAATAGCATGTGTTTTCTTCTTCTTCTTCATTTTTTTACTCCACTGATCTATTACAAATTCCTTGCATGGCTTAGAAGGGGTTCAATTTTACTTAAAATTGAGATGTTTTAAGAAAATATTTTTATTTTCAAAATGAAAGTAAAATTAAAATTAAAATCTCACACACACACAAATAAATCATGTATGTATGTTAATGGGTTTTTGTAGTTACTATAATAATTTTCAAGCATTAAAAAATTCTGCCATATTGCTGAAGCAAGATACCAACTATCAACTGTTTTTAGCAGCTATAGCACACTGATTACATTTAGGTTATCAAGCACAGATGATCTAAAAGGAAAACATAATCTGTATAAACTTTTTTTTTTAAATATTAACATATCCTGCTTTTATTTATGTTTATGTACATCCTTGTTTTTCATTGTTTACTTTGTGAAATATTTTCTCATTATATTTTTATATTTATCTATACACATACATTTATGATTATAAATGCATGCAAGTAATTCCATACATATAATATACCTTGATGGTATTAAGAATTAGACCATAGTCTGCATACTTCCAAGTTATGTTATGGTTATTTTTTGCTATGCAATGTTAATTAATAATGAGGTATATCAAGAAAAGGTCAAATATCTTTTTTCTTATACTTCACATGCCATTACATACTGGTTAGATCATTTAACTTTGAAGTTTCTTGAAGTCTTGTCACAGAAAAATACACTATCAGTCCATCATATACTCATTGATATCCTGGTCATGGTACTATTGTCATACATTGCTGTGAACAATGGCAGGCTACCCAAAACAGTATAATAGCTTGGAAAAATAAAAATATATTATGAGCATTTATTTTTACTTCTACATCACATTTTAAACAGACAATAATGCCAAAATGGGCGTATTTCTTTAAACTTTTTTTTTCAGACCATATAAAGCATTTTTCTTTCTTTTCTTTATTATATGAAAAGCTAACAAATTACTCTCCTGTTCTATTGTAGCTATGAAAGGTTGCACAAAACAGTAAAGTAACTTGGAAATATAAAAAAATTTACGAGACATTTATTTGTAGTGCTACAGGTACACTTTAAGCAGACAATAATAATAAAATGAGTTTCTTTATTTTTTTTATTTTAGAAAACAGAAATTGTTATTATTAATGGAATTTGTTCTGGTTATTTAAAAAAAAAAATGTTAGTCCATGTATGTGTTTTTGTGTTCATGAATATGCAATTTATACATGCACAATATGAAGGTTATGTAAATGAAGGATACTTCACTGTATTTCAGATACATTGCCAACTTTCTTGTTCATGCTGTGATTTATGCATTAATAAGTATCATTAACAATATGTCAAAAAATAAACACCATTTTATGCTACACTGGATGCATATAAGAAATTCCTATAAATAACTTTAAAAAACATTTTTTAACTTAGAGGTGGCTTTTTATTATAAAGCCTGGTTTGTTAGAATGATGCTTCCAGAAAAAAGCCAACAATGATGTGAAGATGATTTTATCTATCTATTAATGGCTTTCTTTTATTTATTTGTTCAATGTTTTGCAAGCAGTTACAAACAAAACATACAGAATATGGACCACATACAAATTCACCCCAATCCTCTAGAGAAGCACTCTACTGATAACCACCGTATGCACATGTGATATAATAACCATATTACCTTTCTCTTTAGGGAAATGAAATCATATGTGTCTATATAAGTTATGATACCTTAAGAACAAAAGCAAAATTATTAATTCATGAAGGCAAAAATAATTATTTTTTGTAAGGCTGAAAGCAGTTGTTTCAATATTGCACAAGATGAGATCTGGTGCAGTACATTACTGTACTAGTATATATATATAGCTGTTTGTGAACACAGCTATATCTATGGTATTATGAAACAACAGGTTATTTTTGTGTAACTTGATATAAGTGAATAACAGACAAGGTAAGCTGTAGCTTGTTCAGTTACATTCAAGCAAGCAAACCCAAAGTACACACACACACACACACACACATATCTGCTTGTGTGTATATAAAATTTTAATGTTTTAATCTGATGTATATATTTATATATGTATGCATATATGTATGTATATAAATAAGCAGGTTCTGCACTAGTGTGATTAGTTTAGTTCTATACAATAATTAAAAGCAACAAATAAAATAAAATAAAAAAAAAAAAAAAACAGGCTGCTGAAAGCATACAATGAAAAGATCACTGTAACACATGTATTAAATATTAATAAGCTTGAAGCCATTATTAAATCTGACATCGATAAGATTTTAATGCCAGAAGTTATACATGCCACTCTTAAAGCTTAGATTTGAAAGTCATAATAGTTTGGGCTTTGAGGATGACAGGTTTTATTTATTAAAACTAAGCTATGGTAATAAAAATAGGAAGACAAAACCAGCTGCAGGGAGTAGTATTTTAAATTGACACAAAGTTTGTTTTTAATTTACATTCATCTTATATGGTTATACCGACCATGAAATCTTTTTAAAGATTTATGACAGACTTCTGAATTTAAAATGAAAAATAATTTTAAAAAATAATAAAACAATAAATAAATAAATAAATTCTATAATTTCTTCTATAATTTGTTTGTTTAAAGAACCAGTCAATAAAACAAAAACATATTTTTTAAAAAGTAATAAAGGTTCATGTAAACTGTATTACACTGGCCAATAAAAAGCAAGTCTTTACATGAGAATAGACACAAAAGCAAGCACATAAACCATGGCTCTGTTAAAAAACCTGATCATGATTTTTTTTGTATACAATTATGTTAAAATCCATGTGCACTTAATGTAGTTATACTATGTGTTAGACAAATGGTGCTTCTCTTAAATCTGTTTGACTACCCTCCAACTTCTCTCAGGATTATCTGCAGTAACTTTTGATGTATGTGCCTCTTGTCAAGAATGATCTCAATTAACAACAGCAACCAAATAGTGGTGAAAATGATATATTTTATTAAATAAAAAACAAATTCTCTTATTCTTTTCAAATATCAGTGAAAGTAAAACATCACAATTTTTTTTTTTTTTTCATGATGCCCATGTGCTGATAGGTGTGTTAATGAAAATGGTGCAGTTTCTGATGAAATCAGGAAAGCTGATTATCACAAGTTAATGAGCTTTCTAGAGTTGTTCAGTGAGACTCTGGACTGTGTTTACTGAATGTGCACAGTAATTATAGAAAAAAAATTTCAAAATGCAAAAAAAAAATAACATGTATTACCATTACTTTGAAAACAGAATAAAAATGTTCCATCACTCCCATCTTTGGCAGAACTTTGTCACAAAGGTATGGATAAAGAAATGTAAGCATGCTTACATTATAATTTATATCAATAAATTCACTGATTTAATAATAATAATAAAAAAAATTAAAAATTAAAACTATCAATATCCTTTAAAAGAAAAATTACTATTTAAAATCTTTTTGTGGGTTAAGAAGTCTTTTAACAGTTAAAAAGATGAGCATTAATAATAATTAATAAAAAACCACAAAATAATGTGCTAAATATAACAGTCAATAAAACAAAAAGAAAAGAAAAGAAAAGAAAAAATAAGTGAAAGAAGAATAAATAAAAGTAGTATTCTACTGCACATACAGCATTAAAAAAAAAGTATATATATATATATATATATATATATATACTAAAAAATTTCAGATTAAGAATCTGAAAAAAAAGAAAAAAGGATTTACAAACTTTTAAAAATAATTATCATTATAATTAGCTCAAATGAAAATATTTTAAAAACTTTAAAAAATAATCTGCTTAAAAAATATAATTAATAACCAAAAAACCAACATCATGAAAATCAGTGGCACTGTGACACCAATGTTCCATACATTGCATCAGAAAATCTTTATTTTGACATAATCAAAGCATCTTTAGTGTCACTTTCAGTCTATTTCCAATACAGCCACTTGAAATAGTTATGGCTGTGGGGATTTAGTGACATACATATACAGAATTTGGAGTTGGAATCAACAGCATCTTATATCAAATGCAGCAGTTTTGTCAAGTCCTGTTGAAATCTATTCCTTCATTAATACATCCATAGAAAGCAGTTCATGTAAGCAATGACAATCAGAAAAAAATAAAAATAAAAATAATAAAATCCCTAAGGAATGTACTTGATGATTGTGTAAAACAAAAACACAAAGTATTATAGTTTCTATGTCATTCAGTCATGGAAATTCTATACCATGTAATTCAGAAATGCAGAGTAAAACAAATACATTCTTAAATCACTTTAAAAAAAAAGAGTTTAATTATTCATTTATGATCACATTTCTTCAGCATATATATATATATATATATTTTAATTTTGTTTTTTGTTATTGTTGTTTTGTGTTTTAAGTCATAAGAATATCAAAATATCAGGCTACTTAATAATTTCTTTCCAAGTGAATAAATAATGACAAAGAGCTTAAAACTATATATACGTAACTCTAACAAGTATAGCTATTTTCAGGTGCTGGCAGATTTTTGCCAATTATTACAGCAGGAACATAATGTAATTGGCAATAGCTGCTTCCAGCTGCTGGAAAACAGTTTCCATTTAAGTGCAGCATTGCTAATTCTGTGGTTAACAAATCCATCAAAAACAAAACAATATCCTTGCTATTTGAACCTGTTTTTCTCTGATAAAGTATCTGAGGCATGTTACATCTCAAAGACATAGCACTCACCTAAAAAGCTGTTGCCTGCAAAATCAATCTCCTAA
Source organism: Chrysomallon squamiferum (assembly GCA_012295275.1). NCBI lineage: Eukaryota > Metazoa > Mollusca > Gastropoda > Neomphalida > Peltospiridae > Chrysomallon > Chrysomallon squamiferum. The sequence goes on from CM022670.1 coordinate 19,002,475, forward strand.
AATATATCAAATGGGCAAGTTCTGTTCCAGTTATGATAAATGTTTCCCTGTTCAGAAAGAGCGCTTTTAAAATATCTCTTACTGGTAAGAATAGAAGTTAATGTGGCAGAAACAGGTATAGTCTCTCAAACTATCATTACAAAAAAATATTGACAGACAGATAACTTAACATATTAATATTTTATGTTGTTTTTTTTTTTTTTTTTTTTAAAGATTAAAAAATTCATCAGATATCTGTGTAGTTTTAAATAAATAGTATTTCTTTAAAAAACAAACACACACTAAACCCCCTTGACAATCCATTGTTATATTTGTGTGTATATATAATATAGTTTCCCATAAAGCTGTAAGCTGATATATAAACTATTTAAAAAACTAAAATATATGTAAGTTTCAAAATAATAGAGCAAGAACAACCTTCATAAATTAAGAAACATTATTCTTTAAATGACAGTTAGATCAATAACCTTTGTTGTAATTGTACAAAGGAAAATTAATGAACATATTTAAAATACATCTGAAGTCAATACAATACAGTATTAAATGAATTTTTAACTTCAGAAGAATCAGAAGAATTTTTGGACTAAAGCAGATTCTTACATAATAGCTGCTCTAATTTTATAAAGAAAACATAAGTGACATTATACAGAAGAAAAACCAAATTAAATATGACAATTACAGATTAAAATTATAGATTTTTGTTTATTTTTACCAGCATCAAAAATAAAAATAAAAAACATTTGACAATTTTGACAAGAGGCAGATGAATGATTATGCTTTTATAAGAACTTGTTTAATTTTTTTTTTATACTTGTGTACATAATCTTTTTTTTTTAAATGTTTGACAGATTTAGGTATCCATACTAATGCTACAAACATAATAAGGAAATGGATGAAATTTTTAATAATATATCATATAAAATGAAAGCCAAAAATATAACTAAAAAATGAAACACAAAAATATTAACTGATCTTTACTATCAAGTCATTTTGTGTTCTTTTAACATTTGTTAAATTTAGATGCAAAAATTATTCTACTCCCATCTACACCATATAGTAAAATGTTATATTTACAACAATAAAAATCAATACAGAGATAATAAACAACAGGTTTTACTTGGTGACATTTTTACTTCCTGCCACCAATTTTCATGATAATAATTCTCTATTATCTTCTGAACAGAGTGACACACAATAAAAAATCCTGCAAAATGATATGACACCCTCAGTCTTTATTTGTATTATTGTAATGCAAATAATAAAAATTACTACCCTCATCTACTGGTTCATATGTCTACACATTTATACCTAGAAATAAAGCAACTGTCAAAAACCATTATCTTTTATTACTTGCATGTGTATCACATATTTTATTTTTTTATTTATTTAATTATTTTTTTTTACTTCTTTCTTTCTTTTTTTTATTTATTATTGTGTGTGTGTGTGTGTGTGTGTGTGTGTTCTAACTTCCCAAAATAAGTGGCAATCTCTGCCAAAATTGCTTTCAGGTAATTCTTTACTAGTCGCCTTGTGTAACGAAGCAGCAACTGTGCTACTAACTATTAGTGCAGGGTTGAAGCTCTTTTCATAGATTATTTATAGTACACTTTTACCACATGAAGGAAAGAATACAAAATTCAATCTTTGGAACTCTTAATGTATTGACATGAAAATGCATATATATTTTTATACAAAAGGTTCTTCTGTGAAATATATCTGTCCTAGACTGAAATTTAAGGCTTATTTTCTTTCATTTTTATTTATTTTTTATTTTTATTTTTGAGTCACTGAGGACAGCTCCATAAATAGTATGTAAACATATAAATATATATGTATACATATTTTTATATAGCTACAATCACTTAAAAAAAGTAATATCAACAAAACAAATCAAATATATAATGAAATCAAACATATGCATAGAAACACACACAAGATATTGAAATTAAATTAACAACCCACTTTTCTATATATTTTTTTAACAGATAACCTAAAAAAGTAAATAAATAAAAATATACATCTCAAAAATTATTTACACATGTTTTCAACATCAAAATAAATCCATTTAGCAACATAATAAGTAATTATTTTAAAATTCATCTCAACATCTTGCATTCTGTATTTAAACAACAAAAAATAAATATTACTGTAGCTGTTACTATGCAGAAACAGTATGAAATGCCTGTGGAGAAGCATTGAGAAATACAACTATTAACACACACACACACACACACACACACACACACACACATTCATTCATTCAGAACTAATTTTCATATCATATTTAATAGCCAGTTTCCAAATTGTTTTACCTGTGCCATTTCAAATTATAGAAGATCACAATTAAAGAAAAGAAAATGTGCAAAATCACTCAGTTTGAGACTATGTAACATTAGAAAGGATCATGAATCAAAACTGGAACATTTTCCAACAGAATGAAGAGATCCAGTTGTCCCATACTTTCTATACGACATAAAATTATCTACTACCAATAACTATTTTCACACAATATAACTAACTGAAAGTAATATCTGTTCTAATGCACAAGTACAAGAAAACATTAATTCATTTAAGATTGAGTTTGTATGGTAATAAAATTTTCTCTCCAAAATAAGGAAACAAAGACTGCTCATTTCATGTTTTAACTAAACTTTTTATTTAATTAATTTTTTATATTTTATTTAACAAACAAATAAAGCATTCTTTTTCAAATTTATTATTATTATTATCATTATCATTATCATTATTTTAATTTATTTTATTTATTAATTTTATCATACTTTATGAAACTAAGATGTGCAAGATATTCTCACTATTCTTATTGCATACTTTGTGCCTGAATAAATTAAGTGCCTTAAATATAAGGTAGTGCCAAATAAATATATTTTAGTTTTATTTCTGCCACAGTGGTAGATCTTCTAGTTTGTTTGTGCTTATTAGCCAAATAATAACCAAATCACTAATCAGGTGGTTTTTTTTAAATATATTACTTACACAAAAGATTTTTTTTTTTTTTTTTTTTTTTTTTTAAAGTTTTTTTTTTCTTCATTCCATTAATAAATTTTATAATACAAATTTGAAGATTAAACAATACATATTTTCCCTGACCTGAAAAATGTTCTGATCTAATCTGAATGTTGTTCATAACTTGTCATTAAATACATGCATACACCAAATGTCCATTAAAACATATGTTAATATAAACTATTATACAAAGAGCATATCAACAGCATATCAGAGGGAGGTCTCAAGATACTCTATATCATGTACAGTGTTTATATATCAGATGCATGCAATATTATACAAAATCTCACAATATTATGCATAATATTATGCATAATGTCATGTAATATGTTGATTCTTGGTGGATTTTTCTTTCTAGTGAGTCACCCATACATACAAAAATGTCTAGATGTAACAATGGTACTTACTGCTATGTAAATTATTTTTTTTTAAAGTTTGATTCTAATTTACTAGTGCATGAAATAAAACAGACAAAAACTGGACTGACAGTCTTAAAAACAACTTTAAATATAATGAATGTTCATTTTTATTATATTTTTCAATATATATATATATATATACACATATATACACATACACACACACACACACATAAAGTTTAGTAGCTCTAATTCTGGCATTTTAAAATATAAAGATGTCATGGACATAAAACGCAAATGTAATAGTCTGTGTGACAGAAAGTATATATCAACTAAAATAATATCACTAACCATTTTAACACGTTATTCAAATATAACAGTACAAAAAAATATATATGTATATTATATGACCCTGTTATTTTTGACTCAACATGTAGCTGACAAGAACTGATTCAGATGCTACATGAACCAAATAAAATGACACTGTTCATATCCATATCCAAATTTTATTACTAAAATTTTATATTAAATATTTCTCACACCTGGTTCCACCAGCACTACTTCCAGCAGATTCACACAAAGCTAATCAGTCATTTACCCAAAACTTTGTACTTCTCAACATGTGGCTATTTATTAACTGAAAATCCACTCCAATAACACAGTCTTTCAATAACAATACATACTACAAATTAAAATTCTATTTATCTAGCTCAGACAGTACTTGTGTGTGCAGGTAAAATGTAATTCTACACATTTATGCAGTGAATATAGAGGAATTGACCCCCACCCCACTTTAGTTTTCTTTTTTCTTTTAAAAAAAAACATTTGGAAATTCAAATAAAATTTACAGGTGTTTATATACAGCTTTTGTACTTTAAATCTCAATCATCTCATACTTTAGGATAGAAAGAAAGAAACAATAAAAGTGGCTTTATGTTCAATAAGACATAAATCTAATAATCATTGACAAGCTGAGAAGTAATCCTCAGAAATTTTTGTTCTTAATGTTCTAACGCAAAATACAAATAAGAATACATTTTCTTTTCAAACTGACTGAATTTTATTATTTACAGGCAAATCAAAGGTGAAAATTTACAAAAAAAAAAAAAAAAAATGGATCAACTCTATTCACTAGCTTTCAGACAAATGTTTCTGCCAGCAAAAGAAATATTCATTATTGCAGATAAATGTGATCTGAAAATTAATTGATTATAAACATAATGCTAAAAAAAAAAATATATATATATTTTTCACAAATTGTGTTCTATGTGTTTAAAAGCAAATTTTATAAGTGACACAGTAAAACAATTTTATCTTCCTGAGCACAAAAATAATATAATCTGAGGAAACAAGAGGCCCATGTGAAGGTTAATATAGTTTTAGTTATTCTAAAAAAATTAAAAATAAATTATTATATCTTAAGTAATCTACAAAAATGAATTGGTGGTTGGGGAAGAGAATGGATATTATTTATTTATTTTGTTTGTTTTTCTGTTAAAAATCACTATAAAATCTGAAAAATTATAAAATGCATAAAAATGTGTCATCAGAAAAAAAATTAATAGTCTGAATAAATTTAGGATACTCTGTAATACAAAATGAAAGAAATACATAAAAAGTGACTAACCAATATACAGGGTATCCCAAAAGTAACCGAATCGCAAACTTAAATAAAATTAGATATTAAAAATAACAAATTTAATTCCATCTTTTATGTCATTTTATGTTATCTTTTGTACTATTCATTTACTTCTGTCAGTAGTATCGCAAACTTAAATAAAATTAGATATTAAAAATAACAAATTTAATTCCATCTTTTATGTCATTTTATGTTATCTTTTGTACTATTCATTTACTTCTGTCAGTAGTAGTCTCTGGAATGATTTTTGTTACCTGAATATAGTGATCGAGACTTCTGTTTTAGTGCGCGCTACTGGATTCTCCATGGTTTGACTTGAAATGGTACCCGCACTCTTAAAAATGCAGCGAAGAACTTTAGATTTAAACGAACGTATCTTCGTTATTAAGAATCACTATGCAATGAACATTTGTAAATACTAAATATACAGATTAAATATTTAATATCTAATTTTATTTAAGTTTGCAGTTCGGTTACTTTTGGGACACCCTGTAGATACATAAACACATATAATTATTCTCTCTCTCCCATTTTATTCTTGCAAGTATCCATATACAGTACTTTTTTGCAAATATATGTATTAGATTATATAAATTTATCAAATACAATTTTTTTGAAGGGGATGGATTTAGTAAATAAACATTTATCAGATCAAAAAGCATTTACCTTGGAGCTTTTAATCAGAAAAATGTTTTCTACCCTGCTGAAAATATACCCTGCTTATATATGTATATATAATTATGTGTCTGATAGTATTCTAATATAGGTCAGGCATAGTTAGATTTATTTAAACCCAGCCAGGTTTATGATATAAATAGTCAACATATATAGTTACTTTAATAATATGAAAGACAAATTTAAAACTACACCACATGATTGTTCAAATAATGTTTAAAAAATAAAGCAGTCGAGCTGAACAAAGTGATAAAATTTCAGTGTGTGTGTGTGTGTGTGTGTGTGTGTGTGTCCATTAAATACAGCTAACAACACAAATCTTAAAAATGACTATCAAAACACAATTTTGGTCTCACATATACTGGGATTTATATGGGTTTTTTCCAAAGGAAGGCCACTCACATAAATTTAATGTTGCATTTTTGTATGCAAAATATTTATTCCAAAATCAAATGCAATATAATTAATATTAACTGTTTTTATATTTTTCTTAGTTACAAGCTTTCTTTTAACCTCAACAGACCTGCCACATTTTTAACATTAACCAACTGGCTTTCCAAATTAATTATATGTCTCTTTTAAAAAGGTCCTAGGTGATCAATTTAAAAAATTTGAGTCTATTTCATAAAACTAATTTTGAGAAGCTTACTTAAACTCTCATGCAAAGAACATCAGTCTGCAGCAGTGATGCACACTGGAAAAATATTATAACTTTTTTTTTTCTTTTCATTATTTTAAGTATCTTATCAATAAACAATATATGATGATGTTATTTTATATAATCAAATTTTCTAAGAAACTGATAATAGCATTTTGCCTTCAAAAGGCAACAGCATTCTGTTTTTTCACTGGATATAAATAAATGTTGATTCATAAAACTGAACAATTACTTGTACAAAAAGGTGTATTTGAAATGATTTATCTTGCTTGAAACATGTTTGAAGTGCATGTAACATGCTAAAGGTTTTCCCAAAGGTTCACTATAAGTGCCAGTGTTACCCAACTAACATAAAAATGACAAACACTAGCTAACCAGCATGAGTAATGGCTGCCATTTGTTTTTTCTTTTGTAACAACATGGCTATTATTACAGGGTTATCCTGTGTGTGCCTCTGTTGGTACACATTTATACATTTTCACCTGCTGATTTATGAGTTTAGCAAATACAAATATGCACTCAAGTATAATAAAAGTATACCTATAAAAGAATATCAAAGCTCTAATAATTTCAGAGCATTACATTTTTTATCATTAATAGGAATTTTACTTTTTAATATCCTGTCAAATGCTGCATTGATTAAAACAAGGTTTAGAAAGCAATTCCATCCTTTTTGATTTTTTTTAATGTTAAATGTTACATAGCCTTGTTTAGTTTTGTATACATTTATATAAGTAGTAATAGTAGGGATTAACATTACATTAAACTCAAACCAAAACTCCAACTTTAATAAAATAATAATATAAATTTTGTGCAATGAAATCTTTTCTAATAACTGGATTAATCTGTTTGAAATCCAATAACTAGCCTATAAAGAAAACAATATAATAATAATAATAATAATAATAATAATAATAATATACATTTTTAATATCTCATTCTACTTGGTATGTACATTAAAGATATATCATTTTTTTAAATATAATAATTACACAGTTTAATAGTATAAAATGGAGAGAATTTATAACTTCAAAGGAATTAATTTGTAATGAAAACATATGTGACACAGAAGATGCTTTTTTCTAGATTAACTGTATCCTTTTGTTTTACTAGTTGTTAATAATACAAATATTTATTTACAACCTATTAATTAAATATTTTTGGAAATACTGAGTTTGCTTTTTCCACAAGCAGAATTAAAAACAATATAAGAGATATTTCAAGACCTTGTTAATAATTATAGATACTACTTATATGTATATACACTGTCAAAGTTGTTTGTGGCATCGTCTAATCATGCTGCTGCCTATTATTATATTAACGTCTAATATTTATAAAAAATATATTTAAAAAAACCATTTCTCAGGTAAAAGAACCATCTGTTTCACTGTTAGCATATTCACTGCCATGTATATCTGAAAACACACTTCTTAACTAGTTACACATTTTCATCTATAAAATTCTAACATATCCTGCTGCATGGCGAGCATGGCATTAACTCCAACACACTTTAACAAAATAATAATAAAGAACTTTAAGATTGTTAAATTCTAATGAAGCTAGTACAGAACATTAATGATGTCAGAAAAAAAACATCAGTCTTTATGGGTTCTCATTCTGGTTATTTTTTATCTATATTATTTAACAAGTATCCATTTCTCTCTTAAATCATCATTATACAACTGATATTTAATATTAATTTTTTTTTATGTCAAAAACATATTTTCATTCTGTAGAATAAAGAATCATTAAAGAAAAGCAACTGAATAAAAATAAATAACTAGATTAAGAAATATAAAGTTAATAATAATGCTAGTAAACCCTTTCGTGCTTATAAAAATATTAATACAACTATTTTATTTGTAATAATATAAAATTATAATAAATATTTAGTAATTAAAAATTATATTGTAGAAGAACTCTACAAGAAATATATAATTTAAAATTAATTAACTGTCCTTCATATCCACGTAGAAACCCTAAATATGATGATATAAGGGGTGTTCTGTTGTATTCAGAACTAAGTAAGTGAAAACTGTACTGTTTTTAAAATCACAGATTACATTTATATTGTGGTTTTTTACATTCAGCAGACAGAATTTCTGATTATCAACAGAAAATAACTTTCAGCTTTTGTCTGCCAAACATTTAATAGCACTGTATTTTTGAGTTTATTAAAACTGACATATAATAATTTTATCTTGCTTTTAATGTTTCTTAAATGTTTCTACACAATCCAAGTATTCTGACAAACAAAACATTATGGATAACTTGATTTAGAACAATAGCATGTATTTTAAAATATTTATCACTGCAATCAAATTCTAAGAATTCTTTGATGAAGGAGAAAAAACTGGGTTGAATGCAAAAGACATCACCTACTGAATATAAATATCAAGATGTCAAAGTTTCAGTGTTACATTCCCAGTATCACAAGATTTCAAATCTGTACCATTAAGAGGTAGGTATGTACAATGGTCTTTTTGCATTTATAAATATACATTATTTGAAAGTTGTCAAAATAATTTGAGTTCATCTTTAAGTCTAGAACTTGTCATTTCTGTTCATTAGTCATCATTTCAAAGACGTTAATAATTATAATAATAATAGAAATTACCTTCTACGTCATCCCCTAGGGTTACTTCATATTCATCATGCAAAAACTGGTATGTGGGATCAGAGATATGTACCATTCCAGGTTTTCCAGTGGATTCCATTATGTTAGCCAGAGTGACATCATTAGACCAGACGTCAAATTTGAACCGCCTTGTGCCTACAATTCCACAAAGTACTGTCCCTGTGTGAACACCAACACGCATATTCACTGATTCATTATTCTCATAATCAAACTCTTTGATGGCCTTGATCATGCCCAACCCCATTTCCACACAGCATTTTGCATGGTCTTCTCTTTGCTCTGGACAACCACAGACACAGTAGTAGCAGTCTCCCAGTGTACTGATCTTTTCACATCCTGACAAGGTACACAGTTTGTCAAATCTTCCAAATAAATCATTAAGGAGGCCTACTAAATGTTCTGCTGTTTTGTTAGAACTCATCTTTGTGAAGCCAACAATGTCTGCAAACAGAATGCTCACATTGCTCATTTTGTTCATGTTGAAAGGTCTAAATATAATCTCTCCCTTGGCTCTCTTGCCCTTACGTTTTTTCCTGCCATCTGCTAATTCATCATTGTTTTCGTCCTTATCTTCTCGGGTCCGCATGACATCAGCTGCAACAGACGGTGGCATCAAAGAGTGGATCATTTTTTCTTTTAGCTGTTTTTCCACCTGAAGGTCTCTCCTGGCAATTGCAGACTGACCAATCTTCCAAAATGTACTTCTTCTTCTGACCTGAGACATTGTAAAGACATGGATACCAATCAAATGGATGCATAGGTGCAGCAAAACCTTTGCAACAATAACATAATATGTATTTAAGTCTACATCTTTCAATGTTTGGATATGAAGAATAACCTCATACACAATTGAAAATGCTAATCCACTTATCACTGCAGCAAACAAAGGCATTGGAACAAAAGTATAAATCAAAATTAAAATTTCAACTGTTCCTGCAAATGTTGCTATAGTTGATAGTTTAGCATTTGTAAATGCAAATGATCCTAATATCATACCTGTAAGAACTACTATAAACACTACAGATGTTGCAAGGTAGAATTTTTCATAAAAGGGTGTCTTTGTAAACCCAATTATCACAAGTGTTACCACTAATAAAACTCCAGTTCCAGAAGTATAATATTCCCAGTAGACGCTTTGTATGCAAGAGAAAAATATTATCCATGCTATGCAAGCAATGGCAATGTAAGCCAAAGTGTACTGAAAACGTCTTCTGGTCTGAGGAAAATAACTTTTCCATAACTGATCTTCCAAGATCTTGGAATCAAACTTTGGGTCCCACCAACTTTTCGACGCACGCTCGAAGAGTACGGGACATTTTCGGGATGATTCATTTTCAGGTTTGAAAGCAACTTTAGCAGAGCAATTAAGCAACTCAACATCTGCAGATTCGGTGTCCTTTGAGGCATTAAATCGGACCGCACTGTTGTGAGTGTGTGTATCTTCTGTGTTCGCCATCTTGAATCTCGAGTAGTTTTCTTCCTTGTCTTGATATGAAATTCCTGTGTTACCGCTTCTTTCGTGTAACCATATGACTTAGCAGCTTTTCGTGCACGTACGGCTGTCAATTCCACCTTCCCACAGTCAAGCTCCGTTCCCACAAAACAGACGAACTTGCAAGTAAGCAATCAGCGGTATGTCAAAACCCGTTACAAACTCACCGACACCGTCGAAGGTCGCATGCATATCTTTCTATCGCTATTTTGCTCTGGAAGCCACTATCGAAATATTCAACAATAAAAGCATTGTAGCGATCTTGGAAACTAACTGCCTTGTTATACAAAGGCAGGCGATACCCATGACATTATGTGTGTCGCTATCGAGCTAAAGTAAATCGGCTTATAATAACCGGCAACTACCATTGACGCAGTGGTTGTTTGGAGCTGTTCCGTTTGTGATTTACCCGCCTTCGAATAACGAATTCGGCTGTTGAGAGAATTACTCTCACTCCTACATGAAATCCGCGGCAAATCAGATTCGATTATCGTAGTTTCAGGATGGTAATAATTAGTACTGAGTCTCTAGCTGCTAACATTATATTAAATCAATGGGCTTGAACAATAAATTGATGGGGAACACAATGTTACGAATTATAAATGAACGGTCTGCATTTTAGGTTCTTCCTATTTAGTCATTATTCGTTTCATATTTTTTAGCATTATTTTATATATATATATTTATTTTCTTCTTTACGTAATTTAGTAAGATAATTATCTAGAAAAAGCACAATACAAATTTTTATTTCTTTTCTTTAATCTTTTTTTTTCTTTTGTTTATCTTTTTAAAAATAAAAGATCAGAACATGTTTTTGTTTGAAAAAAAATAATAATTGAATACTGATACATTATCATAATTCTGTTATTTAAAAGTTACTTTTAGCTATCATTACAGTTTAATAAATATTACTATGGCACAAAATTAATTTTCTAGCTATAGTTTTATTCATTACTTATCATAAGGAATATTAATGTTGTTGTCGGTTGGTTGGATGTTATTTATTTATATTTCTAAAGCAAAATGTATTCATTATTTTATTTATTAAATTTAACAAGCAAAAACAACGAACATCTTACTTTGTAATAGAAAGTAGATTTTAATATTTATTTTTCCTGTGGTTTTCATCCATTTTTGTTTTCTTCTTTTAATTTTTATTAATACTTTTAAATATTATTTCCTTATAAATTTTCGAGAAACAGAAACAATTGCAAAATTGACAAAATAATTCACTTTTAAACGTAATAATTCTTAAATTTTCTTAGTGTTGAATTGTGTGTGTGTGTGTGTGTGTGTGTGTGTGTGTTGTGTGTGATTTTGTTTTCTTTTTGTTCTTTTGATTTGTTTGTTATTTTGTCAAGAAAAAAGTATATGGTTCTACTTATATTATAAGAACAACCAACATCATTACAATAATCACTACAATTACTACCACCACCACCACCACTACTACTACTACTACTACTATACTACTACTACTTTTAGCAGCAGCAATTAAATTCGTCAAAGTGGTAAAATAAAAAAATAAAAAAATAAAATGTTCTCCCTTCATTCGCTATTTTCATAAATCTTTTTTAAAATTTCCAAAACTTTTTTGGGGGTGTGTTAAATAATTAATTTATGTTTTGTTGCTAGTTCATTACGATTTTGATTGATGTTAAATGTTCATTGCTTTACTCTGAGTCGATGAGCTCTCTCTCTCTCTCTCTCTCTCTCTCTCTCTCTCTCTCTCTCTCTCTCTCTCTCTCTTAATTTGTACTTTTTATTATTATTGCTACTGTTTTTTTGTTTGGTGTTTTATTTATTTATTGTAGTTGTCATTGTCAACATCATCATCATTATCATATCGTTGTTAACAGAACGAAATGGAGATAAAGGTGAAATCTCTATCTACCTATCTATCTATATCTATATCTATATATCTATATATATCAACATCTCTCTACCTAACTCATTTCATAAGGATGAATTGACACGATAATCAATAAAACTACACGATCCCGCTCCGGTACTTTTTGGATTAACTTTTCGTGTTGCTGCCATGTTACCGTGACGTCATAAACACTGTTTAGCAATTTTATGTTTATATATCAATTTTATTTTATAATTTTTATTTTATTTTAGGTGTGTTACGTTACATTTTGTAATCTTATTTTGTAGTTTATGTTTTGTAAAATGAATGAAAACAGTTAAAAATAAAGGTATGTTGCTTACATAAAAAATATTTGTTTTCTGACTTCCAAAAGGAAATGTATCTTGATGATTATATCTCATTCGATCTTTTTTCTTTTCTTTTTCTTTTTCTTTTTCTCTTTTTTCTTTATTTATTTTTTAAATTATCGTTTTGATCATTTTTACCTATTTTCTAATAATATCATTTTAATTATTTCAGATTTTTGCAATACATTTTATTCACAAATTGATCAGGTAGGTGTGTTTTATTACTTACTTATTTACTTAGTCATTAATTTATTTACTTATTTTTAATTTATTTTATTATTATTATTATTATTATTATTATTATTACCTTCGTGTGTATTTTGTCTTCCTGATGTTTTATTCTAATATTTTTATTACATCTATACTTTATTAGCAAAACCTTAAATAAATAAACACACAAAAAAACAAAACCTATATGGAATAATAAAACCAAACCCACACACACACACACACACACACACACACACACACACACACACACACAATAAAAACTTGGAATTAGTTCAGCTGATATTCACTGATTAAATTTCCACTTGTATACGAGTGGTTAAATCAGCCTAATTAGAATGATAAATTAAATCAATATTAAATAAATAAATAATCGTTTGTAGAAAAAAAAAATCAATTTCTGGATCAGGGAAATTTTTATGAGACTGCAAATAAATGAATAGTGGTTCATTACATTTTAGATGCTAAATGTAAAAAGTTTAAAAAGTTTATTCATTCATTTAATTACTTATTCATGGTTAAGCTTGCTTGAAAGAAGGAAGACATTCCATGGACTAATCATTGTGACTGATAGCAATCCTTTTCACACACACACACGCACACACACATGGACGTTCGGACTATAGCATTCATAAAACAAGTCTGACCTTAAACTGGAGTACTAACTGATCAAACTACTAAACTGCAAAATTGAAACAGTTATGTTAGGTCCGAAATATAAAACGAATATATTTGAAACTTTCAAACATTCTTATGGGAAATAATTTGTGTTATAATGAACAAAAAAATCTATTATTTTCTGTATTTTTTTTTTTTTTTTTTTTTTTTAAATTTGTCACAATAATAACACAAATTTTCAGTAAAACAAGGTACTTTTTGACTGCAGGCATTTCCAAATTCTTCATAATGCAATTTCCCTTAAAAAAAAAATTACTGTTTTACATATTAAACAGATTACATTTGTCAAAATATTTATTTTCAGTTTCCGTTTGCCAAGTAATTAGAAAATAAAATTTGTTAACTTATAATTTAGTGCCAAAATCTGTTAAAGAAATTCTTTTTCTTAAGCCGTGCAGATTTACCAATCCTCTGATGAACCAGAAGGCAACAACCTTGAAATTCTGTAGTCAGTTCTGCGCCAAAGAAAATAACAGGGAACCTAAAACTCTGGCAAATTCCACACTCTTCGGAGGACCTGTCGATTTTTGCTTCAAAGATGGCGACAAAATAAACAACACAGAACCGAGAAATGTAGTGGATTCCATTCACTCGATAGGAAATGCTGACTTCTGCATGCCGAGAAAAAATGCTGATTTCTGCGCATCGGTAGGAAACGCCGAGTTCTGCATGCAAAAGAGCGATATACAAACTAGAAACTTGATGGATTCTAATTTTGCTATGTCAAACGGAATCGCAAACTTCTGCACGCAAGAAGTCAGCAAAACGAGCAATACAGAATTTAGAAATACGGCTGATGGCATTCGTTCTGAAACTAATGTAAACTTCTGCGTGCAGAAGGGTGTCGGAGAAACTAGAAATGCATCAGATTCTCAGCTATCGAGAGGAACCCTTAGAGTGAGCGTGCAAAAAGCAGACACAGAACCAAGAAAAATTATAGAGACCTTTCTTTCTGAAGGAAACGCTAGCTTCTATACACAAAACGGTGACAAAAGATGCAGTTCTGATCCTAGAAATATAGAAGATTACCCGAAATGTTCCCTCTACAGTCCTGTGGCCGACTCCAGAATCAGTCACAGTGCTGCTCACAAATCTACTCAGCCAGAAGCGTCAGACACTTCGACGTGGCCAGAATTTACATCTGAAGAAACTGGTCTTATTGAAAATGTGGAATGGTTAGGTGGTATAAACGGCAGTTTTGGAGGCAGATCAGTTTTAAAAAGAGCTCTCAAAGGTTTCAACAAAATTCTTAAGGGCAATGTCAAATTATTCGAATAGATGTTTGTAGAAAAAATTAAAATATTTTTAAAAGTAATTATGATGTTAATGGTTTATTATAATATTAATACCGATCATAATCACACACTGATAAAAACAAAATTCAAATACACAACATGTATGTGAGAATGCGTGTGTATATATATCAATATATCTGTTTCAGTCTTAAATCTATCATATATATCATTCTGTCACTCAGTCGATATATCTATATGTATGTTGGTGTGTAAAAGGTCTTCATGTAAGGTCTCTATTTTCGAACAGTGAAGGTCTTAGGTTACAAGAGATTTTCTTTACCCAAGTAAATATAAACGAATGAATGTTAATAAAAATATTTATTATACATATAAAAACGGGGTTTTTTGATTTTGTGGGTAAACTATACTCCTTTTGCAATGTTTGTGTTATCATTCTGTTGTAGTATAATGTAAGGATGGGCATATGTAAAGTGTTACATGATAATGTATCTCGTTCTTTTTCTTCATTTTGTTTCCATTGTATGGTAAAAGATTTACAGTAATTTCTGTTCCCGGCAGAGGAATTAGTAACATCATATTAAACTTCTTCATTTATTTTAAATTCACTATCACCTATTATATCAAAAAATATTTTTTATCTCTCTCTCTCTCTCTCTCTCTCTCTCTCTCTCTCTCTCTCTCTCTCTCTCTTATTTTTTTTTTAAATATATGATTTAAACGAAATGACAAAACCACAAATCCGCAAAAAAGTATTTTTCGTAAAATAGCTGTGAGTGTCCAATCTCAGCAGTGTGTATGGCCTCTTCTAGATGTCTGTTGATGCGTATGAAAGATGATGACGCCGGATGAGGGACCCACCAAACTGAGACGATTATCAGATTAGTGTTCTTGCACGTCGAACACATCTTGCAAGGAACTGGGGTCTGAGACGCAGTTCAAGCTGTAATTATTTCGCTGACAAATACATAATGGCCAGAACATTTATTCAAATGTTGAGCAAACGCGTTCAGCTGTCCGATTAGGAATTTCATTAAAAAAGACAGATCGTATCTTACATACATATATATATTTTATTTTATTTTTGTTATTATTGTTTATATCAAAACTTTTTTATATACAAAAGCAAGAATTTAACTCTGTAAATATATTCATCACTCAAAAAAAAAAAAAAAAAAAAAAAAAAAATTAAATTAAAATTAAAAAAAAAAAAAAAAAAGAAAGAAAGAAAAAAGAAAAACTCACCAATAAACATGTTTAACTGTTTCGTTTTACACATCACCTTAAGTTTATCTTTATGAGTGCTCGCTGAATCTAATAGTTTCCGTAATCGACTTGAGTTTGTATCATTATGGTAATATTTAATAATTTAATATTAGGACAATTTAAATAAATTTCCATAGGAGGAATTTTAATTTTAATTTAAAATTTTAAATTTTAAATTTTTATTTATATTTTTTAATTTTTTTAATTCCCTTTTTCCCACACAATATATAATGAAAGTAAAAAAAAAAAAAAAAATAATAAAAAAAAATAAAAAACCAAAACAACAATAAACTTTTTATTAGTAGTAATAATTGTAGTAGTAGTTGCAGTAGTAGTAGTAGTAGCATTAGATGCTAATTTACTGTCCGGCCAGTGGAGTACGGTTGGTTCATCGAAGACAATAGTTAGTATGTTCCTGTGAGGTATAAACCATTCCTTATTGCTAATCGAAGAAAGAGTAGTCCCTTCTAATGATCCGTTTTGAAAGATATATATACTGATATATATGTATGTATGTATGTAATATATTTATAAATGTGTGTCGTTGTATAATGTATGTGTGTGTGTCTTTCTTTCTATCAGGTTATCTCTCACATACATAAGCACATATATTCAGGTCACTTTCTCCCTCTTTTCTGCTAATAGCACACAAGCTAACAATACCCTCCAAAATGCTGTGGTTTATGTAACCTTTGTCCTAACTAACATTAACAGCGATTAAGCTGTGCTCCCCTCTTAAAATGGATAACTCAAACTAGCTCGATTCTAAGCTTCGAACTTATCACCTACTCGACTTGACTTAACTATCATAACGACTGCGTAACATATACCAAACAAGCTGCTTCGAGCAAGCGTCATCATGTAATAGGTGGAAAACACTGTCAACAACATTCTGCAACTCATTCTGCATGCCAGGCAGGATATCAAGACTAGCTATTGATTCGAAAAGAACAATTTACATTGCGGAATTACAAGTCAAATGTCAAACGGTGACAGTGGTTAGAATCTAAGAAGGAAAACGTGATGGAAATAAGCCGCTAGAGACTTCTGATCACTTCGAATTTTGGTTCTTAGTGAAGGATACAAACATGGCTCAAAGTCGAAGCGTGTTTTTGTGGCAGCTGTAGAACGAATGCTTATAATTACTACTAAAACAAAAGTACTAGTTAAAATAAACTCAGTTTAATTGCAATTTATAACTGTCGCCAAAGTAAGAGCAAAACATAATTCTCTCTCTCTCTCTCTCTCTCTCTCTCTCTCTCTCTCTCTCTCTCTCTCTCTCTCTCTCTCTCATGGATATAATGTTTATTACCATATGATGATGTTCTTGTTCTGTTTTAACTTTCTTGTTCTTTAAATTACATTTAAATTTAAACGTCACTACATTTAAATAAATCGCCAGGTATTTCGATTTTATCATCAACGTAATTTTGACAATACGCTGTTTCTTCAGGATCCAATTAAAGGATAAAAGGTTAGCGTTCATTCTTACCCGGTACGTGTCATCGCGCAAGATCTGGCAAAATCGTTGAGATTTCATTGTTAACTTGCAGATGCTGTTTCCATCATAAAGTGCCTTTTTATTACATTAATTATCTTTAAAGCCGTTTTTATTACGTCTTTGGGATTCGACAGGGCCGAAATTCAAGATTATGAGCGAATAGTCACGAACACAAGCTTTTATAATAAACGCCGTGGTCTTTCACAAAGCAGCGCAGTCACGCTAAATTAATTAGGCCATGATTAATCAGGTCATCATTTTTTCAGTGATTTTATCACAAATTTAGTTATTACTGCCTAAGCAGAGCAGTTACTAAACTCTTGACTAATGGAGAGATGGGAATAAACGAAGGAAGAAAAGGTGTGAAACCAACAACGATTAAATTAATTTAAAAACGATTACCCAACACAAACAAATATAAAGAAAACAAATCACTGGCTGTTATATTGGATGTTAATAATTTGTTCTCTGTAAGTAAATTAATGATTAACCCCAATGAATATTACTGTAATTACAATTAAATCCTTAAATAAAAGTCGTTAACCTTTTCAAAAGAAGTGCACAATATCGAGAAGCCATTACGGCTGAAAAAGGGTTCACCATGTATCTTCTGACAAATATGTCTTTTATAATGTGATTGTTTCATTACGTAATGCACTGAATATTAGTATCTATTGACAGAGCTCTCATTGTCGTTGTTTATTTATATTCAGAATAAATGAACGAATAAATAATTAACTGTTAAGAAAGACGTAGCACTACATGAACTCAGATCTTCTAACAAACTAACTTCTCTTGACCGTACAAGTTAAATTTGTTAGTCATGTTGAAAGATTCCCTGACACTCGGCGTTTGTATTGTAGATCTCTACATTTGTGTGTATGTATGTGTGTGTGTATGTATGTATGTATGTATGTATGTATGTATGTATGTATGTATGTATGTACGTATGTATGTGTGTGTGTTTATATATATATATATGTATGTATGTATATGAATGTGCGTATATAATATTGGTGCAAGCACGCGTGACTTGTGCGAACTATGGCATATTTACTACCCATGTTTTGCTTATACTAGAGGGTTTTCCACAAATTCAATATTCTTATGTACATTTTCACTGGTTAATCGGAAAAACTATCACGACCTTTTGCAAATGTTATGTGGAGAAATAAACAAAACCAAAAAAAAAAAAAAAAAAAAAAAAACCAAAAACAAATAGATAAATAAAAAACGATAACCGGAGATCAAACAACGTGTTGTAAAATTAATATTCTCCATTCCATTATATATGCAATAAATAACAAAAATAATAGGCGGAATATGCAACACTGTACGACAGTGGCTATCAGAATGGGAAATTAGTCATAATGAACGATCATAAATTTGTAATCAGCCTTCCATCAATTTGATACGAATCTGCTTGGGTTTAGCAAAGAAAAAAAATCAATATAGTCGAAGAATTATGTTTTTATCTGTCTCCTTAAAATGATTGCATACAGTACATTTAATTATCTTCAGTGGGGCAACACTGTGCGGATTATTCAAGAACGTCCTTGCACACAGAGCGAAACGAAAGTTATTGATGAAAGTATAATTGTTGAAATGCAACTCTTCAGTTACGTTTTTAATGATGTATAGTGTTTCTTTGTGGTGTTTTTATTGCACAAAACGCTCTTTCGTGATTCAGCGAATAAATTGTTTATAATTTAATATTAGTTTAAAAATACACATTTACAAGTTTGACTCAAATTTATTCAGCTTTATAAGCATAATGGATAAAAAAAAAAAAAATTATATATACATACATGTACATTAAAACCATTCTATATATAATATTATATTCACACTTTAATGCATAATGTTGAAGCTGTAGTTTAGTACTTTTTAACTATTCTGTTTTTGTTTTTAAAAACAGAGATAAATTTTCTAACTCACTAATATCTGGGAATAGAAAAATAAATCACATAAGACTGAAAATTAATATTTTTAAAATAGTGAAAGAACATTACAATAGTAAACAATATCTATTTTCAAAGAACGAACAAAAACACATTAAAAAAAAAATATATAAATTTAGATTATTTATTCTGCGTAATGA
Source organism: Chrysomallon squamiferum (assembly GCA_012295275.1). NCBI lineage: Eukaryota > Metazoa > Mollusca > Gastropoda > Neomphalida > Peltospiridae > Chrysomallon > Chrysomallon squamiferum. Next base: position 19,022,207 of record CM022670.1, read on the forward strand.
AAAGAAATCGTTTAGCTGAAACCTTTTTTCATTTCTTCTATTTATTATTATTATGATTATTATTTATTATTTTTCGACATTTTCATACGTATCCTTTGAATGTAGATGTTATACCTATTCTTTAATATATTACATATCCTAAGAGGAAGTGAATAATAGGTATTTTGTATCGCTTAAACACATATATGTATCTATCATACGTGTGAAAAATATTCATTATTAGCATTATGTATGTAACAGATACCATTTGCTGGTGGGTATAAAAAGCTCCCCCCTCTCTCTCTCTCTGTATGTCTGTATATTTGTTTTTTGTGTGTGTGAAATGAATATTTGGCAAGTAAAATACATGGCTAAATAAAACTTAGATGTGACTGATAACCAATATCCTTCCATAACACATTTATCAGATTATACACATATACTTTTTCAAGGCTTCAGGGAATATCCTTATTATTTAAAATTTAAAAATTAATGGATAGACCAGAAAACTGAGATATGTATTATATTTAGAGGGTGCTTTCATATGATTTTGTTGTCCTGCAATCAGTATCTGGAACCAACACACATAACACAACGTTATATATCAGAACCTCGAACTTGTACTACATGATGACAGTTTCATTATAACTGTTTAGAAATCTTGTAATACAGTTTAAATAAATGATATAACATATGTGTTACATAAATATGTAATGCCAATATCTAAAATATCTTGTAGTCAATACATAGAGATATCAATGAAGAAACTGATGTATTGATAGAAATAGTGGCACGACTTCCAAATTCAGAAAGGTACAAAGTAAATATAGCTTGGAATCCTTGTCTTTTTCACATCGACTCCATCGAGTTTCCTTAATTCTATCGAAACAGGGTAGCATTTGTTTAGGCCTTGTTTTTGAAAATAACTTGATGAAAATGATTAAAACCGAAGGCCCAATTTGTCCTAGAAGATACTCTATTAATGTTTTAGAAAATTAGTAAAAAAGATGAAGTGGCTCTGTACTAATTCACATTTAATTCAATGAAAAAGCTTCTGACAAAAGGCGACTGCAGTATTTATCAGCTTTAAATTTAGTGACTTAACCATACTATTAGCTCAGTTGTCTACCAGATTTAATGTCTTGCATCAGAAAGACAGGTCTAATCATTGCCACCAGAGCTGGTTCATTTGTAGCTTTTGTCCTTCCAATGCTGCTCTTAACTCGAGCCAATTCTCCGATGCTGAATGCTAGGTTTAATCCAAGACCACAGAGTTTATGGTTGAAACCGCTGACGAATCAATATTGTTTATGAATCATTACAAAACATATTTATTTATTTCTGTTCAGTGCTTGTGTGCATATGTAAAATTTTAATATTTTTTTAAATAAAGATTTATATCATGAACATTTGACTAAAAAATACATATTTGTCTGTTGTATTTCCTTGTTTTTTGTTTTTTATCTGAATTTTATTGTTTATTTGTTTGTCTATCTATCTATCTGCCTTTCTGTCTGTCTCTGTCTCTTTATTTTACTGTAAATTTATATATACATTATAATCTATCTTTCTCTCTCTGTCAGCTTTTGTATCTATTTATATTTTTATGTTATATTATCTTTCTGTATATTTGTCTTTAACTATTGATGTATCTCTCTCTCTCTCTCTCTCTCTCTCTCTCTCTCTCTCTCTCTCTCTCTCTCTCTCTCTCTCTCTTTTGTTTATTTTTGTTTCTGTTTACCAATTATCGATGCAGAACATTTTAACCAGTCATTCTCCAAATGCAAATGGTAATTTACAATGGACGATCGTGTAATTTTCTGATTAAAGACAACATTGGCATTCTGATTACCCGTGGTTGTTTTCGCTCGTTATTCATTAGTTAATGTCTACTGGTCTCCGTTAAAAATAGCCTCCTTATCGGCAAATTGTCACTGTGCTGATTAAATGCATGAAAGGCAGTTCAAATGAAGCATTGTGTTGTCATTACGCCCGATCAGAAACATTTCACTGCTGTTGAAGAAAATTAGTTCTGTGTACAGAGAGAATCAATGTGTCTTGTTAATATAAGCTGTACACTGCTTGTCCGTTCAGATGAAGACTTCATGTAGACATAATACTGTTTCTACAACCAAAAACCCCCAAAACGCCCCCAAAAGACACATATAGTGACATAGAGAAATAATAAGACATATACTGCGACAGATAAGAGAGAGAGAGAGAGAGAGAGAGAGAGAGAGAGAGAGAGAGAGAGAGAGAGAGAGAGAGAGAGAGAGAGAGAGAGAGAGAGAGAGAGAGAGAGAGAGAGAGAGAGAGAGAGAGAGAGAGAGAGAGAGAGAGAGAGAGAGAGACGTACAACAAAGAAGTCTCCACAGAAAGACGTTACTATGATTTTCTGTTTGTGGTAATTTGCATGGAGTTAATCTTAGTGTTTTCTTCTACAAAATTGGTCTGCCACACATAATGTGCTAGCAGTCCGATTACAATTACAACAATCATATAATGCAATGTAGTTCAATACAATATACGATACACAAACATATTATCTGTATTGTATTACCAAGCAATACAACATAATACAAATCTATACTGCACAATACACGATATAATGCGATTTATATTAATGCAGTATAATAAAATGTTTTAGTCTGCAGACTGACATCTTTGTTTTTCTTTTGCTTTATATTACCATAGATGCTATAGTTTGTGTTTGTTTGTGTGTGTGTGTGTGTGTGTGTGTGTGTGTGTGTGAAGACAGAGAGAGAGAGAGAGAGACAGACAGACAGACAGACAGCAATGCATTTTTTATAATCGATTTCAAAAAAAATTTAAGCCTTAATTATTAAAATATATATATATATATATATATAAACATACAAAATCAGAACACACATCCACATAAACATAATTTATTCTGCAACATTGAATTAATACACATACCATTTTCCTCATTCTGACAAATGTGACAATATTTTATTTTATTCCGTTTCACTGAGGTCCTTTTTTTTTTTTTTTTTTTTTTTTTTTTTTTAACGTAAAACGTATATATCAATATGTTATCAGCATCCATTTTTAATATATATATTTTTTGTTTTGTTTTTCTTTTTTCTACATAGCATTAGCATGTCATAACACATTTTTTCCTAGAGCGACATAAAATGATGCCGTGTTTGGATAACGACTAGTACGGATCGATGAGCCACTTATTTCAGAAATGCCACTAGATGTCGCTGCAAGTCGAATACGTCTGTTTGTTGTGTAAACTTTTGGTGCCTGTATTAAAACTGAATTCGGAACAGAAATTCGATGAATGTTACGCCATGGTTAATTATCTCAGTGTTATTCAGCTTGGTGGAAATAATTTTTTCATTATTAGACTGCGACAGCTTTCTAACTTTGGTTGTTTCAGAAAATATTGTTGTAGAATTATTTTTAAAAGAGAATGCTGATATGACGTCGTTGTTATATTATGAATGATAACAAGATATTTCTGTAAGGGTATATCATATTTCTTACTTGCTCTTTTCATTATTTCGTTTACTCTCTCTCTCTCTCTCTCTCTCTCTCTCTCTCTCTCTCTCTCTCTCTCTCTCTCTCTTTATTCGTTCTCTTTTATTTTCCTTCAATAAATATAATTTAAATAAATAAAAGGCATTTAGTTTTGAAAGGCATGCAAGAAAGAAATTATAATAACAACAATAAAAACAAAATCGTATTAAATACCACTATCACTACCACTAGTAATAATAACATCTGAGCTCATAATGTTTGTCTGATACAGCCCAACACAAAAATATGTTTCACAAAAATTATAAATGAAATCAAATTAAACCATGAAAATAAAAAGATAACAAAATAATAAATCAATAAAATAAAAAAAAAAAATCGAAAAAAAGAAAAAAGAGCTAAAAAACAAAACAAAAAACCCCAACAAACAAACAAAAACTAAACAAATAGAGTTAAAATCAACAAACAAACAAGAGAAATTGTTAATTTACTGAAATCAATCACCTTTTCTCATTTATTCTAGGGTCTATTACATTTACAGTTATCTTACTACAGAAGACATGTTACTATTATTATCTCTTTTACAAGATATTTCCAATTAAATTCAGTGAGGTCATTTTTGACAACCTACGAACCAGAGCGAAACAAGAAAAAGAAAATGGTGCCGTGGGACATCTCAATTAGGGTCGTCATCGGCGAAGGCCAGATTTTCAGAGACCCTTGAAAAGATCGTAATGATGCCCGCAAAGAGCCGAAAGCGTGAAGACAATTGTAATAAATTGTAATAAATGGGTAAATATATTAGTTTGGGTTATCTAGTGTCAAAATGGAATTATTGGTTAATCATGGTGTTTCATTTTGCTTTAACCCACAGTAATGACCGACTCTTGGATCGATGAAGGGTCATAGAGATCCAGATAAAGATGATACATTTCAAGCAGACCATCATTTTGAAAAGGTCTCAATGAACGCCATTTAATCCCATAGCGTCAGCATGTACTCATCCGTCTTTTTTTCAGCAAATTCTTCTATATATTTCTTTCTTTCATTTTTCTTTTCTTTTTTTTTTTTTCGTTCATTACTATTTTTTATATTTATTTATTCTGTAGAGAGATATAAATCGTAAGATCTGATTAATTTTGTACTGAACTTTTTGTATTTTTTATGTATTTTTTTAAAGTCTTTAATGCTGGTTATTGCGGTGCATAACGTGGAGGACATTTAAAAAAAAAAAAGCATACACAGACAATACACACACATACACACGTATATACATATCTATATACATACATACATACATATATACATATATGCATACATACATAAATACATACATACATACAGACATACGTACGCACGTACATACATATATACATAATTTACATGACTCATACTTACATAAACATATAAACATGGAAATACATACATACATATATTTATACACATTCACAAATACATATACAAACATTTACTCACAAACATACATAAACATGTTCACAAATACACAATCGCATACACATCTACATAATTTGATATATAGCTTATATTATAATCTAAAATCTGTTATAAAAAAATGTCTAGTTATTGTAATTTTAGGGTTGGATTTTCTTTCTTTTTATTATTTATTTATTTATTTATTTTATACTGTCAAAATATTTCTAACAAAGTTCATGATCTTAAATTAGTTTTTTTCTTATGGTATTCCTCAATCTACTTTATGTATTGGTTACTCTTTAAAAAGTAATGTTTATTTGTCGACTTGTGTGTGCGTGTGTGTGGGTGGATGTGTGGGTGTGGGTGTGTGGGTGGGTGTGTGTTTTCTGCGTATTCCACACCGCATCTTATATAGACAATTAAATGACCCACCATAATTAAGTCGCACGGTCATCCTTAGGAAGTTCGCAATCAATATCTGTTTTGGTGAAAATCAAGCATACTGTGCTTAATGTTTGACTTGTATTTATAAACATAAGCAAAAATTATTATTAGGCAGTTTTATGACAAGCCTTTCTGGATTTGGCTCTTGTAAAAGGCAGGTGATTTTACTAGACTAGATTAGATTAACCTAGACCGGGGCCCAATTGGGAGCAATTGGTTCAGTTAGCTTTAAGCGGGCCCTGTTAGTCGTTTTAATTTGACCGTATTTTGTAAAGTTGATTCACTGTTAAATAAGCAATCTGCTGCAGATTAATTCTCTCTCACTAGGATATGCATGTTTGAACAGCTGTCTGTGTGTGCTAACAGAGTACCGATTGACTTACAAATCAAATAAAAAACCCAGACATTCGCAGACGACATATCTTACTTTTATAATAATATTTTTTATTTCCATACCGCGGATATTTACGCAAGAAACTTGAACTAATATTATATTTAAAAACCAAACTTGCTTGAGCAATAAGGTCCGGACTAAAAATTAATACTTTTAACGATCTCTTACTCGCATTAAAAATTTTCTGAAACCAAACACAAGTTTTATGCATAAGAAAAATGCTCCAGTGTATACCGACTATTTCATAATCTAACAAATATATATTCTTAGAATTAATTTAAAATTAGAATTAAAAAAAGAAGAATAGAATATTATTTTCTTCGTGACAGACTAGTTTTGTTCATTTGGTCGTCCATGCACACTAAAATCGAATTACATCACTATGTGTTAACCATTGGGATATTTATATATAAAGTAACATGATTACATGCGGTATTCATCAGGGCTGTCGTATTTTATTAATTTAATTATATCATTATTCTTATTCTACCAAACGTTTAACATCTCTGAATACGCATAGCATTGCTGACATTATGAAATCGTTTTAACGTGTTTGTAAAAACCAGCTGTTGTAAAACACATCTGTATAGGAGACGTGGATGTATTAGTCGATGAAAGTATTAAATCACTAGATAAAAGGCAAAACAGGATATATTCTGATATAATATCTCGCCTAGGAATAACGGGAGTAATAATAGAAGAAGAAAAAAACAACAAGTAAATAAAAATAAATAAATAAATAAATAAATAAAATTAAAACTGAAAAGAAGTAACATGAATATAAACATGTAGACAGGTATATAAACTGCAGAAAATTATTTGATATAAAACCGATGGCTGCAACTAATCTTACTGAATCCATTTTCCATCCCAGTCATTAGCTAACTACGAATTTGTGTGCTGGTTTTTTTTTTTTTTTTCTTTCTATTGGAAGCTGCATGTAAAAGACCTCTTAGAGTAGTCTAATATGAGATAGCATGCTTCCTCCTCGTTATATGTATATTTCCCTTAATCAAACATGTGATTTTATATAACCGTTGATTATGAATCTGTTCAGACGGGTGTTAAATTAAAACCATTTTTTTTTTATTTTTTTTTTTTTTTTTTATCTTCTAAAAAATGTCAAGTCAGTAACTGTAGTACGAAGATAACCCTGTAGATATATCTGAAATAAATTTTTGAATTTAACTTAAAACTTTTATAAATTGATGTGCATACCTTCTCCGTTTCCATCAACCTTATGATTGATAGCTTAGCTAATTCAGCTCAAATACTATCTACTTAATTCTCTCAGATTACAATATTCATGTTTGAACAGTCGTGTATGCTAACAAAGTACCGACTGACTTACAAGTCCAATTAAAAACTACACATTCGCAGGCAACATTTCACACTTTTTATTTAATGCTGATCTCGTAACGTAAAATAAAAAGTAAAATTAATGCACTGAGCGTATCATAAAAATCCTTTACAGATAAGGTATAATGATTTAGTTGTTCTAGCCCAGGGGTCGGCAACCTTTCGGAGAGAGGGGGCCAGACAGCTATGCAGTGTTTTGGAGGAGGGCCAAGATATCAAATGCATTATATATAAAAATATATACATACACAGTCGCACGCACGCACACGCACGCACACACACACACACACACACACACACACACACACACACACCGATATCTCTCTGTCTCTCTCAATTCTGTCTTCAATATTGAGCACCAGAAAGGGCTGCTAGGAAGTAAGGCTGGAGGTTTAAAGAAAAAACAACGAAATTAATGTAATAATTAGTGTCTAAGTGTTCAGTTGGCGGGCCGGACTAAAATCCCTCGCGAGTCTAGCTTTGCCGATCCTTGTGCTAGCCGATTCTTTCTTCTTTATTTATTTATTTTTTCTTGTTTCATGACTAGGGCAGTTTTTTTTATTGTTTTTATTTTATAGATCTAAATCTAACAGAAAAATATCATGTAAAAAGTGGTAACTAGCAATAGAATACATCCAGTGAGAGATGAAAAGATTAAACAAAGCATTTCTACGTTACAGGCACAGTCAATATCCGTACATGATGGAGGACCAAATAGCATGTTAAAATGAGATTTTCCTTTATTACAAGCCGGGAAAGGAAACACTGAACAAAAACAAACGGGGAGAAGATTTACATCTGTTGTACATCACTGCCACTACTAGAATAGATTGATGACCGTGCTTTTATAGCGACTTTTAAGATCTGTTAATTGTGAATAACCATTAGAGTTAGTATTACAAGATCGGTTAGAAGATTTATCTATATAAGGGTAAAGTCTAGAAGCCAGATTTTTGTTTTCGTTGATTTAAACCATCATGTATCGATATTCATCAAAAACAAATTTATATTTAAATACTATGACTCACATGTTGGTAAATTTTGGAAAGATTGATACTTTAGAAAAATCGTTAGTTTTTTCTACATTTAACGAAATGTGACAGAAACGGATCAAAAGAAGAAGATTATTAAAATAAACTTTACAATGTAAGAACAAAATAGTGAAGTGTGAAAGAACTGATAATGAAACGAGAGCTGATGAAGAGTATGTAATGACAAATCACTTTAAGAGAGGTTTATTGTGCTTGCCACCACAAGCTGTATGAACCCTGACACCTTAGGAATTCGGGTTGTCTGTGCAGGGTTAGTTTGATGGAAGAGAAGAGAAATAATGGTATCGAACACACTCAAATATTTTCAGTGAAAGCCGAAAGTTAACCAATGAAGCATGTTTTGGCACTGTTGTCTACTTACATCTGAACAGTATATGGAGTGACGTTTGAACGGAAAGCTTTAAATATGGTTTCCAGGTCTATACGTTCTTTGAATGCTACTGACGAAGCAGAAACACTAGAGTGGACAAATTTATTATAAAGAGATATCGATAAGAAATAAACATAACTGATGAATCACCATGATGAAATATGATGACCATTTAGAGCGAAATGTAGTGAGGGCCGGATTAAGACCCTTAGAGGCCCCAGTACATTTGTAAATCAAAATATAAACAATAAAAAACAATAAAATAAAATTTTATTTATCGAAAATTCGAAATTAAACAAAACTTACAGTAAGAAGGAAAATAATATGCTTCTATTTTATTTATAGTTAAAAAATAATGAACACGATGACACAGGAGAGAACGCTTTATAAACAGAACTTATTCATTTTTCATTAAATTTTTAAAATGGCAATAAATTTAATAATTTAAATGCTAAATTCTTCTATGAAAAATTTCTGAGGTGCCCCTTCTTCCATTGATGCCCTAAGCACGTGCTTATTTTGCTCATAGGGTTAATCCACCACTGACTGTAGCAGGTTCTCAATGGTACTTCAGAAAAATGATATCTGAAAAGGATGACCTCAAAGTCATAGCCACCAAAAAAAATCAGGAAGAAATCTTTCCAGTGTACAGTTTTTAACGCAAAGTTAGAGGAAGAAAACCCGATATTTAATGGATTTCTTTTTCTCTAGTTCATTGTGAAAAATTAAGAACTGTTATTTAATTATATTTTATTATTTATTTATTTATTAGTTAGTTAGGTTTTATTTATTTTTTATTTTTTCGCTGTAAGGTTTATAAGTTATGAAAATAAATTCAAAAGACCAAAGGGATTATAACATGAACAGATTCAGCGACCTAATGCACTCTATTACTGATCTTATTTGCGTCATACAGATCATTTTTTTTACGATGAAAAAAAATGAGTTTTATAAAAAAATATAAACTTAAGAAACAGAAGTATCAGAATAGCCAATATCAAGAAGCGGATCCAGGATTTCAGAAAAGAAGAGACATCAATATTGCACAGAAATATTTTTCATTATAAAGAAGAAAACATCGGACGACAAAACGACAAAACAACAACAAAATAACAAAATCAGTACTACTACTACAACTACTACTACTACTACTAATAGTAATAATAATATAACATGTATATTAATTAATTAAAAAAAATTTTAAAAATAAAAAATGAAACAAGAAGAGCGCTTGGCGCGCTCCTTGGCTCCTTTCATGATATCCGTGATTTAAAATTTAGTTTTTCAGTCTCTTTTTATCTGTCACTGACAATAATCACCGACCGCTGCCATAAATGCTTGTGAAAATCGACCGAAACGTTTACAAAAAAAGAGAGTTTTTTTTGCTCCAGACCTATTATTACTTTCAACCACTGTAATTTTAGATGATTCTAAAAAGGCACAGTTTGTCAGCCATTTCATCATACATTTTATATCGCTCAGATGTATTTTTGTGTAAAAAAAAACTCTGCTGCCGCCACTCTATAGGTGTTCTTATCAATTAGCAGGAAGGAATCATTTACAGTAATCCTTTCTGGTAATCTAGTCTTTGAATGAGAAATAGCCGACTTAACAAGAATCAACCCTGTGTCGTATCACATCTTATGCCATCGCTCTAACCAATGAGCTTCAATCTTTTCAAATAAGGCAAATAAAGGCTAATAAGAACAATGATAAAACTACCATGAAACCAACAGCAAAATACGAAAAAGTTATTAACAATATAAAAAGCCCAAGTCGTTTTTGATTATTATAAAAAAAAAAATAAAAAAAAAAAATATATATAATAAAAATAATAAAAAAATAAATAAATAATAAATAATAATAATAATAAAAAGTAATTCTACATTAAAATCAAAATCGAATGAATGTCTATCACTAATGTCTAGAAAGTTCGTCATGAATTTATTAAAACCGCTTTGACTTATAATCTCTTTCAAACACTATTCTGATGTGGTCCTTTTGTCCAACTGCTGACGGCGATCTACAAATAAGCATGGCGACAAGTGATGGTCGATGTTTGTAGTTTGACCATAGGAAAATGTTGGTGCCGTTGCTTCCTTTTGTGATTAAACGTGTTACAGTTGATTGATTGTTTCCAGTCAATTCAAGTTCAAAGGAATATTAGTTTAAAAGCATTGGTTAGTCGTGATTGCATTAAACCGAATTCGTTTTGCAAATGGTCGAAATTTCTTTCACATCTAATTGGCCTATCAGGACACAGCTCAAGACAGGACACAGCTCAAGTCAAGACACAAATGTGGCTTTGCTGGAAAAAGCTAAAATAAAGAAATCGGCAGTTAAAGGCAAACAAGAAAGTTTCTATTTACATACACCCTAGTATAAAAGAAAGCTTAGCAGAATGGTGTCTAACTTGAAACCAAGATCATAGTAGATTTTCCTTATAGTTTAGTTCTAGGAAGAAGATATGTGTTTGGTTCTTACGCAATCAAAATCTATTTCGAAACGTCCATCTACTTCGATTAGCTTCAAAGAATCAGTGGATAAAAGATCTTCTTTTATGCTTGCACGAACTTGAATCCATCTAGTACTAGATCCTAATTTGAGAAACAATGAACTAACTTTATTAAAAATGAATGCTCGAACAAATTACCCAAAGTGAATCACACGACAATGCCAGCTTTAATTTGGTCCAGTTCCAAGTCTCAAAATGATAGTCGCAAACCTTATTTTTTAGCTGTAAGACAGGCATATAATGTTAATTAAAAGTTAACAGAGATAGGTTTGGCTATTTATGGCTGGACCTTGAACATTTTCTTTTAGGAATTTGAAGGAAATCTTTCATGGACTTCATCAATTTAAAATGGACACATTTTAGTATATGTTTTGGGTTTATCACCTTTTCCTGTCATAATATCCAGGATCCTGCATAGTCTAAATATCGTTTAAGATAATAATCTTAAGTCTTGAAGATTCTGAATCGAATTCTGGTAGTGTTTGTAGTCATTGTTAAGTTGAATACTGGTAAATGACACCATACTGACTTGGCTCCTCTTTTCACAATATTGTATGTTGAGACAGCAAGTTAATGAGAAGAGATCTAATTAATGTCTTAATTAGATACTCATGGAAAGCCGAGAACCCAAAATAAATCTACTGTGAAGAACTCGATGTAAAATGTGAACTGGAATCTATAAATGAGAATATTGGGATTATCAATATTTACTTTTTTTCGAAGATGCTGGTTTGGAATATTTGAACTTCAGTGGAAATCTAAGTATGTCATTACGTTTTTGCGCTAAGCTTTTGTTCAAAAAAAGTTAGACAATAAAACAATATTTAATGGTTTTAAAATTGTAGAACAGGGGCGTAAGATGTCGGTGTACCCTTTTAGCCTTTTCCAATTGCAACCCGTTTTTAAAACCTGGGGTATTTATTTTTCGTACAGTGGTAACCTTCATATAAAATATTCTTTGCTGCTAATTAATATCAACTCAAAGAATACGAGGAAGAGAATTATAACTAGAAATATATATATATATATATATATTTTTAATATATAAACTCTGATTATTACCTTTATTTCAAGTTGGTGAAATTTTCAAAAAAATGGGGAGGTATTGTAAGTTAATTTGAATGTAATAATATCTATGCCTTATTATTATTATATATTAAGAGTGATGAAAAAGAAAACCTGTTGTTTTAACAATTTGACAGTCTGATTAAGAAGGAAATATTGTTGTTATTAATAATTCGGAAATTTATTTATTAAATTCACTCGTTCTGAATTTCGATGACAATAAACAAAACGGGCATCAAAAGAAAATTATTTTTCTTGCAAAATTTATTGACTACAAATTGGTATAGTCCACAGAGAATAAATTCTGGATGTTCACGTATCCTTCGCTAATAGGAACCGTCTGTAAGATCAGGAAGTTCTTTCGTAATCAAAGGAAATTGTCTGTTAATTTATCATTGCAGACGACACATATGCGCCGAGGTGTTTCCCTGTACAGTGTAATTATTTTGTGTTCATGGCTGTACATAAAAAATTGGTTCTAACTAATTTGTGTGTGTGCATATTTGTGTTTGTGTGTGTGTGTATATATGTATGTGTGTGTGTATGTGTATGTATATATGAATATCACATTCCTACGTGTGTGTGTGTGTTTGTGTATCTATGTATACATGTATGTTTGTAAGTACTATGCATGTGTGCACATATCACTGTAAATATATAAGTACGTCTGAATTTGATTATGTACGTATATATGTTTGTACGTGCATGTGTACTTGTGTATGTGTGTGTATAAATATGTACATACTTAATTATCATTATTACTATAGTTATCTAATGAGGCTGTTAACCTTAATTCCGGAATAAACACCAAAAATAATAATCACGTTTTTGTTTTTCCTTTCTTTATTCATTAGTTGTTTCTATTATGTATTTCCAAAATAACATTTCATGCATGAAACAGTGCTGAAAACCTTCACTACATCTGTTTCGTGTTCCACTACGTTATGCCTCATTTAAAAACTCATCATCTCCCTAGTGCATTGACCATGGCTATTATTCGTTTTGTTAACAACACCATTACGAGTGAATTAGTGCCAGTTTTCAATTCTGAAGCAGACGAAGCTTGAATGATTCAGAACATATAGACTTATTAACATTCCTAGATGTTTGCTCTTCATGCAACTCTTTATGGGCAGTGGTTATGGGTCTATACCTCAAGACCAATTTCTGAATTAATTTTTACTGACATCTTTAGATATTTAATGTTCACGATACATTTTTTTGTGTGTTTCTGTTAGGATTAATTTCGACAAACCAAAGAACTGCAACCGCATTTGCTCCTGTATAAGTCCCATTAATTTGTACACATATTCCATATATAAAGTTGTAGTGCAGCACGGTAAGTTTAACATCCAGAATTATTGAATGAAACGATATTTATTATTAATTTTGATGTTCCGAGTAGTTTTTGTCCTGTCTCGTTGAGCTCCAGACTGGCAATTTCTAGGATATAAGCCTTCTTCCTATTCCTATCCACAAATATTGCATAGGTTTAGGTTATTGGTTATAGTCTATACCTCAATATCAATTTCTCTATTGATATTTATTGTCTGAAAAGATTTAGATTGTTTCATGCTTATTTTGTAAACTTATTACAGAGGTTTGGGGAAATTACACCCTTACTTCTCTTAATTAATATTCCTGTACTCAAACCGTTGGAGAAAATATTTGGTTAATGCATAATTCTTTCTTCAGTAATGCACGGTGCTTTAACTGTATAAAACATAATGCAAAATTACATTTTTGAAAATGAAAAAGAAAGGAAAAAATGTTTTGCAGCAGTTTTTTTTTCATTCTTCCAGAGGCCTTCTGTATAAATACTGTTTTAACTTTTTGCATCAGCCATAATTGCTCTTTTAACCTATGGTACTCGCGTACCCCACTGCTGTGATACATTAACACAAATTCAGACCTGTTCAGACAGCCAAACAATTCCGTGCTTGAACATCCAATAAATGTAAGAATGAATCAATTAACTGATTAACTGACTGTTTGAAAACAAACTGACGACAGAAATGTATTTTACAATGTAAAAAAAAATAATAATAATTATATACATTTAATATTTATTTTGAAGTTTAGATGGTATGTTTATTTTTAGATTTTTTATATATTATCATAAAACTGCTTGCATTTACTAAAAATAATTAATCATACTGTTATAATTTTATTAGGCTTGTGAAGGTTTTTTTAAAAGAAACATTCTTGATTTTTTTTCACTCATCACTATTCCTATCTTTAAATTTAATAATTTAGAGACTTAATTTTAAAAAACAAAAATTGCATATTTGTCTATGATTTAAATGAAGGTCCCGAACCTTTTATCCGGCTGTTACTGAAACTAGCTATTACTGCATTCGATGGGCTTCGTTTTAGTTTCCTTGACGTCAGTTCAACTAAGACTGTTGCTGTGTAGAGATGATCCTATCACAATAAATTAAATAACATGTTTCAGTCTGATCTCATTTTTTATTATTATCATGTCTACAAAGACAAATGGACTACAACTTGTTAGTGAAAAGCGAATTCTGTATACGTATTTTAAGACCTTTACGTGAATTAATATAAATCAAACCGACCCTTCTTTAGAGATGTATTAATTTATTTACGTTAAATACGGTTTCATTCTTTGTTTTTCGTTCTTTATATTATATCTGAAGTAAAGATTTAGTTTGAATTCAGTAATCCCGACAACTGCCGGGTAAATAGTTCGATACCTGTATACATTCTTATTTAATACTTTAGAGAAGTTAACAAAATTTCACTGTCTCGAATTCAAAATTAAAATCGTGAGATTCCTCTGAACAATGACTGGTGTTTTAACAACTGGCAATGGCGGACGATAAAATGTTCACGACAGAAAATGAAAATAAATATCAATAAACTGCCTAGCAAGTTCGTTATAAATTGATTTTCATAAGTGCTGCACCTGTCTCCGCCTGACATCAAATTGCTATTCTCTCGATGCTCGATTGAACTCGCTGTTGACCTATCTGTTGTTGTGCTGCTGTTGTTGTTGTTGGTAAGTTTCGTCTACGATCTTCAAGGTTATGTGTTTCTATTTTACAGTTGCTTTGCTCAAACAAGCCAATTCAGTGAAAAGACAATACATCTTCTATGATCACTGTGACGCACTGACGTCTTCACCGAATTTTCTTTTGTACGTATGTACAAAAGTGGACATACCCACCAGACGCACATATACACGCTCTCTATATACAAACAAATATAGACATAAAGGCCTTGCAGACTAAGACACAGATACAAATATACAGATAAATACAAACACATACCTATTTACACACACACACACACACACACACACACACACACACACACACACATATATACACATATACACATATGTACACACACACACATTGGTGACGTGATTATCAAGACTGGGTTTCAGAGTTTCTGTCTTCTGTAAGACAAATTAAATTTTATTAAAGTAACCCGACAATGTGACAGAATAACAGTCTGAATATAAGTACAAACATAAATAAATAAATATTTGAATTGCTTATGTTTCTTCAGTATGTCTTCTTCTTCCAAGTTTTGCAAGCCTGTGCTGAACACAATTATTTTTAAAAGATACATTCTATACAGTTCTTCTTCTTATTTATTTATTTAATTAATTAATTAATTAATTATTATTATTATTATTATTATTATTATTATTATTATGTAAAATATTCATTCGAATATTTTTTCTAAAATTTATTTGTTCAGTATCGTTGAAATTAAATTGATTTTGTGTTTTAAAAAATCATAATAATAAAATAACTACATAAACAAGCAACTAAATAAATAAATAAATAAATAATAAACAGCAAAACAAAACACAAAGTAACAAAAATAAAACAAGAAGAAGAAAAAAATAACAAGAAAGAAAAATAACAAATACATTTTCTCAACGCATAAAGACTACAAAAAATAACATTTTATTTTAGGTGCAGAAAATTCAGTTTCAGAAAACTGATTACTACGTGAAATACAGGAAAGGACCTCGAGACCTTTCGGTATCCGCTTGTCAGACATATTATGTCTTTACAATGCAGATGCTGACCTTTGCAAGGAATGCTGCCTGAACACATTATGAGATCGAGCTAATAACTTTATCGATACTGGAATATACAGCAATCAGCCCAAGAACGTGGGCTTTCAATTTTTTTCTTCTCTTTTTCATTTTTTATACCGGAAACTAATACAGGCTTAAGGGGGGGGGGAATTAATAATAAAATGAATGTAAGTGAGGTAAAAAATTAATAATAATAAAACAAAGGAACAGAAGAAGAAGAAGAAGCCATGGGCTTCTGTAATAATAATAATATTAATAATAATAATAATAATAATAATAATAATAATAAAAGAAGTAATCTAGAGTCTCACTATTTAACTTTTGATATAAACATGACTGAAGGGTCAATTCAAAAGTTTAAAAGTTAGTAAAAAAACATTATTATTACCTTTTTTTTTTTTTTGTGTGTGTGTGTGTGTGTGTGTGTGTGTGTGTTTGCCAATGGTTT
Source organism: Chrysomallon squamiferum (assembly GCA_012295275.1). Taxonomy (NCBI): domain Eukaryota; kingdom Metazoa; phylum Mollusca; class Gastropoda; order Neomphalida; family Peltospiridae; genus Chrysomallon; species Chrysomallon squamiferum. The sequence continues at coordinate 19,038,855 of CM022670.1, forward strand.
ATCTTTCATCTTCTTTTCCCTTTTTAGTTCTCTGAATATTATAATATTTAATGCAAATTCAACAGATCGTAAGACGTACTGAATTTTTTGCAATTTACTTTTCATTTTTTTTTTTTATTCTTGCATTGATTTTTTTTTTTTTTTTTTTTTTGTTATTGGGTCCTAAACCTCAGCAATCTTCTTCTAAGACCTCGAAACCAAACACAGAAACATAAACAGATTAAAATAAACCATTGAGCATTCTACCATTTAAAGCGTCTAACCAACGCGTCTCTGTCATTCGATTTAAGATGAGATTAAAAGTATCGAAAACTGAGGCGGTTCCTGGTTTGCTAAAAAGGTGAACCGTCATTCTGATTGATGTAACTTCCAGGAAAAACAAATTTTTATAATAAATGGAAGGAAAATAAAAAAAAAAAAAAAAAAAAAAAAAATGACATTTATATGCGAGTAAAATGCGACAAGTATTCTAACAACAGTTAAAAAGAAAAAAAAAAAGAAAGAAAAAGCATAATTCCCTAACAACGTGCTATTGGGAGAAAATTTCTAATAAAAAAGATTTTACAGATATTTGACTATTTCCATTTCTCTGCTATTTAATAAAGCACTTCATTCAGTGTGCCTGTTACGTTTACGCAGAAACAATTCAAGCTATATTAAGAGAATTCAAGCTATATTAAGAGAATTCAAGCTATATTTAAGGAATCTCTAAGTAATATTAAGCTAGAACAAAGTTTCTCGGCCATGTAAGCTTTGTAATTGCGAACTTAGCGAAAAAGCACGCAGTTCATTTCGTCTAAATCGAATATGCCGCATAATAAAATGTAACCTATCTTGGTTATTTATCGGAGTGGAACTAATTTCGGATATGAATATCTCATCCAACAGTATAATGTGTGTGACAAAATAATGAAAGAAAAGAAAAAGTAAAAACATCCTCTTCCATCACAAAATATATTCTGCAACAAATTTAATAATAATAATAATAATAATAATAATAATAATAATAATAATAATAATAATAATAATACATGCATAGATACGTACATACATACATACATGCACACTCATATATACAAAAGAAGTAAATAAATCAGCTTTCAGAATTCTGAATGACCATTATGCAACAAGCACAGTTTATATTAAAAGCAACTAAAATGGCTTATTTATTTTTCGAAACGAGTTGCCTCGTATGAATATATTCTATATAAATAAAAGTGAACATGTATGTGTTGTTTTTTTTTTTTTTTTTTTTTTTTTTTTTTTTTCTTCTATTTGTGAGTGAGCAAAACATTCTGACAAAAGAAACTTAAATGGGACTCTAATATCGGCGATGTCCATTGTTTCGAGCGAGGACGTCTAACGTCTTTAGTTAACAATCTAAGTTATAATTTGCATAATTTATGTTAATTTAATAACGCAATGTGTCTTGTTAGATAATGTAATATTACGTCACGTGAAACGAATAATGTTGCAGCAGTACGCGTCGTAATCTATTCTCGACCAAAGAAGTAATCATTCTTAGAAAAGTGTAATTAAGAAGGAAAAGAAATTTTTTTTTATTTAATCCTTTGACAAAGAATCAATATATATTTATGTCTTTAAAATATATAAATGTTTGAAATAGACATAATTTATTGTTTTCATACCAAATGAAAAAACCCCAAACAAACAAATAAAAGAAAAAAGAAAATAAATAAAATAAAATAATAATAATAATAATAATAATAATAATAATAATAATAATGCTGTAAACCCTGTTGCCTTACAGGGTCAAAATAATTGTGACAGTTATGTTATAGCTTTTATTGTACAATCCAGTAAATTGTTTACTGATTAAAATTAGTGTGTTTTTTGTTTTTATTTATTTATTTATTTATTTATTTGTTTGTTTATTGTTTTATTACTTTTATAATTCAAGCAGATGATGTTTGATTGTCATTTATATATCACGTTAATCTAATTATTAATTTAATTCAGTTATGATGGATAATGATTATTTAAAAAAATAAATAAATAAATAAATAAATAAATAAATAAATAATTTCGGTTGTTATTATTTAATCAACAAATCTTGACTTCTTTTCAAATGGTCATTTAAGAATGATTTGCTGCGAAAATAAATTTTACAGAAAGTAAAGTTGTCGTCAGACTCCATCAATACGTCTGTACGAAATAGATAAGACAACAGTTGACCTGAAGCAACGACAGTTTCCAATTGTTTGCACGATCATTAGTTTTAGACAAATTAAATGTGTTACGCCGCAAGCGTCGGTTGATTGTGATTGGAGAATATCCCAAAGTGCCCTTTGTCAAACGTGTTAGTCGTTAATGAACAATTCTGTGAAAAATGGCTGCTAACGTTATTGGGTTTTAATTTTAATGACCTTCTTGAATGTCATATGACGAAGTGTCTTTAATAAAATGCATTTTCTTTTTTTTTTTTTTTTTTTTTTTTTTTTTTTTTTTTTTTTTTTGTCGGTATAATGATTAGTAGTAGTAGTATTAGTAGCAGTTCAAGTTTTGCTTCATTCCTTTTTCCTTTTTATTTTTTTTTTTTTTTTTTATATTTCATTCATTTTTCATTTTTTTTTTTTTTATATTTCATTCCTTTTTCATTTTTTTTTTATATATATATATATTTCATTCCTTTTTCATTTTTTTTTTTTTATATTTCATTCTTTTTTCATTTATAATTTTTATATTTCATTCATTTTTTTCTTTACTTGATCTTCAATTTAAGTTACCATGATGATGAAAATCAGTATTCAGAAATCATTTATTCACTCCTGAGCATTTTGAGGCTACTCATTAACATAGGTCTATTCTACCATCAGTATCTCAAAAATGAAAATAATAAATGAATTTATATTTTAAGAAATGTTGCGTTTGCTAATTTTTAAATTTTGTTTTACACTTAAATAATGTTTTTTTTTTCTTACAATCATCCTGGCATATTTTTAGTTCTGATGACCATGAGACATCTAGATTAATAATAAAAATTAAAAAAAATTAAAAAAATAAAAAATGTTTTATTATTTTCAGCAACCTTTGTAGGCTGTTTAACTGTCTTTGAATCTCTGTGGTTTGATATATACATAGATGGTTACATATGTGATAAATTTAACACTTTTCATAATTTATTAATTTTTTTCTGATTATACCAAATATTATCTCTGGATATGGAAAATTTTCTATCTGCAAGTGTCTGTGAGAAATATTTTTGCAGATTAAAGAGCAGGTCTGAAGATAATGTGTTGCAGATCAATGCTCCACATTTCCAGTTCACATAAATGTTTTTGGGATGGTGTATGTAGGTAAGTGTTTGTATGTTTGTGTGTCCTTGACCACAAATCATGATAAGAAATATCAATTTTTAATTACACCTTTAATGTTGGTACTCATGTTGAAATTTAAGAATCTCAACAATAAATATATTTAAAAATCAAAAACGAAAATTCTGTTATTATTGTTATGGATCAAGTGTTGATCAGAAGATATAAAAAATTAAAACTGAACAAGGATTTTATAATGACCCTTTACACACACACACACACACACACACACACACACACACACACATATAATATGTATGAAGATTGATAAATGTGCTTGAATCTTATCTGATGTAAATATATTTCAGATGGCTTAATTATTAGTTTCCAGGTAGGTTCTTGATCCATATGTTAATGGTGATTTTCCTAGTATCAAAAACTGATGACTGCAACATTTCATCTCAGAATCCAATTAAATGTGTAAATATCAAAATATTTAAATCAAAGGACTATTCACTTTGTTGTCTGATGTAAAATGCATGAACTAAATGAACTTCATGTATTACAAGTTTTCTGTCACAGCACATTCCCATATCTGCTCTTCAGTGTGAGTAAAATCCTGAGATTTAATCTCTAGCTTTTTACTTTGAAATTCTTAGTAAAGAAATCATTACTTTGATCACAGTGCCATTAGCCTTAAATGAACTTGTACCAAGATGAGAGGAAAAACAATTCTTGATGTTATCAGTAAAATAGCATACCATTATAATCTTTGCATTTCAATACATCATCATTAGCATCATATTCGAATATACCATTTATAACCTTTGCAGTTCAGCAAAAGAAAAGATTCTGTATCACATTGCATATAAAATCCAAGAGATTAAATAGAAAAGATGAATGACTACAAAAGTGATACTAATAATTTGCTGAAATTAAATATATCATTAATGAGGTAGTAGGGTACAATTATTTTGGATGGAGGTCTGAAAGATGTCAATAAGTCATTGTCTCTGGTAAATCAAAATTTAACAGTTGTTTTGGAAAGGGATTCCATGTGTAGATTTGGTGAATTACTTTAGTGAGAGGTTAATTGTTAATGTATTTTGTTAATATTTTGTTAAGTTTCCAGAAATCTCAGATTTCTATACCAGCATTCAGTTAATGAAATCTGTACATTGATAAAACCAAATATTTTAAAATTCTATCCACCTTTTTCTTTATTTGTTTTATTTCTTAAAATCCTGGAAATTCCAAATAATATTGTAAATATGTTTTGAAATCTTTGACCCATTAATGGTATCTTGCATTTACTTCTGCTAAACATTTGTGAAAAAGAGCAAGACCTAAACCATATCTTTCATAGGCCAGTGCTGGATGCAGTCGTGATATATGTAACTTCTATAAACAGAAACACTCTTACAGTTAGACAGTCCAATCTGACTTTTCCTTTTTTATATCTTGGTTCTGCCACTAGTATACATAAATTCTTCTTTTACTGGAAGCACTGCAATATCTAAACCATGCCTTTCATAATCTGATTAATTAAGTGAAGGGCAGAATATGTAGTGAGACAGCAAATTATTTCTGTAAAAATATTCATGTTATATAAGCCAATAATTACTCAGACAGCATTAGCATTAAATCAATATATCCCTAGTGTGTGTATAATAAAACTGTTATGCCTGTGTCCACTATTCATGCAGAAACCCTTGGTCCTTTGCATCGATCGTTAATTAAAAATAGATAAACAGTGAACACCTGTAATTACTGGCAAAGGACGCATTTAATATGCAATAATATAAACAGCAGGGATTCATTAAGTGCCCAGTTATTATTACACAGCTTATCCTTTCTGACATCAGCTTTTGTGGAAAGTGGACAACTTATTCCAAGGTGTATATTCATGAATGCACAGAGATAATTGCATTTAATATTCTTATAATTTCTATATTGATTTTTGTTTATTTTGTATTCAATTTGAATAGTGTATTTGAATATTTTCATCCTATTTTCTTTTTTTTTTTGCTGAATGAAATGGTAAGATGAGCAGATTAAAGAACAGAAAAAGCAAAATGCTCATATGAAGGGTTAAAAAGACAAATTAGCAATATCCTAGCACATTATTAATTCTGTTTGTTAGATCTAATTTGGCAATAAGGTTTAACAGAGGACACAGCATCACAGGCTAATCTGATTAATAAACAGCAAGCAGGCTTCTGTGTTCTGCTCATCAAGCCAGGAAACCATTGCCACAGAGTCTTTAAACAATGCATGGAAAAGGAAAATTGCCCATTCCATGAACTATAAGCTGTTTTAGGAAAATGAAAAACAATTTATTTTGTTGAGATCTATCCAAATCTATAAAACTGGATCTATTACTGGAAGTGTTATCTACCAATTTATCTGTTCATACCAATGTAGTAAAAAAACAGGTTGAGAATAATTTCAAAAAAAAGAAGAAAATTAATGACAACATTTATCTAACCATTATATGTTCAGTGACAGTGATCAAACTTTTGTACACAAGTATCCAGCTAATGTAGGCAGATGAATATAATACACAATCATCAAATCAATATAGGTTCATGGATATCATTAAATTCCTTGAAAAGTTTACAGTAATTATACCAAGTCAAAAATATTAATTACTTTAAATTGGTAGCTGAGAAGACAAAATATTTTTCAAATAATTTCTTAAATGGCTTTTTCTTTTCCCCTTATTATTATTATTATTACTATCATCTTTTTTTTTTTGTTATTATTATTATTATTTCTTAATCTTTTAAAGGAAAGAAAAATGATGTAACTTTATGTCCATCTAAAAATAAATTTTTAAATGATTCATTCCTAAAATTTCCTTTCCCCTATTTTGGCATTGTACTTAAACGAGAAAATATTGACACCCCCAAAAAAAAAAACCCAACATATTTTTCTTTTTTGAGTGGGAAAGAAAGAAAAAGGAAAGCAAGAAACCTGAAACTCCTAAAATATTAAAACTGGAATTACATGAACTAACATTCTGCCAGTGTTTAAATCAACTTACTCCTGAGAATGAAGCAAGGATAAAAAAACCAAAAATAACAAAAAAAAAAACTAAAAATATCATGAGATCACAGCAAATATCACAGAGCTCTCAGTGTGCTATAGATGAATATCACAGACATAAACCATGGAATTAATGTAAATATGAAGAATTGAATCAATATATTTTTTTGGAGAGAAAAGTCCAGAGAGAATTCAGAGTTCTGAATTGTTGCCTGGTGCCAGCATGAATGTAATGGAATTTAAATAAAAAAATAGAGATTGCTAAAAGAAACAATTTTCCATCAAATAACAAAAACAAAAACAACAATCCAAATGTCTCTCCCCCAAATAATAATTCATTATAATATTAGACACTATTTTAATGAATACCCAATAAACTTTTTTTTTCCCCTATAGAACACATGAACAGGTTTGTTTTTCATTCTTTCAGTTTATATTTATTATTTCATACAACTTTAGAGGTTGTGTTTATTCTAGTTTAAATCATTTATAATGAAAAATTTAATCTTTTTACATCTGGTTTTTTTTATGCTTCATGGAGTGATGTTAATTCAGCTTTTGTTTTATAACTTGGTGCATGTTGCAGCAATAGCTTATATAAACTAACATTATATTTTTGTGTAAATGATTTGAAACAAAAATGATTGTATTGTACTGTATTCTATGTGATAGCACCAAACTGACCTACAAGACTATTATTGTTGTTTAGAAATGATAAAACTGATATAACATTACTGGTCTGTAAAGTATGAATATTTATTCACACAATACACACAAACACACACACACACACACACACACACACACACACAGACAGAGAAACAGTGTGTCCTCGTAATATGCATACACACAATCAATTAACTGTGTTTTTAATTCAATCTCCACATTATCATCAGTGCCTGTTCCAAAACAACCTGTTATTGGGTCATGTGCATTATATATTTGTTTTAACAATGACAGGTAATATAATCGTTGCAACAGCTTTCACAGAAATGCAACTCTCTCATTATTATTTTCTACTAATAAAAAAAAAAAAAAAAAAAAAAAAAAAAAACACCTGCAAATTTAAATCTGAGTTTATCCAAAGATATTAATACATAAAGACAGACATCAGACATACACTGAACAGAAACAGATCTTTTCTGCATGGACAGCCATATTGATAATTTTATACCACTCACAGCCAATTTACATTAACTGATAAAAGTGAACATATTTCAGCATGCATTTAATAACAAGTTAATAAATCTTTGTGCACGGTTGATAACAGTAGCAATAATGTTTCTTGTTATGGAGTTATCTTTGTAATTATGTTTACAACAAGCCTTATGCAGACAACAAAATTCATTTTGTTTAATTTTAGTTTTTATATATTAACATCTGAATTTCAGGAAAGCATCAAAAATCGTGTTTAGTGAAACATATTTCTACTTTTCTATGTACAGCTTATTCATTTCATAAACATATTTAGTAAAGCATCATTTTATTTTCCATGTGCACTGGTTTTAAACAGGTTGAATATTTTTCAATGGTACTGGCAATTTTATGATGTTTAGAGAAAAGAAATTAATACAAAAATATGAATAAACAAAAGGTAGTTGATATGTGTTGAAGCAATAAAAATTATACCAATTAATAATAATAATAAATAATAATAATAATAATAATAATGGTAATAATAATTTTAATAAGAGATAAATAATTATAATAATAAAAATTAAACAAGCAATAATATTAAAACAGAAAGTAAATGTATTTCTTTTCCATCAGTAATTCTATTGTTTCAAAAATAAATTATCTATCATTTATAACATTTATTTTGCATAGTTTGTTGATTCTTTATATTTTTATTCTCTAAAGCTGGATTCTGCTGCCTTTAATAGTCTTTCAGTGGCAGCTAGGTTGGGAAAGAATGGAGAAAAAGGGGATTTCCAACTGGATAGTTCCTAAAATTCTCATTTGTAATTTGTTTTAACTTACACACAGGAAAATGTATTGCTGCTGGTATATTAATGTTGATAGCTCAATGTGCTATTTAGCATATAATAGGGGGAAAATAAAAATTACACACACACACACACACACACACACTCATATGCACACACATACACACACAAACATTGGAAAATAATCTGTGTTGAAAAGCATATATATGGCAAATATATATGTGTGTGTGTGGGTGGGTGGGTGGGTGGCTGGGTATGTATAAACTCACACACACATACAGACAGACATATACTGAAAAAGAACAATTAAAATACATTTTGAATAGCAAACAAACTGTTTAAAAAAAGAAAAAAGAAAGAAATTAAAATATACTGAAAAGAACAGTTAAAATTTTATATTGGTGTAATTTTGATTTAATTACTGTTCATTCTTTATATACCTCTACTCATGAATTTGGGTTGAAGGTTTGGGCAGGAGCTATTAACAAATATGAACAGAAATGGATTTAGAAACAAAAGTTGGTTTACTGATAAGGACACTAATCATCACTGAAATAAACAATAACTGTAGGACATAGCATTGGTACTCTAATGAATAATTAAAACAATCCTTATATGAAAATGGGCAAATCAACAGAATCTGGATGCAGAGATATGGAGTGTGATAAATTATGCTTGTACAGAAACAGTCATATTAACATAATCATATTATACAGTTGTATATGGTAAAAGAATTACATATAATATGCATATATAAAAGCATGTACGAAAACAAAAATCCACTTTAAAACTTTAAAATGCTATTTACATTAATACAACATAACAAATTGTAATAAAACTAGTAATTTTCAACAGTAAACTAAACATCAACAAAACAAAACTTTCTATATTACATAATGGTTGCAAATTAATTGAAAGAACTATAGGGAAAGACTAGAAAAGACATCAAATATACATGATTATAAAAATACAGTCAAACCTAACCTAGTGGTCATTTTTATCCAAAGACCATTTGTGACAAAAAAAATAATAATTATTATTTTCCCATGCCATCTAATATAAGTTTAAATTGTCCTTTGTTAAAAAGCCACCTGTTTTAAAATATTTTCATTTACTACAATCAGCAAAAGCTCTTTATATTCATGAACTTGTACATTTTATCATTTTGCTGTTTTTATCTACCATTTTCTAAACTTCTGATCTGAACATTTTCTAATCATTTAGTAATGATATTTGCATAAAACCAACAGCACTCTGGTAAAATGATAAACCAACACGAAGAGAGATATAGTGCATATGTATATATTATTCTATTTATGAACTGATAATTTTAGGCCATTAATGCATTAAATCAATAATGCAAACAATTCTAGACCAGTTATGTTCAGATTTTATCTACAGTTCTCCACATTTTATTTGTTTGTGAAAAAAATAATCAGTTTCTATATTTAATTATGAAACTGTTTTTCTTTTTTTTTGTATATATTTATACATGATTATGCATTTATATCTATCTGTCTGACTATACAGATATATATTTATATATATATTTTTTTTAAATATATTTTAAACCTAATTAACAAATGGGCAAAAATTTATGTGGTTTTCAAAAGAAAAATGTGGAAAAGGTTTCAAAAACATGGTAAATAATACATAAGCACTGTTACAACTCAGCATTTAGCTTAATGATTTGTGTTGAAGAAACTATACAAATATGAATTTAACATAGTCTTGCTGTTGGTGGTGGATTTGTTTTGTTATTTTAAATTATATATATATATATATATAATTTAGAATATACTTTTAATTTCTTGTTTATTTACTGAAAATATTTTTTTTTAAAAAGAAGAAATAAAGCAATTTAAACAGATGTATTTAATAATTAAAAAACAAAATAAATAAAGAAAAAATATATATAAAAAAAGAAAAAAAAAAAAAAAAGACCATCAGAAATGACCATGTACCATCAATATTATATTAAAATCTTTGGAAGCATTTACAATGACATACATCTTGCTTTAATTAATAACACAGCAGAGACACATGTATGTATGTATGTATGTACAGGCAATACATTTTCAAAAACATTCTAAAAACACATTTTTCTCACACTTATCAGCTCATTCCATAGTGCTTTCCCATGTATAAGACAAAAAAACAAAAAAATATATACTTTTCTTTATCTTTCAAAAATAATGTTGGGCCATAAAAATTTAACACATGCGACTGAGATGATATAAAGTGCTTTATTGTTTTATTTTAAACAGATTATTACATGGTTTTTATTACACAGAAAAAGACATAAATCTTCAGAATATATGTTTTCAACAATTCTCATAGTATATATTTTATTGGTTCCAATAAAACAAAACCCTTGTTACTTTAATACAGAATAATCATGTTTTTAAAATTTGTGCAATTACCTAATGTAATTTTAAATATATGTATGTTTATATATATTTTAAGTATTTAAAAATCATGAAGTTATTTTCAGAAAGTTTAGATCTTATTTACTATTTTACATTTTAATACCATTTCAAATATACATAAATATTCCTTTCATTTTAAGAAAAATAATTTTAATAAATTATAATGAAATTTAAAAAAAAGTTTTATACATTTTTTTTTACTATCCTGATTAACCCTACCTAGCTTAAGTAAGAATAGTCTAAGCATGTTATGGTTGCTATTGTTATTATTCATTGTTTCAGTGTTTCTGTACCAGTACAAATTACTGTGATGGGTTTTTTAATTAGATGTCTACTTATGGAAAAATATAAAATATCATTCTTCTTCTTCTTATTATTATTATTATAAACATTATTTATTTGATATAAATTTTTATTTTATTTATTTATTTATTTATTAATTTAATATTATTATTTTTGGACCAAATCAATTTTTGATTTTTATTATAAAAAATAAATAATTCTTACAACATGGATTTCTAAAATTTCAAATTAGTTAATTATTATTTTATTCAAAGAAAACAAACAATACTTTATAAGCTTAGTATTTAATAATATTGTAATTACACATTGTACATTAATTTCTTAGTGATTTTAGAAGTCATATTTGGTGTACTCAAATATATTTATTTCATGATTACTCACTAAAGTTTAGTATAACATTATTATTATTATTATAAAGACCTGTTAACTTAAGGAAAAATAATTTATATGTATGCATATTGCACGTTTATTCATAAAATAAAAATAAAAAAATAAAAATTAATGCTTTCTCATAGTTTAAATAAAATTTATTAAAAACAAAAACAAATATTTATTAATCTGCTTCCATCAGAACAATAGGTTAAAAAAAATTAAATAAAATCAAAATATTTATGTACATGAAAAATATAGAAGAACCAATATAATTTTCTTTATCATTCTTGTACCTTAATTAAGCTGATAAACAGTAATATGTTGTGCACATATCTCTACTCTTTCTTCAAGCCAAAGTTTAGAAATATTTTAACAGAGGAAACAGTTCTTAAGCATCTAATAATGAGATCAGCTTGGCATGATGAAGCAGAATGATCAGCACAAGGCAGTGTCAATGCTTCATTAAAACAAAGCAGACATTTTAACACTTATATATATATATAAAAATTATTTTCTTGAACAACTGAAGCAAAAGATGAAACAACATGAATATTTTAAAACACATTTTTTCTTCTTCATTTTATTTTTTATTTTAAATATAGTAAACACAAAATAGACAATGGTGTCTTTTTTATGCTCTTTTTGCTTTTGTTGTCTTTTGTTGTCTTTTTCACTGAACAACTGAATCAAAGAAACAGAACATGTGCCAAGACAGTTTAATGTTTTATTTATTTCTGTTGTTATTTCTCAGACAACAAAATATCTATTGTAACTTTTTAATGCCCTCTTTTTTCTTTCTTTCTTACTTTGGTTAACTGTCATGGACATACAGTAGATAAATGGCTTGGACATCAATCAAAATATTAACTTCCTGATTTAAAAGTGAAACAAACAGTGATTGACCCTTTTCAAGTGTGAACTCAGTGAAGACAACATACAAGTCTATTCCTGTGTGATGACTTGCCACACGATTAAATGGCTTCTGTCAGCTTTGTTCAGTGTTGCCTTCTTTTCTTCAGCTTCCACGTCAATGACTTCCTCTTCATCACCATCACCATCACCTGAACAATAATAAAAATAATAAAATTAATAATCCTTTTGTTTGTCATTTGCACAAACATAAATATATATGTGTGTTTGTGTGTGTGTGTGTGTGTATGAGTGAAAAAAAGGTTTTATGTTATGAACAATGGAAAAACAAAAATAAAAATAAAAGAAATCTTGACAAATTACTTGTACTCGTTTTCAATATCAAACAGAGAGGAAAAAATAAGTAATAAAACATAGAGATTACTTTTTTCTTCACACACGTGCATGCACACACACACACACACACACGTACACACACATTTGTATGTGTCTATTGTTGATATTATTTGATTAATTTTTATCCTTCAAATACAGCCTATGAAAAATGCAAAGTTCTAGTTCATGTATTAAACATGGGAATGTGATACTGAAGAAAAATTATGGTGATCATATTTGTTTGTGCTAATAATCTAATGGATATTAGTGGAAACTGTTTTGCTTATGAATTACTATTATAATTCATTAATTTCATGCAATAATATTTTATTTGAGATATCTGAAAATTAGGTATAAAAAATATTTTAAAAAACATATTATTTAAATACCTCATGTTAAAAATATTATAATGTATAATGTATATACATTAACACATGTAATTAAAATTTAAAATAAAATTAACTAATATACTGAATAAAATTTTTATAAAAACAAATTACATTTGAGGTTTCTTGATTAAACAATGAAAAACATTTAAACTGCATACTTAAATAGCAAATTTTTTTCTTTAAATATAAATAATTTTAGAAATAAGGTTAATAAGTATTTCCTAGAGATTAACTCATTAAGTAAAAAAAAAAAATGAAATGACAATTAAAAAAATAATTATAATAAAATATTTAATAATGAATAGAAATAAAGCTTTCAGTATTTTCTTTCAGAACTAGCAGAACTTCAATATTCAAAATATTAAATATCAAATAAGACAAAAATTGGAAATAAATAAATAAATAAATAAATAAATAAATTAAACAAATTAAAAAAAAAAATAATTTAAATGATGCATCCATTAAATTTTAACTTTATAACTCAAAATATATTTTTCATAGATTAAATTTTAAAAACTAATAAAACATATTGCATAAATCAGATAAAAAATAACAGAGTAAATTAAATATAATAAATAATAGATAAACTGCACATTTAATTTTAAAAAGAAACTAAAGGAACTATTACATTTAAGGATCCTTTGGATTAAATATAAAAAATAATTTAAGAAACTGCATAAATCATACAAAAATCAGTTGAAATAATTTATAATTTTGAGTGATTAAATATAAAAAAAAACCCACGTAAAATGCCTGTTTCATTTAAGTGATAACTGAAACAACTCATAAATTATACTAAAAACAAATTATTCAAAATAATATATACAATCACTAAAAAAAAAATATTGTATAACTGTTTAATTTGGCATAAGGAACATAAACACTTAGTAAATTTTTGTTTTGTTTAAATTATATATATATATATCTTACAGAATTTTGTTGTTGTTTTGTTTTTGTTTTTTACTTGCATTTTAAAATAAATAAATCCAAACCTGTTGTTACGTAAGATACAATTTTAAATGAACAAAGTAATTATATTACTATTATACATATATATATATAAATATGCATGTATATATATGGGTGTTTTTTTTGATGTAGTGAAATATTCATAAATGATAAAATTAAAACATTCAATATATTTCCTCCTACTGAAAATAATTATTGTAAAACAACAAAGGGTTATATTTGATTTATTCATTCAGTAATAAAAAATAAAAAAAAATTTAAAAAAAAAAAAAATGTTTAAAATGTAGTGAAACAAAAAAAAAAAAAAAAAAACGGTTTTCATATATCCATAAAGATAAAGAATAGTTAGATATAAAAATAAATTAGCAAGGAAGCTTTAAAAAAAAAAAAAAAAAATCCCTGACAACAACCAAATTACACTTTTATAAACTCAAACAAATTAAACAAAAAACAAACAGGACATATTTCTTCTTACAGTTGAGAAAATGATATATATCAAAACATATCAGTTCAAAACTATTATTCTGATATTTTTAGGCCACTTTTTTATTTTTATTTTATTTTTTATTTATTTTTTATTGTTTTTAGAAGTTTATGTTTATATAAATTTATTTTAGTGAAGCTGCCATAAATAGAAAATATAAAATCTTTGAATGCAAAAAAAAAAGTTTTTCATAAAAAATTAAATACATAACTGCAAAATGTTAAGATAAAATAGAAAAATAATTTTTTTAAACAAAATAAAAATAAAATAAAATAGCAAAAATGAAATAAAACATAAAATATTATTAAAATTAAAAATTAAAACACGACAAAATATTTAAAGTAAATTTTTGAAAAATACAAAATAAAATAAAACCAACCCAAAACCAAAACCATACCAAATAAAAAAATAAATCCTTAAAATAAAATAACTAAATAATAACTAAAAAATAAATAAATAAAAGAAAAATATAAATTAAATACTGAAAAAACATAAAAATGTATAAATTCTAAAATTAAAATATTGTTACTAATATGTCTTAAAAGACAAATAAAAATAATAAAAAATATAATAAAAGAAAATGAAAGAAAGAAATTTAAAAAAATGGCAAATATCCCCAAATAATACTGATGCAATTAAAAATATAATATAGATTGAGGATCCATTATCTAAAGTCCAAACAGAAATAGTGATATCTTACTAGTTTTCAGATTCTTTTTGCTTCACAAACTTTTTTTTATGCTCAAAATTATTAAAAATGTTATATAAATATAAACTATTTGTAGAAGCTGTACCTGACATAAATGAATATTGCATTTAGATGCAGATCCTATTTTTAGGCTATCTCCTTATATATCCAAAATCTGAAACACTTCTGGTCCCAATCTATTTTGGGAAAAGCATTCTAAATAAGTAATTAAAATGCTTTTAAAAGCTTACAGTTATAACATAACTGCCTGACCGAGCCTAAATCAATATTAGAAATGATATATTTTCTGAAATGAATAGACATCATGGTTTCTTTTTTAACTCTGTTTCACCATAAAATAATTATGGATGACATCTGAAAATATTAAAACAATAAAGGAGAAATAAAATTTATTACTCACCAATACGGAAGTCTACGTAACCTTCACCCCCAGACAAAACAAGCTTGGTGTTACTTTGTGGGGCTGGGACAGCCTCCTGTCGGGTTTTCATGACTTTGGTACTGTCGTCATCACTGGCAGCACTCATTCCTTTTCTTGGAAATCCTTTTAAGAAAACAACAGCAAGTGTTAATATAGTTATATATAAAAAAATTCTTGGGTTACTTTTGTCATTTATTTTACATTTAAAATCTTTAATTTGTATGTGTTGTGTTGTGTTATGTTGTGTGTGTGTGTGTGTGTGTGTGTATGTGTCTTTGTTATATTTATTTAATTTAAAATTCATACAAAAATAAATTTCATTTTCAATAAACATGAATTTACAATTTATAATGATAAGCTAGATAAATATATAAAATATACCAAATTTTTTATTTCAATACATACATTTATAATTATTGCTGTAATATTTATTTTACTTAACTATATATAATGATAAGCTTGATAAATATATAAAATATACAAGAATTATATTTCATTATAGGTTTGTTAAACTTTTCATTTAATAAATGCTATGTAAAGAAGCTGTGTATATAAAACAAACTAATAGTAAAATAGCAGTTTATTGAAATGGAATTTAAAACCTAATATAATAATTTCTTTATTTTCTTTTAACATTAATAAAGAATGATAGCTTAAAATAATAATAATAATAATAATTAGACACACACACAAACATTTTATTATTGATTTTGCTTTGTGTAGAACATTAGTGCTTTGTGGAATTTCTTAATGTAAATATTTTTCATTAAAATAATTTGTTTTTACATATTTACTTTATTTTTATTTATTTAATTTTAAAAATTATTATTGTTATTACTGTTTTATTTTTGTTAATTTAATTTTTTTTTTTTTTTTTTTTTTTGAGAAAAGAATGATTATTTCATTAAAAAATAAACTGATTTTTAATAGAAATAATTACGAATACATAATTACTTATTATTTAGTGCTGTTTTTCTGTTTACTTGGTTTTTTCAACTTATTAAATCCTAAAATATCTACTACTTTCTTCAGACAAATATAAGTAACATTACAGAAAAATTATTTATTGAGACTGAGCAATTTAATTATCAATTTAAAAATAATGTTTACTGGAAAAATTAGGATTTTGTAACTTAAACATCTTACAATATCAGTATTTATAATAAATATAAAAGTAAAAATATATTAATGTTATTTTTGTATTTTACAATTTAAATTTAATAAATGTAGAGGACGAAAATGTTACAAATAAAAAGTTTTTACAAATACAGATGCTATATTTAGATAAAAATTGGCAATAATAGAAAATAAAAAACAGAACTGTCATTTATATTTATTCATTATTTATAAATAAATACAGTAATTTAAAAAATAGTAATAGCAAAGTGTAACAAATTTCTTTCTTTATTTTACCAATCAAACAAATATTGATTTTATAACTAAAATGTTTTTTCAACAAACTGATAAACATATAAACAAAATTAGTAATATGCGCAGTATTTTAAATATAAACAATTTTTTTTCAAATCCATTATTTATATTTTAATAGTTTTTTCTTTTTTCTTTTAAAAAAAATACAGATTTTATTATTGAAATCATTTTATAGTGCATAATTTAAAATGTTTATTTGTATCTGTATATTATTATTAATTATAATATTTTTCTTATTTATTTATTTATTTATTTTATTTTATTATTATTATTATTATTATTATTATTATTATTATTATTATTATTATTTTGTTGTTGTTGTTGTTTAAATATATTTAACTGATCTTTGAAACTGGAAATAAATATACATCTTATAAACCATAATTAATCATAAAACAGAAAGAAAAAAGAAAGAAAAAACAAATAAAGGCTTTGTGTTTCATACAATGGAGTATTACTTGTAGTGAAATATATCAAAGTTGCTTATTTCCTGTATTCAAGAGAAAGCTGATATTTAACTGCACCCTTGATTCTTTCCATAAACCTGCTAGAAATACTAATTTATGTATAGTAATTAAATTTTCACTGATCACTGAACCATTATATAATATAAATGAAGGGTGGCATACAGAAAATCTTTAATTAATTAATTATAAATGATAATAATAATTACAATAATACTGATAATAACAACAACAATAATAACACCCTAAATTTTGAAGGTACAATAGGTTATTTTTAATATCCTGGCCTATGTTCCTAAAAAATGTCAGTATACAAGTAGCTCTGACATTTGTTATAAGATTTTGGCTTACTGATAAATAAAATCATATTCTTTAAGGTAGTTATATATTTCCATTTCAATGAACATGAATTTAGAATTTATTTTCTAATGCAACTCATACACTGGAGAAATAAAAATAAAGCATTAGAAGTGATGACTTCTTGATAAATGTTTTCAGTTATTACCATTCTACCATAACAAAGGTATGACCTACAAGCAAAATTAATGTTGAGAAGAGAAAATTTTACATTTACATCCAAGCATTGTTGTAAGTTAAGTTTACTTTGTTTAGTGAATTATTCAGTAACCACAGATTAACAATTACACATAGAACAACTTGTTTAAATAATCAATTCTTTTTTCAGCTTACCTTATTTACATTGTTTTATGTATATTAGGAATATATTGCTTTGAAACTGGTTTTTTTTTTTTTTCAGTTAATGATTATTATTATTACTATTATTACCATTATTTATTTTATTTTATTATTATTTATCATTATGATTATTATTATATTATATTATTTATTTATTTTATTTTTGTACATTTTTTTAAGAATTTAAATATAAATTCTAAAATATTAAAATCAAGTTCAGTAAAATTTTGTAAATGTATTTTAATAAACTAGTATATTTTTACAGCTTTATGGTTTTAGCAGTAAAGATAAACATATTCTAACATGTTATTTATAAACAATTAACAAGCTAAATATGATTTCATTCAGCAAGCAGACTTAAGGCAGTTTTGTCAAATGCTGATTACATTTTCAAATGTTTATTATGCTACTTTTTCAAATATGCATTATGTTAGCAACAACAACTTTGATATTAAAAATTGGTCTCATATAAAGACTGTCTTTTTTCTTTGGTGTGAGTAGTTATTGTTGTTGATTTTATATATATATATATATAGTAATAAATAAATAAATAAATTAATTTAAAAAAGAAAAAACAACAATATAAATTATAAATAAATAAATAACAAAAACTAGTATAACACATTTTTTTAAAAGAGAAAAGGAAAAAGTGAAGAGATTTTTAAAATGTTAGTGTGAAATTAAGGATTAC
This sequence comes from Chrysomallon squamiferum, assembly GCA_012295275.1. NCBI lineage: Eukaryota > Metazoa > Mollusca > Gastropoda > Neomphalida > Peltospiridae > Chrysomallon > Chrysomallon squamiferum. Next base: position 19,057,727 of record CM022670.1, read on the forward strand.
TATAATCATCAGTGCATTTTTAAATGTTTATACTAACCATAACCTATATTAATAATAATAATAGTTGTAGCTGCAGCAGTAGTAATAAATTTAAATTTTATTCTGTAAAAATTATTACTTTTTGAAAAAGAACAAACCAATTATGAAAATAATCTTATGTCTGCTTAAAATTAAAAAATTAAATCTGTAAATTAATATTTGAAAGGCTAATATTTCTGATATGCAAAAAACATTTTAAAATATATAACTAATAAAACCATAAAAATAGCAAGCAGATTATTTATAATTATTATTTTTTTTAACTAATTATAAGCCAAACAGATACCTGAGATATCAGAGCCAAAATCACCTTGAAATAAAATAAAAATAAGACCAATTAATAATATAACTTTACTTAACCAAGAGCTAATTAAAGTGTATCTTTGTTGAAGCATAAAAATAGTTAATATGTTCTGAATACTTCAAAGTTATGATTTTTGTCTATTTATTAATTAATTAATTAATTAATTAATTTTATTTATTTATTTATTTATTTAAATTTTATATTTATTTTTTATTTTTTATTTTTTGTTTGCCATCCTATCTTAATTAATAATGAACTATAATAGCATAAGAGTTTGTTTGCTATTCAAAATATATTTGCTATTTCAATATATGTATGTGTGTTTAAAAATATCTCAGTACTGCCATTGTTTGGTTGCTGTCATGGCCTTCTCCTTGTATACAGATTTGCCTTAAAGTTCTTTCTAGTGTTGTCATATATTCAATGTCATCACATCAGTTATGAAGGGGTAAATTGTCAGTGTTCAGATAATATTTTGCCATACTTTGCTGAATTTTATTAAACCATTTATTTATACTTGAATTTCAAGAGCAGTTTCTGTTCAGGTATAATTTCTTTTGGTTCTATATTAAATTTATCACAGTTTAGCTTCTAAAATCAACTGGACAATATGAATTACACTGCAGATAAATGATGAGTAAATTAAATGATGAAATTGATGTAAAGATTATTAATGAAGGAATAGAAATATCTGAAAACAGTCTGAAACATAATTGTCCATTAATTTCTGATTCTTTTCAGATAATTTAATAAACAAAAGGAATTTCTAAACATGCATAACCAAAGCTAAAAACATATATGTTAAAACCATCACCAAAACTGTGCCAAACCATGCCAACATGGACACAAAAAAGGAAAAGTAAACCATACCAGAACTGTTTTTGTATTTAATTTAATTAAAGATTTATGATTTCAATAGCAGTTAAATCTGTCACAGTATGAAATCAAGCATGATAATCAATTGATAAAATATTTCAATAAACCAAGATGATGCAGCATTCTGTTAAAGGAAATATTTTCACATAAAAAATACTTATGAAATTATAAAACTTAATCAACTGCAAAATTAATTTCCTGCAATAGTTATAAATTATGATTAATGTACAAATATGCTTTTATCTGCTGACACCAACATAAATTTTGTATAGTCATTTCTTAGAAATATTGGTTGTGAAATACTGACATGTAAAAATATTTCTCTATGCAAATACAAAATAACTTTAGTTTCAGTACAACAACACTAGTTTAAATTTGTTGTTTTACCCCAACAATAATCTTTTAACATTTCTTGATTTTCTTACTGAAATACTGCAACAGTTAACAATTTAATCTACAAATATCATTTACATATTTTTACTAAAAACAATAACAGAAAACAGATCTGGTATGGTTTTGTATTAGTAAATCATGCAGGTATTTAAACAAAGGAGAGAAAAGCATTAATACCTTTAATGGACTGAATGAACTTGCCAACAGCTAATACAGATGATAAAAAAAAATATATATATTGAAACATAACAACAAAAGCAAATAATAAAACAGTAACACAGCTCAAACTGAATACAAAGCAAAATAAAAATAAATCTGAAAACAGAAATTATAAATCATGCAAAGTTCATATGTATAAACACACACACACACACACACACACACACACACACACAGAGAAACATATTCACATTAAAAAAAAAAAAAAAGACATTTATTTTTTCTGAATTTTAAAAGAAATGATGACTGAGAAAGGAAACCTGTTGCCAAGACTTCTGCAGACTTGTCATTTGTGTTACATATTTACAGAAAAAAAAACATATCATAATAAACCAGATATCAAACATTGGTTGGAAAGAAAAACAGTTCATGTCTGATTTTCAATCAAGTAAATTCTGCGAGTTTTCAAACCCAGCTGACTCACTGAACATACATACACTGTGTTGTTATAGGATATTAAATCTAAGAATAAATGTTGAGACTGCTTATTGTTATATGCCAAGTGCTGATTATAGGTAATCATTATCTGAGGATTGTCTTTGGTTTGTTTCATGTGCATTGCTATAGATTTGTATGCACATAAAGTGTGTGATTTGGTATCAAGCTGTTGACACAAATTAGTTTCATCAATACATGGAGGCCATAAAATGAAAATCAACATAAATTATATGATAACTGAATAACTGCATATATGTCTATCGTGAAGCAAAATATATTAGTTATGTTCTTAACAGCACTGGGTAAAGGAGTATTGATTATAATTGTAACTTATTAAAATAAAGATATCATAACAGCATAAGGGTAAAGATATTTATATATCTTCTTTACTGTCCAAGTTAAAATCAGTTTATTTCAAAGTTATATAAATTTAAAGGGTAGGGGGCAAAATAAAGGGTAAAGGAAAAGATATAAATAATGAGTATATGGGCAAAGAGAAAGAAATTACCTCATTAGTTTTAGAATTCAGTCACAATTTGTTTTTGTTAATAAAAAAAAAAAATTCAGCTGATTATTAAAAATAATAAGTAGTTAAAGGTGATCTTCTTTTTTCTTTCTTTTCTTAAGCTAAATATATAAATATTAAAAATTAACCAATATTCATCATTTAAAACAATTTTGATACTCATTAATTGGATTCTTACATATATTTAAGTTTTAAGTTAAATTTAATAAACTACTATTATTTCCAGTCAAAACAACAAATATTTCACTGCAGGCACAGACAGACAGACAGAGACAGAGACAGAGAGAGAGAAAGAGAGAGAGAGAGAGAGAGAGAGAGAGAGAGAGAGAGAGAGAGAGAGAGAGAGAGAGAGAGAGAGAGAGAGAGAGAGAGCAAGAAAAAGAAAGATAAAAAAAGAGAGAGGAACACAAGACGAAAAAAAGGAATGAATATAACAGAAATAGAAAAACTCCTCCAGCAGAAACAATTTGTCTGAAGTAAATTAGAAACAAACAAGAAACTTAAAACCATTATTGATTGACTAAAACCATTTTAATTCTTTTTCGATTCTGAAAGGTTAGTTCCAAATCCTAAAATCTCAGTGGAGAGTAATGAAATGCATGTCTTTCAAATAAATCAATATTTGTTAAAACAAATTTTTAATTACAAAAAAAAAAGTAATTCTCTCTTATTATTTTTTTTTTTTTTTTGTTTCGTTGTGTTTTTCAACTAAGTAAAAAATTAATTTAAAAAAAAGTAAAGAAAAGAGACAAAATAATAGATTTTTTCTTCTAATTGCATTATTAAAAAAAAAAAAAAAAAAAAAAAAAAAAAAGGCATCCATAAAATAAAGTCGATATTTAGAGAAAAAGATATGTGTCTTAATAAAAACAAATAACTATTTGTAATTTGACAGCCTGAAAAGATTTACTGTTATTCAGTGCCAATAACATGTGACAACTGGCCAAACCTGGCAAAAGCCATATCATTATGTTGACTTTGTAGTGACAGTCTGCAACTCTATGAAATCACAGTCAATCTATTAGCTAGACAGCATGAACAATACAAGAATGTCCATGTGTGAAAGAAAATAAAACAAAACAATTTAGAGTTTATCAGCCAAACTGAATGAACAACAAAATGTAAAAAGATAGAACTAATCACTATAAATGCATTTCTGGCAGTAAATTATTTTAGGCCAGGACAATCAATAGAAACAAATTGAAAGTAAGATTCATTAATAGGAACAAAATTGATATTATTAACTTCTTTGTCACCTTTATTTCAGAATTAACTTGCAAGAAGCAAATTTAATTGTTTTTAAATCAGGTCAAAAGAAGATCTAATAAATCCTGTCAGCACCAGATGATGTTTTTGTTAATAGAAAAAAATACATCAAATTATATTTATTAAATATGAATTAAAAGTAACAGTTAATTTTTTTATTATTTTTTAATTCAAAATTTAAAATGTATTAGATAATAATTTGTTTCAGAATCTATTTAGGTTAGAATAAAAAACAAGAAATAAAATCTGTGAAGAATTTCTGATGCACTCAAGCGAATGTTTTCACAAGTTATTACTATAATCAATCCAGATTTCAGAGGGCAAAAACCCCCAAGAAATCAAAGTGAAAAAAAAAAAATAAAAAAAAAAAATAAATAAAATAAAATAAAATAAAATAAAATAAAATAAAAAACAGAGCTTAGTTTCTAATGATATTAAAATATATACATTTGAATTTAAAATTTTCCTTCCACAAATTCATTATCAGACTTAATAAAAAATTCAGTAAAAAAATAATACCACTAAATATTCATATTTTGTTATTATTTAATTCTTTTTTGGCTTGTTTCTTAACATTCAACTTATACATAATCGATAATGCAACAAATTCTGCAGTATAATTTTTATTTCCAGTGGAAATGTTATCTCACAATCATGAATTCTGTTTAAACACCACAGTGCCAATGGTAGAGTGGCTAGAAAATTCCAGAAATATATATCTAGCCTGACATTCTACAAACAAATTTACTTACACTAAAAATATTAAAGCTGAACATTATTACTTATACTGATATGACAATTATTTGCCCATAGAAAACAGTTGATATGTGCCAGTATTGCAGTCTTGTACACTGAAAGGTGACATCTGAACTCAATTCTTCAAATCAATAAAACAAAAATATTCTAAAGCCTTCTTATCTAGATCTATCTATCTATCTATCTATCTATCTATCTATCTATCCATATATATAAGACACATTTTAACTGAAAACATTTAATGTAACAATGTAGTTAAGACACGATAACAAGTGAATAACAAAAGTTTAATGATACATTTAACATGAAATTCTGTATGAAGAAATATGGCAACTGTTCTGAAGTGATTTCAGACAAATAAAATAATGCAGCAAAGTACTACACCTTATTTTTTAAAAACAAATTTGGGGCTAAATTCCTTACAAAACATTCTGGTTTGTAAAAACATAATAATAAAACAAAGACTCTTAGTTATAACAACACTTAGAACTATTCCTGCAGACAAACATATCAATTAAACTTTTCTGCTTATTTTATTATTAGTTTTTTAAAAAATAATTTCATATAATAATACATACAGTTTTTGATTACTGTACATAAATATTAAATATTAGGATAGCAGAATAACATGTATTTCTATTCTGATACTAGTTATTCTTACATTCTATATTTTATGTATTATTTTATTTACACTAATTCTGAATGAATGCAACTAGACTCAAAATAACAACATGTCTGATGTAATAATATCACAAAACACTAATGTGTGAAAAGAATAACAATAGTATTAAAGCATAACAACTGAACTCAAGACTTGGATTAAGGCACATGGTATTTACTAAGAACGGAATGCATCCAATTTACCAGAGATGAAAGGTTACAATATTTAGTAATTTAGGATAATAATTTCAACATGTAATTGTTATAACAAAGGCAAATGTTTAATTATGACTCATTTCATACAATTTCTTTTCTTTTTTTTCTTTCAATTAATTTTTTTTTATTAATATTCATATTTTTATTTGATAAATAATTAACTTGGCTATGTATGCATATTACATAGTGATAAAAAATGTTATATTATTATAGATAATATTCACATTTATGCTCAAAGTATATTAAAAAACCAAAGTAACACATTTTTTTTAATTTTAAACAAGCATTCACAGATCAAAAAGAACAATAACCAACAAATAATAAATAAATAATATTGTACATAAAATTTACAGACAGTTTAAAAAAATAAAAAAGTAACAAAACCTAATCCTAAATAAATTTAAATAATCAGATATATGGAAATGGAAATACTTTAAGCATGATTACTTCAATCCACATAATAGCTATGGTAATGTGTACTCAATATATATGAAAAAACTGTTGAGCTGCCATAAAAATCTGGTTATTGCAACAGTGGTGATTTAATTCTTTTCATTCAATTAACCTTCAAGAACACACAAGTCACGTTTTCTGCGACAAATTAATTACTGGTGACATTTTATAGGCATTTTCTTTCATTTCTTGTGACCTTTACTTGATTATAACATTACCTTTATTCCATTTTTTTTTTTTTTTTTTTTTTTTGTTGTATGCTAGTGTCCTTTTTTAAATAGCATTTGGTGTGTGTGGCAAATAAATCAAAATTGATTTGAAGTACTGTCCTTTTAAGTCATTTCAATATAACTGTCTTTTGTTATTGTAGTAAACAAGTAACACAACAATTTGATTATATTTCTCTATTTTTTGAGTTTTTCTTAGGGTGGATTTTGTTGTTTTTATTGTTGCTTTCTATTGTTATTGTTGTTGTTGTTGTTGTTAGGATTTGTTGTTGAAATATTGTAATATGTTAATTGCTTCATGATACAAATAGATGTTGGCAAGGATTTGTAATTAAAGTTACGTGTTTTTTTCTTCTATCAACAATCAAAATTAATTTGTAAGTATACACACACTTCCTTTGGGCATATTTTATATGTCATCAAAAATATATTTCATAAAATGTCTATTTTGAATATTTGTGTGACCTTCTGGACATAAGACAGATACTCAACCCCTAGATAAAATCCAAAATCCTTCTTTCAAAACTACTTTATACACAGAGAACCAGACAAGTTATTTCAACATACTTAATGAAACCCTAGCATGATAAGCTTAGCAATCATTGTAAAAGACAAAATGGAAAATCTCTGATGACTACTTTGACTGTTTTGCCAAATCTCAGCAGGATGATGAATACATCCTGGTTAATAATGATGTCTGAGACAAAGTGTGAAGGCAAGAAATAATACTTTTATTTGTGTCTTTATTATATGTCAAGGGAAAGAAACTAAATATTTACTTGTTTCTCTATCCCTACATTTCTGTAATTTAAGTTTTGCGTTTGCCTGAGATTTCTCTGGTGTCAAAAACAACATCCCATGTAGCACAGATCAGTGCATACAAAAATGTCATTATTTGAACTCTTTTTAATAATGATTAGGAACCTTTAAAAAATGCAATACAATAAAGATAAGAAGGGTCACCCACAGAGAAAATACAAATTCATTATTTACAAATAATTTAAATTTAAAAAAATGTTTAATGCAGGCTTCAAAATTGATTTTTTCTTTTCTTTCTTTCTTTTTTTTTTTTTTTTTTTTGTAAAACCAATGGTTATCAATCAAATGCTGATGCTAGGAACCAACTAAAAATTGAGGAACTAAATCAATCTTAATGCCACCAAGATTCAAACATTGAAAAGCCACTGATTCTGTTAAATCACTACAGAAATAGAAGAGGTAAATAAAATAAAAAATCAATACAAGTCGGTTGAACAAGTGAAAAATGAATGATGTTAGTGTTCTTTCAATGATGGTGATTGAGTGTTTCAGATTTAGAAAACATTGATCATTAACTGAAATTACTGCAATGTCAAAATTCGTGTCCTGAAATTTTTTCCACAGAATGTATTCTTCAGTCTAATATATTCATTAGATAAGTGAACAAATTTCTTAAATTTATTTATTTATTTATTATTATTATTATTATTAATTTTATTTATATATTTTTAAATTCTTATTCTTATTGTTATTATTTTTTAATTATTGATAACAAATCATTTGTGGTAACTATATATATATATATTTTAACTGTGCATTTGTTTGAAAGATTAATAAGAACTAAAATTTTATGAAAAACTCTTTTACAAACTTTCTTTAAAAAGACAAAAAGAAAAAAATGATTTGTGCTATATTTTAATATTGATTTTGTAAGTGGGTTCATTCTGTAGGAAGGTGGAAGGAATAGGAACATTTCAGTTATCATTTTATTTTTATCCATAACCATAATTTTATTAATTTAAAAAAAAAAAAAGGAAGTAAAAAAAAGTTTTCTTTGGTGTAACAACAACTCAGTCTCATCACATTATTAACCTTTTTATCCAGAATACTTTCTGTTTTTTAATGTTGATTATTACAAATAAAAATGACACTCAAGTAAATGTCTCTATTGACATAAACAGAAGAAAAGGAGTATTTTGTTCACTTTTTCCCATGGCTCTTATGCTTTTAGACACAATTTGCCAGAAAGAAACAAAATAATAATGTGTTCATCTGCTTTTCAAAAACAATATTCAAAATGGCTACAATTATTATTTCTATTAGGCTAAATAAAAAGTAGTAGTAGTAATAATAATAATAATAATAAAACAATTTAAATATTTATTAATATAAAAGATTTTCCACAAGTTAAAAAAATAATAATAATAATTTATGAATTTTATCATACATCATTTCTGGTCATAAAGAAATATCTAAGATGCAGCAAGAGATAAAAAAAAGTTTTATTTCTCTCGTGCTATAAATAACAGACAGTAGCATCTTTCAGGGATATGGTTATGAATGCCCTGTAGGCAGAGAAAGACTCTAATCAAGTTAAACCTTGACATTCCAGTCATTGTCTGCGGCTGTGTTTGTGGGCTGCATTTAATGACAGTGGCCTGCCAGGTGACTTTGGCCAGATTAGAAAGGACACACATGTGTGGAGAAAATAATTTATTAAATTCCTAGAGGATTATACAATGCTACTGCTGCCAAGTCAAATCCATAATGTACATGGAATGGAGTATGACCCATCAGGCTGTTTCCACAAGAAGCAATTTTTATTTTGCAAGGACTGCTTCAAGGGAAAGATGTCTAAACTGCAGGATGGATTTGGCACCATACTTGGTGTGGCTAGCTATGTAATCAGATTTGTAACAAGCAGATGTTTTTGTTTTTTATTTCTGGTTATTGTTTTTGTTTTTTTGCAATTACAAGATGAGCTATTCAAAAAAGAAAAAAGAAAAGAATGAAACATAATTGTCTAAATTGCTTGGAAATGCTTTAAGGAATTTGTTTTCTTTTTCTAATTAATATTAGTTGAATAAAGAAACAGTTAAAAGAGAATCTTATGAAAATTATTAATCTAGCATTTCCAAAAAATTGCAGCAACAATAAAAACAAGAATAATAATAATTATAATTTTAAATAAAGAAAAAGAGAGCTACTATAAATGAAATGACTTTTTTTTTTTTTTTTTTTTTTAAAAGATAATAAGAAATGAATGTCACAAAAGAAAGTAATATTTACTTTCTGAAAGCGATATATATATATATATATATATATATATATATATATATATGGGGAAGAGATAGAACTGATATTTAAAGATACACAAATATTACAAAACATATCAATTAATAAAGTCAGCAACAATAAATGGGAAGGAATGAACAAGAGTGTCAAAAAAAAAGAGAAAAAGGTTGAAGATAACTTTTATTTCAAAAGAAGTAAAATGCTTGTTTTTGCAGGCAGGAATTCAACCATAATACTGAACCGAGCATTAGACAGATTACCTTTTCAGTTAATTAAGTGACTTTAATGTTTCCTCAGTTAGACAGCCATATTCAGCATTAGTAATCCAGTGTCTGCAATGGTCATCCTTGAATCATATTGACAAGTTCTTTACATTATTCTGGAACTCAAGAATGAAAATCTAATGGTGGAGAATTTCCCAGACAAAATAAAGTTTCCACTTAAAATAGTACATCATATAGTATATAATATATGAACTTGTCTCCATTTAAAAACAAGAATATAAACTAAGAAATTTGTATACAATTGTGTTTCCATTCTTTAAATGTCATTAGTATTTTTTATTTTATGTTCTATTTCTATGCTTCAGCAATACACTATGACTTTATGTATTTCTTTATGGACTCAGACATACCTGAATATATTATAAATTTACATTTTTATATAACTTATCATAAAGTATTTTATAATAAATGGGTTATGTCTATTTATTTTTTAAAAATCCATTTAATTTCAAAAGCACAACATTCCTAATTATCTGACAATTAAATATTATTTTTATTTACTTTTCAGTTTACATAATACAAGTGTCTAATGATAAAATATTTACTGAATTTGTTCTTTCACTCCTTGTTCTAAAGAAAATACAAAAATGAGCTCAGCATTTCTTTAACTGACTGACACAAACAGCCAGGATTTTAGCACATATTCCAGGCATGCACAGTAAATGTTTGCTCCAATGCTACCAATAGTATTGATTTGAAAAACTATCAGGATCTATCAGTACTCAGATTTGTTTAACACTCTGGTCTCTTTTTCTCTTGAGTACAGTAAATCAATTTGTGCTGTCAACAATAGATTCTATATTCAGACGACATGAAAATGTAATGCTGAACTAAATTAATTTTATTTATTCATAAATTACTTATTTATTTATTAAAATGTGTAGCCAAGAGAAACTACTTTCACATGACTTAAATATATCTTAGTGTTTTGTTTTTATTCAGTTTATGTTATTTATTTATTAATATTTGTACCATCAATTACAGAAATTCAGTTTACATGGCATAATTAGATCAAGTATTTTAAATTTCTATTTAAATACATTTTTATTTATATAAATTTGCACTATTAACTACAGAAACTATGTGAAGGTGATCTAAATCAAATCTATAATTTTGTTTATTTATTTATTTAAATTTGCATTGAAGTTTCAGAAGCTATATTCAGGTAACTTTACAGATCACAGAATGAATTTTGTAAATATAGTATAAATAATTATTTCTGTAATTATTTCTTTATTTAGAATACAAGGAAGGAATGTCACATTTTTTGTTATAAAATTATTTATTTATTTATTTATTTCCACATAACAGTTTTTGGAAATTTAATTTTAACAATAAATGATTTATTGATTAATTAATGCCTTCATCCTCTAATGTTATCAAGAAGAAATTTATATTAAGATTTTTTAAAAACTATTTTTACTGTGAAATTTTATTTAAAATTTTATTTATATGATATCAAGAAGGGGTAATTATTTGTAATTATACAAAAAGGTGATCCCATATTATGATAAATTAAATAAGTCAAAATGTTTTTCCTAAATTCATTTTAAAAACTGTTTATTTATATCTAGCATCTTCAAGATATTATTCATTTAACTGAACTATAAATGTCGCTCCAGTTTGTAAATTTATTTATTTATCTTAACAACAGAAGCTTCGTTCTAGTCTTAGTAAAATACTATTTATTTATTTGTATGATATATCATAAAGATTTACTCCCTTAATTTTAATCTATTTATATATTAGATGCTCTAATCAAATTCATTTTCTCTCTTAATCATAAATTTTCTCCATACTAAACTGGTGTTAAGAAAATCGACAAACTGATTTTAGTGTGATGGCTGCAACAGACATATCCATCAGTGAGTAATTGCTGCTTCTATCCACATTAATCAATGACAGAGTCAGGAAAAAACAAATAGGTTTACTTTGTAAAAGATTATATAAATTCATGAACTGACCAAATTTAGCTGCCTTCTTTAGATTCACAAAGAAAATAAATTAATAAAGTGAAAAAAGAAAGAAAGAAAATATTTAACCAATAATAATAATTAGAAACCCCCCAAAACTGTAATAATATAAATATATGTATATATAATAATAACCATAATAATAAATAGCTGCATAAATAATATTAAAAAAATAATGAACTCCATACATCAAAAATAAATAAATAAATAATATTAATAATAAATAATAATAAAATAAATAGAATTTTATAATTAATAATTCAAATAAAATGATGAAAATTAAAAAGTACAATCAACAAAAAAAATAAAAAAAAAATAAAAAAAAAGATTTACTGGCAATGGAATAGCTTTTAAATTAAATAAATGAAAGATATATCCATTATGGTGTAAGCAGATTTATGTGCTTGGTCATAGATTTCTTTTAACACTGTGGCTGTCAAAGTCTTCAATGATTTCTGAGTAACGCAGTCTAAGATAACAGAACAATGTTGCTGACCAGGATGCTGAAGTAGTTGTCAAGTTATTAGATTTAAGACTGGTTGCATTGGGATCTTGTTGACCTACTCTCTTACTGATCTCTCTCTGGCCAGAGATAGGAATGAAGAAATGGAGTTAAAGAAATAACACATTACAATGCATTATTAATGAATCAAAGAATAAATTTAGCTAAATACTAACACATTAAAATGGGTAATAATGTTTCTTATCACAAGGTAAATATTGTCTAAAAATACTAGTGTGAAAAGATGAATAAAATATTCCCTTTCTTTTCTTTTATGTTTAAGTGAGATATTAATCTGAAATTGATTTTCCCTTGTAATAATTTATATTTAAAAATATTGTGAAGTGAGCAAAGAAGTATAAAACATATGCAATGACATACTGCAGTGTTATGAAATTCTAAAAAGTGAACAATTACTATACACTAACCAATGAAAAAGTGGAAGTGAGCAATGTAATATACAGACAGAGTAATCACTGAAATAATAATTGACTGAAATTACCTTTATTTTTATATTATATTTACTGCAATAATAACTTTGTGGGGTTTGTTATTCTCTACATAAAATGTATCAGTATGCTGTAATAATAAAAAATAAATAAATAAAAAATAAAAATTAAATAAATAGAAATTTAATAAAAGGTGACACAAACCAGTCACGAAATAGCTATGTTGTGTCTGTTGTTATCATCTATTCCAATGTCAAACCAAAGTTTAAATAGCAGGGGACCATTTGTAAAAATGAGAAGATAGTAATTCAGTCAAATTCTACATAAAGATAATCATTTGATGGAATTTTATGCAGAGGTCTCAGCCAACCCAAAAGAGAAAACTGCTCTCCTTTCATACAAGATAAAATCTTATTTTGTTTTATTACTGCAGTTGCTGTCAGTTTTGTCTAGTCTGTGCATTATTTTGCCACGGACCTACTCTCATCATTAATTTTATTTAATATACCTGACTATCATAGGAAAAATGAATTTAACAAAAAAAAAAAAAAAAAAATGTAGATTAATGAATTCAAAAAAAATATATTAATATATGACAAGTTTCATATTAACTTTCCTCCCAGCTTTGAAACTGACATGCTTTCTACACATCAAAGACTTGGTTTAATCAACAGAAAAGCATTTGCCAGCAGGATTGAAAGTTTGATCTGCTTAATTAATATGAAGACATAATAAGCTACTTTCCAGCTCCATATGTGACCTGTGTCTGTAGCTGTTCAGTATTGTCAGCTTACACTGGAACTATTTAAATGAGTGGGAACAAACAATGTTGTAGTATATGGCATACAATCAAGGAAAATTTGGGTTTTTTTTAACAAAATAAAATAAAATTAGATCAAGAAATATCTCTTGCCAATAACAGATTGCATAATGTAACTTGTATACAAACTTAAAATAATTTCCATTCTTTATTTGATCACTTAATTAAAGCCCTTTAAAAGCCAAGAAATGACTAAATTATGGAAGGAATATTTGTCTACTGATACACTTTTCAGTATTAACAGTTATGTGTCAAATACATTGTTTTTTTCTGTAATAATGATATATGAGAGAACAAACTCATTGCTACCACTTGAAGACCCATTCTTAAAGATTATCAGTCAATACATCTTTCATATGCAATTTTCCATAAACAGGAAAACACTTGACACAGCCTTTGATACAACACTCATATAGAAAAGGAAATAACACAGTGAATGCACTGATTTTTTTTTTTTTTTATTTTTTATTAATTCATATTTTAGGTGACTGCATTTATAGGCCAAAGATTATATCACTAAGGTGCAGCACTCTGCTTGCCAGCTGCTACAGATTTCAGCTATTGATAAAATTACACAGGCACTTTTTTCAAACATTTCACAAGTATTGTTCTCATTCACCATGCTGCTCACTGTTGCTGAACTTTCATTCATTGATTTTTATGTTTGCTAAAAGAAATTATAAGGCTGGTTCATCGATCTGGATCTGAAAAATCCATATCTGAACACATGGTGTGTTAATGCAAAGTTATTTTATTCAATCACTTCCTGTGCTGTAACTGGTTACTTTTTTTCCCTCATGAAATTCAATTACTTCAGCTACTTGATGGGCAGTAATTTCCTCAGTAAATGGAGTGCATGTTCAAGTAATGTAATTTAGCCATTTTCTGTCTCCACTTTAATGTTTCACATACTTAAATAACATATGTGATGATGAAATCTTATTTGAGCAAATGTGCAATCTTGGTTTTATGTTCATTATTTTCTTTTTCATTCAGTTTCAGAAATACCTATAGGTATACAGTGTAAAAATGTGTATGTACATATTTATATTGTGTTTATAGATGTGTGTGTAATAAAACTTAATAATACTAGCCTTTCTGAAGGCTTAGCCTGTTTAATAACTACAGGAAGACCAGACCTATTTTTGTGTTTATTGACACTGGTTGATACAAAAATAGGAGTATTGTAATTTAGAATGCTGTCATCTAAAACAAAACCATTTTGTGGGATTGTGAGTGTATGCTTGTATTTGTGTGCATGTGTGTGTGTGTGTGTGTGCATGCGTGTGGGTTGGTATGTCCCAAATGAAGTAAAATAAAACAAATTCTTTTCCTTATTAATAATGAAGATAAAATATTTAGATTTTACTTTGTTATTTCTTCTTTCTTTTGTTATTATTATTTTTTTTTTTTTTTTTTTTTTTTTTTTTTTCAGAATGAATGGAAATCCATTTTCACTGACAAAAAATATTAATCTAATGATTTGTGTGAATATTTTTTGCATTACATACAATTCCATGAAAGAAAAGCTGAAAAAGTCTATAATGAAGTATGTATTTTTTGTCTGCTTGAAAGTAGAACATAAAGAACAAATAAAAAAAAAAACTAATAATTAATAATAATAATCAACTTTTTCAATTAAAACTGCACAGAGAACAAGCATGTTACATTCTGACTAAACAACTAGAAATACAATCAGTATATAACGTTACAGCAATAAAATTATCATGCTTGAACTAAAAACACTCAGGTAATATTTGTATAATATTAATACATGTCCAGAAAGGAAATATACAAAAACAAATGAAAGACCACACACATTAAAAGTAATTGTTTTGCATTCACCATTTATATGTTAATCTAGCAATAGCTAAAAGGTTTTCTTTATTATCATTAAAAAAAAATCTATATAACAAATTTTGCATTTAACCAATGAAAAGAATAATCTGTATAATTCATACAGATTATTCTGATCACCTTGAAACCTGGTGAAATGATAGCAGTCAAAGCAAATGTTAACTTCTGGTGCTGATTCTTTTCTTGATGAAAGATTTTATACAAAAATAATAAATAGTCAATAAAAATAAAAATACATGTTCATCATTTCTTTTAATTTATTTGGAGGCAAAACTAAATATTTTATTCTTGTGGCTTTAATAACAAAATAAATTTTAAAAAAGCAAAAAAGAAACCAAGACACCTCAAATGTCAAGGTCATCACCAAGACAACAACATAACACAAATAATACCAAAACCATATGACAATAGCATCACAACAAAGAGATTTAAAAGGATAATAATGATAATAATAAAACTAACCTGGGACAGCCACAAAAAACTTGACAGCATCTTTATGTCCATGGAATGAAAGCTGAGCTTGTGCCATGGAGCAGTAGGGTATAAAACTGCTGGGTGTCACACTGTCTGTCCCTGCGTCACTGTACACACGCACAACACCGCCTGGTTGACGCTTGCTTGATGTTGTTACTTGTTGTTTATTACCTGTCATTAAATCAACGCAAAGAAAATTATTAATAATAAGGAAGCATACAAACATGTTTTTAAGACATTTACATTTATTTCAATAACAGTAAAATACAATAATAAAACAATGTAAATCGTTTGGTTTTGGAGATTTGATCTTTCTTGTAAATATCAATCTGTTATATTTATTGGAGGGTTTTGGTTTTAATGTCAGCATTAAACTATAGATTTTTCTATATAACAGACAGGCAGTGATGTATTAATTCCAAAAATCCATGTTTTAAATTCACAAAAATGTAATTAGAGAGATGAAAACAAAAAAAACAACATATAATAAACAAGAATCGGTTATAAAATAGTTTATAAGCTTATTAATATAACCAATAAAAACAAAGAGGAAGAAAGAAAAAAGAAGAGATTTATGGCTGATATTTATTACTTTTAGTAAAACATCTGCTGTGGTTGTAAAATATAGTTATTTCTACCGTAACAGAAAAGGTTCATATAAACATAAAAAAGTTAAGACAGAATACCTGTTTACAAAGAGAAATACATAATATCATAAAAAAAACTTTGGATATAAACATGCAAATGCAACTGGTCAAATTTAACTTTCTCTTACACTGCACAATTAATAAATTAAGAAACAGTTTTGTGAAAAATGATGGCACTTGCAGTTCTGATCTACCTCCAAATCATGATTATAGATTTTGTGAAAATGTTAGTCTACAAAATAAGTTGGTGATGTAAGTTCCTTATGGCCTACTTCAGGAATAAAATTCTACAAGCCTGTAATTCTTTAACTACAGCAAGTTTTTTAGCAAATGTTCAATGTAAAAAATTTTTTACTTTTGTCTGTTCAAGCTTAGTTCAGTAAAAAGGTTACATTTTATTTAAAAGAAACACTGAAAATTGCTAAAGTTTTTATAGTAATAAGAAGTTAACATTTTATCACGATATGGCAAAGTGCAGTCTTACTTTCTGACAGTGGCACTGAAATGATGACTCCATTTCCTGTTCCAATCCATAGACGATTGCAAGATATCAACATGGCTGTTATTCGCACAAAAGAAAAGCCAAGTTTGCCAGTGCCTAAAATAAAAGCATATTAACCAATAAATGCAAACTGTGGAAAATGAAAAAAAAATGTTTCATGAAATGTTTTAATTTTGTTTTAAATGATATGTCTGTGTGTGTGTGTGTGTGTGTGTGTGTGTGTGTGTGTGTGTGTTGTGCATTTGTGCTGAATGATATTAAAAAACGGACAACATCAGAAAAGAGAGAGAAGACTAATAAAATAAAATATCAGTAATTCATTCATATAACTGTTATAATGACTTAAGGGGCATAACTCTGCCAAAGATAAATCTTCTAAAAATGTATGGATTAGATCAAACACTTTAAAAAATAAATAAATAAATAAATAATAATAATAATAATAATTAGAAGATGAAGAAGAAGAAGAAAAATGCATAATCACCACAAAGCAATATTATTTAAATAATTTATTTCAAAATAACTGTTTTACCATCATATTTTATCTTCAAATAATAAAACATAGAAATATAATTATTATGTTTCTAGAATCTGTTTCATCACTCCTTTTGAAAACTAGATTATAGATATAACAATAGTTACCTAGCATTTTGCTGACATATGGCTCAATATCAACATCTTGTAGATGTTGGTGGGTATAGGCATGGTACAATCTAAGTGTACTGTCCAATCGAATGGAGATCCAGACTCCATCACCCACCCAGGCCAGCTGTCTCACTTGACTCTCCTTTCTGGGGTGAGCATCAAAACTTTTCTGTTTCATAGAATAAAATATCAAGGAAATTAACCAGTTAAATTGCTTCCTATTTTTATATACTGATAAGATTTCTTAATATATATGTAATATTTTTAAAAAAAGTAAAAAAAAGACAAAGTTCACAAATAAAGAATTTTTAGTTTTGTCACATGCTAGCAGGCGTGAACTTATATAATATGGTAATTTGAAATTATTATTGTTATTTTATAATGTAATAAAATAATACATAGTTACTAAAATAAAAATAAAATAACTAAAAAAACCTATTAAAAAATACCTATTAAATTTATTTTAATTCTTTCCAAAACCGTTACCCTCTAATAATAAAGTATTGGAACTCACAGATATTGCCATGGATTTAGGATCAATGATGTGTATCTTATTCTTGTAGCCACACCAGACATATTTGCCAGCAATAACTGTCATGCAGCGAATTGAGTGGTGAGGTTTGCCCAGGTCTAGAAGATGATAATTCTTCAAATCCCACTGACCATCTGAAAAATAAGAATGTTTTTAAGATGTTTTAGCTTTAATTTATTATAAATAAAAAATTTACATCAAAGATAATTTATGTAAATTCATTTAGTGTAATTTTAATTAGCAAAAAACCTACCATTTGAATACTAATATAGAGCAATGCAGTAGCTATGAAGATTCATAGAATTAATCTTCCTCATTAGCTGTTTCTTATTTCAGTCTGTAACAATTACCACTTTATCCAGGAGCATTGTTATTGCTTCTCTGTCAATGCGTGATTAAGTAAAACAATCCTCCCTTAAGAATAGATAATGAGGAGAAACCAGAATTTTTAACCTCAGCTACAATCATTATTCAGAAAATGACCGATACCTAATAACCAATACTGTTAAAGTGTGTTAAGGTGTTCTTAGATAATTTTTCAACTCATTTAATTTCAAATATTAAAATAATATTACCTAATGCTCTATGAAATATTGCAACAGTCCCATCAGCTAGAGCAACAAGCACTCGACCTTTGACATGACTGAAAAAATCATAAACAATTAACTAAATAGATTAAGATGTAATTGTGAATATTACAAATGACATAAAAGAGTATTTAATGAAACAAAGAAATATAATTAATAACAATACAAAATAACTAAAACATTTTTTAAAAATTAATAAATAAATCTGTGGTAAAATTAGACACAACTGAATTAGACACAACTCTTAAAGAATTATAAATTATTTCTATTTTATTTCAAATTTTTATCAAATACATTTGAATATTCTGTGATGCTAGACAAACTGAGTTACATCCCTTATTTCCAAATCTTTACAGTGGGAATAAAAGGTTACTTCTTTTATAGTAGTTTTCTTTCTCTGTTTCCAATTTCTAAATACATATATTTGTACACACCTGTAAAATATACATATAAGATTTTGAAGAAAATGTGTTTGTGACTTTAAATTACTAGTAATATACAGTAAACAAAAGAAAAAAGAAAAAAACTTACACAATACTAAGTACAGAATCTCTCAACTTAACAGCATGCAGACATCTTTTCCATTGTGCAACAGCTGAGTGTACATACAAACTGTAATAAAACAAATATATATTTTTAATTTTCCTCTATTAATTTTATACAGTAATGGAAAGCAACGAATGAATCACAACTAAAACTGCTTAGTGTTGCTAGGTGACTAGGTGTCCAACAGGAATAGTGGCTGAATAACTGAATGACTAAATAAATGACTATGTCTTCTTTTTGGGTGTTGTCACTGCTATAATAATTTAATTAATTTCAAACAGAGGATTTCAATTATGATTTAAATGTAAAACTAATTTTGATATAATACTTCTTAACTGTGGTTTATTTAGAAAATTAATTAATAACTACAACTACAACAAGGACAGACAGACACTGCAAGAGATAAATTAATATATATATTATGTGTGTATTTTAAAATAAAAATACTTATTCTACAAAAACAAATCTATATGGCTATAAAGGTTATCTCCCTTCATGAAATTAATTACCTGAATTCATCATTAAATAAATTATAACATGAAAGAAATATTTACCATTATTAAGTGTCAGACATGGTTTTTTGTGCTATGATGATACTAGAGAAAGAAAACCTGTTCTTACCAAGCAACACCAAGACATCTTTTCATAGACAATAAAATACAAACAACAGTGTTTCAATAAAACAGTCCTGGAGTTAATTCACTGAGCCATGGTAAGAAGTATTTACATACTGAAATCTATGTTACAATAGTTATAAGCAAGATATATTATTATAATTGATTAAAAACCCACCTGCCACTCTGAGAACCCATCCACATGGTGGGAGCTATACTATGCATCTTCTCCAGCTCACCATACTGCAGTTGATTGTCAGTGTTCAGTGTACTCAGACCATCACGTACAATGTCAGGCTGATCTGGAAGAGCTTTGTCTGTGCCATTTGATGATGATGGAGTTATTGTTCCTGATGATGGTGGAGACCCAGTTGCTCTGAATACAGTGGCACCTAGAGGATCTGAAAAACAAATATTGAAAGTTATATACCTATGCATCTCTGTAATATATGTATACTACAAAAAAAAAAAAAAATTACTATAGTTACTAATTCACTACAACAATAATAGTGCACTATTATTAAATTTTTACAGATGTTTTTAAATGTAAGGTGAGTAACATATTTTTTAAATTACAGGATACATATACAATTGTTCCTTTTATGTCCTAAATGTTTTATTACTTATTAAAAATATGTACCATCTTCTCCATTGTCTTTATTAATTTCATCCGAACCTTTTTCTCTTCCTTCATTAGAACCGTCATCTGTAACACAAGAGTTAAATCACTTAAAAATTATATTAATTTCTGAAAGAAGTTATATTTGTAAAAAAAAATATATTTTTCCTTCTTTTAGGGTGGGGGTGAAGATGAAAGAACATTTAAAATTTATATGTAGTGTTAGATGTGATATACTTATTAATCTGTCTCTGGATGATACACAAATACGTTTTTTTACTTTTTTAAAGGAAAATCTTTATGCTAATGACCATGCTGTGTTTGCTTTTATTCATTATTTTTAAGAAGAATACTAACATAAAAAAATAAATAAATAAATAATAATAAAAATATAGTTCTATAGAAACATATAAAATTTTAACATATAAATACCATTAGCTGCAGCATGCAGGGCATCGCTGACCTCAGCATCAGTTTCTGGACTCATTTCTAGTTCAAAAAGATAAATAGGACTGTGAAAATATTTACAACAAAATTTAATTTTTAGAGACTATTATCAAAGCAGAATTTTCTATTCCAAGAAGAAATCTACATTTTATCTTTTTGCATACGGTTCTTGAGAACGTCTTTTCATTAACATATATCATATATAACCTGATTCTTAAGTTTCAATATTAAATAATGAATTATCTCTATGCAATCACCTGATACTGGTTTTAAATAATATTTATTAAATAAACAAAATAAAATAAAATTAGATTTTAAGTTTATTTATTCACTAAGAAAGAAACAAAAAACAGTCTATTTATCAGATATTATTTTTAAAATATTAACATTTTATCTATAAATAAATAAATAAGTAAGTAAGTTAACACAACTAAATTTGCATAAATAAAATTTGAAATTGAACAAATGAAAAACAAAAAAAAAAATTAAAAAAAAAAAAACAGGATAGACTAAAATAATTAATTATTTGAAATACCTTTTGAGCCATGAGGAGAGCCTACAGGTGACACTTGAGTTTCTTGTCCAGTGAGGCCAGTTGAACACTGCACAAAAGTGATTCCTCCAATGCCACTGTTTTCACCAGACTGTCCTGATTCATGATTTCCAGTCGACACTACAGTCTCCTGTGGTAACTCTGCAACTTCAGCATTCAGAATCTCTTCAGCTACTGGGTAATCAGATTCCATTGCTCCTGAATATGCAAGTAAAAGTTCACTGTTTATATATGTATGTATATGTGTGTGTGTTAGTGTGCATGTGTGTGTGTGTGTGTGTGTGTGTGTGTGTGTGTGTGTGTGTGTGTGTGTGTGTGTGTGTGTGTGTGTGTGTTCATTTTAACACTTGTAATTCATTTTTAGGTTATAAAATAACAGTTAATTTTTATACACATGCAAACACATAATAAATAAATAAATATTTTTGGCATTAGGCTCACCTGGAACACTAGATATACACAGCAAATGTGTAGATGAAACACGGAATGAATCCAGTATATCACCTGGATTGTTTGCATCTATCACTGAGATGCGACTAGATGAATGTGTGCTTGTACAGATCCACACAAGAGAAGACAACTGCTCCTTTTCTGACACTTTCAGGTTCTTTTCATGTTCCTGGTATAAAAAATAAAAATTTGGTGAACTATCTTAACATCTGCTAAAAATGTAGTCAGATTACTGTAATTTAATTTTATTAATAAGAATAAATTTGGTTAATATTGAAACGTGACAGAAATATGGATTTCCTACAAAATGTAATGAAAGCTGCCATTTTCTTCTTTTATTTTATGTATTTGATACATTATCATATACAGAAATATAATAACAGAAACAACAACTTTGAATTATTCTTGCTTCTTATATAAATTTTCAAATAATGTATCTTTGGAACAGATGATCCATTAGTTTTGTTTTTAAAAGTTCTCGGTTTCAATCTAGTTTTAATCTGAAAAGAATACTTTAACACATAACAATTAATTTGATTCATAAAATAATTGATATATATATATATATATATATATATATATATTTTTTTTTTAATATAATTTCTTACTATTACATGTATCTGTAAATAAAAAATAATTTGTTTAATGCATACTTTAAGTTCCTGATTAAGTTTTTCAACCTCATCTTTGGTTTCCTTACGATTTTCTTGTTCAGTATCTGGTGGGTTGGAGTAGAAGATACTGGCCCCTACTATTGATCCACCATCCCTGGTCCTTCCTCCAGTTAGGTTCACACCTGCAGCACACCAGATCTGAAAAACATTTTAAAAAATGTTTGGATTTTAAATTGAATGATTTTGTTAAAAGTATTAAAATCAATTTAAAAAAGTTCTTTTGTGTGTGTGTGTGTGTGTGCATTTGTATATATAAATAAAATAAACTCAGTGGATAAAATAGGGCCATGTTATGCTTTAAACATTAATAAGTAACTCCCTTTAATCTTCATTTTCATTTGTAAAATATCTACTTGATATTATGTAAGTCACTAATTGATTATTTTTAACATTTGTAATTAGTCCAATATCATGCAAAGAAAAATGTTTCTGTTTTTCAAGCTGCAGACATTGCAATAAATTAGAAACAAAACTTTATGAAACTATTTTTTTTTAAAGTATACCTGTTTTAATGTTTATATTTTGAAGAGAATATGTCCAATAATACAACATTTTGAGATTAAATTGATCTACAAATTAACTCTGATATCAGTTAAGATGAACCCATTTTGCCAAAAGAAAAAAATAATTCTTCTGCAGTTTTCAAGTACATAATCAGATTTGCTGTAAATTTGTTTACTTTTTCATTTGTTACTTTTGAGATTAAATATAAATCTATTTACATACATAAAGTTAACCATGTTAAAAAAAAACTAGGAATTAGTAACATAAAAAAATATATTTCTGAATTTGGAATAGAAAACTTTTTCATTAAAGTTAATTTAAGAAATAATTATTTGTATTATCTAGAATTAATTATTTTCAAATACAAGACAAAATAAAACAAAGAAACAAATTAATAAATAAATAAATAAGCATAATGATATATTCTATACATTTATTATGTTTTAATAACTTATCTTTTATACTACATTCATCCTTTAAGTTATTTTTGATAAGGAAAGCAGTTTATATGAAAGTTATCTATGAAATAATAAAAATAATAAAAATGTTTACAAATGACTTTTAATCAAATTACATTTTCAAAAAGAAAATTTGGAATAATTTAGCCTGTCTAATGGAATATATTATTTTCCACAAAATATAAACATTAACTGTATTTGTTTTGAAAATAAATAAAAATAAAGGATAATTTGGAAGAAAAATAAATAAAACTGGATATTCTAAGGGAAAATCAATGCACCATTATTATAGCATGGCACCATAACCTTTGATGTTTCATTTGCACTGAACTTTGGAGAAAAGTGGGATAAATGTTAATAACTGCTATTCTACAACTGATTAGTTATTATATTTCACACAGTCATTATATTTCTCTTTTTTTTTGCAGAGCAATTGTCATCATGACAATTCTAAATTTAAGTTAGATCTCTTTTAACTTCAGAAAAATACTTCTAAACATATTTTAGTGGTTTTCCTAAATATAATTCTAAAAGTATATTTTTAAAATTTATTGTTTAAATAAATGTCTATAATAAGTGGTTTAATTTTATTATATATTATTGTTTAGAACAAATTATCAACATTGGTAGCTTATGCTATGCTCGGTGAAACCAAACTTTAATCAAAATAACCATGTTAATAACTACTTCTAGTCTAATACCAATAAAGGTCATTTCATTTAAACAAAACAGATAAAGGCTTTTTAAAATCATTTTGAATGGAGTTCTTCTGTATAATTCAAAACTGTTCAAAATAATTTCATATAAAAAATTTAACAAATATATATTTTTTCTTTTTTGAAAATTGAAACCATGAATAGTACTTGATGATTTTAATATTACTAATAGTTTTTCAATTAAATAATTGTACAGGTAGTTCATTAACTATAAATACCCTGTAAATCGCATTATATATATATATATATATACACACACACACACATACACACATATATATACACATATATATATAATAAATAAAAAAGTTGAAAATTAACAAGCAAAACAAAATGTCAAATGAACAGTAAAAAGGAATAACCAAATCTTCTGTTTTAAAAAATAAATAAAAATAAATAAACTCACAGGTTCCAACTGATAGCAAGCCTCCACAAATGAACAGTAAAAACAAATTTAGTTTTACTAATTATGAGAGTAATTTAAGATGTATAATTTATATTTTAAATAATCATGCATTATTACATCTGATGAGTATTTGAGAATGACCAATAATTAAGCTATTTCTATCTACATTTTTATATACCTATTTATTATTATTATGTTTGTGTGTGTGTGTGCATGTGTGTGTTTTGTTTAATTCAGTGTGGTGTAAGTAAAACAAGTGAAAATCAGTTATAAAACAATAAAACAAATCTTTTAAATGTTCTTCTATAACAAGTATTTACGATAATTATTACTATTATTACATTAGAGGTTGAAGTGTAAGCATTTTTGTACATATGATCGGGTAGATGTGTGCATAACTTAAATATATTTATCTTAGTTTGAGAAGTTCAAATTTGCTGTATGAAGTCTGACTTAGAATATATTACTACATTATTTATTTATTTATTTTATTATTATTATTTTTTTTTATCCTGCCTGCTATCAGTCCATGATCAAAACAAAAATTAAACAACTTAAACAAGATATTTTTCTGTACTTTGTTATTTAACTCACAATTAAATCCATAGAGAATGACTGCAAAAAATAAAAAGGAAAAAGATGTCCACTAACAATTAACATGCAAGAAAGTCACTTCAATTTAGAATAGTTGTTGTTACAGTAGTACTAGTGGTAGTAATAGTAATGGTGATTTTGGTGTAACATTAGTAGATGCAGTAGTAAATTTAGCAGTAGTAGTGGTTTTTGTTGATGGTGTTAGTTCTGATGATAGTGTAGTATAATAATATACTGGCTCTTGTTTACATGTCAAATCATGTCACATGGCTACAGTGATTATTTATCTGCTTATCAAAAAATTCACATATACAAATATATAAAATGCTGGCAAATAATTATGGATTTGTTTGGTAGACAATAATTATTTATCGTAACTGAACTTCAATAAACTTTGAAATGGTGACAATACAAGCCAATTTCTGAATTACCATGAATATCACTAGAACATTGATCAAAAGTGCTATACAGTCTAATACTGTACTTTAGAATGAAGTAAAGTCTGAATAATAGTAATCCATGCAACAAACAATAATTATAAGGCATACACAAATGCATACTAGCATGCACATATATGTATACACATTACCACATGTTCCAGTTTAAAACTATAATTATTCATATCATTTTCATCTTTGTTTATAATATGCGTGTGTGCACTGATGACCAAATTACTAATTCATACAAGAAGGTGCAGCTTTAGGATGGTGAGGGAGACTGAATCTCATTATTCATAATGATCCATCATCTTTGCACTCACTATAAACTATTTATTCTTGTAAACCTTAATGGTCCACAATCTTCACTGATCCCTGATAAGATTTAAATGTTCATAATTTTCTGGTGCAATTCAAGGACATAGAAAACAAATTAAAGCTTAAATACACATATTTTGAATTAAAACCAAAAACACACATATTTCATAACAAACATAAAAACAACAAACCAAAAAACTACAACAAAAAGTAACAAAAAAACCCTAACAATATGTACATCCAGACTTAATTACTGTAGATTACAAAAATAAACTAATAAACAAAATATAATTCATATTAACCTTTAGCCCTGTTTCTTTATCCAGTAAAGGTCTGCAGTAAACAGGAACTGGGACAGGAACTCCACTCTTGCCATGAGACTCTTTAGAGATTTGAGGTGTGAATTTTGCTGGCAAACTCCAGCCATAAGCTTGCATCCTTCCATCATCCTTTTTAACATGAGCTCGAACCTGTTTATATTGTTCTCGTCTTTCCTTCTCTCGTTCCTTTTTAACTTTCTCTGATGTTCTGTGATTGGAAATAATTTTAAAAAGAAAATAAGTTTTTTTTAATCTATTTTCACTGATGAAATAAGGACATTTATATGAATGTAGAAAAGATGATAAATTTGAAAAGAAAATTCAAGAAAAAACATGTACAATTAAATTAGAAAAGTTAGATAATGGCCCATTGTTAATATATGTTGCTGTAACATAATATTAGCTGAAAAGATCACCCAAGACATTAAAGAAATCCGGTTTTTGCATATCTACTTACACATCATCCTGTAAAAAGTCAAAGGCCTTAGATTTCTGTCCCAAGTTGTATTTTTCTCTCTGTTTTTTGTTTGGGTCTCCCACTGGCTGGACTTGAGTTGTAGGTGCACTGTACTTCACTGTAGCCAAGGGAAGAGGTGTGGTTCTTTTGGGTTTATTAGGAGAGCTGAACAGGTTACCAAAACTGAAAAATGCATATTAAGTGTAATAAGAAAATAAACAAAAATGTACATTTTATTTTAATTCATTTTGAATTTATAAAAGGTTTTCAGATTCAGATGATCCGAACGCCCTTTCAATCATATAGCTTCTTTTTAATTTGTATATTACATTCATACAGGATTTTAATGGTCCAGATAGTCAGTTTTCTCATATGTCATATTTTGTTGTTTTTAAAATGATCCTAATAAATTGTAATAGTTTTTCTTCTTTCTTTTTCATTGCCTATGCTGAATTTGTGAATTAAATAATTACAGATATAAATAATCCAGTCTTTATATTGTGTAATTATCATTTTACTTTTTTCGTTTGTATCTCAAATTTTGGATAGTCACTTCTTTATATGCACTTCATATTATAATTATACAGAACAGTCTTGAAATCTTGATTAAGTAAAGTTATTTTTGCTTGTAAATTTAATCCTCACAGCCTTGTTATTTTTGAATTAAATACACTTTTTTTTTTCTTTTATTAAATTCTGATAATACTGGTGTCAGAACCATAATTCTGCTTTGTTTATTCTCATTTTAGTTTGATTTGTTGCTGGGTTTTTTATTTACATTGTTTTGTTTCGTTTATTAAAAAAAAAAAAAAAAAAAAATTTAATTTGTAATTGCTATTATATGAGAGTAATGATCAGGAATGTATAACTACAGAAGTCCACAGAGCTGATAATTATATTTTTTGTTCTCCAGCTTAGGATAGATATGGATGTCAAAGAGTATGATACAATAGCATTCTTTAACAGCTATATAAAATTAGTTTAAATTTACAATATTTCAAAGAATAATTGCATTCAAATTCCAATTTTTTTTTATGAAACCAGTATTGCAAACAGTTCACAAAAGTATTTTTTTTTATAATTTAATTTACCAAACTAACTTTAAGATGGCTATATAAACATTAATATAGTTTTTAAAACAAATTTATTATATACCTGTTTTATTGTCGTTGTTTTGTTTTGTTTTGTTATGCAATATATTATTTTCTGTTTCATTTTATCACTTCAAAAAGCAGGCAAATAAAGTAATGTCAATAAAACATTTTCATTATGGTCAAAATAATTTTCAGTGAATTTGTTTTATTATTATTTATTTATTTATATATCACTTTGTTTCATATATTCATTTTTAAATTTTATTATTTGGACTGCATGATGGTGATAATAACAATTTGTTAAAAACTAAAACAACAAAACATTATCAATTCTTGAGACTGCACTAATACAATGTTATTTCCAAGAGATCTTTTGTGAACCTGCATGCATTCATACAAAAAAAATAAAAATAAAAAAGCAAATGAAAATTCATAGCAGTGTTGTTTCTGAAAATAGATTTCTTATAATTATTTTCTAAAAGTGTGCAGTTTTAATTTTTTCTAATATTTATCCAAGATTCATTTTACAATATATATATATATATAACTTTATAGATGTTTATTATTAAGTTTTGTCTATTTTAAAACAGGGCCTTATATGGATAAGCAAAGTAACTGGATTTTTATTTATTTATCATTATTCTCACAAATCAGCAGTTTCAGTAATTTCAGTGTTTTCAGTCTAATAATGTATGTTATTGCTTTTTAAAAACAGTTTGTAGTACAATTAACTTTTTAAATAGTCTTATCTCACATTTAAAGGAAAAAATATTAACAATCCCAAGTCCAATTTAAATGTAACAGCAGTACAATATTTTCTCTTCTAGATTAAGTAGATCTGCATATTTTCTGTTTATAACAGAAACATTCTATTAATTTTGTTTTTCCTTAATGAGAAAACTGCAAATATGTGCTCCTCTTCTACCAACCTTTAAAATCATTATCATTTTGTTTTTCAAATTAATATTTTAATAATTTAACAGAATCTAAATATCTTGGTTGGCTCCTTTGTTTTGGGGTTTTTGTTTTTCACATTTCAAGTGGTGTACTGTAGTAGTAGGAATTACACTTATGGATTCCACCATTCCATCTGTCTGAATCAGACAGTGATGTTTTCACTATCTTGAGTAAGCAATACAGAAGAATAAGTGTTAGCCCTTCACAAGATATTATGACTGTCCTTTTTGTTTTGCAAAACCACAAAACTGTAAAAGTAAAGTGTAGCAGTAACTTAAAATAAAGTGAGGCAATGACAAAGCCAGGATTTTAATGAATCAAGCAGTTTCTTAATCTGTTAAAAAATCATATTCTGTTACCCACTGAGAAGAGTTTTGATTTGTCTTTATTTTCTTTTCTTTGGTTTTACTCTGCAGCATGTTTTTAACTTGTTAATTTCCCTTCCTTTAAATTAAAGGATATTTTACTATATATATAAATAAATATCATTATATGTTGTTGTTGTTGTTTTTTATCCTACTTCTGACAGGATATATTGTTTCAAGATATAAAGGAACTACCAGTATTTAGTGATTATTCATTTGAAGATTGTTTCACTTAGTTCTGAATGAAAGGTGAGGTATAATCTACCAATATAATCTTTTTTTCTCTTTTTTTTCTGTATGCCTGTTGTCTATTTATTATTCAGCAAATCCCCACAAATCTATTAAAAGTTGCATTTAGCTCTGTCAAGGCACTTTCGTAATCTATTTAAGCTAATCACTGTGAATAGCTATAAAGCAACATTATGCAATGTCTCTATTTAATATGTAAAAAACCAAATGAGACATCTGTCAGCTGTTAATTAAAATGTGGTACGGTGTTTTCAAACCAGCAGAATTTTGTTCTTCTGCAAACCATATATTTTGTATTGTGAAATTAAATATTTAATATCATGTACAGGTATTGAAAATTAAAAAGTTTGTGGGCAGAGTATATACTTGGCAGTGTAGGAGTTAATGTATATTATAATTTAATGTTATTGGCCTTTAGGTAATTTAAAAATAATTGACTTATTCATCTGGGATTTTTTTCAATTGTGTTATGTAATGTTTGTAAAACTTTCTCATATCAATTTAATCACTATTAACAAATTACTTAATTAAAAAACCTAGAGAAATACTTAATCCAGTAAAAGAAAATTACTGCCTTGTTTCCTGGTTTATTATCTGTCGATTCAGAATAATAATTAAAAACAAACATGCATAACCCAGACTATTTGCAAATAAGCAATGGGTAGGTTTATCAAAATGGAAATATTTACGCAGAAAGCACTAGCAAAGCAACTAAAATAACTTCACAACACAGTGCTAGATAACTAATACTAATATAATTTCTTGCCATTTTGATCCATATTAATAACAGAAAACAGAGTAATGAAGAAATTTTATTTCTGTAAAATACAATTCAGTAGATATGATAGAAATAAAGATTCTTTTTTTTTTTTTTTTTGTAATTATTATTTTTTTTATGCTATGCAAACATTTGCACAAAAAAATTTATAAATAAAATGTTTAACAAATTCACAAACAAAAACATAACAATTCAACAAAGCAACCAACTGGGATCAACATGGATCAAATATGGCAGAAAATAAACAATTTACTGCAAAGAAACCAAAGGAAAAAAACATCTAACAAGCATGCAAAACAGAGAAAGGACTGCTGAGTGCCAAGGACAAAATCTAATTAAATTATTACGAAATAAATAAAATATTTTCATGAAGTACATTTTTGTTTTGTAAAGAGACAGTGATATTTTACTTTAAATTACATTTTCTACAATAATAATTTTGCTCTTTTGTTTTTCTTATTCTCAAAAATAACATTTACTTATTTTCAGATTTCATTATGAACCTTTTTACAAAACAATAAAATGATCTAAATGATAATTTATGAATCTGTACAGTGAAATAAAATAACATCAGTGCACATGCATTGTGAGAACTATCTGCTATAAAGTGAATTGATATAAATCAGTAATTATCCTAATATTTGAACTTCTAAAATGCAGAAATGTTTGTACATTCATTATTTAAACATTTACAATAATTATGTTGAAGGCACTAAGGAAACTTATTTGTATTTTGAACATTTGCATGAGCAACATATATTAATATGTGTCTTATTTTATTTATTTATTTTTTAATATCATCCTTTAATTTATTTAATTTTTTCAAAGCAAGGCAAGTCTTTTCTTATTTGCATTTCCTATGTTAATATTTGACCTCACATTGATCCCAACTGACTTTACAGAACACTTGTTTTAACTTAATGTCCTGAGATTCCTTGCAATAGAATAATACAAATAAAGTTATTCATCCTCACACCATTCACAACCAGTTTTCTATATCAAAATATTTGTCATGTTAACATTATTTAAACAAAGATAATAAAACAAACTCAGCTGTAACATATACCAAACTTATGAAATTCTGCAAAATATTATGCAGTATTCTGTAATGAAAAAAGTATGTGTATGAACATGAACAATGTTATGAAGTATGAAAATAGGCACCATAAATGTTATTCCTCAAATACACTCTAGATTTTATAAAATTTTTGGTCTGAATAAAATGTTAAAATAAATATCCTGATCACAAGGAAATGCCTTGGCTCTGAATCGAGAAACAGGCTGTCTGTTAGGGATACAGTTCAAAGAAGGTAACATTTAATGCAATAATATCTTGATTTGGATCAGTAAGCTACCATCATCAAATTTCTCAAATAACTAAATGACATCTTGACCATCTTAGTGCCCTGGTTTTGGGGTTTTTTTTTTTTTACTGAATATAAAAAATTTAAATGATGATGCATTTGAGAATTGGACTAGATAGTTGGGTTTTTTTTTTTAAAGTCATATTTAAAAAAAAAAAAAAAAAAAAACACACACACACACACACAAAGAAATAAACCAACATATAATTATTTCCATAAAACCATTGCTCTCATACATTCATAAAATACAAATACTCTGGCAGTGAAGGAGAAAAACTGAGGCAAGGAATCAAAGCAATGGATATCAAATGGATTTCAAATATCTAAAATAGCACAGAACAAACAACTTGCATAAATTTCTGTTAGTATTTAACAATGAACTTAAATAAAACATTTTTTAAATGAACCTATTTTTCATTTCAGTTGAAAAATAACTTTTAAAATTTTTAAAAACTGAAATATAAAACTTTTTACTGATGATGTCTGAGGTATGTCAGATAAAAGTTTGAGTTTGTCATCCAAAATTTATATAAACTTCTCAGTTTTGTAAATACTCTACACCCAGTTATTCATAATCATCCTGTAATCAATCTCCAAGTAAACAACAGATATTATTACTGAGATCAAAACACCCTTAATAAAACTTTGTTTTCCTTAGGAAACCATTTGATAGCCATTTAAATATTAAAATTCCAAGAAAACAACTAACAGAAACTAGGCTATAGATGTTGTATATTAGAATTGCTGACTGGAGGTTTAGGTGTGGTTAATGTACAGATGGGTACAGGTGTTGTTAACTTTGGAGATTCATTATGAGACTGCTTTGGAATTGTAGTTAATGGTTCAGGTGGCAGCAGTTTAACTGGTCTAACAGGTGGTTTCTGCTCTTTATGTTTGAGTTCATTTGATGAAGATGATGAAGAAGAAGTGTCAGAGGTCACGACAATGTTGCTGAAACTAAACATGCACAGAAATTATAATGTCATTCTTCATGCTTCAAAATAACATGTTTTGTCCATTATGTATAAGCTGTTTGTAGAAGTAGCATGTATGTCATTATTTCAGTTAAATGAATAATAAAGATTATATTTCCTGAAACAA
This sequence comes from Chrysomallon squamiferum, assembly GCA_012295275.1. Classification (NCBI taxonomy): domain Eukaryota; kingdom Metazoa; phylum Mollusca; class Gastropoda; order Neomphalida; family Peltospiridae; genus Chrysomallon; species Chrysomallon squamiferum. Next base: position 19,090,447 of record CM022670.1, read on the forward strand.
ATAAATAAATAAAAGAAATAACGTTGTTAGTTAGTAAATAAAGCATAATATAATCAACTGTAGTAGAGTTTTAGCATGTTTAAGCAGGTGTTCTCTTATTAGTAACAGTTGAGTGAATATACAGCACATATATATTTATGATCTCTTTAATGGCTGTCATTACAATGGATCTACTATTAACATTTACGATAAATGAAAATATAAAAATATCTTAAGTGATATTAATCCACCCCACCCCCCCAAAAAAAAAAATATATCCCATAGCCAACAAAAATATATAAATATCACTTAAATGAAACAGGCAAGATAAACAAAATTTATAAATCTGGAGTAAACTTGGGAAATTTGAGATAAGCTACAAAATAAATGACCAAATATAAAATTTCAAATTATACATTAATGTCTGCCTTTTAGTAGACTTTTAGTAAAGGGTAAAAGATGAATAGGCTCAATATATTAAAGCAAATTTTACTTAATATAAATGAATGTTTGCTTTAACTAATCAAGTTTATACCAATTTATCTATTAAAACAGATCAAATAATAACCAAAGTATTCCATTTTCTGCAGCCAAAGCACTGAAGCTCATCATACAGAACACGCACATGCACACACACACACACACACACACACACACACACACACACACACACACACACACACACAGACAGACAGAATAACACTACTGCATATTTCACTAATAAAAGAAGAAAGTATGTAAAGGTATTTCAAATTTGAAATATGAAATATAAATTAAATAAAATGATTAACATACTAAACTGTGAATTTTGTAGCTTTTCTAAGCTGCACATTAGAATTTGTGTAAATAGTAAATAATAATAGCAATAAGCATAGTAGTAGTAGTAGCAGTAGTAATTAAAATAAAAAAATAAAAAAGTAAAAAGTAAATATATAAAAAATAAGTTCTTAATTAGCTTCAATTAATAAAACCCCCATGAAGAATTAAAAAACCAAAACTAGTAAAAAGCAACAAAAACAAAACAACAAAAAAAGTGCTTAAACTCAACAGAACCTTATGTCCCAAATAATATTTAGTGCAATAACAACTGCTGGCATATAGTATGAACAAAGATAAATACAAAGTAAATATAAAGAAAAGAAGCATTCAAAACAGAGAGCAAACCTCAATACATTAACAAGTTTGTTTTCTTCACAAGCATGTTTGTAATTTTTTTATTTAGTACACTGTAATATTACTGATAAATAATTAAAGAGGATACTTAAAGTTGAAAAAAAATAAATATGATGTCTGTTGCTATGAATGTCCCCAACAAAATCAATTATTTTTAAATCAGAACTGAAGAATCCATTGTCCATCTCTGTTTTCAAAGTACATCTACAGGAATACCGCCTCCAAGAAAGCAAGGAAAAAACTTTATTCCAAATGCCATATTTTACTTACGGCGGTCTTTTTATATCAAACTTGTAAAATAAGGAAGAATTATTAAAAAGAAAAATATCTTCTGAAAAATATCTGTTTTATAGTTAATTTTAAAACTATTTTGTTAGAATCAAAGTTTTTTAAGACTAATCCTATTTATGGTTTCCTGATTATTATGATTTTTATATTTGTATTTGATAAAGAATTAATATACGAATTTTGTAATCCATTTCATTTACCAGTTTAAGTTATTAAGGAATTATGATGCCTATACTTACTAAAAATAACCAATTTCATACATTGTAGTTTTGTAGTTGTTTTTAAAAATTATTCTGAATTTACATTTATTCACTGTTTAAAATAAGTACAAAATGACAATAACTTAAACTAGACCAATGGATGTGCATCAGTTTTGGAGTGAAAAAAAAAGATTGGATGCAATTCAAAGTAGATCAGTGAGTTTTTCAGAACCTATTATCTTTATGTGAAGAAAACAAAAGAATTAATGAAATTTGAAAATTCTGACATCCCATTTTATATTTCCAAATGACTGATTAAATGTTAATTGAGTTTATATACAAAAAAACAAAAACAAAACAAAACCCACATTATGTTAACTGAATGTAAATAAATGTTATTAATATATATATGTTATGGTAAATGTTGGCAAAATAATAACAATGTTAATTTCAACAAAATCAAAGAATATGTTTTGATGCCTGAAATATATTAAGGGTGTTTTTCATAAATTACACGTTTCTTTGTGTACTATTTCTCTTCACAAACTTTAGTGTTTATCATTGAATTTATAACATTTTAAGAACAATTTTTATTCTTTTAATTCTATAGTATGCCATAAATGTCATTTTTAATTATTATTTTATTTTATTTACTATCTATAATTTATATTATATATTTGGTTAAATTATCATATCTGAAAAAAAAAACTGCTTTACAGCTTGCTCAACCTACATAAATAAAACAGCTGGTATAAAAGCACTACTAATACATGCAAGATCAAAGAATGACCTAATAGTTGTTTTTTAAATATGTTAAAAACCCATCAATAGTCTTTAATTTTACACATTACAATGTGCAATGGAGATAAAAAGATTATGAAAATCTTTTAAAAAATTGATCTCCAAATCTTTGGGTTCTATGACATAGATATTATTAAGAACTGTCCAGCATTTTGTATTTAAAATATATATATATATATATATATATATAAATAATATAATAAATCATCATGAAAACACAGGTTCCATTTTATGGAAAACATTAACCTTTCTTCCAGAAATCTGTTAGGAATATGTATACAGATTTATTTTAAAGCATTAAGACTTTTAACGATTAGATAATAAAACATTTTTATACTATAACTAAAATAAACCCAAAAAAGCAACTCCATCAAAGCAGAAATAACACATATAATATAAACTACAAACAAAAAGAAATAATAAAAATAATAAGAAAAGAAACTGTACTCACAAATTCCATATGGATGACTTCTTTTTGGATGGAAGCTCACCGGGATGTTCACGTGATGCACGAATCATTTCTGTCCACCTTACAGCTTCCTGCAACTCCATCAGCCTTTCCTTGTACTGATTACGTTCCATCAAAACACGGGCCATCTCAACTCTTGTAAATCTTTTCCTCTGAGCCATAGGTACATCATCCTAAAGAAAAAACAAACAAAAAATTAAAAAACATGAAAAGAGTTTGAAGAAGACAAAGAAAAAGGAAAAACATAAAGGCATTGACATAGACCTTGACAATATTTATTAATTATATTTAAATAAACCATGTGTTTTCTTTGACATGTACTTCCACATTTACTGGGCTATCTTGGAAATCCTTTTTTTCTTTTTTCTACACAGCATAAAATAACTTCACAAAGTAAATTTACCTCTTCATCTCCAGCTGTAGCTTGTGTTTTCTTCTCTATTTCTTCCTTAGTCTTCTTAAGTTCCTCTTCTAATGCAGCAAATGAAGTTGTAAACGTCCTTTCACTGTCTGTAATGATGTTATCTCCTCCCTTAAGATCTCATGTTCACTGAAAAAAAAAGAAGCAATTTTTAAAAGACATTCTGAGCTTTATAATTCTTTTACAAAATAATATATAATAACCTCTGCAAGAGACTTTGGCATAATATTGTGGAGACAGCCACTTTTAAATTTCAATTGAAATTGTTTTTGTGTATTTAGGTCAGTATTACTGCATTTTAAATTTTTTATAATTTTGTAAACATGTTAATGATAAACGTATTGTGAAAAATGTGTTGAATCCAACATTTTCTACATTATTTTATTGTAGTCGTTTCACAGTTGCAAAACTCTTTGAGCAAATCTGATTAAATAAATTTTGTAATATACTATTCAGTCTCTACAGTAATGAACCGTTTGTTATCATTCTGCAAATTAAGATTCTCACCTTGTAAGTTCATCAACTTTTGCAATAAGATCATCTTTGACAACATTCAAGGCATTTCTGTAAAAGAATTAAAATCATAAAAATTTACAATACATTCTTTAAAAAAAAAATCTTTTTTATTATTTTTGTTTATATATTCATTGCATTTCAAGTGATTAGACAGTTTCAATAAATGATAATTAATTAATACAAAAATAAATTATGGAAAACATTAGATGTATATACCAAAGGATAATCACGGTATTTTATACTGAATTTAAGATACTTACTTGGTTGCTAATAATTCTGTATTTTCTAAAATAAGATTCTCTAGTTCTTTTCCCATTCCTGCAAAAAAAAAAAAAAAAAAAAAAAATTAATTTTAAAATATTTATTGAAATTTACATAGCAGTGGCTGATAAAAAAAAGAAATTATAAAAATAACATTCTATTCATTACCCAAAATACTTTTGTGATCTGTGCCATATACACAGGATTATAAAATTATTTTATTTCAAATCTACCATTCAAAATCTAATTACTCTTATGGGTTTTCTATATATTTATGCAAAATATTCATGCAGATGTGAGCAACAGTTAAAAAAAATGCGTACAATTGTTGTTATGAAATATAATGCACAATAATTAAACCAGTCACTACCATGCTAAAAAAATTGCAACATAAAACATCAAACAAATTGACATAATTCACAAACTACCAAAATAAAATACGTTTTAATGAACAGGTGGAAGGTATTTAACTTTGAGGACATGTGTGTGATTTGATGTCTTCTCATTTTTAACATAATAATATAACCATAGCTTACTCTGAATAAACCTGAACTGAACAGATCTCAATTTACATATAAATGGGTGGATTTCGGATAAATTGTAACATCCACATTTACAAAACTTTGACATTAAATAGTAAATTTAAGTTTTGTCTACTGTTACATTTTATTTTTTATTATTATTATTATTATTATTTTTAACATATCAAAATTATTCAATATCAAAGTCCTAGGATTTAAAATTAAAATCACTGTTTTAAGTATGTGCATATTCTGACACATTCTGTTAAACAGGATTTAATCCCATAATGCATTTTTAATTTTAAATGCATTTAATGCAATGACAGTGAGGCTCAAATAGATTTTAAATAAATATTTAACTTAGTGAGAGAAGAATTACATTATTGCATTGACTTGAAATATACATTTACAAAAAAAAAAAAAAAAAAAAAAAAAAAAAAAAAAAAAAAAAAAAAATAATAATAATAATAATAATAATAATAATAATAATAATAAATAAATAAGTAAATAAAAGGTCTTTTTTACTTCTTCATCTTCTTAATCATATACTGACTCATTATTTTATTTGGCTTATAAATAAAAAATAACAAAATATATTAGGCCTAAAAAGTTTTCCAGAGTTGTATGAACTGAAGATAATATATTTTACATTTAAATTAAAAAAATAGTTATTAAATAAGGCAATAATGCTTACCAAAGAAACTGTCACTGACTGTTGATGCCAAGGAGGGGAAAGGAAAAAAAACAAAAAACACCATTAGTAAACAACATGCTTCAACTCATCACAAACACAATCACATCTATTCTAAGCAACAAGCAATTAGATTTTTATTATTAAACAATCAAATATTTTTCACTTGTGTACACATATCTGAAAAGGCTATTATGATGATTTAATTTTGACTTTAAATTTACAAGAATCTGCACCAGTGACACTATTTCATGTTAAGAAAAAATATATTCTAATATTTTTAAATAATCTATTTTTTAATAAAAAAAATATCAAAAAAAGGGAAAATTACAGTGATATGAAAAAATTATATGCTTTCATAACATAATTTAATGGCACTTCATTTTGTGATATTAATATCTAATTATTGTTAATTGTATGTTCAAAAATACTTTAGAAATATATAATATTTATACATTTTCAGCATGCATTTTACAACAATGAAAGTAAATATGTTTGGATTTTTTCCTTAATTCTTCACTCTACATAAATAGTGTTAAGATCCGTTAATGTGTGCTTGAGAGTGTATTGCAAATGACAAATAATAAAGATAGTAACAGAAATGTAATGAATAAACCACAACCAAGAGGATGAATATAACTAAAAGACATGAACAATTGTTTTATGTCTAAAATCACTGCAATTCTTGTATATTCTGAAATTGTTGAACAATGTTAATAAACAGAAACATTTAAATTTTGGTTTCCAATATTAAAATAAAAAATTAAATTATCATAAACAAGAATACCACTGTATGTCATATTAGAAATCATGTTTGCAATACATTTTGCATTTAATACTTTTATTTTATTCTTCTAATAATGAAATCAGTATAAATTGAAATATTTTGTGATTTAGGACAGGGGTTTCTCTATTTGAGAATGTATTTATATTATGTAACTTGTATTCTTGGATCTGATATTAATATAAACGGCTTATTAACCAGATAAGCAGCATCAGTAGTTTTTGTTTTTTGTTTTTGTTTCTTTTTAATTTCAGTGAAGATATTAAAAAGAAACTCTGTGTTTTTAAAATAACTTTTGTTCAAAATTTTCCATCACAACCTCCAAAATAAAAAAATATTAAAACAACAATTTTTATTTAGTTGTTAATATATTTTATCAAGCAAATGTAATAAAAAATGTTGTGCTCAATATGCATTTATGTAATATAAACAGGTATATTTGGGTTAGGAATGAATATTAAATAGACATTTAATATTATAATAGACAGATTAAATGCAAAACATGATGACTGAATGAGGAGGGATGATCGCATACCGACAGAGTCTTTGTCATTCTCTTTTTCTTCATCACCACTATCTGTAACATGACAACATTAACATCACACACATGCTTCAAAACATGCTTAACTTAAACAAAGTGGGTTGTCATTTGCAAGGAAAGTTGAAAATCATAATATTAGAACTATTCAAGGATGAACAATAACAACTAATATATAACTAAAAATATGTAACATTTTGTATGTAAATTATTAAATTTAAAATATCCAGAAAGGCAATATGAAATTAAAATAAATTAATCGTGGAACCTTGATTACAGAACTTATCAGGTATCTGAACACTGCCATTCATTAATAAACAAACAAATACTTTATTATGACCTGATTGTACTGGAGACTCTTAGTTATATACTGATTTCCAATGTAGTGCTATCACAGCAATAATCCATTATAATAGACAATACAGCTTTCTACTTCTGTCCAAACGTTTTTAAAATCTGCATGTATAGTTGCAATAATGGTGTTTAATATAACTAACGTTTGCATAACCAATTAAATATTAGTTAATAAACATTTATTATCCAAAATAAAAATTTTAATCAGAACTAAATTAGATAAATAATAATATTTCAAATGTTAAAGTAGTAAAAACATCTCTTAATTTAGCAAAAATTTAATTTCAGATAGAAAATAATTACTATAAACAACAGAATCACAAAAACAATAATCCCCCAAATTGAACTACATTCTAGATTCTGGGACTGAAATGTTTTTTTCTTGTCTTTTTTAACAAATAAATAAATAAACAAAAATTTATAATTCTTCCAGGTTTACTTATGCAAATTTTGAAACTTGGGTGATTCAATGCAAACAGACATGATGATGAGAAAAGAAACAAAAATAATAACAACTCATTAAAACAACATCAAAACAACAATACAAAATGTTTTCTTAAAGCATCTTTCAATAAGAACTAATTTTTATTATTTATTTTGATCAATATAATACCTACACTTTCTTTTTTATTTATTATATTTATCTTTTCATAATCACAAATCCAAAACTTCAGTTAAATGTGCTAAAGATATTAAATAAGCCAACAAAGGGATCATTACTGGTATCATATAATGGTAATTAGGTGTTATTATTATTTATTGGCTAAGCAACAGGTGCAAGAAGCTGATATGACCTGTGAATAAGAATAGTTTTATTCTGTTTTTAATTTTTTTAATTTCAGAAGCATAATTTTGGACTAATGGGTATGTTCAAGCCTGTGCTTTTATCATTTCAAAAAGTTCATTTATTCAGGTCTCATTTTTTTTTTCCATTAAATTTAAAGAATATGTGAACAGATAAGAAAAAAATCAAAAGAATAATGAACACAAACAATAAACTAGAAAAAACTGAAGCTCTAATAACTATGATTTATACTATAATAGAAAAGTTCATTAGTTAACAGATATCCATGCAATAGTTGGATTATTACTGAAATAAAAGGCTTCTGATACAACACAAAATGCACTATACATAGTTATCTACCCTTCCCTATACTTGCCTGTTGATGCAAATTCTGCTGGATTCACACCTCGTCCTGAAGTCATTGAGGCAAAATTATTACTAGCTTATGTGCTAATTTATATATTAATTACTCTGACTGGCATAAGACATTTACAAATTATGTCTATATATCTATACATATTTAGTTTGTCTATCCATATGCATTTATGTCATTAATTTGTTAAATTGTTGGTTATAACCAAATCTTAAATCATATAAAAATAACCTGAATAAAAGTTATTTGACATTAGGATTTATTGTGCATATTAATTTATGGCTGCCTATAATTTTATTTTCACTTGCTTTTTTAATGGTATGATTGTATATGTCTTATAGTATAAGTGTGTTTCTTCTAAAGACAGATGTAATCATTTAATTAACATATCAATTACCTCATGCTTATTAATCATGTTATTGGGTTATAACAATAACTACAACAATACAAATACAAGTCCAAAGTTAATTTACTTAACATTTATCTCAAAAACAAAAATAAAAAACATACCTGTAACATCAGCACCAAAATCACCCATGTCAGCACCTTGTGTGGATAACTCATCAAATATGGAGTTGTCATTTCTCCTGAAAAAAAATTTGATATTTAAATAATGTAGAAATAATATATCTTACCAAAACAAATGTTAGTGTCAAATTTAATATCCAAATAACAGTTCTGGGATTGTCACCAATTTATGATAAAACAATGTAAATGAAATATTTTATTTTAAAATTATGATGATAACATTAAATTTGCATTAAAAGCATCAGCTATACATAGATTAACAGATTAAAAAAAACCGAATGGAATATCACTTTATATACAAACCTAGGAGCTCTTGTATTATTAGAATTGGATAGCTGACTCTCATAAGAATCATCATCAAGTTCTGGAGTGGAGGCAACTATATTTTGTAAAGTTCGAGATAAATCTGAAATAAGCAAAACTTCTATTTCATTTATCTACAAGGCTGAAACAAGAAAATTGTTTATCATAGTCTGACGTGTAAAACAGTTTCAATTTATGGGATATAAGGAATGAATATAATAAAAAAAAACTTAATAACATCTGAATTTTATATTCTGCAGTCAATATGAGAAAAAAAAAAAAAAAGTTATTAGAAAAAACAACAAAATAAAAACAATCACCTTTAAGCAAATCAATACACCATTAACTTACCAGAAGCAAGGATATCCATGAATGCCAAAGGAAAAAAGAAAAATGCATGAAGTATTAGAAAAATTTAAAAATCAAAAACATTACCTCCAGCAATTATTTTGCCATTTTATTTTATGGGTTTGTTAATAATTTCAAATAAAGCTTTGTTGTTTTGTTTTTAATTTTAATTGTTGTTTTTGGTAATATTTTTTTGGAGTAGACCAAAAAAGTTGATAAATATACAGTTGTGGTTATTACCTCACACGATATCAAACATAATCCTTTTACTTTTGGTTAAAACAAAATGGCAAAATAAAAGTTAACAATAAGCAACAAATAAAGCCACCATTTTACCATGCAAAGCTCACCAGACCTATCTACTCACCAAAACCTAAATTGAGATGGTGTTCTTCAAAGCCATCATCAGAACTTAAACGCTGGAAATATTTGACATCTGTGTTTTTTCCCTGTGTATCACATTCCATAGTTTGAGTATTTGGCACAGTGCTATCACTTTTTTGACTAATATGCAAGTCATTTTGTACAATTTGTGGCTCAGTCTGTTGTGCATTTGTGGGTTCAACAGTTGCATGAACTCTCATTTGGACTTCATCACTGCCTGAGACATCTTGTGTGTTAGGTGTAGTTGTACAAGTAGTAGTAGTTGGAGTGTCTGAGTGTTCTAATAAATAAGTAGCAACAACAGAAACAAAACAGAAAATAAAATAAAATAACCAACAACCAACAATCAAAAATTTTGAAAGAATACATTAATACTTGTCATACACCAAAACAGTTATCTAAAAAATATTTTTGCTTATCACATATTTAACAACAGTCATGCATCAATACATAAATAATGTCATAACCTATTAACATGTCTATCATTGGAATGACAAATATAGTGCAGCTAGTGGCAACAGTAGTGACCTTGCTGTTTTACAAACAAAAATTATCAGGTCATATTATTTTTCATTCTTTAAATAAAAAAGTTTGAATTATTTTTATTATTGTTATTTACTTATTTTTTTATTTTTAAATGGTTACTACTATTGCCATTAAAATATCTAATGTGACAAAAAAGTATATAAATCACAATAACAAGTTCATCTTTTTTTTAACTGTCAGTTTATCATTTTAGGCTTGGTATCATGATACACAGTATTTAATCAATATCCCATTTATTTACTATTTTAAGATACTATTTTATTTTAGAAAGTTCATTAGTTTTATTAATATCCATGAACAAAGACTTAAACTTAATATGTTGTTTACATCCATAAAACTAATTTGTTTTAGCTAATTATATGGTATTTAAAACTTTTCTGAATGGTCCATTGTTGATGCATGTGGGATCACATACTGGGTTGATGCATGCGGGATCACAAGATCTATGATATTCAGTCAAGCTTAGTTAATCTGTTACAATAATTCTAGTTATAACTAATTGTGCATGAGGTGACTATTGATTGTGGAAAAGTAATAACAATTTTGCTAAACAAACTTTATCCAAAAAAAAAAAAAAAAAGTTCATTATTTAGTTGCCTATTTAAATACACATACATGAATGTTAGATCTTTTTCATATTGCGTTGTAAATATTCCAGACAATGACTAAATCATAACAAAAGAAAACCATTAAATGTAAGAAAGATTATCCCTGCTTTTGAAATATTCTTTAAAAACTGATGGATCTAAAATCAAAACTACAATTAAACTGCAGCACGTCTTAGATTTAAATACAATTAGTATTCACTATTATGAGACAGGCAGAATGTGTTGATCAATCAACAAAGACTAATCAGAACATGGAATCACACAATGATGTTACAACTGCTAGACACTTGCAAGTACAACAGAATTGTTTTGTTATGCCAGTGTCTACATTCTTAGTGAAAAGGATGTGAAATACCCTACACTCCATGTATGATACATTCATGACTAATTCTAAATAAAAGATGGCAAAGTAAGATAAAAACAAGATCAGTCATTTTTGAATTCTGCTCTGCAATAATGTCATACAAGTCACAACGTACCATAAAATGCCTAGTGTCAGTGTACCATTTAATAATGAATGGATACATCAATATTTTATCAGTGAAAGAAAGAAAAGAAAAACTTATCTGAATTTTTGTTACATCTTTTTCCTTGAAAGTATTTTATTTCAAATATTTATCTGATTTAAACAATGGCAGACTGCCAACATTAATTAATCATTTTTAAAGATTAAATAATGAGGGAATCAGCAATAAAACAAATATTGAACTTTTAAAAACTGACACATAATTGTATAAATATTGTGTTTTTAAAGATATTTAGTTTGAAAACAATGAAAACTGTAACTGGTATTTATAATCTACATCTAATTTTATAAGACTACAGATATAAGAACAGACATTTATATTTCATTAGTGATAGAACAATTTAAAATTTTTTTACATTACTTTGCTTTATTATTTAATAAAAAAATATTAATAATAATAAAAAAAATAAAATAAAAAGAGAACAGCCTGTATATCATAACAGTTCCAACAGAGTTCATTTAGCTAAATACCACATCTTGCAGAGTCTTGCAATGGTTTATATCACTTTTAACTAGTGAATGTAAATTCCAAATGATTCTAACAAGATAACTTCTGACACTAGTGTTACTGTAACCTCTTTTCCACATTACATCTGTCAGCTTTCATCATTTCATGATACTGCACAACACACAAGCATGGAAGCTAAGCTAAAAGACCTGTGATAAATGACATCATGCTAGTCCAAGAATGATCAATACACTACCATCTTCACCTCTTAAGTATCAGCCTAGTGTACAATAAACATTTTGATTCTAGGAAAAATGTCACAGAAAAAAAAACACAGGTAAAAAAGTCATAGGAATAAAGTCACAAATTTTAATTAAGATTGAAAAATATATTAGAAATGAAAGACAGATCAAACATATTTTGTCAGAGTTTTTTGTTAATGTTCTTTGATTTTAATGTTAGTGGTTTAAGTGGATGTTCCATGATGAAATTCTGCCAATTACAACTACAACTTTGTTTGGTATACATGAACCCATCAAACAGATTTTATATAGTTAAACACATTTTAACCTGGGACATTTTATTATTCATTTACAATAGGAAGCATTTAGTTTAAATCTATCCTAATCAGTAAGCTAGACCTGATCCTGCTAACAGATCCTAATTAATAAGTGTAACAAGTCACCACCCCTGCATAATATGAAGCCTCTTTCTTTAATCTAGTCTAATCAATAAACTTAACAATTACCCCATGCATACTCTACAAACCCATACATTTTGTGACTTTTTTTCCTGTACTAAATTGTAACTTTTTTCTATAACTTTTTTCCAGCCACTAACATTTTAATGTAACATGACTGAATCAGTTATAACAAATAACTTTGTTCCAAATTGAAAGCTATGCTAAAAGTATAGAAATAAATGACATCACACCACAATTATTAAAATATAACCATGTATCTTATAAAGATATTTATATTTTTGTATAATGAATGTGTAACTATTGTGTGACCTATTTGGAAATAACAGATAAGCTAATTCTAAACAAAATTCATTGCAGCAAATCCTTTGCAATGCATTCATCAATATATAAAAATGGAATATCTAATTCAAAATTCTCTATGTGTTGTCACCTGTTGAAAATAATTATGTTTCATACAATACTGTGATTTCAAAGTTTTGTTAATCTAATAATCTACTTGGGTGCAACAATGTTCATGTAAACAATTGTTTAGATTTGTCTTTATTATGAGGAAAAAAATAATAAGTTTATTTTTAATGAAACGTATTAGCTAAATAACTGATTGTTATATATATTTTTTTAATTTTAAATTTATTTTAATACTGTAAATTTTAATAAAAAATAATAAATAAAACCTTTTAAAAATGTGGTAAACCTATATAATCTGGTTCTTTATTACATAGTCTGAAAAAGTTATAATTTTATTATTATTATTATTTATTTATTTATTATTTTAACTGTTATTTTAACTATTTAGTTATTGCTTTATATTTAATTTTTCTCTCTCAGTAAATTTGTTTTATAATATAATTCAGATTCAGAACCAAAAAAAAACAAATGAAGACCCCCCCCCCACCAAAAAAACCATCCAATCATTCATGTAAATGAATTCCAACATTAAATTTTTTGGTGTTGTTTTTGTTTTTTTCACTGGTATGCATCATTTTTAAAATAATTCATTAACATTTTTACCCCCCCAAATATAAATTAAAACAATTTTATTATTAATTGCTGCTATCAAAAGTTGTCAAATTTGTAAAAAAAAAAAAAAAAAAAAAAATATATTTATTATTATTATTATTATTTTTAATGTCTTAATTTAGTTAAAACAGGTTCATTCAGATCAGAAAACTGATACTTCTTTTCTGTGTACAACTGTAATGTAAACCATAATGTTAAAAATCAAGAAAAAAAAACTTTTCTTTCAATGTAATTTAAGAAATTACAGTCAGCAGCTTCTGTAGCAGATATTTTAGGTTCTTTCAAAAAGACTGTAGGCTACATTAACACCAAAAGCCAAAATCTGAAATTAGTGGCTAATTGCATTACCTTCCTTATCTTCTGTAAACATTACAAGTGAAGGGTACGATCAAATTACCTAGCTAGACCTGTACTAAAACATGTTAATAAAATGGAAGTTCTAAAATAAACTGATAAGCTATGATGCTTCACTTTCAAAATTTTACTTTGAAAAATAATTATGGACAGCTATTATAGTTTTATATGTTTAGTTGTCAAAGAAATAATCACTAAAATTTCAACCTTAAATATCAAAATAGATTAAGAATGTTACAGAACAGAAGATATACGGTACAATTTTACTTAACATTTTAATATTAAAAAACATCTTTTGCACAATTTTTTTTTTCTTTTTTCATTACACAGACCATTATAAAATAATTAAATTTCAATGAAATGCAACAAGGTTATCTCAAAAAGAAAAAACACCATGCCTGTCAACATTTTTTTTTTTTCCAGATGAAATTTTTTCGTGTATCTACTAAGAGTATAAAAGGTGCTAAATGGTACTGCTACAATGGTTATGTAACACTTATGTAACTGTTCACTAACAAGCCCACCAGGGAAGATCAACCTTTACACTGATGACTATCTTCAAGATGTGATTCTATTACTCAACAAACTACTGTGCCACAAATTATGGAATTTTAAAATAGTATTTTGCCTTTCTTCATAATAACCACAATGATACTAATTAAAAACATTTATAAGTGACCTCTACAACAAATAAAGTTTCTGGCATAATTAGAATGTAAAAACAACTTTAATTCCTAATATACAACCTATAATTATTTGAGGGTAAATACATTCAAGAATATATTTTGCATTTCTTCACAATGACCATAATGTTAATAATTAAAAATATTTACATGCTGAACTCAAGGAATAAAATTTCTGGTTGGATCAGAATTTTAAAAATACTTTATTTTCTAACATTTGACTATATAATCATTTGTGGGGACAAACATTTAAGAAAAATAAAGAGTTGTTTATATCATCCAGAATTATATTTTGTCAAATACTGAGATACATATATAAATAAATCTAGTTTCAAGATAAAACCAAAATAAATTATGAATATCATTTCAGAGCAACACAGTGTTTCATATGCATATTATGATGTGTTTGAAACTTCTTTCATAAAAGTACTTTGAATATACATTTCACCAAGTAAACAAATAATATTGTTAAGACTTGTAGGCTAAATGCAGTTTTGTATAGAATAGTTATATTTTGTCTGCAAGGCATTTTGTCTGTATTCAATATGAAACACCCCTATCTACAAGTTATCTGAATGCTGGGTCTCGTTACAGTATGTATATATGAAATGATATATGTAACGAAGTTTTTAAAATTATTTGTTGTATAACAGTAAATGTAACTGATCGGTAATTATTTTTAACACTAAAAAAATAATAAACAGCTTACAAATTTAATTATTATTTCTAAATGAAAACCAAAACCACTTTCAGATTTTTGAAAAGCATTACATAAAATATAGATGTCAACATTATTTATAAGCATCCCAAAATTTATAATCGAAAATGTCATATACAGTTAATATACAAATTTCCTTTTCATAATATTTATAAATGTATTGTCAAAAATGTTCTTTTCCTTTTTTAAGTTCACAGTTAATAAAGTGTGATATATAGAAACAAATTTATAATACATTTTATTATCACAATCAGTGTGCCTTTATTAAAAAATAGTAAGAAGGAACCAGCATGGATGAACTTGTCATTGTAATAATTATATGCCAAAATAACAGTTGTAAAATGACAATACAGAACATAAATGAACAACACAACAAAAGGCAGTGAATAAACCTTGTATTATACAATCATAACGACTAAGACATAAGCTAATGGCTGTTATATTCAGTTTCTGTGTGAACTTTTTTTTTATAACACACAAGAAATTATTTACAATGTAACAAGTTAAAAAAGAAAAAAGACTCAACAAAGTTTTTTTTTTCTCTTTTCCAGCAAGCCATTAGATATGTCTTAGTGTTACAATTTAAAACATTATTTATTATACACTTGCAACAACATACTTAAACAGATCACTGTTTGAACAACAAGTCAAAGCACCAGTCATAAAGCAGCTAGGATGTTAGGGAGTTTGTAATATAAATTAAGTTACTTGAATACCAGTGACCAGTGGAATAAAGAAATGCTTTATAATTTGGATATGGGTGATGCATGCAGTACTTCACCCAGCAAAAATTTAACAAGCAACAAAAAATATGTAATATGAATATAATATAGAGAAAGAGAGAATTTTTTAAAAAGTAGAAAAAAGATGATAATCAGGCTTAAAAAAATTAAAATTGTGGTGAATGCTTGAAATATACAGAAAGCAATTTTTGTTATGTTAATGTGAGTCAGTGAGAGAAATAGGACGGAGCTGATAAGAGAATTGTAAAATTAGGATATACGAGGACATTTATCAGCACTATGAAATTAGGTACATTGTCTCAAGCCATCATATTTATATATGAAATTTCATATATTGTGGGATGGTGAAGGCTAAAGTGTGGTTGATTATACTGAGTATTTGGTGGTTTCACAGATGGGATGCAATATGGAACTAATCTAGGCAAACGTCTACAAGAATACTTTTTCATACTTGTGCTTGTGGTTGTACTTTGCTCAGTGACATTAATATTATCCGTGAGCTGGCTTTTGTCACTAGTCTGTCGAGTCTGGTTCTCCTTTGGTGTGGCTGGTGAGTCTAGATCACTGAGCTCACTTTTCAGGCTAACATTGGAATCCCGAGTACTGTGTGGTGACATCAGATCAAATGGCATAGGACTATTATCACCCTGGCTAGGAGAGCTCTGCACAAACATACTTACTGGTCTAAGAGATGGCAGCTGGATACCACCCCTGAAATTAAAATTGAAACCTGAGTTTAAAATATACTCATCAAAAATTAATATATATTCAAAATAGAATATACTGAAAATAAATTTTAAAATATTCACAAGAGTCAAACACAGCAAAATAATTTAAACTGATAAATATATGAATCCAAACATCATCTTGCACTGCTTTAAATATTTAAATATTACAATACTGAAAGTAGCAATTTTTATTCTTAACTTATATCATTCAAAGTACGTGTTAAATATTCATTTATTATGAAATAAAAACAAGTCTTGTGACTGACTCACCTGGACCGTTGATTATTTCCAGTTATTTCTGAAAGTTTATCTGTTCCCATCAAAATTTTTGTTCTTTCCATATAGTCCATATGTGTCTTAAATAACTAAATGTAAAAATAAATTAAAACTTATTTCAAAAAAATGTAAACAAAAAGGGACAAAATGCAAAAATCATTTGGAAATACATAAATTACATAACAGTAATTGTGTTTGAACATTATTTTTTTTAAATATTAATTTCTTCTTTTTAATACTTAACTAGGAAAATATTTAAAACACTTTAAAAGAAACAAACTACTTATCCATACAGAATAATGACTAATTAAGTTACCTCAGTATATCTTTCATGTAACTTGCTGTATTCCTTTTTCATTTCTGCTTCTTTTTCTTCCAGCCTAGATACTGTAATAAAATGTATAATACTGATATAACAGGAAACTGCCAATAAACATGAATGAATTTAAAAAAAATTTAAAAAAAATTGTATTATTATATTTTTTTTAGGCAACAACTACTCATTAATATATACAGCATGTTAATTAATTTTAAAGTTGCCTAAAAGTAATTTAAACAATATCAATAAAAGTAGGAACACCATTAAATTGTTCTATCAGTATTAGTTTATAGCAACTTTTTATGTATTTATCTGACAATCAACTTCATGTATCAGTGTATTATTCACTTATCTGGCTGTACTTTTATGGATCAAAATACTACTGCTGACAGAACAAAACGAATAAATAAATAAATAAAATTTAATTACTTATAATGAAATGTTTTTTGAGTATATAACCAAAACCAAAATAGTTTTCTTACCATGGTCTGCAGCATTCTTTGATTTCAGTTCAAGCATTCTTACAATGGACTCTAAACTTTCTATTTTTTCTTGCAAGTCCTTTTTCTCTCCTTCAACCGAATCTTCCATTTCGAGATATTTCTTTAAATATAAAAATTATTATTTGTTAATAATGTGCAAATTATGACATAATCAATATTTTTTTAATTTATATTACTGAGGGGTGCAATTAAATAATTTATTATTTCAATTTTTGAAAATTTAGACCAGGTCGATTGTATTCTTTCTGTAAACTCAAATATTTCATCCTACTTTTCCCAGAAAAACCTTTTCTCCAACAAAAGATTATCATCTGGCAATACAAACTAATAATATTATTTAATTATCATTAAACTGAAATTAATATACCTGTTCCGCAGCTTTTCGGAGTTGTTTTTCCCTTTCATATTGTGTGAGCAATTGTTCGTTGTCATCTCTTAATAATTCTATCTCAACTTCTATCTCGCCTTTTTCAGCGTAAGCAATGTCAAGATTTTCTAAAATTCCAACAATCAGCGGCATAAGTTCTTTTACTACATCTTCGTCATATTTCTTTATCATCCTTTCAAATTCTTGATAAACTGTGTTCGCAAGACTTGTCACTTTTTCAGACATGATATGTCCTTCCTCGTTGGTTCCATATACTGTTTCCGCCATTTTTGTAGAGTAAAATGTCTTGTACCACAACAAGTTTAAAATGTAATGTTCTTAAAGAATTGCAATGATCAGCCTGGCGAAGGAAAAAAAATGTACAGAAATGGTAACTCTTGTATCATCTCTCGCTTTTTGACACATATCACCCACCATATTGCAGAAGCAAAAATATGGGTCATGTGATCAACCGGACATGCGTAGAAGTGAACCAACTCATCAATATTGTTATCACAACAACATTAAATTTTGTTTCATTAGGAAAATTAGAAATATAAACATTAATTAACACTTTGGAAATACTGTTTTTGTTTTTGTTGCATTTACAGCTTTGAATAATGCCGCGTAATCCTCTTCAGAAAATACAAATTACTTGTTTGTTTTTTCAATTTACATTTACAATTACAGTTTACATCCAAACGTACCTGAAAATGCACCACATACGAAGATATATATGTTGAAAAAATAACAGAAACGATAACTAGAAAACTGTATTTAATATATATTTCTGTCGATGTTTATTAAATTTTTAAAATATTAAAATGTATTTTAAGAAATGGTAGTTTAAAAAAATCAAACTGACTTGTTGCATTAATATTGTTATTGTTACTGCTGCTTCTACTATTATCAGTACTACTAGTAATACTAGCTATAGTAGTAGAAGTAGACTTGTTGTTGTTGTTGTTGTAATCAAATGACATTAAAGAACATTGGTTGTCCAGAAAGCTATTTAACTTTCTAGTACGTGAGGCGATAAAAGACATCATAACAAATAAAATGGCTGCCAATAAGTGTTTCAAGAAGTTGATATCTTTTAAAGTATTTCCATCAAGCATGCACTGTCATTTAAGAGCAGACAAAATTTCAGGTCGCAGATCATACAGTCAACTCCTTAAAGGAAAAACTGTCAAAATAGGTTGTGCATCAGGATTTTGGGGAGACACCGCAGTGGCAGGTGCTGAAATTAATAGACTAAAGTTCACAATTCGCTTAATTGTCTCCCCTTGTTTATTACTCGCATCATTATTATTAATTTTGTGTGGGTGTTTGAGGGATAAAAGCTTAAAAAAAAAAAAAATTATCCAGAAATAGAAATGAAATGAATATTGAAACTACTGTCATTTAAAGATGTATCAGGTTACAGTGATAATTATATTTTTAAAACTATTCTTTCAAATTAGAGCCAGTGTTTTTAATTTTAGTGAGAACAAATATTTTAAGGTAATGATCTAAAAGAAAAAATATAACTGTATAGAGAAAAAACATTGTAATAAAAGTTTTCAATTATTTGATAGCCCACAAGTAATAATAAAAAGTAAACAATAAAGCAGTGCTCTGTTAGTTAATCAGTAAATTAATATATTAATTAGTAGTATTTTAAGTGTCTTTTCTAAGTGTTTATCATATCATTACTTCAAAATGTATTTATTTAACAATTGTCACCTGTTTGCTATTTTGTGATTCTTTAATGTTTTTAAAACACTAAAGCAGAATATTTTTATTTTACACAGTGACATTAGTACAAATTTTACAGCAGAAAGTTATTTTAATGGATGTTTGCATCTAAATTAACCTGATAAGATTAATCTGTACTTTAGTCAAAAACAAAGTTGTATTAATTTTTATCCTCTTGTGACAGTTTCTTCACTAAGAAAACTTTTTTCTAAAATTTAAATGACAAATGTTCTTTGGTTTTTTTTAAAATTATTATTCTTAGGTTATATACCAATTTTCAAACCATTTGTAAATACAATATATTAATTTCCAGTTTTATGAAGAAAAAAAATTCTGTGCTGAGAGTTTGTAAATAATTCCAGTCATTTTTAAATATTTCTTATTTTTAAAAAAAATATTTTTCTACTTACAAATTTATAAATGATCTGAATTTTTTTTCTTACAGCTCCTCAACTGATTTATGGAGCCAAGGTTGACTTTATTGTGTTTGATTATTTATCAGAAATTACAATGTCATTACTGACAGCAGCAAAAAGAAATTCACCTGTACGTATTTGTCAGTAATTGAATGTGAAAAATAATTTTTTAGTTTTGTTACTAAATAAATAATATAATTACAATATTTTTTTTTTTTTACAACTTTTAGTTGGATATCTTAACTGTATGCTACTTTTATATTATCTTTTTAATAATTTATTTTATTTCAAATTCACAATTGAATTTTAATTATTTACAATTGTAAAAATAAAACAATTATTAAAAATTGCTTAATTACTGGCTAAAATTTAATATAATTTCATTTTATCTATAATTTTAAAAAGAAACTTAAATATCATGCAGCATGTATTATTTTAAATATTTTTTTTTTGTAGGATTTATTAACATTATCTTTCTGTTTTAGGATATGGGTTATGCACCAGATTTTGTTCAGATTAGTATGGCTCCATTCATCAAAGACATTAAGAAAAAAGGTGAAAAGAAACACTTTTTAAAGAAAAGTTTATTATTTAACATATAAAATTATAAAATATAAAAGTTGTATGTTTAAAGTCTTTAATTAGCAATTACTTAAACTCTATGGAGTTTGCAGATAAAAATAAGAAAGAAAGATCCATTAAATTTAATTTTAAAAGATATTTTTAATAAACATAGCATTTATTATTTCTATAATGAATTTTTCAGCTTGAATTGTCTATATAATCTTTGGATTGTTTTTCACAGGCATTAAAATTGTTAGCAATGCTGGAGGTGTCAATCCTACATCATGTGCAGCAGCCCTACAAAAAGTTTGTGAACAGGCAGATGTTGCACTCAACATTGCTGTTATTGATGGTGATGATCTAATGCCTAAAGTAATTTTTTAAATTATTTTTATCTTTTGATATAATTTTATTAATGCAAATTAACAAACAATATCAATATAAACAGTATTAAATAGTTATGATTTTTATATAATAATCATAACAAGTTATTATTGATTTGAAAAAAATAGTTATTATTGAAAACTTTTTTTTGCAGTGGAAAGAAAATATTATTAATTTTGTAAGCCTATACATTTTTTTAAAAATATATTGTTACAAATTTTAAATTTTTTGTTGTTGTTAAAGGTAGCTGATCTTGAGAAGTTAGGAATAACTGAAATGGATTCTGGGATGCTTTTTCCCAAAACTGTTCACAGCATGAATGCATATATTGGGTATATTCTTCTTCTCCATTTATTTATTTTGTAAATTTTTATTATTATTATTATTATTTTTAAAACAGTCTGAAAATTGAAAATTTTTGGTTTCTTTTTGTATTTTTAAATTGTCTTTAATTTCAAAATATTGAATTTAATATATATTTTTAAATTTTGACCTTTTTTAATATTATTACTGTTTATTTTATTATTTATTTAAATATTTCAAATGAATAAAATACAGATTATTTAGAATTTAAGTTCAGATCTAAACAAAATGTACTATATGTATTTACAGCATAGGTAAATAATTAAGTAAGACGCATATAGTTTTAGATGGCCTCAGATTTCCTTAAATGTGTAGTAAGAGAATATTTGTCTAATTCTAGAAGTGGCCCAATAGCCCGAGCACTGGACTGTGGGGCTGATATTGTAATCACAGGAAGATGCACAGATAGTTCATTAGTCCTTGGACCTCTTGTACATTCAGTGAGTTTTTATTTTCTGCCCTGTTATGTGAGAATTAATACTGGTCTCTAGTTATGGTTTCCCTGTTTATCCATCAGCAGAGTTGATTGTTTTCGTTTATTTTTATAATGAATAAATAACAACACCAGAAAAATCCTATGATTAACACAATATCTAAAATAACAGATTACAGATAAAAAGGGAAATTTTTCTTATGATCTGATGAAAATTGTTGTAGTCCCACAATCACAGATAAAAAATTAAACTTTTAAAATATCTGCTAATAAATTAACTGCTATTTTTTAAATACTAAATTTATGTTTCAAAATTTATGACTATTATAAAGCTTTTTTTTAAATTTTTTCCAGTTTCGTTGGAGTATGAACCAGTTTGACTTACTGGCAGCTGGAAGGCATGTTTTTGAAAAATATGTTAATACACAATAAATAATTATGTTATTAACACATAAAATATTTCATGTGCTTTTAAGAATATCTTAGGAAGTAACTTTATTACATTAAAGCTTTCTGTGAATTATTTGAAATACAATACAAATACAAATATATAATATAATATATTTGAAATATAAAAGACACAAAACATCAGTAAAGGTCCTGGAATTTAGTAACATTATTCGAGGAAATTCTGATGAATAAAAGAAAAAGGTATTCAAAAAGTTGTTTTTTTTAAATTTATTTGTGTGTTTAATTTTTAATATTTCTTTTAATAGTGAGAATTAAATTAGAAAATAAATTAAACTTTCATGATGTATATGTGATGATTTACAGCCTGGCAGGTCATTTAATTGAATGTGGAGCTCAAGTAACTGGTGGAATCTTTACTGACTGGCATATAGTGAAAGACTGGTAGGTTCTAAATATTGACACTTGTTAAGTCATTATATTTTTATATATATTTATGAATCATAAATGCTTGTGAATTTGTTATAGTATTGATATTTTTCATTAAAACCAAAAACTGTTTTCTGATAAGTAACAGAAATAAACTTTTAGACATATTTATGCTGTTCATTCATATTTTAATTTTAATATTTATAAATTAATAAAAGATAATCCTGAAGATTAGATTCAGGTTTGATATTTTCTTCATTTAGGGACAACATTGGTTTTCCAGTAGTTGAAGTTGGAGAAGATGGCCATTTTGTTATAACCAAACCAAATCATACTGGAGGGCTTGTTTCCAAGGCAACAGTTTCTGAACAACTTCTGTATGAGATCGCAGATCCTTCTACCTATTTTTTGCCTGATGTAGTTTGTGATTTTACTAATGTGACTTTGAATGAAGTAGCAGAGAATATGGTTGAAGTAACTGGTGCAAGAGGGAACCCTCCATCAGGAGAGTATAAGGTTAGTTACGGTACATGGAGGATTTATATATTAATTACTTAATTAATTAATTAATTTATTTATTTATTGTTTTGTTTTGATATATTAGTGTTCAAAAAAGTAACCACTTAATCCATATACTTGGTAAAAATTATACATCTGCCAATGTAATATTTTCAGTGCTAAAGTTCAGTACTAGAGTGGTTGGTATATTATATTCTGTTTTTTATTCAGTAAAAAACCAATATGTTTTTTCACAATATCTAAAATAAATGACATTTGATAATACAAGGTGTGATAAAAACAGAAATGAGAATTATTTTTGACAGATCATTTCAAGGTTGATCAGCACACATGCTTTTTGGTATCTATTAAATATTGCTTATTTGGTGTGGATACTAAACGAACAGAATCAGAAATTATTTAATATTGTATTTAAAAATAATTCTCATTTTCTTTTTGGTACATCTTGAATGTAGTGTTTAAAAGTCACAATTTGAATTTGTTTTATTTAGGTTTAATTTTCAGGTGAGTGCTACCTATGCTGATGGTTATCGATCCACAGTTGTTGTACCCGTTGGAGGTCCAAGAGCTTCAGAGAAGGTAAAAAAGTCAGCAGAAGCAATCATCAAAAGGTAATTTCCAAAACAGACGTTCTCTCTTTGTGATAAATACAGTAGAATTATACTGTGAAGATTTGTAATAACATTATTCTTATACTGTAAGTTGAATCAGAAATGAAAGGATTAGAAAATACCCTTTAAGTCATAAGAACTTGACAAATCTGTATCTACTAAATGTGTTAGGAATTAAGTTTAAGTAAGAGGCAGTTAATGTATTTAACATTATCATAGCCTTGTTACACAGATTATTGATGTTGAGATAAATGTAAAATATGCACATACAAGGTTTCTAAATTGATTTATTTTAATGTTAAGAACATAGCTATATGATATTGGTATCATAAAAAGAACTTACAAAATTTGTATAGGCTGGAAGAGAAAAATTGCTAGAAATGAGGCTCCAGTAGATGGAGTATTTGCCAACTGACTTTTTCATTTGAAAATCCTTGTTGTAGTTCATTAATTTTGTTAATTTGCAAAAATAACTCATAAAGATTAAACACTGTGTATTTTACAAATATAGTGCTGAGAGTCCAAGATGATTAACTCAATATATTTGTTGTTTAATTAGATATAAAGAGGACAAGCTACTGTAAAAAACATAATGTTTTTCATTGTAGATGTCAAAGAATATTCCACCAGTTACATCTTGATGATTTTGATGAGGTTACAATGGAAATTCTAGGTAATGAAAGTATGTATGGACCCCAGGCAAACATTTCACAGGTATGTAATTAATTAAAAAGCTATATATTATAATGGGTAGTAAATTAGGCTCATTAGCCAAGCCATGATAATGAAAAATAGTGTTAAAGAGATTTGGGGGATTTTTAAAAAGAAATACTCTGGAAAGCCACATAAGTTAATGTTATTCTTGATTGAAATACATTTTAAATCATCGGGGTCACTAATTCACATAAGACAATAAATTTAGATTTTAATTTTTTTTTAAATTGTTCTGCACTGAAAGACATCATTGTACTACCTGATATTTTTTATAGTCTTGATGTTAACATCAGCTTTTCAAATAGTGCTTTAGAAACATTTAAATATACTTATTCTGAGATATAATGGAACAAGCTCAATGGACAGATACAATAGAGTGTATTATCAACCTTCTTTGGTACACTTATTATTCAAATTCACATTCTGGCCAGTATCTCATGATTAATTTTTCTTGCAGAATATAAAAGATATCTTCTGTTAATAAAATAACTATGCAGTCTCTGCAAGTTTCCTCTTTCATATCATCATACCAAAATTTTTGTTCACAGAAATATTTGTTAAAAATCTTTTTAACAATTCTTTCATATTACAGGATGTTAACGAAGTTGTGCTGTGGCTCACTGTTCATCATAAAAAAAGGAAAGCTCTTTGGATAGATTATGACAGATATTATAGACTTTTACAATCGGCCTTCTTTAGCACACTCACCAGACTAATTCTTATTCCTGCTGGAGCCTCATAACTGATTTTCTTATTACAGGATGTTAGAGAAGTTGTATTGTGGCTTGCAGTTCATCACAAACAGAGGAAAGCTCTTGAATTTTTTTCCAGGGAAATTGCACCTGCTGGTACAGGAATGGGTAAGGATGATAATAAAATTACTATTCATTTATTAACACATCCCTAAAAACTGTTAAAAACATCCCTAAAAGGTGTTGTTGAACATATTCATTCCTTCTATTTCTTTTTTAATTTAATTTTTTTTTTTTTTTTTTTTTTTTTACTGAATAGTATAATTTAATATTTATCAAAATATAAAATTCATGCATTTTATTATCAGTACCTATATTTTTTAATTTTTTTTTTAGCTCCAGGAATGTGTAATATAGTTGGAGGAAGACCTAAAGTGTATGTAGCTTTTGGTTTTTATAAATATTTTAATCTGATTAACATTGATAGAATTTTTTTTACTTTTATTTATTTGCAGTTTTGTTATTATTATTATATTTATTTTGTCAAATGCACTGTTTTAAAACAGAGGTAGTCTGTCAGTTGCATAGGTAGAGTTAACATTTTTGATGGTGATTTTGGGGATTTCCTTCTTTTTTGGTTAATATGTTTAAAAAAAAATTGGTTCAACATGTTAGAACACATTAAATTCCTTGGCCAGTGTTAGGGCCATTGCGCACCAGACGTGAGTGTTTTAACACTGTGATTTTCACTGTGCTGGCAGTGAGTCAGTGCTTGCATACTGAATATGGTTTTTTAAATTTTTACAGGCAATTTCACAAATGTATTCTCAAACGTTTCCCTTTAATGTTATTCCCAGTAAAATAAGGCGTAACAAATATGAATATTAATAGATTTTGACAGCAGTGGGCTGTTTTAATATTTGTAGAATAGTGATAATTTAATTTATAATAATCATACTTTCTGAAGACAGTGTATAACTTCATAATATTTTCCTGTTCCACATGCTCTCTGTAGGCTGTAGGGATTTGGTATGTAGTATTTCATGTTTTTATATATGAATAATAATGCCTTTCTTTAAAGGGAAATCACCTCACTTTTCAATGTGTGTGACATCAAATTTTATATATATCATGCAATTTTGCCACTGATAATGCAAACATAGGATCACTTTTTGTTTTCAAAAATTGTGTTTACTATATCTGGTGAAAATAGTTGCAAGGACCCTGTATATTTTAAGTTACACATATTTATTTTTGAGATAATTACATCTTACAATATAATCTGTTACAAGTAGTTGTGATTATTATCAAGTTACTCGTTTCCTTTCAGTTTATTCATTAAATATATTTTGTTTGTCATATTATTTTGTTTTTAATTATTGACAGGAATGTTCATACCATGATTTTTATTTTGATGTTAATTTTTATTGTTTTAATTTTTTTATTCCAGGTCGACTGTACTGAAACTGTTTTCTTTTCTGTATCCAAAAAATAATTTAAATGCAAGTTTTATTTTTATGTTTTACGATGGTTTACCCAAAAATCTTTGGATAATAATGTTTTTACTTTTTTTCATAGTTATTTCCTGACATAATTGTTTGTTTCTTTGTTTTTTGGGTCAGTATAAAAAATATTAAATACAAAGATATTAATAAGTTCTGACAAATATACTTTTGTTTTTACTTATTTATTAAGTTGTTAATGGAGGAACCTACAACGAGATTAATATTTACCAAGATTAAAGATAATTTTTAATTTTTAAAAATAAATACACTGGGAATAAAAACAATAACAACAACATAAATAATTAATTAAAATTTCTCAGATTAATTAGTAGTCTGTATGAAACCAGTTGAAGAGCTGAGAATTGAATATAGTAATTATTTATAATGTTTGTCATCTTCCTTTATATCAGATTAATATTAGTATGAATGGTCAACTTGTGGAACAGTATGTTCCACCTGAAGTTCCAACCAAGGAGTACACCAAACAAGCTTATCCTCCCCCATCCTCTGAAGAAGGTTCTACAGAAAGTCTTTCATTTGGTTCATTTTCTTACCGCCTCGAAGAACTGGCTTACACCAGGAGTGGTGACAAGGGAAATAACAGCAATATTGGTAAATATCATTTGAAATATTCAAAACTGCTTCTTGTTTTTCCTTTTCTTTTTTATTCTTTTTTAATTTTTAATTTTATTTTGTGTAGGTATTTTGATGTTGGACTTATTTGAGCTCTTTAAAAATGTTTGTTTCTTTTTAAATTAATTAAAATTAATTTGCTTTTTTCTTCATAAACATCATTTGGTTAAATAAACAGGTGTGATAGCTCGTCATCCCTCATACTTGCCATATCTAAGACAGGCACTGACAGCTGAAAGAGTTGAGGAATACTTTGGCCATTTGTTTACTGACCGCACAGGCCCATTATCCAAACGCATCAGAAGGTTTGTTGTTGTAAAATTTCTGAAGATAACCCTAGTTTACTAATAACAAAAGCATATATTACAAGCATACTCATAAAAATTAGCAGTTAATGTCATTAATGCAAATGTATTTTGTGTCAGTAGTCCTAAATAAAGATACGTAAGGATCATTTTACACTGAATTAGATCATAGATTTTACAATATTTTTCTCAAACTGAAAAAATAATCTTTTATGCATTTACAATTAATTTTTTACTGAATATTGGATTGATGTATTTTAGCATTTGCTAAAAAAAAATCATTGAAGTCTTGTAATATTTCCTATTTTATTGATTTAAGATTTGATGTACCAGGAATTCATGGCATGAACTTTGTTTTGTTCAATGCTCTTGGTGGAGGTGGAATTGCTTCTCTTAGAGTTGATCCGCAGGTTTATAAATGTTTTTACAGTTTTGATTTAAAATAATAATAATAATAATAATTTAAAATAATAATAAAATTTGATATTTAGAACAAAGAACTTTTTATTTATATTATATTATACTGGGAAATGAAAACTGCTAAATTATTATTTAACAATATAAGCAATTCAGTGGTAAGTCAAGATTATCTCCATTATTTTGTAGCCATTTAAGCAATTACCAATATAAATGTACTTTTAAATTATTTTTATAATTATTTGCAGGGAAAAGCTTTGGGACAAATGCTGCTAGATTTTGTAATTGATGATATTCCAGATCTCAAGTCATTAGCAGCTAGAACTGAAATTTAAATATATTTCTGTGTATTTGTTCAACTCGGGGAACCTTAAATTCCCCTGTATTATTCAGAGCATATGTGAAATTATGATCGTTGTTGAACATCTTTTAAGAATGTAATGGCAACAGAGTTTGGTTTTTTGGTTTTTCGGTTTTTCAATTAACTATATGCATGTCCTGTCTGATAGAAATTGATTATAATTCTTTGATTATTTTAAACTGGTGTACATTCTGTTTCTTCAGAGAAATGAATACTGGTATATAACAAATGTCTTAACATTATTATCTAAAATTATCTGAAATGTATTTGGTTTGATGTAGAATTTTGGAACCTGTTTTTCTTTATTTTGTGAATAAATGTATGTGTTCAGTGAACTTCTAATGCAACTATATATATGCTGATTATCACGCAAAAAAACAATATCAGGAAGGTTTTGTATTAGCTTGCATTTTATTTTTATCATCATTAGTTTCCACAGTTAAGCAGTGACTTGAATTGTTAAATTTGCTTACATATAAACAAAAGTGTAACAGAATTTAAGTGACATGACAAAAACATGGAAGTTTTTACTGAAAAATGATAAAATGGATGCTGTTTGTTTTAATTTACACAATTTCACATTCTTTTTTAAAAACATACTTCTATGAATTTATATATACATACATATATAAGCACACATACAAATACTCAATCCATTATTATTTGAACCATTTTCACTTTATATTCATTTTCCTTTTTCTGGTTACTGCTGTTTCAATTGATTTTTATGAGAAGAAATAGGTCATTAATTTTTTTTTACTCATTTTATAATTGTTATTTAGCATATATATTACTAGTCAAGTTGCTTTGTGTGCGTAAGATAAATACCTTCATTTATTTAAATATTGTTATTGTAATAAAAGACTGTTTTGATATACCCAGTTGTTTGTATCAGGAAGATACATGTGACATTTCAGTCAATGTTTTCATAAAAATAGTTAAAAAACGCAACATGTTTTATTATATCTTTACATAAAAGTTGTTACTGAAAGTGCTGTGAACACCATTTTTTGTTGGTACTTTTTTATTTTAAATTGTAAATGTTAGACGAGGTTTTTATTATTATTATTATTTTTTGTTGTTCTTCTTTTATTTTCTTTAGCATTTAAGAGTTAATAAGAATGGATATTGAATCAGACATATAGTTTTACTTGCCATTATGTTTATTTAATTAAATGACAATTCATAATTTTTATAAAATGCAGATATTAACTTGCTAACTAGATTAATACTGATTTTGAGAATATATTTTTATTCTTTTGGTGGTATAATTTTTTTTCAAAAGTAATAACAAAAATTTTTCTGTTAACAATAAATTATTTTATATGGCACAGGTGCCATTAACTAGATATTGTTAGTTCCATGTTTTTTTAACCTGTTGTTAAATGTTAACCTCTTTTGATTTTTTTTCCCCCTTGTTAAAAATGATTCATCACACAACTATAATTCTTAAAAGTATGTATGTTTTCAAATTGGTGACTAGAAGAAGACACTGCTGCTTTTAAACAGTCCTCTTATATTAAATGTTAAACTGAAAAGAGAATTTAGATATTTTGTTTACTGTTTTTGAATTATACTTTATAAATACATTTTACAAAACTTTTTCTTTATTATAGTGTAAAAATATAATTACTAAATATCTCCGATTTTGGGTGTTTGTTCTTTTAGATGACATTTATTTATGTGTTTGTATTTTGTATTTAGATTTGTTTTGGGAATAGGCAGAATTTTAAAATGGATGAATGATAAACATTAATGTATATTTTTAATGTCAGATATTAGCATTTTACATTAAATATATTGACAGTGTCATGTATTTTTTGTTTTACTGTAACAACAAATTTGATTTCAAATGTAGATGCATAAAAATTAATGGGAAAAAAAATTCATACAGTACTCTATTTTAATCCCCTTTTTCTCAAAAAGGCAGATGTGGGCATTGGATAAAATGAATTATATTTCAAAATCATCCTACTTTCAAAGAAGTAGAAGGAATGTGATATCATTGTTAAAACATTTTTTTAATCATGAAGATCCTTAAATTGTTTTTGTTACAATGAAATTGATGTCCACAAAATTGATAGTTGGATACCTACTTATCTGGTCTTCTTTGTTTTATTAAGATTATCCAGTACCGACTTTAAACTGGATGTTTTTATGGAACACAAATTTATTTTTCTTGGTTTTCTTCTTTTTATGTAGGGGTTTGTTGGTGGGGTTTTGGCTTGTTTTTTTTGTTTTGTTTTTCATGTAATCTTCAGTGCCAGATACTAACTTTACAGTTTTGAGTTGATATTTAGTTTATCATTTTAAATATAATAAATGTATATATTGACATTTGTTGCATTAAGGTTGAAACAGCACATTTTGATAAATTTGTACTGAATCGTAGAATACATTCAATGATGTGAATATCTTACATTAAAATGAAATACAAAACACATGGTTTTGTTGTTTTTTTAATTTGCATTTTGTAATTATGTTACCAGTTTTAAATGAAACAAATTTAACATTGATGGGGTTGGGGAGTGGGAGAGGGATTTTTTCCTCCCCCAACCAGGTCCATTTTTAATTGTGAAATGAAATATATTATTTGTGCACATAAGAGCGCACAGTTAAAAAGGTTATTATCTTTCTACAATACACTTTAAAGGTAAATGAAAGTAACACAGAAATAAAGTGAAAACACTGGCTCATAAATTTCAAAATAAATTGATATACAACTTTGAACGTGCAAATGTAAATGTACCTAATACATTTTGTGTATTTATATTTCTGATAACCGTCTAGTTTTCTTAATATAACAAATCATAATGATATGTGAAGACTATATTTTATTGTATATGATGTTTCATACAAATAAAAAAAGATTTTTTTTTTTAAATTAGTAAAAGTCCAAAAATATTAATGCAGTCATATCTTAAAAGCAATTTTTCAGAGAGTGATTATTATCGTTATTTATAACTTCAAAGGATAGTAATTGGACACCTCTTGAAACTATACAAAATGTATTTATTTTGTTTGCCAACATCAAGCAATATCTGGTCTTGGCTAATAAACAACACATCAAGACTTGGTTTTATAAATATTTATGGATAATGACACTAATAACAATTACTACATATGTTTCTGCAGATAAATGTGAATGACAAAATCCAACAAATAATGAAATATACAGTCATTTTCATCATCTTTTGAAGTTGTAACATGATGATGCAAGTAATGTCTATAATCAGCCATTTGTCATTTGGTTTTCAGCTCACTTGTTCCATTATCCAAGGCACTGTAAAATAAGAAACAATATTTTGTAATATCTAAGGCTTAATAAAATTTGTTTTACTCTTTGGCTGAAGCTGCTACAAGAATAAATAGGTTCTATCAAATTCCAGGGATAATTTCTAGCCTATGAAAACCTGTCATTGACTTCATCACCTCCTTACTTAAGGAAACCTTATCTTATTTCAGTAAATAGTACAGAAACAACTGAAAATATCATGGAGACTTATTTGTGTCATGGATAAATAAAATTCTTGTTTAAAGAGTACCTTTGGCTATACAAATGAAAAGCCTAATATATTGTCAATACTTCAAAAAAAAAAAAAAAGCTTTGTTTTGTTTTTCAAAATCCTATCTTTATAATAAAATATAACAACAAAGACATTTTAAAAATATGTATATGCCACCTCTATTATTGACATTATTCCACAGGATTGGAATGATCCAACATTTCTTTAGTATCAGAAAAATACAAGGACAGGTTGTCAAAAAAACAAAGTAATAACTTGAAAGTAAAGTTCTATGTTTATTTTTTATTACACCAATTATTCATACTACTAAAGTTATAGTTTAATCTACATTTTACAAACACATTTAAATACTTGATTCAAACAAAATTTAAATTGTACATTGTGATCCTAAGTTTTATTTAATACCAAAGTAACTTCATGGCTCACAAATTAATTATTTTTATTATTTGAGATGAAGCATGCAATGTTTTCAAAGTCATTTACTTCTATATAATATACGTATCACCCTTAATGTAATTTCTGTAACTATCTTTCATACATCTCATCATGTCATGTGAAATGACTGATAAAAATATCAGATTTAATTAATTACGTAAAGTATTTGTTCATTTATATAATATATATATAATATATGTATTTATTGTTATTATTAATTTTAATTTGTATGATTAATACGGATATTTAAACATTATTATAATTTATATAATAATTAATATCAAATACGATGACATACATCATTACATGTTATTCAACTTATTCAAGTTATTGTTACAGTTTAAGTTTACGAATGTTAATTCATAATTGTTACCGTTTCCGATTTCGACTTGGTACTTACATGCACGAATTACTCCACATGTAAGAGCAAACAGAAACACGTTCTGGATAGTTGCTTGCAAAGCTAGCTTATTTTCGTTATGAATCTTCGATTTTTCAGCTTCAAAGTCACCCTTTCCTGAAGGCTCTAATCTGATCATTTTGAAGGTTGTCTGTTTACGACATACGATGATACATGTGCGAAAGAATAATGTCGATCAAGGGCAATAACTCTAATGTTGGTGCAATAATTAGTATAGGCATTTTGGTTTTGGATTTAATCAGTATTTTTTTTTTTTTTTAATAATAATAATAATAATAATAATAATAATAAAAATCAATGGCACTGAGTAAAAAATGTATTTAGAATCGTTAGGGCGAAATCCAGTTATAGTTTGTGTTATTATTAATAATATTAAAAATATAGAAGCATTTTTAACACATATATAAATTATATTATTTTTTCTTGCAGTGATTAAATGTAATAATTATTCACTCTACAAACCCCAAACAATTGCCATTTTTCACATTTTATCATTTATGATTATAGTTGCCAAAAATATTAATAATTTGTATTAGTATTTCTTATTATAAGAACCTTTTCCACCCTCTAACATTAAAGAAGAAAATAATAACAATAACAACAACAGTAATTATAAAAATAAACTTTAATTAGACTCTTTGTTCGTAACTGAATATCTGGTTGACACAAATAACTGGATTATATATTAACAACAACAGCCAAAAATTATCCAAAAGGATAAGTAGTATAATAACATTTTAGATGAATTTCTCTACTGCAGCTAATATAACCTTTCATCCTTTAATATCTCTGATAACGGTTCAGCTTATTAAGTATCATTGTATGTTAGCGACATGTTTTTTTTTTTTTTTTGTATGTAGGCTATTGTACATACAGACGTTCTGCTTGACCGCAAAGAGATCTACACGAGCATTTTCCCCGTGGACACTGCTGTTTCACATAATGTTCTTGTTTTCCTTTGTTCTCTTGTCGGGATTTTCGCTAACATTTTGTTTAAATAATGGACTGGCTCTGACCCCGCCAATGGGGTGGCTTACATGGGAAAGATTCAGATGCAATACGGACTGCGAGAATGACCCAGATAATTGTATAGGGTATGTTGAATGTAGGGTGTGTATGGCTGGATTAAAGAAACACTTAATACACACATGTGCACATGTACAGGCATGTCAGTCCACACACGCAAACACCCATTAATCCATAATTATGTGCACTCAGATTGTGAGTGTATATATATTAACAAAAAATAAAATAAAATAAAATATTGCATTTGAATATAATTTATTAATATTATTTCTAAAAATCCAATCGATTTATAACAGAAATATTAATACTCATGAAAAACAAGTGAGAAATATGTGATGCATAAAAATAATTTTGAACTTAGTTTTATCTGTTTAAAATCTGGAGAAAATCATCCTGTCTACCCCTCTTAACCAAAGAGTGCTCATATGCCTATGTACATATTAAGGCAGATATATAATCTTTGGTTTTAATCTCGTAAAATTATTTCATTAAAATAAATACAACAGTATTAATAAAAACAATTTATTGTTTTTCGCCGATAATAAAACCAATACTATAATGTTTTAAACCGAGCAGTAATTTCTAGGGCGGTACCAAATTTCATCATTTTTTGTCGTTTTCAACAAATTACACTCACTTTATTTACATACTTTTTTAATAGAGAGAAGTTAATAAAAGCAATGACTGATGAAATGGTTTCTGGAGGCTACTTTGAGGCAGGTTATCAGTATGTGTGTATTGACGACTGCTGGCCTTCCAAAGAACGAGACAGTGAAGGTCGACTGGTTCCAGATCCTAAACGATTTCCTAGTGGCATGAAGGCTCTCGCAGACTATGTACGACTCTCTCTCTCTCTCTCTCTCTCTCTCTCTCTCTCTCTCTCTCTCTCTCTCTCTCTCTCTCTCTCTCTCTCTCAAGCATTCTATATATTTATTTATTGTTTGTTTGTTGAAAAAAAAAAAAAATATATATATATATATAAAACCTGCTTTTCAAAATGATGAAATAAACACAGTCAATGAATTATACAGTATACTATTTCAGTAAGATTATATAAAACCAAGCTATATATATTAACGTGATGATTTTTAAAGATTAAAATTCTATTATTTAAATTGTTGTGATGTTTCAGGTTCATTCGAAAGGTTTAAAATTAGGTATATATGAAGATTTCGGCACAAAAACATGTGCTGGATATCCGGGCAGTGAGTTCTATATGGAGTTGGATGCCAAAACGTTTGCAGAGTGGGGAATCGATTTGCTGAAGTTTGATGGATGCAATTCAAACCGACACGACATGGATGCAGGTAATATAATGTTGTTTTTTTTTCTCATAATATCAATGGGCAGTTACTTATATATGAATAAATAAATGAATTAATTATTGTACATTGACACCTCACGACAAAATTATATAGACTATTAGATATGAAAGCATTTATATGAATAAGTTAACAAATCAGTTTACAGTTTTAATTGAAATGTGATGTAGACATATTTTGCGTAAAATGTAACTTTAAAACATCTCCATCATCATCATTATTATTGTTGTTCTAGATGCTGTTGTTGCTACTGCTGCTATTGTGTTGCTGTCATCGTCATAGTAACAATTATTATTATTATTGTTGTCATGTTTGAAGATATTCTTGCCTTTGTCGTTGTTATTATTGTTGATGTTGTTGAAGACGTCGTTGTCACTGTTTTTATCAAAAGTACACATCGGATTTGTGAAATAAAATATTCAGCTCTATTTGATACTAAAACAATTTTTAATTCTCTAAAAGGTCACCATCTAATCATTTTCGTTACTAAATATGGAATATATATCGTCTTCCTTTTTGTTCTTCTTGTTATTGTTATCCTTCTTCTTCTTCTTGTTGTTATTAGTGTTATTATTTTTATTATTATTATTATTCTTGTAGGTTATACGGCTATGTCTTTTTACTTGAACCAAACGGGTAGACCTATTTTATTCTCGTGTGAATGGCCGTTGTATCAGTCTGTCTCAGGCATAAACGTAAGTTATCATTCACTGAAAATTAATTAAGTAAATAAAAGATCCAGGTCATTCATAATTTGGGATGTGATATCTTAATTAAAATTAACATATGCTCACTTGAAATTTGTTAAAAATAATAGATACCCAATAATACGTCTAAATGACGACGCACTCAACACATTTTTATACTTTTTATGATTTAAATAGCGCCATTTGTATGGTTAAGGACCATACAGGTAAAGAATAAATATGAGCTTAAAGTATTTTCAATACGGATTATACTGAATATGAAAATAGTATAATTACAAGAAGGCGATCCTTCATGGATTTTTATATCCATCACTAAATGCAGCAAAACCAATTAATTATTTATTTTGATAAAATAATTGTAGCGAATTTTCTGTACACTCAACAAAGATGTAAATTTCACTGAGTTAATGAATCAATCAATCAATAAATAAAATTATTTAAACCAAAAT
This sequence comes from Chrysomallon squamiferum, assembly GCA_012295275.1. Lineage (NCBI taxonomy): Eukaryota > Metazoa > Mollusca > Gastropoda > Neomphalida > Peltospiridae > Chrysomallon > Chrysomallon squamiferum. The sequence goes on from CM022670.1 coordinate 19,127,083, forward strand.
GTCGATATTCTTGTAAAATGGCATGACCTTCATTTCGACTTTATTTTAGCCAAATTTTACAAAGATTAGACAAACTTGCAACATGTGGAGAGATTATTCTGATATAAACGACTCTTGGGACAGCGTTAGAAACACCATAGCAATTGTAGGAGAAAATAAATACAACCAGAGTGACTATGCAGGTCCGGGTGGATGGAACGATCCAGATATGGTAGGTATCACCTGGTTGTGGTTGGCATCACCCGGTTAAAATAATGCACCTGCACCTACGTGGAAACTCAAAGCTGTCCAAATTGTTGAAATGCTATTATAAACACGTGTCTTAATTTTATTTTATTTTTGTACATAAAAAAAGTAGATAAAACATTTTCTCTTCTCAGCAACTTAATGTTGATTTAATTTAGGCTAATAACATTAATCAGAACCCATAAAAAATACGTCAGTGTTAAAATAATATGTAAATATAATTTTATTAAATTTCGCAAATTGGTTTTATTGTTGACGTTGTTGTTTGTTGTTTATTTGGGCGTTTTTGTGGATTTTTTAAATGAATATATTCATTTATATTGAAATGATAATTTCATAAAAATTCCAGCTGGTTATTGGTGATTTTGGCTTAAGTTCTGAACAAGAGAAGACACAGTTTGCAATGTGGGCTATGTTTGCGGCACCTCTCCTGATGTCAAATGATTTGCGAAGTATTAGTTCGACATCTCGCGAGTTACTTCTGAACAAGAGGATGATAGCTGTGAATCAAGATAAACTGGGCGTGCAGGGGACAAGGATTTTAGAGGTTTGGAAAAATAAAAATCCCAAAATGATGACGATGACGATAATAAATATAACGATAAGTAGAAGCAAATGATTTAAAACAACAACAACAACAACAAACAAACTATTTATATTGTTCTGAAAGATATATTTTAATGGCCGGTAGATGAATTTTTAAATTAATATATTTCTGCCCGCTCTGTTCGTATTACGTAACCTTGACCCCTATAGACTCTTTAATTTTCACTTGTATTAAATTTCATTACATTATGTAAATTACATTATATCATATTATATTAAACATACACACGTATAAAACGCTTCTTATTTCAGATTTCCGGCATAGAAATATGGAATCGCCCTATTCTGCCAAAAGGCAGTTACGCCATCGCTGTCCTCAATATAGGAGAAGGTGGATCTGCACAAATATTGACTCTTACAGGTTTACAGCTAGGGCTGCATGATCCAAAAGGCTACGTTCTACAAAATGTTATTGATGGTTCATCGATGGGAAAACTAAAACCTACAGAATCATTAAAGCTTTCTGTAAATCCAACTGGAGTGGTGATGTTCACTGCTACCTTACAGAAAGATACAAAACTGTATTTTGAGCCTTAATAGCTGGTTTTTGTTGTGGCAGAAAACATTAAAGAACTTTATAAAAATATTAATGGTAGAAAGTGAACAATTTACTGAAAAGAAAACAGACTGAATAACGTTGAGAAAATGTCTTAACTTCTGATTGTTTTTATCGTTTGTTTGTTTGTTTTTAACTCTTGATTGTTGTCGTTATAATTATTAATAGAAGTAATAGTAACATTTATATTGTTTTTGTTATACTTAGATTGACTAGAAACTAAAATACACTTTTCAGTTATAATATTATTATATCTATACTGTATTTGAATTTATAAGTGAAATAAATGTTTGCAGATTCATAGTATAGAACAATATATTTTTTTCATAATTTATAATTTAAATAAATTAGAAATAAAAATTCAATAATAAGTTTACTTGCGATTTGACTAGAGATTAAAACGTTTGAACCAATTTAATTTAGATAAGCAATTTCGAGATTTCAGTCAGTATAAATCTATGAAAATATTTAATTTTCTTTTCAAAGCCAGAGCTATTCTGGTTTCTAGATATTATTCAAAATGATAATGTATATAATAATAAATAATGCGCTGAAATAAATGAACCAAGATAAGTGTGGTTATATCACAGATATACACTTTTAAAGAGGTAATTTTAAACTGTTGCTTTCAATTTTATCTTATTTTTATTAGTAGTATAAATTTACAATTATCACTTCACTACCAAAATAAATTGTTCTAAAACAAAATAAAAATAAAAAATAAAAAATAAAACATTTTTGACACATGTATATATCCTTATAATTATTTTGTTTTCCTTAAGGTAGGTTGATTCCATCTAATTTGAGATGGCCTTTCGAAATACTGTCTTTACCAAAAATCTAATTTTTATTCGAGTAAATAAAAACACACATGTACAAGACAAAATGATTGGTGCGTCTTCTTATTAGAGCGTTCAAAATTGTTGCGGAAATTAAAACGGAAGAAAAAACATGGCCTCAAAGGAAAGAAAAAGATGTGAATCTATACATTAATTATTCCGATTGTTAGATTAATGAAACTTAAGATGGAAACATCAGACACTATTATAGATCCTCATTCTGAAGTTGAAAAGCTTCAGGAATTAGTAAAAACATTACAACGTCAAAATGAAGCTCTGCGAAATAAGCAGAAAGGCGGTGGCGGTGATCACCAGCAGAACGGACAAATGGACAAAATTGTCTCAAACCATAATAATAACATCTCAGCAAAACCTAAAAGACAAGAAAGTGAACAAGAAAAAGCTTCAACTGAAACAGTAGATGATATTAATATAATAAACTTGGACGATATGTCTCTAAAAGACGAAGAAGATAGTTGGTAAGTGAATTTGACATTTAGCCAAATTTATAAAACAAAACTATTATTCATATTTTATTTAGTTATTGATTTCATTGACCGATATAATTAAATTTTAATGAAAATTATTATTGTTTTATTAACAGATTGGTTACAAAAAATGTAAACTAAGTAGAAACTTGCAAAACAAAATGACTAAGTCAGATATAATAATTGATTAATTTAAAAAGGAAAAACAAAAGATTTTAAGAAGTGTACATAAGTGATAAAACATGTTAGCAGGTTACACCGCTTCTGTTTTATTGTTTGGTTTCACAACTATATTAGATATGTTAAATTAGTCTAAATACTTAATAAATACCAAACCCAAAGATATTGGTTTTTATTGTTAAAAAATAATATTACTAGTACAACAATAAGAATAAAATATGTGTTTATATTAAAGATTGTAATTAATAATATATAATTAATATATATTTCCTGTTGAAATCAAAACCTTTGATAGTTCAATTCTTCTGATACAGCACTGAGCAGTATTATCTGTCAGAATTTGACAGAATGTCTGAATATTTAATTATGATACTTCAATACAGTAAGCTAAAATTGATCCAGTCATCTGCACAACTTTCTTTAAAGAAGAAGAAGAAAAAGAATAGTTTGATTGAATTGTATTGTAATTGATAACTTGGATTTTATTAAATAATCTAGTGTTGAAGTCAGTATCTCCCAGCTGTTTTGAATTGATTTCTGTCACAGCACATAGATCCTAATTGGATCTCATAAAACAGACAAAATACATACAATTTAAAAAAAAAAAAAAAAAAAAATGTATATGATTTTCATTACTGAATGTTGCCCAAGTGGTAATTTGAATAGTTTTCAATGGATAATATATATCTTATTTAATTGTTTGTAGTACAGCAGATCCATGGATCATTTCTCTTTAACATTGTTATTGAGTTATTTTCCCATTCCAGCCAATTTTTTCAATGATTAAGAAATTTGTATAGAAATGTTGCTAGTTTCTTTCATTATGATTATTTAAGTTGATGTATGTAGGTATTTAAATCATATCAGAGAGCTCTTATTAGCAATGTTTTGAGATGTTTATATTGTTTAATTCAGAATATGCAACCATGTATTTTAAAGTAGAAATTAGATCATCAATTTTCTTTAAACTTAAAACGGCCTGTTTATGTGTCTGTATTAAACTATCACATCCAAATTAGCTTGACTGTTGAAAGATAAAAGCAATTACTCATAGCTACAGTTTCAGACTATTAAATCCTTTCTTTTGCATTAAAATGGTTGTGGACAGACGACCCAGATTTCAAAAAGTGTTGCAAGACAGATAAAATTTACTTAAAATTTTAACATGAAATAGTTAAGTATATGTACATTAACATATAAAACAATGCAAAAATTATCAAACATAAACAGTAACAATTTTATGTATTTATAAAGGAAATTTTTAAAAATATGATTTGTAATAATATTATTTTGGATTTTAGAGAGTGGTAAACATTTTTTTTTTTTTTATACCAATTATTAAATAATTGACAGAGGACAGTTTATCAGTATGTTATGGATCACTTTCAAGGTATTATTAGCTCTTAATGTGCTAAAACGGATTTTGCTTTTTATCTGTTTCCATTCAAGATAAAAATTAACTAAGCTCGTTAAATGAATGCTCATATATCCATACTGGTAACTGAAACACTTGCAGCTGTTCCTGTAAACATTTAAAGTAAACATGGTTGTGAGTCATCTAATCCTTTGAGGCTGGTCTTGTAAATACACCTATCCACTAGGTCAGCCAGGTACATCTTCACATTCATTAATGAGCTGTCTATTGTGCTATTGTTTATGCTGACCTCTTCCTCTATCAGTGTTGTCCATGCTAATAAGATATTAAGAACTGTGAACAGTTGAATAATTCACATACATGTTTTAAATTAAAAAAATAATTTAAAAAAATTTTTTTTTTTTATTTAAATATTTTTGGGATAATTTTTTTATTATTTAATCAGTTATTATTATTATTATTATTTTTATAATCGAATAATTATATTAACAGACTGAATCTCTTGTTTGAAGGTAATATAATATTTAATTTGTTTCTGTCTTTCTCACATGCATGCAGTATATTTTGTCACTAAAACTCAATTTCATAATCAGTTTTTAAAATTTCAATATATATAATAATTGTAATATATACAGGTAATTCCATTATAATTTTTTATCACTACAGTATTATATCATTTTTTTGCTTCTGTTTTATATTTAAAAATGACATTGTTTAATTTACCCTAATGTTTTTTCTTTCAGGTTGTATTCTTCACCTAAACCACCGACTCCTCAGCAAACTCGTGTCAGCCCATACAAGTGGGTACGACAAGAATTTGACAATCCTAGTCCACAGTTGATGTCATCCAAGAGATCATTAATAAATAAATTAGAAGAAGTAGCTAGAAGTGAGTTCAGTTGTTGTTTTGATGATGTGTTTGGATTGGTTTTTAAAGTTCACTGTGAAGCTAACTAATAGCTTATATATGCTAAATATGTTTTCAATTAATTATTTCTTTCTTCCTTTATAGAGATCATTGCTTGCTAAAAAGGAAAAAAAAGAAAGAAATAATTTAACAATCAAACATAGTTAATACTAGTATATGAATCCAAAAAATTATCAAGACAGAATTTATTTTTTTAGTTTCTTTTATTGTATATCTGACTTTAAATTTTATATAATATTAAAAGAAAAGAAAAAGTTATATAGTTATTTAATACAAACTGTCTTTATTGATATAATTTGAATGATCTAGTCATTATTTAATTTTGTATATCTTTTATGTTGAACAGCTAACATTCTTGTTTTATGCTAATTGAAAATGCTATGTGTTTTTAAATTCAGACACTATATTAATAAATATTTAATATTTCTGACTAAAACTTAATAGATTTTTATTTTTATTTTTTTAAAATATTTATCTATTTTTACCAGTGAACAGAAGCTCAAGTTCACCCTCTTTGGCTAACTGTGCATCTACCAGTCGATCACTGACAACACTGAATCGTTCTTTGGGCAGTGCTCAGAATGGACTCCACAGACCTACTCCCAGACAATTTTTGTTAGCCTCTAACCAAGGTAGTTTATAGTATGATAACATGACTCCAGACCTTTTTTTAATTTTTTTTATTATAATTATTATTTTATTTTATTTTATTTTATTTTATTTTATTTTATTTTATTTTATTTTATTTTACTTTACTTTATTTTATTTTATTTTATTTTATTTTATTTCATTTTATTTTAGTTTATTTTTTGTTTGTTTGTTTTATTTAATTATTCCATTATAGAGACTATAGTACTTATGCATTTTTAAAATTATCCACATTAATTATTATTATTTTTAAATTAAATATATAGCTTTGTACATATTTTTATTATTATAATTATTGCTATTATTATTATTATTAGCTAGCAGAGTTGATACTGGTACTTTCACCAGACCGAAAAGGGCTAAAGAAAGGCAAAGACAAAACAGTTATGAAAAAGAAAATGAGCCAAAGGAAGAAACTGTGTATAAATCTCCAGATGTTTTTGAGATAGAAAATCTTGCCAAACTACAAGAAGAGAGTATGTATTTCACATAGTTTGTATAAAAGTAATTATTATAAACAACCAAAGAGTTTCTGATAAATGATAATACATAGACATTATTATGACATGTACTGATGATGTAGCATGCTAATTGCAATTATTTTTGTTTGCACATTTTGAATTTAAAAAAAAAAAAAAAAAAAAAAAAAATTTAACAAACATTTATGAAACAAATTGTATTTATTCTAAGACAATTTTCGTTATTAAATTGTTTTTCTTTCCTGCTGTTTATTTGTTATTAATTATTTTTTATAAAGTAGTGACAAAACTTTTTATATTCCAGGTCTTAGACAAAGTATATCTCCATATACATCTCCTAGAAAAGGTAAGATGTATTTTGTATTCTGCTGATTTTATGTTGTTATCAGTATTTATAATTCCTAAAGCTACTGTATTTAAGTTTATAAGTAGTCATTAAACATTGACCTTAGAATGTTCAACAAAACTAAAATATTCATCTTTCTTTGCCTTTACTGCTTTCAAATTTTTCCATATCTGAGCACACGTGTTCAAAACATCAATCATTATTTTTGTCTATCTGTCTTGGGCATTGTTGTATAACTCAAACTGTAGGCAGGTATTGAAGTAGGTTTTAGAGATGTTCTTCGTCAAGTGTACATTACAAGAAGCCAATGCTAACAAACATTTCTGTTCAAATATTTATCTTCTTCCAGCAGTTATTTGAGCTAAAATAAATACTATTATTTGTGTTACAATGAAAGAAAGGAACCGTATTTTAATTTCAGGATTTATTGGTTAAAATAAATATTATTTTTAATATCAAAATAACAATAATTTAATTTCAGACAACTTTTAAAAATAAATTATTATAATTGAAATGGTTAATATTTTAACATTCAGTTACAATTCTTATTATTTTTTATATTATAATGAAAATATTAATATTTGAATTTAAGAATTTCTTTTAGTTAAAATGATTATTGATATAAACAAAAGGATTAATATTTAAATTTTGGAATTGTTCATTCAAATTAAATGTCATCATTAATTTGTCTAATTAAAAGAATTAGTATTATAATTATACAAAATGCCTTGCTGTTAATATGTTTCAAAATTATCCATAAAACAAAAATAACTAAAATTTATAAATCAGGATCCCCCATATAAATATTGTTTTGCACATTCAAAAAATTGTGAATATGTATAATTTAGGATTACGAAGTCGACAGTTTTCTGACCCAGACAATGGTTCTCCTGGTGGATCAAATCGGTCAAGTCCTGGACGATTTGATGGTAAGTAGGCAGTATTGTTGGCCATTTTAAAAACAGTAATGTTAATTCAGTAATCAGATTTGTCTGACATGAATACACAATCCAGACATGACTGTATGCATGACTTAGTATTAGGTTTTAACATATATGAGGATTAGGTTAAAGAAGAGATGGTATGGTGTTCTTAACACTTAGCTGAGATGTTCACATGATACAGTCTGAGTACCTAGAGATTTAATGCCAATGGCTTAACCACCATATCAATAATTTTTCTATTATTATTATTATTATTATTATTATTATTATTATTATTATACTTGCTTGATTAATTTTTAATTTTTTTTAAAAACACATCTCTCTTATTTTGGGAACAAACTTCAAACTTCTCACATTTATTATTATCTGATTGTTTTTTGTTATTATTTTTATGGCTTTATTATTCTTTATAAAGTACTAAATAGATTTTGATTTGCACGAACTTGAACTTAAGTTATATTTTGAATATTTAGGTGATAATGTAATGATGCCTCCTCAACAGCATAGAAATAGTCTAGGATCTGATGCTAGCAGTCCTCCTGAAAGTCCCTATGGAAGTCAGTATCTTAGTCCTGGCCTACCAGTTTATAATCCAGGTAATAATTCTGTTGACCAAGACCATACATATTTAAAGTATACTTAAATATAATTTGTTTATTCTGAAAAGATTATTTTAATGGTTTAATGACAAATCAATGCTGAAAGTTGCAATCCTCTTCATAAACACACACCCGCAAAATAATCTTATTAGAATTCATAGAGGCAGGTGTTTTGTCCTCATTTTGTTCATGCTTACTGTGTATTTACTGTATGTCTTGTATTCTGTTGATAACATTTATAATGATAGTTCTCTCACTTTTAATAGTTAAACTGTTTCTTTATCAAAGTTTTTTAATATTTAGTTTATTCACATAATTTCTACTAATTTTAGAATATCAGCCACGCAGGAGTTTACAACCTGGGAATCGACTCCAGTATCCTCCATCAGCTCTTCATTCCAGTGACTCGAGCCTTGACCATCAGTCTAATGGTAGTGATGAGATGAATTTAGCCCCAGAAGGACGGAATATGAGTCGTCTACACCAACCAGTGATACGAGCACAGTCACCTGGCTATAGTGGACTGAAACCACCTTCGGCTGGTTTACGAGGGTCATCGCCATCTCGAAGTAGTCTTCCTACCCCAAATCGACGAACAATACCCAGACCAGCCGCAGGTCGATCGTCTTTGCCTACTCCCAAAAGGTAACTATTTTAGTTCAGTCTGTTTACATTTTTCATCTAGTTTCTACTAATACATGTTGCAAAGATGAAGGCCAAAACAAAAAGTAGATTCTATTAACATTTTTATATTTTATATACATTTAACATCACTGGCTATTTTGTTCAGTGAAAATGGTCAAACTGAAATAAAACAAATACAGGAAATGTGGGAATGGATTTTGTCTTCCTAATCGAATGTCATCAAATTAAACAAAAAAAAGATTGCATCTGGTCAGAAATAAAATATGTGATTTTATTGACCAGTCTTCAAACTGAAATACAAATAAATGGAACATGGTCATGGGTTTTGTCCATCTCAGTGAATGTGTAGTTTACTGACACTGTATTATGATTTGAATGTTGAATTTTCATTGCAGATCAAACATGTCTTCTCCACGACCACCCTCCTCTCAGGGTTCTGAAGAAAGCTGGCGGGAAGGATGCTTCTAGAACAAATATTTAATTTATTTTATGGGTTTTATCTCTCAGCACTGATAAATAACATAGATAGAAAAAGTCTTATTTGCTTTGTTAAGGCTTCTGATAACAAAGACACCTACTTTAATATATGCAAAAACTACATATAAATAATTTTAAATTAAGATTACGAAAATACTGGTGATATTGATAATTTATTTTCCTTTCTTCTTGATAGTGAAGACACCTACTTTAATATATGCAAAATTTAGATAAAAAACAACAACAGTGAAACTGATGAATTGTTATCCTCTTCTCTTTTTTTTCTTTTTTTACGAAAGATATTTATGATATTGTAAATGAGTTTTTAATATCAGTATCCTCAGATTCTGTGATGGCCTTTTATTTGTTGTTCTTGTTTATTTGTTTTTATTTTTTATTTTTTAATATTTCTTATGACTGTTACAGTTTTTATAGTATTGGTTATAGAAATAGATCTTGGTACAGTCCAGCAGTTAAAAAGTTTCTTTTCATTTAAAATACATTCTATAGATATCACAGATATTTACATTCACCTGAGATAATAATATTTAAAGTGTTTTGTTTTATCAGTGTTTAGAGATAAAACCACATTAACTCAAAATCTTTATATTTTACATAAAAATGGATGTTGGAAAGAAAAGCTACTTGCAGTTGTTAATATTGCTTTTTTGGCAGCATGCACATTTGTGGTGATGTACAGTAACTTAATGGAGGCGTTGATAGTCTAAATGCTACTTTGTGATGACATAATTATTATTATTATTTTAACCCATTGATACAATCAAGTGCAAAAGACTCTGGGCAAATTTGTTGATTTTAGATAGTGGGAACATAAACATTATGTACACTAGAGCTTTCAATATACAACATTTTTTATTACAGAAAACAAATATTAGTAGGCCAAAAAAATAAAATAGTAATAGTTAATAAAAAATAATTGATGGATGGTCTCACTGAATAGACAGAAAGCACATAACGCAGTCTTTAATTAACCGATCTTTGATTACTGATTAGTAATCATAATTAACTAATTTTATTAACGATATTGTTATGGATGTCTTTAAAAATAACCAAATGCTGACTAAAGTATATATATTATCATTATTCCTATTAAAAACTCTTTATATACATGCTATTTTGAATAAGGGTTTGTCTGAATTATTTATTTATTTAAAAAAAAATTTTTTAATTATTATTATTATTTTTTTACATATATTTATGCAAGTTAGTTTTGATTGTTTGTATTCTTTTATACTTTAAATATACTTACAAAGTATGGGTTGGAATATAAACATTGTTGTAAATTGTTCAAAGCACTTGATTGTACTACTGGTGCATTAATGTAAATGTATTATTAGTTATTTTTTTTATTATTATTTTTTTAATCTGTCAGATGCAGTCTTGTACATAACATTATGTGTTTTGGTTGCTGTTTTCGTATGTTTTTTTTTTTTTTTCAATTTGTTAAATAAAATAATTACCTTTTTCAGGGGACGTTGAATTTTCAGTGGTGTAAGTGTTTTTTTCTGAGTTTATCAAGTTTTCCCTAAAACTTCTAGCATGTGTAGAAAATTAATTTCATCATATAAGCTATATCTGTTTACCCAAAATCTTTGTAAATTTTCATTATTCTATGTAAATCATACTTCAGTTGCATATTTCTCACTTACTTACTCTTCTTCCTTTAGCCTCTGTCATAAAATGTTGTAAGAACTAATTATTGAAAATCATTAACTGAAATAAGATTTTTTAAATATTAAGTTATTGTACCATTCTGGACCTACTTGGATATTGTAATTATTATTATTATATTTCCACATTATGTACTTTGAACATAAAAATAAATAAATAAATAAATAAATAAATAAATAAAATAAACATTAATTAAAACTTTGTTGTTAAATTCGAAAAAACCTTTAAACTACTAAAATTAGTATTATTGATAGAAATAATAATAATAAATTAATTACATGAAAATTAAAATATTTAAAGATATTTTAAGGAAAAACCCATACTGAATGACATAGGCTAAAGGATCTTGCATTAATAAAGCATTCATCATCTTATCATATAGGTTTGTACTGCATTTTTCACTGATTTTCTTTAGACCTTTTCAGAGTTGTTGCATACATAATGAAAGTGTGCATGTGATATCATGATGGTGCTACTTGTGACAGAGAAAAAGAGAGATTTGAAAAATTATAAGTGTGTGTATTTTCCAAAGATTTCACCTCTTGGTCAGACTTGTCTTTTTTTTTCTCTCTCTCTTGTAAATTGAAAATGTCCTACAGGGCTGGATGTAAATACAAGAAAAAAATAACAATTTGCCTTCATGCTTATCTTGTTTTAATGAAGTTATTATTATGTCCCTTGCAGATGGACAAGTTAAGAATATGCATTTTTGGGATTATTTTTTTCACTTTTTCTTTTTTCATCCTGATATTACTAAAATGATAATTGTTTCATAAATTCAGTGTGTGCATTTTTTTTTATGTAGAACACTTGTTTGTAATTGTACTTAAAATATTATTTTTTTAATTTCATTTTTGAAGCACTGTTTTTTTTTTTTTTCCTTTCATAAAATAACATTAGCACAATGTCTTTTTAAGTTTTCTGATGTAACAGTAGGTGTGGTAGATAACAAATTATTTGTTTCAGAATGTTTTGTTAAGTACAACATTTTACTTTTATTTTCTATTTTGAAAAGTGTTGCAAAAGGGGTGATACAATATAATAAAGATAGGTTTAACAATACCAGACTTGATGATGAATCAATGGTAGGCTTTTGGGTTAATAATATAAACAATTTATTGTTTATTAATAATAACATTTATTGAAGAATGCGTATCTTATATAAAATTTGTTCTGTAGTTACTTCAGATTGTTTAAGTAGACACATGGTCCCATATAATCTATCCCTGAATAGTAAAAAAAGAGAAGTAAATGCATGATGTACTGACAAACAAAAGAAATGCCATATAAGTTACAGGCAATATGTACAAATATTGTTGTGTTTATATCAAAATTGCTAAGTGTTTTGCATTTTGTTTCAAGTTTTTCTTTGTTAGATGCAAATAGCCTCAAGATATTTTGAATATTTCAAAGTTATTTATTTTAATAAACCACTTTTTGATACTAACAAAAAAAAAAATAAATACACAAGTTCATAAGCATACACGGAGGCTGACATTTGCACTTTTCTTTTTATTTTTCTGACTTTACTAAATAAATAAAAAATATCAAAAATAAATAATTTAAACAAATATATATATATATTTTATCGTTATAAAATCATTGTATTTTTTATTTTTGTACATCATCAGTGTTATTATAGTAATTTGTTAAAAGCACAGACTGGTCAACAGAGTAAATAAAACAATAACTTTGATGTATACAAAATATATTTTAACTATTCATACATATTATTAAAACAAAACGTACTGCCTGTATGTGATGTACATGCATTTCTTTTGCATGTTTGTATATTCTGTTATATTAGCATGATTCTAAATTCACATTTTACTGTTGCATTATTATTATCAGTAGTTTTTTCTTGACATGAAATGTCTTCTTTATGCAATATACGTTTTTTTAGAGAAGTTTTATGTTTAATAAAAATAATTTTTTAAAAATATAAAGCATTTATCACAGAGACTTTATGCTTTGTTCATTTTGAAAAAACAAATTAAATATATTTGGTGTCAGTACTGTCACTAGGAGATCTAGTGAAATATTTTGGAGGTTGTATAAAAACAAATTAATATATTAAAAATAATAATAGGTTATATTTAATCATGTTTTATAGTAAATTTATACTTATATAATTGGTGTTTTTAGCCTAATAAAAAATATTATTATGGAAAGAATGTTACCTTACTGAATGAACATTTCAGAATAATTTAAAGTTATTTTGCTTAACAGTTTTAAACAAGGCTAGTCAGTGCATTAATTCAGCTGTTTGTATTCATATTTTAATTTTAGCATATAAAATTTGGTTATATATCTAAATTACAGTCATATCCTATATCATATCACATAGATTGGTATTTATATTTTTGCCTTTTATTTATTTATTTTTAATTTTTTTTTTTGTTAAACTTTTCATTGTTTTATTTTATTAAATGATTATTCAGTTTATTGTTTCTTTTAAATTAAATTACAGTTATTATTTTTATTTTCCAGCCTATTAATACCTGCTGATTCATCTTTTTGCTTATGATACATTAATAGAAACATTACTGGTAACTTAACAGTCTGAAATAACTAGGAATGTTTTCTTTTAACTGATAATTGTGGGGATGTTACTTTTGCTTTAAATCATCAATTAACCAGATCGGTTACATATTCAGCAAGGCTCTCCCTTTGTACTCTTCTTACTTATAAGTTACAAATTTTCAATTAAATAGAACATTATTAAACATTTTATTAATAAAATCTAATTAATCAAGCAAGTATAATAATAAAAAATAAAAAATAATAATAGTAACAAAATAATCATTAAAAATTTAACATAATAAATTTCAGGATTAAATTTTCAGTTATACTGGGAGGTTTTTTTTAATGGGAAATAAACAGTGAACTACATAAATACACAGAAGACTTTTATAATGATAATAAAGGTTTCAAGTTTGTTTTTATTTTTTTCATTAATTTATATAATATTACTGTTTTTCACATTTTGTTATTTGTGTTGCTTTTTCTTATTTTTTTACTTTAACTTAATTTTTATTTATTTATTTATTTAAACATTAAAAAATAGATCTTCTGTAGAGATTATTACTTCAGTTAGTTTATTATTATAAAAGCTGTAATTTTGTGAGCACTTCCTTTACTCGAGATGATCCAGAATTAGAAGTCTATTATCTGTTTCATTTTTCCTTTCTTTTTAAATCTGAAAACAAACTTTTTAAAGGCATTTCATTATTATGTGACTGCAAGTGATTCAGATGTGAATGGCAGAGGTGACTTGCATGAGAAAGTCAGACTTACATATCATGAATTAGTTTATCATCATAATAATCAAACATCTGATCATGTTCTATAAACATCTGATCATGTAATCTTTTATTTGCATTAGCCAATAATAAATAAATAAATAAATAAATAAATATATCAATATTCTTTCTGTATTTCATTTTTAAATAAAAAGTATCAATATATTATAGAACTCAAACATTAAGTACAATTAACAAACACAGTAAATACACAGCAATTATTATTATTATTGATTTGTTTTCTTCCAATTTTTTTTTTCTCTGGTATGCGGTTCTTTCAGTGTAGAACTTGAAAACATGAAGTGTTAATGACGATATAAATACTTTTAATTAAAAATATATTTTGGTCATGAGAAATATAGAAACAAAATAAATGATTATCCATGAACTTCACATTGTTTTCTGCACATTTTAATAGAATCTAAGTAAATAAATAAATAAATGTTGTTACCATATGTGAATTATTGCCAGAATGTTAAAATGGTCTTACACTAGGATGAAAAAGGATGATTCACATTTTATAACTGATGTGTTAAAATTATGGTGATTTTTACATTACTAACTTTTACTAAATTGAGCATTTTACTGAAAAACAGGATATTAAAAAAAGCCATTAATGGATATCTTCTTGTACTGATAATCACTTATCAAAACAAAATATCTACTGAAATTTGCTGGAATAAAATCACCAATTCCATCAATTTAGAAAATTGGAACTGGGGTATTTTTGGGGACAATAGGTGTGGATTTTGAATATATTTAATTTTGATTTCTTAAAGACTTCTGTTTTTAAGATTCTGCAAATCTGATAGGTCCATGAAATATTTATTAAAAAATTATGTTTAATATATTTTGTATATTTTCTTGTTAATATTTCAATGGAAGAAACTTCATTATAAGAATGTGTTGCTCTGGTGAAGGTAATCTTTCTATATGTCAGTTAGTTCTGAACTTTTTACTGAAATCTTTTTTTTCTTTTTAAATATTTTATAAATATCCATACATAGCAATAAATGATAGTTATTTTATGTGTTTGGATTTCATTTTCTCATAACTTGTAAATTTTTTCGTTGTGTTACTAATTGTATATTTTCTTTCTTTTAAAGCTTTTGTTACATTTTCATATAGTTTTGTTATCTTAAAATATTTGTCTGTTACTTTTCTGTTCTTATATTATTTTTCATGTAGATCATGCTATAGCTGCATTTTTTTAATTTTTAAAAATTATTATTTCTGCTGTTTGCATTGTACAAAAAGTGCTTTGTTTGAAAAGTTTAGGACACAAAGTGTTTCTCTGTTATATTAATTTGATATTTTATAAAGCTGAGCTGTTATTAATTTACATTAAAAGTACGACCCTACAACAGAATTAGAAATTTTTTAAATGTGTGAAAAAATCATTTTGCAATAATGTGTGAATACTCCCTGTAGACATACCCAGTATGAGTAACCTTTATACACAATAGTTCTTCTTTTTGTATTAGATCGCTGGTGTCTTTAAATTTTTCATTTTTTAAATTATAATTATTTATAAATGTATTTTGAATAAGGTTCTATTTAAATATAAAATTAATTATTAACAAAAAAAGCCTCTGCAGCAAAACTCAAATGAATTCTGTTGGTTAGAGGTACAGCCTAAATATCAACTATGACTCAGGCATACTTTCCCAAACAAATTAATCAGATAAAAGCAAGTTCAGTATTGACAAAACATAAATTCAAAGACTTGCTGAACATGCCAACAATTGTGATATATAATTATAGAAAAATGATCAACTATAAACAAGGCTATGAAATAGGTTTATATTACATATTTCTGGCTCACTTTAAGGCAGTAAATCCTACTTCAGGCAAGAAAATGTAGATTCCAAGCCATTTAAAATATTTATCGATGTTACCTTGGTTCAAGTCAGTGTCTTCTGTTACATAAGGGAGTAACATCTTCATACCATTTCTAATGTTAAACTGAGTAGTGTAATGCCTGTGAACTCAGTAACTAATCTCTTACAGTTACATTATGATTGTTATAAGCATGGGTAGAAGCTTGCATGGAGCACCAAGTTGAACAAACTTACCATTGGCTGCAAGTATATTTCAAGTGGTTGTATAATTGCTGTTGCCCAATAGTATTATAAAGATAATTTTACTTGGTAGATATTATTATATTTTAAATATTTCCTTCCCTAAAGCTTTAATGATTCTGTCCTGCAGTCATCATTATCTGTCTACATATATGTGTTGTGGATATGAAATGCCTTTGTGTAAATATGAATTTAAAATTTATATATCACTATTCTTTCTACTTTTTCTATGTCACGAGGTTTATTAATTTTTTTAATTTTTTTTTATCTTACTGTTAGTTTTAGTACTTAGTTACAAAAAACATGTTTTATTTGTTTTACAGGGTAAAGTTTATGGAAAATTCAGTTTCTTTAACTTTTTTTTTTTTTTTTTTATGTTAAAAATAAACCTTGTAAATCTGGAAATATTTTGAATAATATCATTATAGTTGAGAACAGAAGATTTATGTTTGAGTGGGTGGGGTTATATTCCCAGCATAAATTGCTGCTTATCTGTGGGCTAAGGAATGACACTGAAATCCAAGCCAGCTGTCCAGATTATTAATTTCATTTTTAAACTGTATGTTATCAAATTATCTTTATTTATTAATGGGAAACAGGTTTAATTATTATTATTATTAATTTTTTTTTTTTAAATTTATTTTAAGCATCTCCTAAGTATTCAATATCTATGATTATTCAACAAGACTGATAAAAAAATTACACTTCTTGTATATTTAAAAGCAAATTGTGTTGTTAAATATTTCTCTTTCTATAATGGAAAATAAATATTCTGTACAAATGCGTTGCCAAGATTTGTTCTTTATTTCTATTATTATTCAAATATAAAATCTTCTGAAAATGATATGAACATATAGCCTAAAACATCTTCTGCCATTGTATTTGGATATAAATCTTTGCTAATCAGTTTCACACTAATATTGTTTTCTAACAGTTTACAATGATAAAGATTGTTAATATTTACTAAATTTGTATTTAGGTCTTTTGTTTGCATCATCTAACATTTCTGTCAAAGGATACATTAGGTAAAATTAATGAACCCTAAAATACACTTGATGATACCACTGTGCCCTCTCAAAACTTCCATCTCATAGTGGTTAAAGAAGCAATTATTTATTTTGATCCATTTGTTTTATTCATTCATCTTACTAATCCAATAAGAAACTTTTAAAACAGTAAAGAAAATTGAACATAATACAATTATGACAAAGGTGAGATAAAAAAAAAAAAAAAAAAAAAATTAAAAACAAATTCATGTAAAAATGTAGTCTTCATCAGCATCATTTCATTTAATAACTGGTTTTATGGAATTGCTAAAATGTAGACAGTTATATTACTGATAAAACTGAATGGATACATCTTTATATGACAATAATATCTGCATTAGTATCAGAACAATAAGTCAGAAAAATATTTAGTAAAATCTCCACTGGCAAGATACAGAATTAAATTGCATGATCACTGAAGACTAACAATAAAATATTAAATATTTCATATTTTGCAGAATGTAATTTTACATAAAACACATGGAAATAAAAAACAAAAATTAATGTCACTTAATAAAGTCACCTGTTACATGTTAAATTTTTAGTGTACTTATTTAGAATGTCAGCATCAAATAATCGAAGCGTTAGTATCCAAGCTAAAGTAACAACAGCAAATTGGTTAAATCTTTCCACTAAGTTTATACATAAATAATGATCTAACCTACATAAGAAAGGACTGTGGTTCAGTCTAGACAGTTATAATAGCTAATATTTCAAAAATCACCTTTACAAGTATTCTTCAATGAATTTTGTTTCTGTATTTCCTTTTTTCCTTTTAAATATTTTTTATTCTTTTTTTTCAACAATCCTTTTGATAAAACTTTTTTTTCTAAAAATCATTAAATCTGTTCTTCATAAACATTCCTACTGCAGGCTGACCAGTTCGTTCACTCCTGATCATTAAATATTCCATAACTTCTGTATTACCAGCACTAGCAGCATAATTCAGAGGTATTTTACCATTACTATCACTTTTATTTGGATCTGCATTAAAATCTAGCAACTTTTTAATCATCTCCAGATTTCCATTCTTTGCAGCAAGATGTAATGGGGTTTGCCCTTCCATGTTGGTGATATTCACCGATACTCCTGCTTCTAGGAGGATGTCCAAAATATCCATGTCATATGTAGAAACAGCTTCATGGAGTGGTGAAATTGCTCCATAGCCTGGAACAGTTACTGTTGCTCCCTTTTCAATTAAGAAATCAGCTGCTTTAGTGTCCCCAAGAAACAATGCTGAATGCAGAGCTGTCCATCCACTTCTTAGTTTTGCATTGATGTCAACACCATTCTCTACCAACAGCTCCATTATGTCATAGTTGCAATTTGCTACCGCTATATGCAGCAGAGGTCTATCATCATCAGCTAAACTATTCACATCTCCTCCCTTTTCTATCAATAATTTAGCTATCTTCGTGCTTCCATAAACAACAGCCTCAGTGAGAGGTGTTTTGCCTGCATTACTTTTCACACCGATGTCTGCTCCATGGTCAATAAGAATCTTTGCTATTGCTGGATTGGAATGGGTAGTGACAAAATGCATTACTGTTTCACCGATAGCTGTTTTTGCATTAATGTCTGGCTTGTGTTCCAGGATAGCATTAACGGTATCAATGGATCCACCTGCTACAGCATAGTGCAGTAGCTTTGCTTTATTCTTCAACATCCAGGCAAACTCAAAATTGAACAGTTTTTCAGGAACTTCCACTTCAGGGCTGCAGTTGATCTGAGGATTTAGAGCTAGTAGTGCTTGAACAGCAGAAACTTTAGATGGTTGTTCAGATGCCTGGTAGGAAATCTTTTTGGGTTCATATTCAATTATTCCTCCTCTATAACTAGCAGCCATGAGGGCTAATACTCTCTGTTCACCAATTCCTAAACCATCATCAACCATTCGAATAAGAGATTCATTCTTGGAAAATCCTTCTACAAGTAAGTCTCTTCCATACCATGCTGCCCAGAAGAGCAAAGATAAATGGTCATTGTCTCTTGCACGGTAGACAGCTTCTATGTTTCCCATTTGATCCAGATACTCGAAGAAGGATTTCACAAAGGTTATCTCAGTGAAGATCTGGTGTTGACAGGATTCTCTGATATTGCCTTGTAATATCTGAAAAACCATGCGTTTTGCCAACAGGCTATTTACTGAATGAGATAATAAGATGCATGTTTTGTATGGGTTCTCATAGATGCTTTTGTAAGTGAAGATTTTTATAAGCTCCTCAAACAATTCAGGTGACATCAATTCCACAGTTAAATCACTATGAAGCATTTCAAAATCTTCCAGAATATATTCTGTAAGACGATGGTGTAGTATTCTGTAATGATATTTTTCGAGTGGGATTAAAAAGACTCCATTCAGCATTTCTGCAGCTTGTTGAATTACCCACATCTCAAGGAATTCCAAATCTGCACCTACATCTTGCAAAACCTTTTTCATGTTTTCATATTGTGTAGGGTCCAATTCTGTGACTTCCTTTCCTCTCACATCCAATTTTCCATTGTTGAGAGCAGCATAAACAAGTATGCCATAGAGTGTTTTGTCAAAACTTTTGACCTTGCTTATTTCTTGTTTCAGATACTTAGCAGGGTCTTCAAAGAACAAACGACCAAGATTTTGAAACATTTTAAATATACCAAACAACCGACAACTCAGAGGGAAGCCAATATGGTCATATCCTGATACATTTACAGTATCATTGCTTGAAATAAACCCAGAAGCAGCACGAAGAAGATCTCTTCGTTCAGAAACATTCAGACTGTTCATGTCATCTGTTATATCAACAATCTTGGACTCTGAAAACAGATGATTGTTCTTCAAAAATTGGCAGGCACTTTTATAAATCACACTGTCACATGTTATAATCAACTTGAGTTTTCCATTAGCTGTATGTGCAATGATCTGCATCTCATATATAAAATCATGCCACAGTTCAACTTTTCTTAGGTTTACTGAATGCTTGCCAAATATATCATCAATGATGATGACCATGAATTGATTTGGGTCAACATGTTCTTTGAATTCTTGTGGGCTTTTCGGTTTCAGTATCTTATACTTGCTGTCACTTTTCAGTGTTGTTTTCCCTTTGAACTCATCAGCTAGAAACAGAGCTGTTGCAGTTTTTCCTGTGCTTGGGCAACCCATTATGACCACAGAGTTATAATGAATGATTGTTGTTCTTACTTTCATGTAAGCTTTTGTTTTGAAATACATACCTTCAACACTTCTCCGACTTGGATTAAATACTTCTTTCCAACCTGTAAAAAAAAATAAAATAAAATAAAATAAAATAATACAAGCAATATTTTGCCATGGTCAGTTCTTAAAATGACATATATTTAAATAACTTTTAGACAAAACTTTTTATAAACTATATGAAAAAAATATATATTTTGAGGCTATTATGAGATAGATAACATGTGCACTAGAATTATCACACTTACTGTTGGTCCTGTGTTTTTTATAATTTATTTAAGTACATTTGTTTTTTTAATGACTGGTTGCAACTTGTTTCTTGTGAATATTCTGGTTGGTTATGATTTTAATATATTAATAATCCTCAATATCTTAGTAGTGAATTATCTTTAGGAAAGGAAAATATTTTACCAAACAACTCCATTTGAATTTATTAATGTTGTAAATTTTATAAAAAGCACAAATTTATAGTTAAGCAACCACATTACTGCCCTTTTCAATTCTTTTCACATTTATAACTGATAAATTTAAAACTTGATTTCAAAACTATTCAAATAATCTTGATGATTTTATATTCATTATCTTATTAGGAAATTGGTATAATTTATAATCTTGACAGAATTAATTTTATTAGTTCTTTATTGGCATTATAATACCAACATTTCCTTAGATGATAGTTAATAAACTGTTTTTTGTGAAAACCACTGAAATGAAACATAATATGCAACACTGAATACAAACATGGGTTTATTATATTTAAACTCACTTTTTTAGCACGTTCTTGCAGGAAATTATATTTTGTATTTATCATTTCTCTGCGTTCTTTCTCTTTTTGCTTCCGAGTTTCTTCTGATACTCCCTGGGTGTCATGATGGATGTTTTGAAACTGGGGTTGTTCCCCTTGTATTTGAGTATGTTTGGTGACATGTATGTTAGCATTTTGTAACTCCCTAACATTGACTTGGAGAATGCTTGAAATGTTCTGCAAGATTTGGCTATCATAAACACCATTGTCATTGATTATATATATGTTTCTTACTGGCCTGTTACCTGCAAATAAAGGAAAACTATTTTCATTTAATGACATACAACTTTTTAAACTTTTACTGGCTGAAAGATAGTAAATACATGTGTCATATCAGAGATGACAAACTGGCTCATGCCTTTCCATGGGATATGTATCTATTTTAGTTCTTTTTTATACAGATTTTGTCAACTGGACAAAACACATTTCATGACTTTTAATACACCAAACATGGTAACCTGGTTAAAAACAGAAAAGATTATTAAAAATTATAAATTACTCTTAAAATAAAATCAGCATAGTTGAAATAAATTCTGTATACCTCCATCTGTTTTTTGTTATTATTTTTTTTTCTTCAAACAAACTTTTACAGTAACACACAAAAACACACATTATTTAGCTATCTGTTAGCAATATTACAAATATTCTTAATACAAAATACAGACATTAATATACTGCACTAATTATCAATTGTACTTATGTCAGTAAATAAATGAGTAAACATATATAATAATTTCATTGAAATAAGGATATCAGGGCAACTACCACCCAGACAATTACCCTTTCAGTTAACTATTCCTTAGATAACTACCCTGCTATTATATATATATATATTAATTTGTTTATTTATTTATTTATACAGTTTTTCTGGCAGCACTGGCAAGAGATATTGTTTCCTCCCATGAATTAATACTGAATGTTAATCCCATATTTGCCAGGAACTGCC
The DNA here is from genome assembly GCA_012295275.1 of Chrysomallon squamiferum. NCBI lineage: Eukaryota > Metazoa > Mollusca > Gastropoda > Neomphalida > Peltospiridae > Chrysomallon > Chrysomallon squamiferum. The sequence goes on from CM022670.1 coordinate 19,149,507, forward strand.
CAAAATGACCTTTTGGAAGAAACTGTATGTGGAGCTGCACATTTTCCATAAAGCAGTAATTCCTATCCTCAAACCATACATATATTTTTACAGTGACACCCATTTTTGCCCTTTTTTATACTTTAACAAAATTATCATGAAATGAAACAAGGTTTTCTTGCATTAACAATCATGTTGATGGCAAATTCCAATATGGAACAAGTCACCCACGTATGTGACATTTTCTCTATGTCCTTCACTCATTGCTATCACTGTATCAGTAAAGGAAGTTCTGTTGATTCAATTACAGGCTTCAAAACTTGAACTTGTTGTGATGTTATGAACATAGCTGTTTAGAACCAAGTCAAATAACTTACCTGCCATGACAGCACAGCAGAAAATACCAGAATAAAAGAAATCTGAAGAGGAAAAAAATTATCTTTTTGAACAAACATAAACTATGATAAAGTAATTTTCTTATCGACTTAAAACAACAACTTTTATATATTCTTATCAAATATCAGAATTCACAATTTAACCACATTTCCAAAGATACATAAAATTTATTAACATTATTATTTAATCTTTTTTAAAACTATAATTCAAAATTACCTTACCCAAAATATGATCAGTGCTTACCGAGCGGGGAAATTTTCAAGGGGAATTCCCCGGTGAAAACTGACAAATAATAACCCATGAAAAAATATACATCCGGAAGCTGAATTTATAAACTATACCCTTACTATGGGAAACAGTTTTCTTAAAAACCATAAATCTTTAATACTCTTTTACTAAAACTGACCAGAGTTCCGATCGTTCCCTCTTCACCACTTGTTGAAATGAAAATGGAAACTCATCAAATGATTGAGCGAACATTTGTTTCTTTGTTAAAGAATAATGTTCTTCTTTCTCTTCAATTTGTTCTTAAACAAGGATAGTAATTATAATATATGCTGAACTTTAACAGAAAAATAAATACATTTAGTAAAACTGAACCAGATAGTGAGATACTGAGATATGACACTGGAAAGAAAGCTGTGAACTTGATATCTGCTAAGGTTTCATCATTAGAATAGTCATAACATTTTTTTTTTCTTAAATATATATATATATATTATTTTATGTTGTTATTGTTGTTGTTAATGCTGCTGTTGCTGCAGCTGTTATTTTAGAGGAAAGTGTTATACCGTTATTGTATTTTTGTTTAAATAAATATTTATTTATTCTTACGGCACACTTAGAATATAGCTGCATACTTCTTATATATTTCAAAACATTCTACTAAATGTTATTTGATTTTAACTCTGTACTAGCCGTTTTGTGGAGATGGTGCTCCTTTGTTAAGCAAATCATGCCATGTCATTGACGAAATTATCCGAAATATTCCGAATCATATTGTATACGGAAGTTACCGAAAACCATTCGATTATTTACGACATAATGTTTTATATGATGGAAATCGAAAATCTGCGTTCACTTTTATCACAGTTACATTAAAAACATAAGGAAATAAATATAAATATAATTTAAAATATTTTAAAAACTTGAGGAAGAAACTGGAACAACGAATTAAACTTTTTATATGATAGATATAATAAAATAATTTATAACAATAATGAAGATTTTGACTATGGTTAAATTAATTAAAGCCCAAACATTAAGAGTAATTTTTGAAAATGAAACATTATAAATTTTATTTCATTGTTTATTGTAAGTAAAGACACGTTATAACTTAAGTTATAAGTAATCTATACGAAAATGACTTAGGTCTTTTCTTACTTTTCTTATTAAATTTTATACTTAAATTTTCGTTACAACATTTGTAGCTTTTATACCAAAATTTCTGTGAAATGAATTTCTCTAGAATGCAAAATGACAGCATTATGACTGCAATCCATTTGGACATGTTTATTTAGTAATAATTTCATCACATTTTATGTGTTGTTATTCATTAATTACCTTTAAAAATTATTATTCAGAAAATAATAATAATAACAATAAAAATTCCGTTAGTCAATAAAAATAATGATTCAAATGGTAACTTGATTTATTAAAATGACATCCTGATATGAATAGTATCTTATTTGTTGATTGTAATTATTGGCGCCAAATGTGAAATGGTTATAATGATCAAATATGCAAATAAAAAAATTTGAAATGAAATTTTAATCGTATGTAAATTATATGCAAATGAGATAGTGATACATAAATTATGCAAATTAGATTCATAATTTATGTTAATAAATTTATGACGTCAGTCACGTGGTTATTGTTCCTTCCAGCCGCCATTTTCTAGAGAAGGTAACTCTCGGAGATTAATCTTTCTAGTCCAGAGATATTTATAAGGTAAATGTCAATGCTTTACTTGGAATGGTGATGTTGTTGCCTAAACTCTTTCGCATATTCAGTTATGCACAAAGTATACTGTTCGAAAATGATCGATCGATGTTATTCTGCAGTTTGTAACGAATATATTTTTTTTTTTTTTAAATTTTATTTATTTTATTTTAATTTTTATTTTAGGGGAAAATGTAAACTATTATGATTCTGGCATTAATTACTACTTTTTGCACCTTATCGAAACATTGAAAGCCATTTTTTCGAAGACTGCAGCAATCGTAATTATGCAAGTAATCAGTTTGTCTTTGTGTTTTGCCAAAGAAATCTCTTATGTATACAAAACTGTAAGTCAGTGTTTGATGCAGAAGTAAACGGTGCTTGATATTCACGCATGTGCAGTTTGTGGTCTCATTACCCACTTAAAAATATCTGTTAAATAGATTTAGGATATTCATTTTGTGATTTTTCCAATCAGTGTATGACAGATTCATAAATGATAACACTTCTTGTCCATGTTAGTGAAAAATTATTTCAACACAAAATACCAGTTTAAATGTAAACATTAAATAAATCGAAACCATTAAATGATTAATGTTTTAAAATATCTCGGTAATAGTGGTGGTATTTATTTTATAGAATCTGCACATTTAACTTCGATTTGTAATCATTTGCAAAATCATAATAATCATGTTTGTCCACAAAAAACAGTTAAATTTAGTACATATGTTTAACATGTCTTTTATCTTTTTTTGTCAGTTTTAAATAATATAGCCTTAAAAATTAGAATTACCAACATTTTGAAATTGATGCTTTGCAAATAAATATTTTTGGATAAACAAGTGTTTTTTTATTTATTTGTTCATAGTGGACATTTTATTTATTTTTTAAACATCATTTCTTACACATTCCTGTATAATTCTTTTTTTCTTTTTTTTTTTTTTTTAGCGGTCTATATCTCTTGTGATTATAATTCAGTAATGTCAAATAACTACTGATATTTTTTTTCTTGTTTTTCTATAATAACTAGACAAATTTTTTTTTAGTTATTTGTTTAAGCTGTTTATTTATTTCCAGGCATTGAAATTCATTATAAGAACTGTCATGTATCAAACAGCAGTTGGTTAAGAATTCTAAAAATCTAATAAACACTTTGATAAAATGGAGGTAAGTCAGTTCGTAATTTTTTAATTTTTAATTAAAGCAGAATATTTTAAATGACTAGTATTTATATAACTAATACAACTGAATGACAAATATTTTAAATACATATTAGGGCTGTCATATTAGTAGTGGTTTAAAGAAAAAATATGCTAGAATGGATTGAAAAAATAGCTGAAAGATGGCTTTTTTCTTTATTGACGAAATTGGGAATATGAGTCCAGTAATAATTTTTAAATGGAAATAGATTTTATAATATTTTTACACGAGTCAAAATAATAATTTTTAAATCAAAATAAATTTTATAACATGTTTACTAAAGTAAACATTGCTTTAACATTGCAGGAACAAAACATGTTTTACAAATTCACAAGATTCCTGTAGTACAATTTAAACAATGTTTTGCAGTTATTATTAATCATTTGTCATGGATCATCTCTAAGTTTTTATAGGAGTGTGATTATAACTTATTGTAAACAATACTGTATATTGGATACAGAAGTGTTTGTGATCAGATTTCATATCTGTCATGATCCATTGGTTTGGTATATTTTGTCATTTTCATTAACTGATTTGACAGGCTTTTTGCATGAACCCAATCTAATCATTATATTGGTTGATATATATTTAAAAAAAGAAGAAAGAAAATGTTTGTCTAAAACACAGTGACTTCTCACTAGTTGGAATTTGAAAAATTTGTAAAATAAATTCCTAAGGCATATTTGTTAAGGAAGAGCATATTACAGAGATAAATAGACAAATTTAATTTGTTCGATGCGATTCCCCTTCCTCCTGCCAATCAGTTGATTTCTTGTTTCCCTCAAATTTATTTGATAAATTTTATCAAATAATATCAAGAACAGAATCACTATAAAATTATGTGTCACTTTATTTGTAAAAAGGCAAAAACTTGTCATTTATAAATTATGAATATTGTAGCAAAACAAGCATTATTTTTGTTTTCAAACATATGGAATGAAATTAATAAAATATTCTTGTTCTGCTTGCTTCACAAAAGGGAAAATGTGCCATAAAAATATGTAATGTTTTTTTGAATGCATCATAAATTTTTAATACTTGAATAATAATACTTAGAAATTGTGTTTATTTATTTATTTATTTATTTATTTTTATAGGTCTTCAAGTATCAGATTTATTATGGTTCTGAACAAATTTGATATTGTTTGTGTTTTTATTTTTCATTTGTAATTGGCCAGTATCATCCCAGCTTATTAGCAACAAGTTTTTAGTAATATTTAGTTTTTGTAAATGTGATTATTACAAGAATACTCATATTTACATTTAATTATTGCCAAGTTTTTCATTTTAATTATTTACAGGGCAGAAGCCGAAGTGGTTCTGCAAGAAGGTAATGGTGGCCAGTATACTTGTTTTAATTATAGATGTTTTTAAACAAAAACTAAGTGGCAATTCTTATCAAATATAAGGTTTAATTTTCCTCAGATGTATTAATAGCCTTGTTTAAAATAGCTATAAGTACTTTTTCACTAATTTTATTGATGTTTAAAATTTATGTTATGAAAGAACAAAAAAAGTTTTATGGTTTATTTTTCATATTTTGGGGTTTTCAGTGAATCAGTGTACAACTTTCTGTAAAATGTTACTTAGATGATAAATGGTTTGTGTGTAAGCGAAAGCACACACACACACACACACACATATATATATAAATATGTAAAAGATTTCTTATTGCATAAGAATTGCCTACTGTGTTGTAGCATCATTATACAAAAAAAAAAAAAACCTGTAGTTTTATACTTCATAATGTTATATTAAAAATGTGTTGTTCAACTTTCTGCAGTTTGGCAGTTACTAATTATTTAGAAAAAAAAAAAGGTCAATTATCTTTTATGGAATATTCATTCACTTTGTTTAAACTTTTTTTATTGTTTTCAGGAAACCTGCCTCAACATTGAAAGTATCTCTTTCTTTTGTTAAGAGAAGCAAAGCAGCCTCCAGCTCTGATTCTGAAGAATTATCAGATTTAGAAAGAAGTGGGAAACCAGCTTTATCTTGTAATTCAAATGACAGTGATTCCATTCCGGAATTACCTGAAGGTAACATAAATGATTTTTAAAATAAATCTGTTTGGTTGGAAAGTGAATGAAATGCTAATCTTTACATATATATTTATTTTATAAATAAATTGACTCTAAAAGAGAGATGAATTAAACAAAAAATGTTATATATATGTTTTGTTTGTTTGTTTGCTTTCTTATGTTAAATATTCTGTTAGATTTAACACTATATTTCTAAATTAGTTTTGTAATAATTGATTACCTCACTTTCATTGAATATTTAAAATTAGTCCTGTGCAAATAAGATATGTCAGATTTGTTTTTTCATACACAAGACAATAAATCACTTTAAATATTAGCATAATTTGCTGTTTTATCCAGTTTATGTTATTTTATTAGGAACTGTCATAGTTAATCCAGAACCAGTTCAAGAAAAGAAACTGAAGTTTCAAGGCCCAGAATTTTCTAGAGGTAAACAAAATTTTCTTTAAAATGTAAAGTGTTAAATAGAGGTTTTCTTTCAAGATATTTAATTATAGAGTTTTTAATCTTTATAAATAATGATAGAAATTTATTATTATTATTATAATTACTATTTTAACTTACCACATAGTACTTAAAAATGAGAACAGTATTTTAATTTTCTGTATTTATGATTTTGATATAATTTCTTGAAATTTGGAAATATGTCCTTTCATATTGGTCAGTCTTGGGTCTTTTATCCAGAAATACAGATTAATTTTAAAAATCTACAGTTTGAATTTTTGTTGAAAGCATTTTTTTTTCTCTCTAGTAGAAATAGTTGTAGAAATAGTTGTAGATTTAAAAGTAGATGAAAATATTGTTATTTCTGTACACTTTTTTTTTAATGTTTTGTAATCCAATTCATAATAAATGTGTACATTAAAATGACATTTTTAAAATTAAATAACAAATCATAATCGTACTTATGATATGTCAGTTATGAAAAAAAAATTAGTTAAAAATGTCTTTTCCTTACATTTCACCTCTGAGAGTTTTCTTAATAATAAACAGCAAATAGATCTTTTTTGTGTAGTAATCTTATTATACTGGCTAACAAACCAAAGATACATTTTAAAATTGATATTTGTAGGTACTGTCTGCCTAGCCGATATAATTGGTCGAAGCTGTTAAAAGTTCAGATTTTGGCCATTTTCCTCCAGTCCCAAATCCCTTCTATAAATCCCACCATAAAAAACAAATGCATGTAACTAAAGATCTTTATGTGCTCTTTTAAATGGTGTTGTTCTTGTTGTATGTTAAATCAGTTCTTTGTATGAGTGTGTTAAACGCGGTGGGGGTAAATGCACTTTGATGCCCGTGGTCAGCAATTAACAGCATGGAGTAACAAGTCCTAAAATAGGGTCCCTCTTCAAATGCCTTGCTTGTTTTCGCCAAAATGGCTTCAATATTATTTTTAGCAAAGATAGAAGGGTCAAAGTTCAATCTTTCTAATTGTGTGCATGTCGTCGTTGGCAATCACTTTTATCAAAAGTTGTGTCCAAAAATGTACTTTTTCATGCCTTCAAATCAATTTTGAAATAAACTGGCTGAAAATAAAACCTATGTTCGTGGGATCAAATGAAAGATCATTCAATTACCTTTCAAACAATGTGCGACACTACAGTGTGTCTTCTTTGGCAAAAACAAGCTCCGCGTTTAAACGTAGCACGTGCTTAGCAAAATCGCCATTATGTTACGCTTTTTACAGAATGAAATTGCCGTAGATCTTATGTACAGCTAGAAAGGTCTGGCGCTGTTTAAAATGATTATATTTATATGTTGTTTATATTTTTAATAACTTGTTGGTTGTTTGTTTTTCTTCAATGTTCCTATTTTTAGCATCTACATTATAGCACAAGCGTAGTGAAATTGCATTCTGAAATAAACAAATTAACATTGTTTTGCCGATTACAATCTTCAGTTTAAAACCGTCGATTATTTTGCTTTCAGATAAATGTGGAATTAAGAATCATAACCATAACAAACTATGCAACATAATAGAACAATGTATTCAGAGGTATTGATGAAATGCTGAATAAAAATAAAATCACTTTTTTAAAAATATAAAATCATAAATTGATCAGTTTTAAAACATTTTTGCTTGTTGATAAGCTCTATCAGAGAAAATTTCAATAATGTCAGATGATAGGTAACTATTGTTTGCTGTCAAATCACAGCAAGTACAAAGCTAAGAAAATTATTTTATGTTTGCTTCAAATGACAGACTTACAACACCTGTGTCTTTAATTGCCTCTAGTCTCATGATTACATACATTTTATTGTCCCTGATTAATACCTGCAACACCTTTCTGGAGTTGACTCCAAGGATTAGCTGAGTTTATGTATTGCAAAGGATTATGGTTAAACATCAAATGCTTGTAAACCTTTTAAGTAACATTTATATATATATGATATATACACATCTCAGTATCTTAACTTATCAGTTATTTAACAGAGTGAAAATTGAAGCTGCTTATGTAAATAAAGTTGTGCTGTTCTATATAAATTGAAAAGGTAACTTTTTTTTATGGGTTTGGTAGAAAAAAAAAGATTTTTTTTATTACAAATGTTAGCTTTAAGTATGTCATTTGAAAGATCTTGATAAATTGTTCACAACACAGGTTGAATTTGTCAAATAAGACAAAACCTGAAACCACAGTGTCTATTTGAACTTTTACTCATTCTGCCATGTGTCATTTTGAAGATTTTGGCATGTTTAGCATGTTATTGTGAAAACCATACAAACATACAGGTCAGAAAAAAATTGAGCTCATTTAACAAGTTGGTCCCATCACTCTTGTTGATTTTCAGCCTTTTGTGTCAATTACTTTTCAAATAACAGTTGGCCAAAGTAGCCCTTTCTGCTAATTAGCCAAAACAGGGCTAAAAAACAACCAAATACCTGTCATACTGATTTGCATATATCTTCTTAACCGCTGGAAATAGAGTAATATTTTTTTGTGTGTTTTCATTCTTTTTGCTACCACTTTCATTATGCGAATTAAAGTCAGAAAAAATTTGCCTGCCGGTACCTAATATTTGTCACATTTTAAGAAACATTTTGGTTTCACCTGAAATCATAATGAACTTTCTGTGGAGAACATTACTGAACTTCTATACTTCTGATTTAGAAATTTACTAAATCTTTTAAAATTATTTATTAATTAAATATTAATTATTTATTGATAAAATTATTTCATAATTATTTGTATATATATATATATATATTTTTTTTTTACAAAGTTTCATCGAATGCAATTCTGTTGGATGTCTTTAACTGTACAGCATGTAACAGACAGGTAAATCCAAATATAAAAGGAGCAGCAAGGAGACACCCAGATCTCGGAGTTCTTATTTGCAAGGTAAATGACTGTTTTTAAATGTAATCAAGGTTGTAAATATATGTGTGGCCTATAACTGATTCATTGGAAAATATAATATTACACATATATTACATACATATGCATAATTTTAAACAGTTAATATGCTTGCAGTTAATATTTCTCATTCTGTTTCTTTCCTTGTTCTTTTTCTTTTTAAATGTTGGTCTTCTAACTGGGTCCATGAAATTTAAGAAAAAAAGATAAGAATGAGAGCTTTAGTTAAGAATATTATTTGATGATCTAAAACATCTAATTATGATGTGAAAAAGAAATATTCTTTAATTATGATTTAGATTCTTGTTTTTTTCCTTTTTTAGAAATGCTACCGATATTACAAAAGTGGTGAAATAATCCAGGACAGTGATGGTCTTGATGAACAATGTCGGTGGTGTTCAGAAGGAGGGAAGCTTATGGGTTGTGATTACTGCCACAATGCATTTTGCAAGCAGTGTATCCTGCGCAATTTTGGACGAGCTGAATTGTCAAAAGTGAATGGAGATGGTAAATATTTTAATCTTAATTTCTTTAATGTTCTTTAAGTGTAGACTTGACAAATACTTTTAAAATCACATTTAACCTAGCTTAATAAAATTAATTAAATATATTTATTTATAAATACTTCTTAACTAACTTGATTTTACTAATTAATGGATGTAACATGGTTCAAGTTGTATAAAATATAAAATTACTCAATATGTTGCATGTAATTGATACATCTTTTAAAAATTTAATGCCAGGAAACAATCTTAGCTGCGATATTTTCAGAAATATTGTTTATCAGTTTGTTATATTGAATGAAAGTCATAAAACCAATATTCTTTAATTTTATAATATATTTACATGAATTAGAGGTAGTCAGTATAAAAAATATTTTCTAGCAATTAAATTATTAATAAATATTCTAAAAAATGAGATACTGTATGTTCCCTGAAAAGTTGTGGGGATTAAATTAGCAATTTATTCTTTACTTTTTTCTTTGGCTTTTAGGGGATACCAAATGGAAATGTTATATATGTGATAAATCACAATTACTTAAATTATCTGCACAGTGTGATGATGTAATGGAAAAAATTGAAAAACAAGAACAATTAGGAAAAATGGCGACAAGTACTCCAAAATTAGAAAAGAGTGCCAGAAAATCTACAGCTGGATTAAATTGTAACTCAAAAGTCAACTCAAAACAGTTGAAAAATCCATCAGGAGTGCTTCCAAATATTAAGATCATCCCATCTTGTGTTGAAGATGTGGTCTGCAAATTAACTGGGATATCAAAAACATTTATAACTATGTTAGAAGTTATGAAAACAGATTTAGAAATTCCTTACAGCATGTCGACCCCATATGATGCAAATAAATTGGACATTAAACGAATTAGATATGCTGGAATGTTGCAGAAGGGGCTGGAAACCTATACAAAATCAATTGACAGAATCTTAGGAGAGCAGATAGATTCAGCCTCACAAAAAGATATTGTTGATAGTATTGAAACTGTTGACTCCCCAATGAAAATGAATGGTTCTTTAGAAAAGACAGACAACAAAGTTGAAAATGAGAGTACAGAATTCACTTCACTGCAGAATCAGAAAGGCACAAATAAAATTACAGCAGCTAGGAGTTTGTCCTATAAAGAAAAGGAAAAAAAAGAAAACAAACCAAAGTTAGAAGAGAAAAGAAAACCTCCTGAAACCATTGTTCTGGATGATGGCACTGATTTCAGCAGTGATGAATCTGAAGATCTGATAGTGACATTTGGAAAGAGAAATGATGTCACTTTATCCTCTAAAACTTGTGAACCTTCAGAGGACAAAATTGATCTGAGTCAACAAAATGAAGTAGCACAATTAGAGCTGCTGCAAGAGTTGGCTGATGAACTTAGTAATGAGCAGCAGAGAGAAAAACAGGCAGAGAAAAAGGCCAGTGACAAAATCCTAGAAAAAGAAAAATCTGCTGTAGATGAGTCCATGGATGACAAAATGTATGAAGAATGTGGTGATCTGTTTGATAATGATGACTTTGAAAACATTGCTTTTGAAGAAAATAAATTAGAGGATAATAGCATGGACATAGACAGTCATGTTGACAAAAAGGCAGAAATGAAAAAGAAGAGTCAAAAAAAAGAAATTAACATACTTTCAGAAAAGTCCAAAGAAAGCCAAACAAAGCAAAACAAATCCAAAGGTGTTAACAGTGATGATGAAAAGACTGTGCAGCAAAAGAGTAATGTTTCTGGGAAATCATTGAAAGTAAGAAAAAATAAGCCAAAATCAGATGAAAGTGAAATTGATGATAATGATGATGATGATGATGATGATGATCGTGATGGTGGCAGTAATAAGACAGCAGAGAAAAAGGGACCAAATAATTCTAAAAGTGCCAAAAAGAGAAAGGAGGAGAGTGATTCTGAATGTGATGAGAAAAAATCAAAACAAAATGTGAAAGCTAAGACAAATAAAGAAGAAAATGTGGATCAAAATGAATCGGAAGAGGATGTTTCCAGTTCTGATCTTCTTATGAGTTGTGATGATGAGAATGACAATTACAGCAGTGCTGTTAAAAAAAGCAGAGCAAGAAAAGGTATATTTCTCTTAATTTATTTTATTTTAATAAAAATTCGGTTTTTAAAATTCATATTTTATCATAAAGTCCTTTTGTTATAATTATTGCATGAGTGCATAACCCTAAATGTTTAAAATATTCATTAATATTATAATTAGTAATTGTTCTTGCAAATCTTAAAAGAAACAAAAGTATCAGATACATTAACACATCATAGTGTTTGCTATCCATTTTATTTGATAAATGTTTACTTAACTAAAATATGAAAACCGACCAACTATTATAATACTAATCATTTAAATATATTTGATTCTAAGGAAAAACAAAAAGCCAGAGAACCAAACAAGTTCATTCAGATAGTGGTAGTGATGGGAAAGCCTCAATAAAGAGAAGAAGAGTTAAAAAGGCTGAAAAAAGTAAAAAAGCTGAAAAAGCAAAGTCTGATGAAGAAAGTGATGATGAACTAGACAGAGATATTAAACGTTTATCACAGAAACCAAGATTGAGAAAAAAAACAAATTGGCTGAAGCTCAGAAAACAGAGAAAGTTGAGAAAAAAAAACTTGCAAAAGGTTGGTCATTTGCTGAAACTCAAAAACATGTTAAGAGAAAGCAAATTTGCTTTATAGAATTTTATGTGTACATTATTGGTATTTATTTATTTATTTTTATTTATAATTAAATTTTATATAATATGCAAAAAAAATAAGTATAAAATGAAAGCTGCTGAAAAAACTAAAAAAATTCACAATAATTTATGACTCTGTCTCTATTGGTTCAAAAGATACATCCAAATCAGTACCATGTAAGAGAGAGTTTGAAAAATAACTACTATTAAAGACTTACGTATTAACAAGAGTGCTGGGACTAACTGGTTAAATGAGCGTAATTTTTTGCAGAGTTGTCTGTTGGTCAATTTGTTCACAATAATATGTTGAACATGCCATATTTGTCAAAATAGAAGGCAGCAGAATGCCCCTAAAATGACTAAGTAAAACTGCAGACACTGTGGTTTCAGTTCTGATCTTATCTGAAAAATTCAGCTAGTGTTATTTGTCATTTCAAGTGACATACTTGAGTCTAACATTTTTAATAAAAGAAAGGTGGGTGTTTTTTTTTTCCCTGTCAAGCTCATGAGAAAATTACATTTTTAGTTTGAAGTGAAAATGTGTGCCAGAGGACCCTTATGTTTGGTCCACAGCAACCATGTATTGTTTGGCACCTTGAGCCCCGAAACTTTGAGAAAATAATTTGGGGTAGTTTCAGCAAGAATTAATTAAAATTTAAGATTTATTTGTTGTTTATAGTTTAAAGAGCAGTACTTCTGCCATTGCTGCAGTCATTGAAAGATTTAGTTTTTTTTTTTTTTAATTTGTTCATTTTTTTATTATTATTAAATTTTTCGATAGTTTAACGTCTATTTGAACTTCATATGCATTTTATTTTAGAGTCATACAGCATTTTAAGTGGGCTAAATGACATAAGTGGTGGCCATTTAAAACACAAAAAAATAACTGATATGGGTCAAACACCTTTACATAGCACAGCACAACTTTATTTACATAAGTTGCTTGATTTTTTACATTATTAAATAATTAGTAGTAATAAGTTAAAATACAGTGGTGTGTGTGTGTGTATAAATGTTAATTAAAAAGACAACAAGACTTTTGATATACGCCATTGCCAGCAACTATTAGAAAGATCAAATTTTGACCCTCCTAGCTGTGCTAAAAATAACACTAAAGCAGTTTTCACTTAGTTAAACCAGGTATTTGTAGAGTGACACCATTTTATGACTTTTTACTCCACATTGTGAATGGCTGACCATGGGTGCTGAAGTTCATTTATCACCGCTCATACAAAGTACTGATTTAACACAACAAAAACAACATCACCATTTAAAACAATCCATAATTATCTTTCTTTCAATATGTTTGTTTTTCATGGTAGGTTTTGCAGAAGGGATTTGGGGGTGGAGGAAAATGGACAAAAACAACTTCATCCAATTATATTGGCTAGGTTGATGGTATCTATTTAATGATTTCTTTATTCAAAAATATAAGCTTATGCCTTCAATAAATGGAGGGACATAATACATTTTATTGTACGTTATACAAATTTATAAATAAAATATTTATTGTTGTATTTTTCATTTTTTAAGAAAAGAAAGTAAAATCTACATCAAGTTCTGATGATGATGATGATGAAGATGATGATGACAAAGATGAAAACAGTAGTGATGAAGAAGAAGAAGATTCCGACAGCACAAACAAAAACAATAAAGCAATGGTTTGTTAAATTCATATGGAATATATCTTTTGAATTATATTTGGTTGTGATATATATATATATAAACTTTTTGCACACACATGTGCATAAATAAACATATCCTGTTTCATATCAAGTTGTGTATGTCCATTTATATTATTATTATACTGATTACTTATTTTTTAATCTCTATTTATAGACCACTTTGTTTTCAGTTTAATTAAAGTAATGCATTTTAGTACTATTACTAATTAATGACATTGGTCTTTAAATTGATCCTAAAATGAAATAAAAATCTGATTCTATTATATTCTGTTTTCTTTATTTTCTTTTTGTTAGGAGAATTCGGTGACTATAAACCAAGATGTCGAATTAAATGAAAATGACACAGCTGACAAGACTATTCTTGAAGACATTGAAGAGAAATCAGACAGTGACAATGGAGTATCTTCATTAAGTGATTCAGGTTTGTATCAATATATTTTTTAAATGTTGTACAGTTATTATTAAATATTTGGCAAATTGTCTGCCAGATGTATTAATAAAGAGTTTATTTCTTTTATAAAAGTGATTTTTTTCTCTTCTTTTTTTTATTTAAATGGTTTTGATTTTAATGCCCAAATACACTTCAACTTTAAAATGTCTAGAGTTTAATATAGAAAACATTTAAAATTATTAGGTTACATTTTTCATTCACTTAACAGCACCGTTTGTCATGTCAGCATATGTGAATATATAACAACTGAATACATATGATTGAAATAAATATTATCCTCTCATAAAAAAAAAAAATCATTACAGATTTCATCACAAAGAAAAGTAGAAAGAAGACGAGTGGTAAAAAAGAGACCAAAGAAGATGATGTGAATGAGGCAGAGGAATCTGAGGATTCTGATATTGTTCCAAGTAGGAAAAAGGCTATTCAGTCTAAGTTACTTGCTGCCAAGTTGTCAGAAAGTGATTCCGATGCTGAAAAAACAAAGAACAAGACAGAGGTTTCAAAAACAAAAGATGACATGTCATCTGACAGTGATTTCCAGGATAGCAAGACAAGGTAATTACAATTCCAAAATTGTAGCTGACATAGTGGGAAGGCATTACCAATTTGGAAAATTAATTACAAATTACATATATTTTGCTTCTTATAGCTGACCCAAAGAGTCCCAGTGCTGTGTTGATGAAAATTAAATTTAAAAGCATTGCTTTTCCATTATTTCAGTATGGTGGAAGCACCAGCAGGGGATTTTTGTTCTTCAGTTCTTGTTTTTTTTCAGTATTTATGTTATTGTCTTTGTATTAAAGCACTAGTAAACAATCCTCTTATTTAAATCTCTTTAGCATAATCAGAGTGATGGCATCTATTTATCTTATAAATTTATTATAATAGTAATGTTGATTCATTGCAGAATTTCAGTTTGTTACTAATGCTTATTGTATTATTGTTATCTAAGTACCTATAAACCTTAATTTATTTGTTTTTTCTTCAACTATCAGCAAGAAACGTAAACATTCCAGCAGTAGTAGTTCAGATGATGATATCTCCCTAGATGATGATAGCGAGAAGAGTGAAGAAGAGGACAGTGATGAAGACACCACGTCAAAGAAGAAAAAGAAGGGTCAAAAGAAGAAAGGAAAGGGTGCAAAGAAGAGTAAAGGGTCAAAAGCTGGCAAGAAGAAACTGAAACGCATAAAAGCACCAAAAGCATCTTCTGATGAAGGAGAGGATGAATCAGGCAGCAGTGGATCAGGATCAGTATGTCTTTATAGTTAATTTGTACTACAGACATATTCTAAATTTGTTTTCTTTGGTCAGAAACTTATTGAAAGTAAGACAAAATTCAACAGCTTCATAGTCTCAGAGCTATTTAAGCTTTTCAGACCTTTTTCCAAAGCAGGGAAAGCATAACAATTTTTTAACAGGGTAATTAATTTCCAAGATAGTTAATTTTGACTTTATTTGAATGGTAAGACATTCATATTAAAAGGTATCTTCCAATTTTCTTGTTTTGTGCTTGGAGCTCAGTTTAAAAGAAAGTTGGGTTTTTAGATGTTTTAGAATTAATTTTTTATTATTTATATTATTTTAGGGTGGGGAAGAAGAAGGAGAAGAAAAATCTCCAAGCAAAAAAGGTAATCGCAAAGAAATCAGAAAAATAAAATCGGATAAAAAGTTACAAGATGAGACCCGAAGAGCTGTTAAAGCAGAAGAAGCAAGACGGAAGAGGATAAAAGAAAAGCAAGAAAAGGTATAGTAACTTTTATATTCTATGTTTTATTTATCCATTTATTAATTGTTTATGCTTCTAAAAACCTAAAAAAAGCATTACAGTAACTGAAATTACCTGACATGTATTAATAGGCTTGAAATTAAACAGGAGCAAGATGCACCAGAAATTCATTCTTATTGCTGTCTTTCAGGAACAGTCATTTTCACCAGTCACTTTTGTTTGTGTTTACCAAACTTGGTATTTTTAAATTTAAATATTAAATCTGTCAAAAATTTGTAAATTGTATAAAAACAACATTATTTGTTTTATTGTTCTAACAATATAATGATAAAAAATTTGCAAAATCAATCAAACCAAGATATTCTTTTATTATTTAAAGGCACATGAAGTAGCATTTGAATTTATGAATTATGTTTTGTTACAGTTTATTGAATATCAGCTGATAAATAAAATGTCACTATTATTTGATTTCCTGGTGTTTATCTATAAAGACATCCAGTTTCAACATCAATTTCTGATTGTTGCTGCAAAGAGTTCATTGTTTTAATACTTCAATCACTTCTGTCTGTGATGTATTGGGTCCTATCTTTCCACTGTCATCTGTCACCTCATTTCTTCATGCTGTCCTTAACATATATGAACAAACTGAATAGGTTCGTTTCCCAGAGGGTTGGATCTGTATTCTTTGTTGGAATATCAGTCGAAACCTATTTGTTCATTCATACAACAGAGAGGTTACCTAAGTAGCAAGATAAGCATTGTTGTTTTTACATCATTATCATCTTTTGCATAAATATCATTGTTCCATGTTAGTTATCTGTTAATAGTGTGCTGGTTCCTGAATATTGTTGTAATAAAAGTTAACTAAGTTTTATTTGTTTGATAATATTTTGATTTTTCTTACAGTTCAACAACATAATCCAGATAGCTGATGATAGTTCTCCATCAAAATGTCCAGTTACAACACAGCTCATTCTTGAGCGGGATAAAGAAACTGAAGAACCAATCATTGAGGTCAACAAGAAGTTAGTGCGCAAGTTAAAACCTCACCAAGTTGAAGGTATGAAATTTTTACAGGACATTTGACTAATTTTTGGTTCATTTCTAAAAAATGTATTTACTTATTTTTTTCTTTTTGTCTTTTTCTTCTTATTATTATTTAATTTTTTTTTTTTTTTTTTTTTGTGGCCTAAATTTGAGATAATCGTTTTTCATCTTTTAATATACATAAAGGAAAACAAAAAGCAAAAATAAGATATTGTGCTTTTTTTAACTTAAGGACATGAATTAATTAATGTATTCATATTAATAAAATAAAATAGCTTCTGAAAATGTACTAAACAAAATGCACAGAAAGTTAAATTAAAAGAAAAATATAATTTATGTTCAGTTGATGTTTATCTTTCATATATTTTTTTAAATATTAATTTATTTTAATGTTTACCAATATGTTTTGTATGTTTAATAAAAAAGAAAGAAAAAAATATCTTTTTGTTCATATTTTTCAGCTGTACAGTTTATGTATGACTGTTGTTGTGAATCAGTGAAGAGAATGAAAAAACAGCCTGGGTCTGGTTGTATACTTGCACATTGCATGGGGCTTGGTAAAACATTGTCGGTGAGTCATTTGTACTGTATTCAAATTATGGAGAGGGGTATATTGTTTTTTTTAACATCATTTCATTTATAATTAATGCATTAACAAACAAAACAAAACAAATAAGAAATTTAGTTTTTTATAAAAGTTTTTGTGTTTTATTTTGATAGTCTCTTCTTTCTGTTAACTGCAACAAATATTTTATTGCTACCTGCCAAAAATTATTTATTTATTTATTAATATTATTATTTTTATAACTTAGCAAAACATTTTAAAATATTTAGATATAATTTACCTTTCTCTTGCAGGTTGTCACTTTCATTCACACAGTGATAAAGCATTATGAACTGACAAACATAGGAACATGTTTAGTTGTTTGTCCTTTAAACACAGTACTGAACTGGGTGAATGAATGGGATATGTGGCTCGAGGAGAAAGAAAAACTTGAGGTATGATAATTAGGATTCACATTTAGTGTTAAGTCACTGAAACTTTCATTAATTTTTTAATCTGATTTTGCATTATAATTTCCATATTATATTTGGTTTGTTTTATAAAAAAAAAATATATGACAAAAAATATATTTATTTTTCATTTCCTCATGATCCAAACCAAACATTTCAGCATAAATAAATTCATTATTGCTGTTTAATTTTCAGGTTTATGAAATGGCTGGTGTTAAATCCAATGTTGATCGCATGCACTATCTGGAAGACTGGCATAAAAATGGTGGAATCATGATCATGGGTTATGAAATGTATCGATCACTGTCTACAGGCTGTCGTGTCAAAAGCAAAAAAATGAAGAAAATTTTTGCTGAAACACTTGCTGATCCAGGTAAAACTGAAAAAAAAATTAAATAAATAATAACAATAATAAATTATTATTTATAAATTGATCTAATTTAAAAACCATAGATATTTTTAAAAATTTCATTCTTTTATTAGATTACTTTGTTTTCTTAGTTTGGAATGTAAAATTATTATCATTATGTATTCTGTTTTCTGTTATATTGGTTGTATAAAGATTATGTCATTTAACCCATTCATTTTAAGGAATGTTCATTACATGTTCATTAGATGTTAATACTAAAATTAATTTTTGATTAAGAGGATATATTTAATGCTTGATATAGATTATATTAAAGAACAAGAGTAACGAGTTTGGTACCGATCTCAAGCTCCAGAATGCGAAATGCATCTCATTGTTTTAATTCTGGTTATAAAATATTTTGAACCATCACATATTAGCACTATTGGCATCTGCCTTGATTGATAACATGAATACTGATTAAATGTGGATATTATTTATATATTTCTAGGGCCAGATATAGTTGTTTGTGATGAGGGACATATTTTAAAGAATGATGCATCATCTATATCAAAAGCTATGAACATGATGAAAACAAGGCGAAGAATAGTACTGACTGGAACTCCACTACAAAACAATCTCATTGAATGTAAGTATATATGTAAGATCTGTTTTCTTTTTTTAACATAATTATTGAAAAATATTTTTGAAAGGTGTAAACTATATATACATTTTTTTAAATTGAAATAAACTGACTACTACTTCATCTAAATTTTTGGACAGAAAAACAAAACAGTCACTTAATACCCATATTTTATGGGATAAATTGTATTTTACGTTAGAAAGCAACATTCTAAACTATAATCAAAACATTTGCTTTCCCATGCATAATTTTGTTTCTTATTACATCTTTCTGTATTAACCTTGAAAATATTTGGTTTCTGAATGTTTTTGTTTTTTTTAAATGTTTTAATGTGCTAAATAGATAACGATGTTTAATGAATACTAACGATATTATTTAGATCACTGTATGGTGAGTTTTGTGAAGCCAAACCTCCTTGGAACAAGAAAGGAATTCCTTAATAGATTTGTCAACCCTATTGTGAATGGTCAGTGTTCTGACTCAACCCCACATGATGTGAAAATTATGAAAAGGAGAGCTCATATTATACACGAAATGTTGGCAGGTTGTGTGCAGGTATGTGTTACTCATTTGTAAAAATTAAAAACAGAGCAGCATTTGGTAATTATTGAAAATTTACAAAAATTTGGAGCATTTTGAAAATCTGTCTAGGTTGAAGTTTAGATTTGGTGTTTTTAACTGTTTAAATGCCGTATGTGAATTTTCAGTAAGGTTAATTTGAAATTTTATTTTTACATGTACATTCATACGCACACACCCACCCAGTTTCAGTCACTTAAAAGGATGCATGTGTGAACTCAAACATTTCTAGCTAACAAAAATGAGATTTCACTTAAATTTACTTTCAGAGACGAGATTATTCTTCACTAACAAAATTCCTGCCACCTAAGATGGAATATGTGATCCTTGTTCGCCTGACACCCATGCAGATAACTCTATATGAGAAATACTTGGAGGTAACAGGACAAGCTCAGGGAGGACAGATCATAACCCGTGGAGCTCGACTTTTCTCTGACTATCAGAATCTCATGAAAATCTGGACTCATCCTTGGGTATTGAAATTGGCAGAAATTAGAGATGAAGCCAAGGTAAAGGAAATGATAATTATTTTTTTAATTATGATTAATGAATCTTTCTGGTTTTTTTACTCTGTTTTATACAATTTACTTTCTCTTTGAAAAACAGAAACAGTATAATACTGACGATGACATAGATGATGATGGTTCTGACTTGGATTCGTTTATTGATGATGATGATGATGATGATGAAGAAGAAGAATCTGTGCCCACCAATTCAGACAGTGATGACAGTTTGCTTGCTCGAAAAAAGAAGAAGAAGAAGAAAGGTGAATCTTCAGAAAGTGGTGGAGAAGGTACAAGTGGTGGACCTAAACGTAACACTAGAAGGTTTGTATATAAAATTTCCTTCATTTAATAACCACTGAATTCTTTAATGTTGTACTGTAGCAAAGTATTTTGTTTAGGCCATCCAAAATAGTTCCTCAGAGGAAAAAATTAACCTAACTAAATATAAGGTTACATTTCAGTTACATTTTTTAACAGATGTTTTTACTATTTTTGACTTCATAATATATCATTAATTGTAACTGGGGTTATTGTTAGAAGCATGATAAGAATAAAAATTACCCAAGACGATAAATTTGAAAAATAAAAATAGATGTTCAGTAAGTAAATTCACTGTACTTTGAAAGTTTGTGAATATTGTTGCAGTCGTAGACGAAATAACAGTGATGGTGAAGAGATTGTTAAGGATTGGAAGACTCGTTCTCGTGGTGGTGATGGTGGTAAGATTTGTATTTTCATAACATTGTCATAATTAATTTTATTATGCATTGTATTTCACATTAACAAGCTTTTCTTGTATTTAAATAAGCTTTTTAAACATTTGAATTTAATATAGATTAATTTGCTAAAGTTTCAAAATTTAATATGACATAACTTTGGTGATCAAAATCAGTTTGTGTTTCACATTGAAGACTGAATTACACTGTAAATTCAACTATTGCTATGTGTTCCATGGTTTCAGGTTATCATTTTTTGTTTATCTTTAATTCTTGAATTTTGTTTTTAAATACTACTATGTTAATGTATTAAACTATTAACAGTCAGTAATTCTTATTGTTTAGATGGAATTGATGTGGATATGAACAATGTGTTAGATGACCCAGGTCCAGCACCCGTCAGCAATGAATGGTGGGCTGAGTTTGTCAAACTTGAAGATGCACACAAAGTTGAATTGAGTGGCAAGCTGACATTGCTGTTTGAAATTCTTAAACTTTCTGAAGAGATAGGTGACAAGGTGTAAGTAATTATGGAAACTTTTTCAAATTTCACCAGTTACAGTTATTCTGAATATTTATTAGGCATAAGACAATGATTTATTTGAAAATCTAAATTTTATTTTTTATATATATATATTATAGCTGTTGCCAACATTTTATTGTTCCGAGTGAAACAGTCTGATAAGAACTTTTAAGTCAAAGCTCATTCTTCTTTCAGTAAATTTATAAATTGTTTATTCTTTATTCCATTGTATAAACTGTCATGCTCCTTTTCTTTGTTTTTTATAGGTTAGTTTTCAGTCAGAGTTTGTTATCGTTAAACATAATAGAAGATTTCTTGGAGGAAGTGGACAGGAAGAATCAGGAGGAGGCTGAAGTGAAAAGATTAGAGAAGAAGAAAAGGTTGGAAGAAAAAAAGAAGAAAGCAGAAGAAAAGAAAATGGAAAGTGATGAAAATGAGGGAGAGAAAAATGATGGAGAGAAAAATGATGAGGAAAAATTGTCAGATGATGAAGATGACAAGGTAAATAACTAATTTTTTTAATTTAAGTGTACTTTTCTGTGGATATAGGATTTCAGAAAAGGAATGTACAGTGCTAAATGTATTCCAGTGCTGCATTATTACTCTAATTACATACTATTTCATTGTTTTTGAGTTGAAACTACAATGCTAATTTGACTTCTCATTTAAAAAACCAAATGTTCAAATACAATGATTAAAAAAATTAAAATATGGTCTTTTTAAAATTAACATAATGAAAACTACAAAATCTTTAAGATAAGTTCACTACAAATATTTGATTTGCTAATAATTAAAACTTTTTTTTCTTCTTCTTCTTCTAGACTGAAGAAGTGTTTGGCAAGAGCTGGACTAAAGGGGCTGACTACTTCCGAATGGATGGTTCTACAAGTGTTCAGCTAAGAAGTGCATGGTCAGCTCATTTTAATGACCCTGAAAATTACCGGTATGTCATTAGTTTTATTTTTTTTAAATTATTTTATAAATTTATTTAGACTTTATTATTTTCCCCAAGTATATTACCAAACAGTTATAAAACATATAAAAATAAATGTGTAGGAAAGGCTTAAAAAAGAATAATTTCAAATGTTTTTAGGTTTTTTATTAATAATGCACTTTTTGAAAGACATTTTTATTTTTTATTATTATTATTTTTATTTGTTTCCCCAAGATAATGTACAGGTGCCATACAATCAGAAACTGTTATTGTTTGAACTGTTTTTTGTTTTTTTTCAGAGCACGACTGTTCTTGATTTCAACACGTGCTGGAAGTTTAGGAATTAATTTGGTGGCAGCTAACAGAGTCATCATCTTTGATGCATCATGGAACCCTTCTCATGACATTCAGTCAATATTCCGAGTTTACCGATTTGGACAAACAAAGCCTTGCTACATATACCGATTACTGGCACAGGTACTCAGATTTTTTCATTTCATTTTAAGATGGATAATGTGAAAATAATAAAATAATAATAGACAATAAAATTATTAATATGCATCTTGAGCTATTAATAGCTTCTGAATAATTGTTATTTAAAGCTACATTATGAACTTGTGTTCAGATCACAAAAGTGTGTTGCAGTGTCAGACATTTGTTTGGACATTCTCTGACACTGATAATTTTTAACTGAATTTGCAAAGGTTTTTTTTTTTTAAATTTTAAATTTTTTAATTTTTAATTTTTTTTTTTAAATTAATTTTTAGGGAACAATGGAAGAAAAGATCTATGAAAGACAGGTTACAAAACAGTCTCTGGCTCAGCGGGTGGTTGATGAACATCAAATAGATCGTCACTTCACTGCTGCTGATCTCCAGGAATTGTACAACTTTAAACCTGACAGACTGGATGATCCTGACAAAAAAGACAGACCAACACTGGCTCTACCACAGGTCAGTAAAAATTAAAAGCTATTTTATGTTTCAGGAGTTACAATTCACATATGAAAAATAAAATATTAAAGAATGATGGGGTTTTATTAAATGGTTAAAATGGATTATAGCAACTTTGATCATGGCGGAAAGAGTATTTTCTTGGAGTTGTCAAAACCCATTCAACCATTTGTTTGGGTTTTTTGAGTTTGTCTTCTGGGTTTTTTCAGTTGTAAGTGTTATGCATGTACACACTCACACACACACACCATTTTTTTTTTCTTTCCTTGAAGCATATTTTGCAAGCCGAAGTTCTGAAGTTAATTTTGTAATTGTTACATATATATACTATCTTTCTTTCTTTCCTTTGAAGGATGTTTTGCTAGCTGAAGTTCTGAAGTCTCAGAAAGATCTTGTGGTTTCCTATCATCAGCATGACTCTCTGCTGGAAAACAAAACAGAACAGGAACTGTCAGAAGAAGAAAAGAAAGCAGCTTGGGAAGAGTATGAAAATGAGAAAAAAGGAATTTCAAACAGAGGTACCAAAATAACTCTGAAATGGCCTCAAATCATTATTTTTCTGATAAGTAAAGAATTGAGAAATATCTCCCTGAACAAGTATTTACTTGCTTCACATACTGTGAAAAAATCCATGTAAAATATCAAATTATAATACTACGAATGATGACCAGTGATTAGTATTTTACAATTAAGTTATGATAATATTTGGTTTACCAGGTTCCAAACATTACAAAATTATCAAACTTTGATATACACTAACAACATCTTATAATTTATATATTTATCTTTGACAGCCAGTGTAGTTTTATTTCACTTTAATAACCTTTCTCTGTGTTTTCAGTTCAGACAGGGTTTCCAACAGGAGGAATGGGCATGCTTAGCCCCACCAATCTTATGCAGATTGCACAAATTGTTCGAGCTCAGGTTGGTTATTTGTCACATTTCTCATTATTAGGTACATTAACCCAAAACAGTATTAGAAATAAGCAGATTTCATTTTAGCCTCATTTACTAATAACAGGTAGAATTTCTATAACTAAGCCTGTTTACTCAAACAATAACAGGTTTTAAGTAAGTAGTTTAAAATAATATTTTTGTATATTTACGAACACTCAAATGTTTTGAAAATGTTTTTTTATATTTTTTGACTTTTTGGATATTATGCTGAAGTGTGATATAAATATATTAAAAGGTCTATTAAGAAAACAGTAAAAAGTTTTTTTTTTTTTTTCTTTCCTCTCTTTCAACAGTATCCAAATCTTCCACCAGAAATGTTCCAAGCACAAGTACAGAATATGTTGCAGAGGCAGATTATGATGCAACAGGAAATTCAGAATCGTCAGGTAATTTGACTTCATTGATTAGTGTGTAATTATTTATCACAGCATGTCAGATTGCATGAATGGCTTATGAAAAAAAAAAAAAAAAAAATTGGAATTGCTATTAACTTTATGGTGATGATATGTTATATATGTTTTGATAACCTGTAAAAAATGTGGAATAATGTTTGTACATTTCAGATTGAACAACAAAAGATGATTGAAATGGAACGTCTTCGTCGAATTCGTGAACAGATAGCACAACAGCAGAACCAGATCAACATGCAGAACAGAATGTCAGCTCAGCAGCACATGATGCCATTCAATGCCAGAAATATTCAGAACTGGAGAAATCCAATGCAGACATCTAATCAGATGGCTTCTATGATTCAGCAACAGCAGGCATTAAGCATGAAGAATTCCAACAAGGGGAAGAGGAATCCTCCAAATGACATGGCCAATGGGAATGCTGGATCTTCAGACTCGAGCAAGAATGTTCCAGAAACAATAGATCTATGTTGATTTATTCATAGTCTTAGCTCGTCAGTCATAAGATACGAATGATATGAATGAATTGCTGATTTGGAAATGTTTAAAGGCCAAGCTGTATATATTTCTTTAATTTTGTTTCTCTCTTAAGTTTTGTTTTCTTCATTATTATTTTTTTATAAATATTTTTTTGTAACAGCATTGACCAGACATTATACTAAAGACAACCTGTGTGTTCATTATTATTTATTGAGTCATTCTGGTCTTGCAACACAAGGGAAGCAAGCAAGGCTGTTCCATTAGTTTTGTATTTATTTATGATAAATATATTATAGAGAAGCTTTGGAAATGATATATGGATGACTAAATTATTAAACAAAAAAATGTGGCTAGCCAAACTGCAGACCTACTATTAAATCATTCAAACAAGATTATAATTTTAAATAGTATTTTTTCATAACAACTGCCATAGAGGAGTATATATTTAAATGATTTCATCTTTCATAACAACATACTTAATGCAGTTCCCATTAGATTGTAATCAAAAGCAAATCTAGTCTTTTTTTTTTTTTTCCACAGAGATTTTTAATGTAAAATAATTCTTAAGATGATTTTTACATAATGAGTTCTTAGAATCCTGAAATGGTATCATTTCAGTCATGATGTATGAACATGAAATAGACCTTAGAAAACTTGTACCATCTAAGTTTTAATTTTTAAACATTTTCAGTTGAATATAAATAAAACTATTTGAAGAACTATTTCATAATCTTTGGTAATTTCTCAATGAACTTCTCAGATTGACTGTTTGGGTTTTTTCCTGGTTTGAGAATATAAGTGAATATTGAGAATAAGAATATTAATTTGGAGCAGACATGTCTATGTAAAAAAACCTAATAAAATATAAAAAACCATTTTGTTTTTATGTATGCAGTTTAATTTAATTTTATACTTTGGTCTTAAATTGGTTCACTTACAGAATTTACTCACCAAAGAGGTACTAACATTTAGAGTTCTGGAGACAACACTGAGTAATTACCTTTTTATGTAAAAGCATATTTTCACTATATCTGTATTGCATTTATCTTTAAATATTGATTTTAATAAAAAAAAATAAAAAAATGAATGTGAAATTTATTGAACTGCAATGACAGATGTAATTGAAATGCAGAGTCATCCAGAAGCAAGACAAAGATTGTCTCAGAATTTTTCATTGTGTAAATAAATTACATTGAACAGATTAAATATATAAAGAAAACAAATGTATATTTCTTTTGTGTAAAATATGTTCACATTTTCATTGCATTTAGTGATATAGTGACAATAAACAACTTACTTTTATTTTTAAATGACATTTGAAACCACTGGAAAAGTTTGGATGATTTGGGATTTTTTAACTAAATTTTGTTTTCTTTTGCTATAATAGATTTTTGTGTTATTTGAAGCAAGTTACTTATTTCCAGTTAAGAGAGATGATAGACAGATAAGCTGCAATTTAAACTTTCAAAAGTGACTGTTATATGTTGGTAAATTCTAAGTCACTTTAAGCATTCAAAGCCAAAGAATTTTGTTTGTTGTCTATGTATAAGCTTTGGTGAAACTATTCACTAATATTAATTTTTCAATTTTGAATAATTATTACATGTTCTTTTCTTTGCTGATATGCTGATTGAGAATCAGATTGGTGCATATTAGATAATAAATGTTCAGAAATCAAAGTATTGCAAAGAAAGACAAAATTTGATTGTGTACATTATGTGTCTGCTAGGGGAAAGTATTGGAGGATATGTTTTTGTCAGCAATGCTGAAATCAGAGGTAACTTCATCAGTATATATGCTTTTAAACTGTTGATTTAGTAAAATGTATATGTTTGTCATAAATTATTGTATTTTAATTTTTCTTCTAAAAAAAAAAATGAAAAAGGACATTCATAACTGTTGAATTTGGTTCATTGTTGTCATGATCTTCCATGTCAGTTTGTATGTCTTCAATGTGATCATTGTATTCACCAATCATTTGTTACAAAACAGACTGTACACTGAAACAGGGTGGATTAAAAATAAAGTATGTGTATCAGGGTTTTATATATTCAGTCTAGCCAGGTGATTACACCTGATACACACATGATAAATAAAAGTGTGGATAAGTTTCCCAAACATATTTTTTCATGTTTCATGATGATTTTAAAATGTCTTTTAGATTAAGGAAAATATTTTTGTTAGTCATGTGCGTCAGATTTAATAACATATATTTATTTTTACTGTGAAATGTTTTTAAAGTCATGGTAAATTGGTTACATCCTGTATAGCATTGAATTAATATCTCTGAAAGATATTCATGTCTGTCTAAGCCAGCAAAATTTAATTTTTTCCAGTCCCTAGTGGATCCGGTTTAGACAGTATTAAAATTTTTCTTTTTCACCCAGTTTGAGTGAAAAAGTGTGAATGTTTTTGTGTTTTACTTGAATGTTTGATCTTTTGGAAATTTCCAGTTTCAATGTATTGCTTAGAAAGTTGGTTTTACATTTGGCAGGTTTTCATATTAATTTAAATACAAAAAAAAGTACTAAAATATTTAAGCAACAACAAAAAAAGAACAGTATGTACCTTTACCTTTACATCACATTTAACTGTGTAATTATTAGGTAACTAACACATTTTGGTTCATTTTGAAAACACGATGAATATAATGTTCACTGATAGCTTAAAAGCAGAATATTGTATTTAAATTTTTAAAAGTTGCCTAAAAGGATTTGGTAGTTTTTTTTTTTTTTTTTTTTAAGATTAGACTTGATGATGGCATGTTATTCAGTAATATTTTCTGTAAATTGTTGGTTTTTTTTACTTTTCTTGTCTTCAACTTTTTTTCTTCTTTTTTTTTTTAAAGTAAAAAGATTAAATCAAGTATAATAAATTAAAAAATAAATATCCAAGATCTTATTTTGTTCATTTTAGTTTCACAATTGCATCTAATGTGAAATGACAATAAAGAATACAATTTGAAAAAGTTCATTGTTTATTAATTTTGCCACACTGTTTTGGTTTTTGTTTTTTCACTGAAGGATGTAAAATTCATATCCATTTTTGGCATTATAAACACCTGTACATTATTGTGATTTCATTTAAAATTTTTTTTTTTTTTTTTACTTTAATGAAAACTTAAAGCATATTGTTTAGATAATTGGCTAATTGCAGTAATTTAAAAGTATTCATTTACCATCCTAAATATTGAAAACCTGTCATGTAAAAAATTTTTTAAAGGAAATAAAAATTTATAAAATCTGGTAATGTGTTGTTTTCAGTGTTTTTACTCAAAAATGTCATAGATAACATAAATCTGAAAACAAAATAAATAAATAAAAACTGCTTAAAAATAATTAATATTTCAGTTTAAAAAATGTTCCCTTGAAGTATTGTAGAAAGGATAATTATTTGTATTAAATCTGAAATAAATGTAATTTTAAGATTACACAAATCATTATCCTGGACACATTCATAAATCTGAGATAATCATTTAGAAAAGTAATAATCTATGTAATAAAAATATTTCCCATGAAAGTTCCACTAACTAAAGTAATTACCTTAATTACAGAAAAAACAATTACTTCATGAACCCATAAACTCAAATTGGATTATCCCATAAATATAGTAAATGACAAAAACTAATAATAGTAACAAATTCAAAGATTACATCAACAGTTATAAAGAAATAAAATGAAATAGATCAACAACTAAAACAAAAGAATGATTTATCAAATAAGTAAATGTTAATTTACTATTTTACTTGTTAATCATGCAAATTGTTTGAATCCATTAATCTTCTCTAATTAAGTGGGTTCTCAGGATATGCAAGAGATTATCAAAATCTGTCTTTTTCACTAGTTTGTAAACACACCTCAGATTAGCTCTTGACAATCGTGCATTGTTACAAAAAATGTTTAATTCTCTATTCCATATTAATCCTGATTAACAAATTACGTAAGAACTGCAGCAGTTCTTTGAAGTGGTTATGTCAGGTGTATGAAGATCAGTGGAATAAATATGGTAAAAAATATTTTCATTATTAACCAACTACCCCAATGGGAGGTGGTAATGGATTGAAAACAACAAAAAAGTAATAAAGTTCTATTTTGCTGTGGCTAAAATATAAAAAGGTAAGTGGTTAATAAAGAATTCATGTTCTTTTTCAGTAAAAAAAATAATAATAATAATAAAATAAATAGTTGTACTAGTGAAATGTTTTATTATTTGTGTTTCTGTTCTCTATTTGACATCTTGGTTTTAATTAAATTTTATTGATTATATGCACTTATTTTTAAAAATTTAAACTATTATATATATATATCAAATACACTATTCTGCTGTTGAGTTCTACTACATGTATATTTTTCTAAGACAGACAGAATAAATAATATTTTGCTGTTAAATACAATAATATATTTTATTATTAGAGAATGTTTTTAACTTTAACTTTTTTATTTTCAGATTATCTGAAATGTTACAAGAAGGAATGTATTTAATGGTTATTTTCCTTATCAGAAATGGTTTAGGTAAATCATTTTCTCTCCTAACAGCTTTGTTATTTTGTACTTTATTGTATAGATATTCCAAATAATAATAGTAATAAAAATAATGATGATGAGGATAGTAATAATAATGCTAACAGAAAACAGTAACTCCTAAAATACAAATTAATTTTCACATTTTGCAGATGGGATCAAGATACTAATTAACATAAGGATTAAGGTTTTTGTCTTATTACTATGTTTTACTGAAACCAGCTATTTCACTGACCTGTGTGAATTATTTTGATGTCTATAACATCTGTGATAAATATCATAGACAATATTAACCTACATAACTACAGCCCTAATAAATAAATAATAGAATAAATGAAATAAATCAAGCTTAATCAAATTATATGTACAGTTAAATAAAATAATAAAGTTAAAACAATAATGATAAATATATAATTTTAAGTTAATAAAATAAAATAATAAAGTTAAATAAATAACATTAAATATATAGCATTAAATTAATAAAATAAAATAAAATAAATAAATACATAAAATAATTAAATAAATAAAATGAAAAAATACAGCTAAAAATGAAATATTTCTACTACTAATACTAAAATCGATGTGTAAAATATCAGAACATTAAAGGCTGATTAATTTACTAAAACTATGCCTATTATTATTTTTATTATATTTTTTAAATTTTGTTTATTTTTAATTTTTTTTCAGGAAATGAATGTACTAATTTATCTGAGACTGTATTAGCTACAGAAATTCCTCAAAATGTCACGTCTCCAAATTTTCCAAAGAAATATCCAAGGTATTAATTAAAATTAAATTTTATTGTTTGGACATCCAACTTAATGAAAGTTTAATTAAGCTTCATCATTATTATAAGGAGTAAATCTTAGTCTTTTATCATTAATTAACACTACTTTGTCTTTTTTCATTCCAAGTTTTATTCTACATCATTTTTGTTTTTTGTTTGTTTGTAAGTGTACTTATTTACAACTAAACAATGCTTATTATAGTTAAATGACAGAGTTTTTGATTATTTTAATATTTAACATTTATTTATTAATTGTTAAACAGCAAGCATACAAATTAATTAATTAATGGTTAGTTAATTATGTATTAACTATTGTTGTTGTGCTACGTTGTTTTTATTTTATTTGTTGAATAAAATAAAATAAAGTGAAGAAAAATAAAATAATAATAAATATGTACATAATAAAATAAAATACAGAAACATAAATAAATATTTTTGTCTCTTTATTTATTTTTTTATTTTTTTTTTTTTTTCTAACCTAACCCTATGATAATATGAAAACGTGAATTCAAAAATCAGACAATTAAATAATTTGTTATTATTATTCTTTTTTTTTTTTTTTTTTTTTGTTGTTGTTTTTTAGTAATCATATGATAATATCATGAACATTAAAATTAATAAATAAATAAATGTTATTTATTCTCATTTTAGGACAACATCCTGTGTTTGGGTGGTGAAGTCAAAGCAGAAAGATAGCATCATCAAATTTAAAATTCTGTCTTTTTCTCTGTTCCTGTCTGCCCACTGCTATGCAGATTATCTGGAAGTCAGAGATGGTATGTTTATTTAATTTTTTTTTTTATTAATTTATTATCAACATCATCATACTCATCATTAATGATACCACTACTCAGATTTATTTTATCTTTTATTTATTTAATTATTTCAATTATTTATTTTATTTTATTTTATTTAATGTTATTTAATACTTTTATTATTTTCTTAATTTATCTTTATGTATCTATATTTGTTTTATTATTTTATTAATTTTATTTTATGCATTTAATTTTGTTTACTTAATTTTATTATTTTATTTATTTTATTTTATTCAACATAATATATAGATTTTATTGTGTAATTAAAACTTAATTTATTTTTATTTATTTGTTAGTGATACATTTGCATTTTTATTATATTTGTTATTTCCTTTGATTTACATTAATTTCTTTTCACCTTGGTTCAGATCACTTGGGTTTTTTTGTCTTTTATTTTTTTACAGGGTCATACAGATTACATCCAAAGATCATCAAATGGTGTGGTAATAAACCAGCTAGTAAAATTTACAAGACTACTGAAGGAGAAGCTCATTTTACATTTCAGGCTGTCTCATTTGGTGATGATGCAAATGGATTTTTCTTGCAGTTCTGGGCTGAACATAGCAGTAAGTAAAATTAAAACATACTCCAATTTTTAAAAAAATTTTAATCTATTATTTTATTATTATTATTATTATTATTATTATTATTATTATTATTATTATTATTATTATTATTATTATTGCAATAGATATATGCAAGATTTTATTGCATACTCAATTAGTATTAATTTCAATTTTTTTGCAGGATTTCAAGTGTTTTATAATTAATCCTGATTTGAAATTCTTGTTGATCATTTTAGGATACCCTACTGAACAAAAACCAGTGTTCACTATAATGCATCGCATTCTAGCAGGAGTTACGGCCCTTATTTTGATTTCCTTTATCATTGCCATGGTAATGATATTCTGTGTTCGTCATTACAGGCTTTCAAGGACTAACATTCTAGAGTTTTCCACAGCTGGTAATGACTGTGTATGGAGGAAACCATGTTATAAACAATTTATAATAATAAACTGTTTTCATTCCATCCAGTGATTTGTTCAGATGGATTTATAGCAGTGTTGAATTAGTTTAATTTATAATTTATTTTATTATTTTAATTATATAAATTAAAATAAAAAAAAAAAATTTAAAAAATGAAGAAAAATAAAGAAAAGAAAAAGGATATATCACAATCTGTAAGCAGTTAGATCACAGATTGTTGATATAACAAAATTAAATGTGTCAGTATATATAAATAATTAAAATTTTCAACTGAAATAAGTATTGGAATTCAGAAAATGATGAAGCTATTACTTTAGAAAATCCATTTAAAAAAAAAAGGTGTAAACTGACATAAGGTTGAATAATAAATGTTTTAAATATCTAGCTTTCTGTTATATTGCATAAGTGTTAATTTAAGTTTTTTTTTAATGAAACCAGATGTTTGTATGAGTTAGACAGGATCTATTTAACAATATGTATTTTATCTAACTTATGATATAGTATTATCTATGATTATGAATTAGATAGTACAACTTGATGAATGCTGAATATCAAGATCTGCATTGTGATATAATCAGCATAACATCATAAAATCACTGATATTTATAGTCATTTTCTCTGTGACCATATTCAATTCAGATACACCAATTGCTTTTAATAAAAAAAAATGTTTAGCATTATTTTTCAAGTGTTTTTATTTCTTAAAATTCATTAACTTTATAAATTCCACTGAAAGCAGCTTATATTCACATATTCATTAAGGAACAATTAAGTAATATCAGATGAAACA
Source organism: Chrysomallon squamiferum (assembly GCA_012295275.1). Lineage (NCBI taxonomy): Eukaryota > Metazoa > Mollusca > Gastropoda > Neomphalida > Peltospiridae > Chrysomallon > Chrysomallon squamiferum. Next base: position 19,182,488 of record CM022670.1, read on the forward strand.
TAAATAAATATACATTATAGAAAATAAAATAAAAACTATTTACAGTATTTCATTTTTTATTTGGCATAAAATTATCATGTACAAAAATGTTCATTCAATATATATATATATAATTATAATAATTACAAAGGGTGTAATGATTTGATAAAATCTCTGACTTCTGTGAGATGATGTAATTTCTAAAATAATAAAGAAACACACACAAAAAAATAAAAATGATGATGTTCTTTGGTGAACTTGCATAGTGTTTAAGGCCATTTTGTACATACTGGCACACACTATCAATAATGAAATAAAATTAAAACAATTTATTCAGATATCTGTATTTAAATTAATGCTAACAAATTTTCTCTATTTCAAGTTAAAAGAATTTATAACAAACTAATGACATCATATTGCAAAGTACCTTTAGTAATGAAGTGTATTTACTGTACGTTTTCATAATACGTTCTGTTTCATATGATATATTGTATATGTTATTTTTAATAAAGTCCACTTCAGCTTTGTTGTGCTTGTTATTAGCTAGTTATTATAATGTAATTTTCTATGAACCGAAGATTGTGTTAACATACATTATTAATTTTATAACATGTATTACTGGCCACTTAACAACTGTAATGTGTTACTCAGAATATTTTTCTGCAAGAATCTATTTGCAATCAAAAAATAATTAAAGGAAAATATTTTTAAAATATGTGCTAAGAACATTTGAAACAAACATTTTTCTATCTTTTTCTTAAGGACCAAATTATTATATTTGTTTTTATAATTTATATATACTTAAACAATTTTAATGTTTATGTAAATTCACATTACCATACTGATTGCTGATTAGTTTTACACATAAAGACTTCTTTCCTAAACACTTGCATAGTTTGTTATTTGTGCTGCATGCCATAACAATGGCAACATTCCATATTATCAGATTTATTTTAAAATGTATTTTCAGTAATTTATCATTATTAACAGAGAAATAAAATATTCTTCAGAAACTACTAAACACAGTTTAATCAAAAGTTATTATTCTCTTAATAGTAAATGTTTATTTCTTTTACAAAATGATTATAAAACATGTAACAAGAACAATATAAACTGCCCTTTTTGCTTTGGCAACACAACACAAAATAATCACATAAATAATACATATTTTGGAATGTAAAATGAAAAAAAGCTGTTTTTTAAAGGTGTTAATGTAATTCTATTTGACTTCAAAGATTTACTGACATGATGATGTATAAAAAGTAGTAGTTTGTTTGCTTTTTCATCATAAATGAATATATATAATAAGGAACCATTGAGACAAAATGTGTATCATTTTAAAAAATTAGATATAATGGCACATATTAATGTACCAAGTGGCAAGATGGGCTGTATTTTTCTTTTCTAAACAAACTTCTTCAGTTCAATTTAAATTTAAGAATAATAATAATGATAATAATGCATTCTCACAAGAATCAAATACAAGTTATGACAAAAACCAAAATTACTATTATTGCTGCCTACTTGCATTGAATGAAATGATATGAACTGTGACCTGTTTGTTCTTTTTAAAACATTTGCATAGGTATGATTGGAGAGTTCTACTAAGGGAGATAAGCAGTGAAAAATAATTGAGTATGAATTAATAAATCAATAATTACTTTTTTGTTATTGTTTGTTTTTGTCATAACTTGTACATAAAGAAGTTATATAAATAATGGTTTCTTCTTCAGATTCAAGAAACAGAACACACACAAAATATTTTTGTCAAATACAAAATAAAACAGAACGATTAACAAATTAATCAAATTACAAATAAATTTCTGATAGCCTCTATATGTTAGATAATAAAATAAAAACCTGTAAATGATTTTATTTGTTACTGAATTTAAAGAATGTAAATTTTGATGTTAAACTATAAATTAAAAACACTTTAAGGTAAAACAAATTATGAAATCTACACATTTTTAATAGAAAAGAAAAGTTAATTTCAACACACAAACACACACACACACAAACACACATACATAATCAAAGGCTTGGCATATCTTTTAAGTTGAAATCAGTTTTTCTTTTCTATTAAATAACATTTTATAATGTCATTTACAAAGATAAATTATTGATAAATGGTAATGTTCTTAACAAGACCACCCAGTTACGCATGATTTTCATAAAATATTGTTAATAAATAAAAGATACATAAATTGTGTACAACACTGGTGTATTTAATTTCTATGACTTCTATGTAGTTTATCTTTGCAGCAAACAGTGCTTGTGTCACTAACTATAATATATTGTAATTAACTGTCACATAAAAAGCTAAATTCTCTGTATTAGTTTCTTAATAAAAAATAGATCCTAATAGATAAAATAACACTTCTTAAACAGTATAAAAATAAATAAATAATAGCTAGACTGTCATTTTAATTTTTAACATCTGTATGTGATTGTGTGGATTACAAATACACCCATACACATACACAAACACAAACATACAAAATTTGGTAAAGGTTACAAATGGATTGAAAAATGAGAGCAAAAGCTATTGAATATAGATGTTTCAAAAATACAAAATATATAAAACAGGAAAAACAAATTAACATTCTTCATGAATAAACTTGATGACTATTAACTCAACAGTCTGATAGTGACATAATTTACTATTGCTACAAACATGATGCTGTTTAATTAGAAAAAGTACATTCTGTATAAAGTAGTAGTGGTTGAATTTACAGTGTTAAAAAAGGAGGTGATAACAGCATAATGAAGCTTTGATTTGACTTCACTTTACCTAAGATTATAAGTTTTAGAAAGAAATAAAACAAGAAAAAGTTGAGATAAATCTTTTAAACATGTAATATTAATTGCATTTACAAAAAAAAAAAAATTTCTCATGTTTTTAAAAATGTAGAATGAGTAATCTTTTTTTAATGTAAAAATCAAAAAAATCACACAACTGTATCATTTATAAAGCTTAAGCATAAATAATAAAACACAGTCTTAAAACTATATACATCAACAATTAAAAATGTAAATATAAAATTCATAATGTACACTACTGATAAAATTTATTTTACAGTTAAAACATGAGGTATGTTTTGCTTCTTGCAATTTATTTGATATTTAATAATCTCATTGAGATGGCTGCAGTCAAGTTTAATCTTGAGCAGATTTTGAAATGTCATTGGGTATATTGTCTCATATGAGTGGAAAACATTGTTTAGAAGATATTATATAAATCTGAAACACAAAATCCTATTTGAATATTTGTAAAGCAAATTAATATATTTCTTTTTAATTTAATTATCTTTTTCAGAAATACACTTTTACTAAATGGTCACTGGACATTCATACATAAATTAATGTAACTGTATGACATGCTAATAAATTACTGAATTTGAGATTTGATATATAGCTTTAAAAAATGTGTGGGCCTTTTCTGGCAATAGTAAAAATAAGAAAAATAGTAATAAAAACTAAATGATTATTCTGTTTCTGGAGACACAAAAAATCTGATAACATGACAAAATTAATGATATGTAATTAGAGACTTTGTTTAAAAACTATTATCACACATATTCTTCATAATCATTTCCCGGACTGTCATCTAAAGTTTGAGTTGTATTGTCTGGAAGTAAAGCTATATCATGAAACACACCAACTAGTTTATCAAAGTTAGGACCCCAGTTCAACAGAGTATCAAAATTGAAAGCTCCATTTGGAATTTTCCCTGTGTCTAATGCACTGTCCCCTGATACAACAGTACTTGTAAAGGAATCACCATTAGAATCCATCCCATCTGATCTTGGAGGGCGTTTCTGAGGTGAATCATCATTTTCATTTTCAACCTCAGTTAGTTTTGAAAAAATCATGGTTCCAGGATCAAAATCAGAACGAGTTTTGTGTTCAGGTTCAAACTCAAATTCTGAACAAGTAAAAGAGTCATTTGCTCCACTGTCCTCTGAACTAGATTCTGGAGGTTCCAGCAACATGTGGTTGTGTTCAACTACAGGTTTCATTTTTTGTCGACGCATTCTATCATCACTGGATGATGACACTGCTTCAAGCATGCTCACTGGACTCTTGCGATCAGGTCGAGCATTTAGTCGATTAATTTCTTCCACTGTGAGACCTTTTGTTGAAAATGGTTTCCGAGGTGTTTTTGCTGGCTTTGGAGGCTGTCCATTGGGAATTCTGGTAGCAGATGAACTAGAACTTGAATGACTGTGATGACTGCCTAAAGAACGCTGAGAATTATTATGATGAATATTCTGAAGTGGTGTATTTCTCTTGTTCAGCTGGGCTAATGGACTATGCATCATTGGACTGTGATGAATCACAGGCTGAACAGAACTTGGTCTTTTGATATTACCTGCCATTGGTGGACTCTGATGGGCAGGCATGGACACTGCTGACCCGTCGTAAGATCCGGGACCTAATTTAGGATAACCATTCATTTTATAAGCACCTGGGCTTTCTCTAGAAAGAGCAGATCCTGAGCTGCTGTGATCTACACGAGAATGAGCTAAACAAGATTTTTGATGTTGTGATAAATGTTGATTACTTTTTTGTTTTGACTCTTTGCCACTGCGATAGTGTTTATAATGCAGTGAAACATCAATATCTGATGGAGCTATACTGCTGGCATTTTCTAAATCATAATGTTCTGGCATATTTTCATCTAATGGTCTCATTTGCCTGGGTTCTATTACCACAGTGCCATCATCAAACTGCATGGACCTGCCAATCACATTTGAACCAATAAGATCAGGTCTTACAGAAAGTCCTGTAGATTTTTGTAACATCAATCCATCACTGATGTGACTCTGAATAAACATTTCTTCGATGTTCCCATTTTCACCATAACCTGAATCATGAGCATCTTGTGACCCACTCAGACTTCTGCTGCCCAAATTTCCGTTTGCCTTTACTTCCTTCTTCACACAGATTTTTCGACACAGATCTCGACTCCTTCTCCACACTATGAACACTATAATGATTGCCACAATCAGAACTGCAAAGAAAACAATTACAATGATGATTCCAATTTCAAGGCCTCCACCACCACCAACACACATGAATATTTCACCATGTACAGTGCATGTCTGGCCATCTCCACATGGATTGTTAGAGCACAGAGCTTTGCAGCCAGACTGCACTCCTTCACTCATTGTTATTTCATATCTCTCTGTGAGACCACTAAATGGTAGTTTGGTGTTGTCCAGGAGAAACTCAGAAATGCATCCAGAGAAGCCTGGAAAATGTGAGAAAAAAAAGTGAAAAAAAGTGAAAAAAAAGATAAAAAAAACAACTTAAGTGTTGTTTCTAAAAAGTTATTTTATAATAGCAAATTGAAAAAAAAAAAAAAATAAAAAAATTAAAAAAAATATATATATATATAGCTTTATTCTTTTTTTTCTTAAATATTTTAAATGAAAAAACTTAATTTCTAAATCTTATGTTGATATATATATGGTATTATGAACTTTACATTTTTATTTCTTAATTTGTACAGTATTATGTTGTCAAATACAATTTTTCATCAATTAATTCTGAAAATTTTACCGGCCACAGTATTTCCAGAAGGCACTACTCTTGCACCATTAAGAGCCATTTCTTTAACTTCCAGAGAAGAGAAACTGTAACTCTCGCCGAAGTCTTTAAATTCGGAATCTTTGCCATCGACATTGACAACAAAAATACTGCCACTGACGGTCACTGTGACATTATGCCACTTGCCATCTGCAACATCTACAGCAGCAGCTTCAAGAGGGTCATTGACAGCACTGGGTGGTGTGAGAACAAACTTCACTTTTCCTGATTTTATCTGTGAAATTAAAAAGAATAAAATTTAAAAATAATTAAATACTTACAATTATTTAAAAATATACAGCCACTATTATAAAAGTTGTCACCTTTTGATAATTTTAATAATAAATCCAGAATATACAATGTTTCTATAAATAAATTCATTTTTTTTTTAAATTATTAAATTAATTGTAATTTAAAAAATACTGTCTATTCAATATATATAATTTATATACTGTTCTGTTGTTAATTTTTTGTAAAATAATACTGTGACAAATTAATCAAATAAAAATTGATGATATTTAAATAACATATTACAACAAAACAAACAAACATACCCAAAGAACACATTTTGTGTTTTGTGTTGCTGAGTAGAACAATGCCCCCTCTGTAGTTGTAGTCAGAAATCTCAACTTGATGCTTGAGCTCTGTCCAGCTCGACGTTGTCTGCCACTACTTTTGGATACAAGTTGATCACGTTTGTAACTCTCCCTCAGTTTGAATTTCACTGTAGAATCTTTGTCAAATCCAAAAGGTTCCCATTCTGAAGTGAGCATTATGGCGAACAGTTGTTAGAGTTATTTCCCTTAGACCATTATATTTAACATCATACTAAAGTAATTTTATACAATAATAAAATAATCATATTTGACAAATATATATATATATATATATAGATATATATATATAAAAATATCTTTTCTTAATTAACTGAATAACCTGGTACAGTAATAAATTAATCTGATAAAATAATAAAGCTATCAGACACAATATAAAAATAATCAGATAAAGTAAAAAAGCATAAATACCTTGTTCACAGTGTCGTCCCATATACTTGTTAGAACAGGAACACCTGGCAGAGGACCACTCATCAGAACATGTTCCACCATTCTGACAGAGTCCTGCAGAACAGGAACCTTGAGGACTTTTCCTCACACATGATGTCATGACACCTCTGATGTCACTGGCTGTGGATGTATCCAACATGTCAAGGCCATTAACAGTGAAACTGTGCAAGCAGCCAACAAAATCATGAGCAGAAAGATCACCTCCATATTGTAAGATATCATTAATGTCCTTGATCCCTCCAATGCTGAGAGACTTACCTTTCAGGTTGTTGTTTCTGTAAAAATGATAAACATTTGTTTAAATTATTGTTTATAAAGTAAAATCAGCTAATAAAATAATTAATGGATGTTAAATATGTTTAATATGAGTATTTAAAAAATTAGAACAAATTCTGAAATTCATGAATTTATTTCATTTTCTAAATATATAGATAACACATGAAACTCGTTCTAACACTTTTATACAGATATCTCAATAGTTTGGCTTACACAAAAAAAAAAAAATTCCCATCATTGCACAAACTATGAGATATAGATGTACATATATTGTTCACACATGTACATATTTAGTCATACAGACAGACATGGAAGGAACAAATGTTTTATTTGATTACAAACTTCTTATTTCTAGGTTGTATTGTGCTATGAACATGATTAAGGACCAAAAAGACATGGAAAATTAAAACCTTTTAGCACCACGATGTGAACTACAGTGGTACCTTGATTTATGAGTTTAATTCGTTCCATGACTGAGCTTGTAACTCAATTTGCTCATATATCAAATCAATTTTCCCAACTGAAATTAACTGAAATACCATTAATCCATTCCAGCCCCCCAAAACCATCCCAATTTTTGTAACATGTTTTAAATAAGAAAAAGTGTGCTTCTACTGTTTAGCCAAGTTGACTACATGCACACCTCCCTCATGTTTATCTATGATTTCAAGCTTTATTTCAATGGACATCATCTACTTCTTCTTCTCAGCACTGTCCTTTGCACTCACTTTCTTTGCACTCAGAAAAAAGGAATTTGAAAAAATACTACACAAAACGTGATCACAACACAACAGAGATGCTTCAACAGCATAAACATTTGTTGTAAATGAGAGACAGGCGGGATGCTGGGCAGATGTTGTGTTGTCCGTTGCACCAACTAGCAGTGGCATATCTGAAGCTCGCTCTTAACTCAGATGCTTGAAAACTTTTAAGTTGGTGCACTCATAAATCAAGGTAAATTGAGGTACTTTGTTTTGGATTCACAATATTTACTTGCCTAACCATATTATGAATATATTTTTTTATGAAAACTGCTTAGGAAAAATACATCATTCCAAAAAAAAAAAAAAATATTCAGTACTTTACATTTAACTCTACAATACAATTAATTTTTATTTATCTGCTGGAAAATGGCTATAAATTAACATTTTTTTTCTTCTCTCTTTTTTTTTTTTTCATGCTCTTAGGAATGCTGTTGAAAAAAGGTCAGAAAAAAGAGGAGAAATTCCTCCACACCATCTAACTAAACATGTTTAAGGAAGCTAATGTCCTTTTTCAAATACAAATAGGTGTTAAAATAAACCATAAAAAGGCAATCTGTATTTGATGATAACAACAGCATTTGTTTTGTTGCAGTTATTTTCACAACAGAAATTATTGATAGACATAAAATGGAGTAAAAATCAGTTAATGAAATTATTTAACATTACTTTATTATAAGCTATTAATCATACATTTTTCTTAAATAATAAAAATAATTTAATAATGAAGTGGAAACTGCTTCTGTTTCACCTGCTATTCTTTTAAATTACTCTAGTTTTTATTTTGAAATTATTTTAACAATAAACTTATTTTGTGAAATAAAGACAAGTAAAAAAACCATCATTATGGACCAAAACACAGAATATTTTGTTCTCCATTTTGTGTAGATCATTATGACTTCTGCTAAAAATAACTTAATTGTTTGATGTCTGAACTTCAAATCTCATCAGTTTTTAAGCCCAGACTGGTATTTCTAATTCTGTACTTTTTAAAAAAACTAAAAATTTTAGTATAGTATATAAAAGAACTTTTAAAAATGGTGTGTAAACGGATACCAACATAAAACATTTCTTGTAAAATATTTTATGATTAAAATCAAAATTCAAGCAGTAAATCATAGAGTTAGTGTTAAGACTTTAAGGCAGTATAACATGACATTTACAATGTAGCTTCATTGTGGGTTGCTGCATGGGACTGGAAAAGGTTTAATATACCTTTTTGAAGCATGTATGGTACAGAGAATAAGAAGTTTGAGTTTTATGTAATGTATTAGGTTGCAGTTATAGAAGTTTTTAAAACCAATACTGTTGTAATAATCTTAATGCCTCTTTAGTTAGCTTCTTATACAAACCACTGACTAGATGTAATGAAAGCTTCTAACAGACTTCTTTCTGTCTGATAGTTACATTTTACACAAATAAATACATATACCCATTTACATAAAACACATATCAACAAATATACACATTAATATATCCATGTATCCATACAGATATATGTATATGTATATGTGTAGCACAGGCAATATGTAATTATAGATAGGTATATGTAATAGTAATCTCTTTCTCTCTCTCTCTCTCTCTCTCTCTCTCTCTCTCTCTCTCTCTCTCTCTCTCTCACACGCACACACACACACACACATATGTATACAATTACATAAATGCTAAAGCTATATATATTTTCATAATATATATATTGACACACAATATATAACACAGAATTTTCACTAAGACAGATACCATACACTTATTTAATTCAAATAAAATGATTAGTTTAAGACACTGGTAGCACTGTTTACTGTTTACAGTTAAGTCAAACATTTTATTTTATTTTGTTATTCTTGTGAAATGTTTTATCTTCCGGTGACATATGTACACTGACAACAAACACACGAACTGATTATTTTATTACACAATAATGTTATCCCCTTCAGAGACCAATATGTTTGGAGTTCTGAAACACACTAACCTTCACTTACCATTAATAAGTCAATTAACTTTTGAAAATACTAATATTAATAAACTAACTACTGAAAATACTAACATTAATCAATTACTGAGAATAGTAATATTAAATAACTATTGGAAATATAATCTTTAATCATCCACAGAAAATACTAATATTAATCAACTAACCACTGAAAATACTAATATTAATCAACTAAACATTGAAAATACTCAAATAAATCAAGTAACTAATGAAAAATACTAATATTAATCAACTATTGAAAATGTTAACATTAACCAAAGAGAACTTACCCAGAACTGTCAGTGAGATACTGATAGCAGCTCGAGTCTCCCACAATACAATCTTCACACACTGCTAAATCTGGTGGACATCTCTTCACCATCAGTGTAACACCCTGTAATATACACATTTAAATATTTACTTAATTATTTTGTAATACACAAATAAATAAATAAGTAAATTAATAAATAAATAAACAAATAAATATCCTTTGTTTAATGTGGTACATAATAAGTGTGCATAATAAAAATTGTAATAGCACCAGTAACAGTGTTTTCAAAAGAGTAATATTAGTTGTAGATGAATAATAATAATAATAATAAATACAAAATTAGTAGTAATAGATAATAGTACAAGTGGGATCAGGCTGCAAGTCAGTGATCAGAAAGCTGACCTGAAGCATGATGGGTAATACTTTTATTTCCTGTCCTAGTTAATGCTCAAAAACTGATTCATCAAAAGCTCTGATATAAGATTTCCTGTTTCTGAGATGTTTTATATAACCAATTGATGCTACCATAAATGTATGAATATATGATAATTTTACAACAACAACAATAACAAGTTATATTTCTATTCTTTCATGTAAAAAATGTAAATGATGGTTTAAGCAGCAGTTTGGCTAGGTAACCTGAATTAACGTCTCTCAGACAGTTTTTTAAAGCCTGGCTACAACATTTCTGTTTGTCAAACAAATATGTTAAACACAGTTGGAGGTTCTTTTCAAATGAGTTTGAAATATTCAGATTAAATCTATTTGTATTAAAACTAAAGATAAGTCAGGATATATGTTTGTATGTGTGTATTTGTGCATACAAGTGGTTGTGTGTGATTGTATTGTTGTTTGCTATGTGTGTATGTATGTCTCTGTAGAGGTAGAAAAATAGTATACTTGTGAGGATAAACATATGTATGACTAAATATGTTCATGTATATGTGTAAGCATCAGTGTTATTATTATATGAAAGAATGTCTATATTCAAATTTCTGCATATATGCATATGTAGTAACATATCAGTATCTGCACATATGTAAGTATGTGTGCTTGGGTAAATATGAATTTCTATCATAGCAAAGTGCTATCCTGGTCACTGTGAAACACTATCAGTCAGACACACACATTTACCATGCACAAGGATTAACTGTCAATCAAACAGTATTTAATCATGTGTCAAGATTAAGTCAGACTGTAAAACCAGTTCACGACTGAGCTAACATCAGAGAACAGCTCCCTGACACTGTAAGAATTTAGTCCACAAGTTATGCCAGCCATGATTAAGTTGTGTATACAGTTTATTTAGCAAACAGCGTCATTAAATGGTCAATGCAGAATACCATTTCAGTACAAGGTGTGAATGTTATCCTACTGTTTAAGAAAGTGCATTAAAGAAAATTATCACATACACAAATGCATGTATATTCACATGCACACATGCATGCCTGCACACATAAAGTACTCCAACAAAACAATACTTCATCTTCACGAGCAAAAAAAGAAAAACATCAATAATTAAAAGCACTAATTTAATTGCAAGCTAGGGAAAAAACCTATTACACATTAAGAATTATTATCATTTTTATAAAAGCATAAAATATAAAATGTTTGACTTACCTGTCCCTGTTTCTTTACTTCCACCTGATGCCAGTATCCATCAGACACTGATGATACCACTGTTAATCTTTTGGGCTGAACAGATCCCAGTTTGAATGAAAATCTTACATTTCCTTTAACTATCTCCAGTGCAACAAATCCAAGTGGTAAGCCATTGACTTGCACAATGTTTAATAACAAAAGAGCATTTTCTTTGACTGTGGCAAAATTGACATTGATTTCAAAACTGTTAAACTGTGTCATGGAAGAATGGAGGATGTATGAACCCTCATTGAATCCTCGGCTTAATTTTTCACATCTTGAACCAAAATATTCATATTTGCAATTGCAGATGTAACCATTATCAACATCTTTGCATGTGCCACCGTTTAAACATGGATGAGATCTGCAGTGACTGCTGCTTTCACACAAGTTGCCATAGAAACCATCTGCACATCTGCAGTAGAAAGATCCTTTTGTATTGATGCAGGTTCCACCATTGTGACATGGATTTGTACGACATTCATTGACATCATCCTGACAGCTGGGTCCACTCCAACCTGACATGCATTGACAATGTTTATTACCATCATCACTTGTTAAGCAGGTACCTCCATTGTAACAGTAATCACTTCCACATTTCTCCAATGGAATCTCACAGAACTGGCCAGTATATGAAGGCATGCACAAACAAACTTTCTCAATGTTTGGTGTAGCTGATGTCCAAATCAGTCTGGGTGAGTCATTGATCATATAGCCAGGTGACATCACAGTTCTTGTGTCACAGGTACCAGAGTTCTTGCAAGGATTACTTTCACAGGATCCATAGGACACAGCCTTCACCCGAACTCCTGAAGCTTTCTCTATGTTGTGTTTAGCATTATTAAGCTGCAGTTCTAATGAAGATTTTGAAATGAATTCTCCATTTTGTTTTTGGACAGCCAGGAAGATCAGAACATCAAAGATGAATGGTTTCATGCTGTAGACAATAACAGAATTCTGAATCCCAACCACACTTCTAATGGCTGTCATGAATGAAGCATACTGCAGTTCCAGAAATGATTCCATGGAAATGTTTCCTAAGAGTATGGCAACAGAATTATCAATTGTCCTGTTCTTGTAATGGGTAATACTGATTGATATATCATAGGTTACAGCAGGATGATTTGGATTTCCATCAGAACCATTTATCTTCAAGGAATACAACTCTTTGAGAAGTGGGTTGTTTGTCACACGCAAGTCACAGTTTTCAAAAATCGAGAAAGTTTCATCTCCATTTATGATTGAGCAGGAATAATTTCCCAGCACATCAGGATCTGCTGGTTTGACATCTGCTATTTTCCCAGCAGTTTCCATCCCATCAAGAAGCATTAGTGATACCAGCAATTGTCTGCTTTCAGGAGGACTGTCATTTTCATCCATCACTCTTACAGTGAAAGAAAGTGTGGATGTCTGGGCTGGAATTCCTCCATCAACTACAACAACAGGTACAACAATCACAGGTGTCACTTCTCTATCTAACTGCTTCTTTGTTGTCACTATTCCACTTCTTTCACCTATCTCAAACTGCTGCATTGCTGGAACCCTCAGTTCATGGTAACGATAAGGACCTTGGTTAGGAGATGAATCTGGATCAGATGTGTATTGGGAAAGAGTTATCACATGGCTTCCACTCCTTTGATTTTCAAGAACACGAGCTTCAAGTATTGGGGGATCAAACTGTGGTCCGTTGTCATTGACATCCTCAAGTTGTATTATTACTGTAGATGATCCTATAAAAAACAGAATTAGAAAGTAATAATGAAACAACACTTTAACAAAATTACAAAAATATCTAAAAAGTCTCTTTTAAAAGAAATAATAAGAATCTTAAAATTAATATTGAAAATATGATTTAATAATATGAAACCCTAATGACCTTTAAGTTATTATACTTTGCTATGTTACTGATAGTTCTTATGTTAATTCAACAAGATGAATAACTAACCTGTTTCAGGAGGTGTACCAGAATCAACAGCTCCAACTACAATACTGACAGAAGGTTCCTTCTCTCTGTCCAAAATTCCTTGACCTGTAGTTCTGATAATACCATTATGTGGGTCAATCTTGAACCTTGAGTTTTCATCACCAGAAATGATTGTGTACACAAACTGACGATTTTCTGGAAGCTTGTCATTATCAACTGCCAGAACCTGGATAACAGAGGTATCTCTAGGTGAGTTCTCTCTGATAGAGGCAGTGTATGGATGCTCACTGAAAACTGGTGGGTCATTGGAATCTTCAATAGTGATGATCACAACACACTGGTCAGTATCATTACCATGGATACTGCCCCAGTTCTTAGCCATCACTATGAGTTCAATCTGTGGTGATGACTCATAGTCTGGTCGTTTGGAAACATAAATTGTACCTGATCGATGGTCGATTTGAAATCCTTTCAGATTACTGGAGCCAATCAGAAAGTAATAAACAATTCCATCAATGCCATCATCTTTGTCTGAAGCAAACACTTGACCAACTGTGGAATTCAAAGCTGTTGACTCATGCACCTGAAACTGATATCTGACCTGGGTGAACTTTGGATAGAATTCATTAACTCCTGTGACATGTACATTGACTATAGTAACAGATTTCATGTTGACAGAGCCAGGATTCAAAGCCATGACAGAAAGCTCATAATGTTTTGTAACTTCATAATCCAAATCTCCTTTCACTTTTAGGATACCAGTGTTTTGGTCAATAGAAAATAGAGTCTTAACTTCTTCATTGCTGCCAACAATGTTGTAACTAATGTCAGCATTGTTTCCACTGTCAGCATCATGAGCTTTTAGGGTGAAAAAACTTGTCCCAGATTTAGAATTTTCTGCTATGTATGCATCATAAACTGACTTGTTAAACAAAGGAGGGTTGTCATTGATATCTTGCAGAGATACTGTATAAATGACTGATGTTTTCTTGTACAAAAGACCCATATCCCGAGCTGTAATGTTCAGATAGTGTACTGGCTCTGTTTCAAAATCCAATTCTTTTGCAACTTTTAAAATTCCATTTATTTTTCCTATGGAGAATAATGAATCTTTATTTCCAGATGTAATGAAGTATTGGACTTGTCCATTCAAACCAGTGTCATCATCTGTGGCCAGAAAAGTGTCAATTTTGTATCCTACAGCAACATTTTCTCTAAGGCTCTTTCTGAAAACAGTATTTTTAAACACTGGGGCATGGTTGTTTACATCAGTGATGGTCAGGTGAACAGGAGCCGATGAAGACTGTGGTGGTGCTCCTTTGTCTGTTGCTGTCACCATTAAGTATACATCTTGACTCTTTAAACCTAACAGAGAAGACTTGACATAAATAACACCAGAATCTTCATGAACTGAAAAGTATTGTGTTCCATTGCCACTTGTTATGCTGTAGGACTTTTCAGCATTTATGCCAAAGTCTTTAGTATCTTCAGCCACAACTTGAATGACTGGATCATTGACTGCAGAATTCTGAGGAACTGCAGAGAAATATTCATCTTCCAGAAACACTGGAGGATGGTCATTTGCATCAACTATGGTGATTACAATGGTTGTTTCAGATGACATCACAGGAGTACCCAGATCTGAGACTATGACATCCAGAGAATGTCTATTAGCTGGGGAAGGACCTTCTGCGGTATGAACATAAGCCATTGACTGAAGAGCAATCAGTTTTCCTGAATCTGCTTCTAGTTTGAACAGATCTGATGGACGTTTCAGTGAGAATATGAATCTGTTATTAGGGGCTGATACATCCTTGTCTACTGCCTTCAGAATGCCTATTAAAGTGTTTGGGTCCTGGTGTTCCTGGAAGTCAAAGCTTAGAGAGTCACCCAGGAAAAATGGTGCGTTGTCATTCTCATCCTTAATGCGAATGTTAACCCTTGTTGATATAGTGAATGCTCCATCAGTGACTTTTATTTCTGGAAAATACCTCTGATGTTTTTCAGCATTCAGAACAGCTTTTGTAGTGATATTACCACTAGCTGAATCAATAGAAAATTCATCTAAATTGGATGTCAATTTATAATGTGGAATGGCATTTTCTCCAATATCTTTATCTGTGGAAGTAATCTGAATAACAAAGGATCCAGTTGGCATGTTTTCTGAAATCTCAACTTTGAACTGGCGAGTGAATTTTGAAGGGTTGTCATTCTTATCCAGAACATAGACTTTGACAGTGCATGTTGATGAAAGAGGATTTGAACCCTGAAGGTGAATAATAATTTTTATTTATTTATGAATTTAGTAATTAAACAGAAACAATTTTAAATAGTAATTTGTTTAAATACTGTATAATTAAACTGTATGACCAAAATATATTTTATAAAGAAAAATATCTTAGAATGAGTAAATATACATAGCTTCAATGAAAAAAAAGATATTTTTAAAATATAAAAAAACACTTTCATAAAACAGAAAACTTCTGAGAAACAGAATAACTAATAGGTTTCCAAAATGCCACAGTGAACAGGAATTTGTTGGATTTTCTTTTTTTGAAAAACATGAAAAATATGCCATATTAAGAAGAAACAAGATTTAAAGAGAAAATTATACAAACTCACCAGATCTGTGGCTTTGATGATCAAATGGTAGTAGTCATATCCTTCCCTGTCCACAATGTTCTTGGTAGTGATGACACCAGAACTCTGACTGATAGTGAAAGTGTTGTTGCTGTTGCCACTCACAATAGAATACTGCAGTCTTCCATTGTCACCAGAATCAGCATCAGCTGCCTTGACAGTTACCAGTGTAGTACCTTTACCAACATTTTCTTGTATTGTTGTGTTGTAAAGCAATTTCTCAAACCGTGGCGCATTATCATTGACATCCAGGACTTGTACTGGAAGTTTCTTGTATGAAAACAAAGGGGGAGAACCTCCATCATTGGCCTCAATCCAGAGATCAAGATTTTGAGACGTTTCATAATCAATGACACCGTTTACTGAAACAGTTCCATTGGTACTGTGGATTGTGAAACCATGGTTAATGTTTCCACCAGCAATGCTGTAAATAATTTTGTTGGTTCGAGTTGTTGTGGCTTTCACTGTTGTGAGGATCTTATGGACTGGTGAGTTTTCTAGAATTTGAAGATTTGACTTGAAAGAGTTGAAGACTGGACGTTGGCCATTGTTTACCAGCATTGTGATCTGAACATTGATACTTTGACTGAGAGGACTGGTGCCCTGAAATAAAATTTACTTTCAATCTTAACTTCTTTATATTTTGTTGATTAAACATTACCTAATGTTACAAATTAAAAAAAACATAATTGTTTCAAACAGTAAAACATTAAAAACACACTGAACAATTAACTGACAATTACATGTAAAATTACATGTATGAACAGTGTTATTAGAGCATGCTTTATTGGAACATCTTTGTACCAAAAATATATTAATGATGTAATGCCAAAATGTATTGGGATTTTAAGAAATATTCATTCATTCATATCCTTCATCCAGATGTTATATATGAACAGATCTATATCATTAGGTGTTAATATTATATTTGAATCTGACTTTCATTTCCAACTCTTCAGAATAAGATTTATAAATATTTTGATAATTAATTTCTTAATTTTTTTTCCCCAGAATTCTGGCAAATAAGTATTTTTCTTTACAGGATAAACCTACAACTTTTTCTGCATATCACAAACAAAATAGGAAGAAAAATTTAAATGAAAATATATATTAACAGAAAGAACTTAAATCATCACAGTGATCCATATTAAAAATTCCAAGAAATTTTAATCCACCGTGAAATTTTTATTTAATAAAACAATTTTTCACAACAATTAATGAACCCCTTAATAATAAATTTAAAAAATACCTTGTTGCTGGTAACAAATTTAAGTAATATATACTTTTTTTTTTTTTTTTTTAACCAAAAATCCTAACTTTTGCTGTCATAATTATTTCTGTGATCTAAATTTCTTTTCTTGGAAGTTAACAAACCTGGTCTGCTGCTGTCACTGCAAAGTTGTATGGTGTACGGGCCCCACTAAGACGTTGTGCTGCAGTGATAACACCAGTTTTTGCATTGATCTGAAACTTATTGGCATCTCTTCCTGACAATGAGTACATAACATTTCCATTGCTGCCAACATCAGGGTCAACAGCAGTTACGCCAAGAACAAAATCTCCTAAAATTAAAATAGTGAATAATAACAATAATAATAAGAAGAATAAGAGGAAAGAAAGAAAGAAAAAAATAAAAATAAAGATCCTTAAAAATTTAAATATAATAATGAATTATGAATAAAAATAATAGTTTTAGTTAAAATAATAAATAAATAAATAAATATATAAATATTTATAATAATTAGAAGAATAAAGGTTCTGTTAATCATTAAAATAAATTATAAATAATAAGAATTAAATCTAAAAGAAAACAAAATTTCCTTTTAATTCTGTTATTTCAATATTTGTTTTGATAAAATAATAATTATAATAATAACAATAAAAAAAAACTAATTTTCTTTTAAAAGACTTATAAAGTTATCCAGAAAACATTATCTTTAATTTTAATTTATTATTTAATTATCAATTGTTTAAAATTATTCAGATTAATATTAAAAACACTGACCATTTTTATCATCAACATGATGAATAAACAAAATACTGTAATGAACAAAAATAATTTGAAAATAAATATTATAAATAAAATACAGAACCAATTGTAATGGCAATTTAAAAAAAAATAAAATAAAATAACCTATTGAACTGGAAATAGTATTTGTTTGTGTATTTCATTTTTACCTGTGTTTGTAGGGTCAAGAATCACTTTGGAATAACCCTGCTGCTCAAACTGTGGTGCATTATCATTGGCATCATCAATGTAAATGGTGACATCAGTTGATACGGACTGTGGAGGGATTCCCCTGTCTGTTGCTATGACAACCAAGTGGTATTTGTCATACTGTTCCCGATCTAGACTTCCAAGGGTAACAATAATTCCTGAATCAGGATATATTGTAAATCTTTCACCTTTGCTGTCAGCCAGACTGTAACTATAAATAAAATATAAAAAATTTGTTTTTGTTTTTGTTATTTTGTAACATATTTTAAAATAATAATAATAGTATTAATAATGTGTGTGTGTGTGTGTGTGTGTGTGTGTGTGTGTGTGTGTGTATGTATGTGTGTGTGTGTGTGTGTGTGTGTGTGTATATATGTATGTATGTATTAAGTAAAGGAATACTGTTCTGTTATATCTATTTTCAACAGTAAATTGTTAAATTGTTGACACAGAAAAAAATCATTTCTAATAGGTTTCATCATCTGCATTTTATTTGTTGCTATGACAAAGTGTTCTAATAATTTTAAATTCAAATTAAAATTGAATAATGCAGCAATGTTTAATATCGCAGGTTAAGATTATTTAATATTTTACAAGGAATTATAAATTTAAATTTGTATTAAAAAATAAAAATTAAATTAAATTAAAAAACCTCACAATTTACCAGACATTAAAATATCTAGGCCACACAAAGATATGAAAGAAAAATTAAGAAAAAATTGGTAATATAAAAAAAATTAAGACATTAAAAATTATTTAATAAGAGTCACCAATTTCATTTTTATAAAATTCTGCCTTATTAAATAATAATTATACCAGTGTATTCAAACTCAAATGGCAAAGCAACGGAACAGTTGATAAACAAAAATTAATACATACACAATCTGGGCATTTGCTCCTTCATCACTGTCGGTTGCTTTGACAGTAAGGACCTCTGTGTTGGCCAATTTGCCTTCCATCACATGACCAGTGTATGAGCCACCATTTTCAAAAACAGGAGCATGGTCATTGACATCTTGTACTTTTACGTGTATAGTACCTGTACCTGTGAGTCTTGGGTTACCTATAATAAAAAAAATAATAATAATAATAATAATAATAATAACAATAACAATAACAATAACAATAATAACAATAACAATAATAATAAATAAATAAATTACAACAATAATAAGATTTAATAATAATATTAATAAAGAAAAATATTCATGTATAAAACACAATTTGTTTTTAGAAAATTAGCACTGATAAAAGGGTTATTATTTTCCCAATTTTCCAGCACCATACAAAATGGTCAAGAATAATTTGCATTAATAAATCTTAAAGTAACCACTATTCTATATGAATCTGATTTTCATTTCTAACTCTTCAGAATGGGATTTGAAAACATTTTGATAATTAATTTCTACATGTCTTAATTTTCAATAGAATGATATTTAACAATATATTTGTGTTTGAATATCATGTTTGTTTATTTTTATCAGAATGGAAAAAATTAAGTAGAAAAGTTTCGTAATAGATGTAAGAAGTTTTATAGTAACTTTTGAAAACTGTTTTTTTAACAATTATATCTGCATGTATAAACTAATTAAAAATATTACAAAAATGAACATTGGATATAATTACTGGTATTTATTAGAATAAATTTCATTCTGACTAAATGTAGACTTGTAAAGATCTTTTTATAAAATAAGGCATTCTAAAAATCTAGATAAGAAAGAAAATATTTGGCTGGAGTTATTTCATTTTGGCATATAGGACTCTAGATTTCCAATTTTTGGGGCAAGAACAGATTAAGTTATGTATTAAATACCTAACTAGAAAATAATTTTTTGAAAATCCAATATTTCAGCTTTTAGATATTAAATATGTCCATACTAAACCGGCCGCTTTTCTCTACTTTTTTTGGTTTGTTGTTGTTGTAGATAGCTGGATGCATATTTGTGTACACAAAAAACCCATCTTGTGACTGTTTGATCTGAAGCATATGCTATGCCAAGTAATCACATATTTCATCAAACATTTCACACACAGTAAAGGTCATACACACCTTCTCCAGTGTGTACCATGCTAGTAGACTGAAAGAGCATTTGATAACCAAGATAAAACATAAACATAACAGTCTGTATGCCATACTGTCATCTTTAAGGCTTGTAGGTAACAGATATCTCTTGTTAACGTGGCATGAAATGTAGAAGGAACAACTGTATATAATGAGTTGGAGATGAGACTTTTGTTGAAAGAAATTCATATGCTTCACAGAAATTCTAAATAATATGACTGGACTTGTGATGTCAAGAAAATGAAGAGATAAGTGGGACAGTCAGTCAAGTGAAATAAGAAAATGAAATGCAATGGAGTGATGAACTGATACAGGAATGCTTATGGAGGGATTAGAAACAGAGTAAAAGAAATAAGATATTTATGTAATAAGAAAACAAATTTAAACTGTCATAAATTTTGAGATATAATACACACACATATACACAAATAAAGAGGACAGAAACAATTGAGAATTCTGCTGCATGGAGAACACATTCCTCAATCACCATATCAGCTATCCAAGTTTAACCTATTCTTCACAGAATTACTGACTCATAAACACTTAGCAGTGTTATATTCTTTATCATCACAACTCATTCACTCGTTTACTGTCATCTCTTTCTCATATGAAGATATTAACTTACTTGTTCTATTCTTATACTCACTTCTTCTACCTCACAGATATATATATATTATCTCTACAGTCATCACAAATATATAAATGATGCATTCCAAGACTGATACAGCATTAACCAACAAACTCTATAAACCATATTTACTCATTCATTCATCCAAGTTTATACAAAAACCATATGTGCAGAAAATACATTCCAAGATTTTCCTAAAATATTACTGTAACTGTAATTCCAAAACAAAGTAACATATGCTTAGTCATTCACTTTCTTTCACTTGCACACAAAAACAAATAAAAAAGTCACATTCTAAGACTTGAGACAACATTTACCAACAATCAGCAATTGCCGACAGACTCAGCAATTCATTACTGTTGTCTTTAATCAGTCTGAAGAACTGCAGATGTATGGAAATCACTCAGTGTTATCTGCTAGTTGCTATTATTTTCAACTGACATTGCCAGGTGATGCCTGGCAAGCCTGCTAGAAGATTTTTACTTTATTAGTGTGTATCATCTCCTGACAGAAGTTGCATAATGACACACCACAAAGTGATGTAGCTAACAAAGCAATGATACAGTCTCTGCTGGCAAACCTCAGTTATAACAATCCACAAATACTTCCATCTTGTTTTATAGGCAAGGCACAAGTGAACTGTATTTTACACTTCCTTAGACATTTTGGGTGTTGTTTTATCGACTGTATTTCACTATTTTTTTCCAAAAAGGTATTACTTACATATTCTGATACTAACAACAGATTTCAGAAAGAGAGAGAGAGAGGAAAAAAATATAAAGCTATTAACATGTAGCTTACTGTAACATTAGTTCTGTCTCTTGTTTTAAAAATGAAAGCTTGTTTTTTTTATTAAAAAAAGTTTTTGAAAAAAAACCCATCTAGATTGCTGTTCAGTAAGAAAGATTTAAATGTTTCTTTGTCTAAACTGTTAAATTTTAATTTTTATGTCTTTATAAATACACACATATACATGCATGACACAGAGAGGCAGACACTTAAAGAATAATACAAGTAAATATGTATATAGATATATTAAATACATTTGTGTGCTTGTGTGTGTCTGTATACTCTTAAAACATAAAAAGAAAATATAAAGAAGGAGAAAAAATTCAACAATGTGAATTTTTTTAGAGATCTCTAAAACAATATGACATTTAGAAAGCAGGCTACTCCATCACCTGGAAGTGATGTAATGTGATTTTTATTTACATGTTTCACAAGACGTTTTCCCACAGACTGAGACTAGCATGTGCACATTCTAAACAAGAGAATAAACTCAGAAATGATCACATTGCTAACATTTGCACATAACATTTTCGTGAGGTCTTGCACATGTGAACTTTTGCTGCAGACGTTTTGCATGAGGAGCAGGAAAGAAATGATAATGTTTTACAGATAAGTCAAGAATTCTGTATTCAATTTCTTTGCATAGGTCATGTTTGTAACTTGAATAATTTGTTTCTCTATTTCAGACCATCTCCTATCTCCAACTTTTGTTTTCTTCTTCATTTTGTTTTCCTCTTCATTCCACTTAATCCCCTCTGGTTTTTTCCCTCTATCACTCTCAATTATTTAAATCAATTTTATTTTTTTATTTTTTGTTTCATTTATCTTATTTCCAAAACATCTTTTTTCTTACTCTTCTTTTCCTCTCTCTCGTTTATCATCTTGTTCACTCACTCCAGTTCTCTGTGACATAATCTAACAACTTAAAAATAAATTATCTAAAAAATGGTTTTTTGACAGATGTAGCCAGTGTTCAATCAACAGTTTTTAAACTTTAGCTGCTTAAAACAGCTAGCAGCAAGGGTCTATTTCATAGTCATTCTGAATACATATCGAAGATTTTTACAAATTAATTTTAAATGTGCTTAAATGGGGAAAATAACCCCAAAACAAAGAATAAAGAAGCCAAATTTACATTGCATACATTAAATGCTTTCAGCATGGATACAAAAAGAAAGTAGAAAAAAAAAAATAATAATAATAAAAAAAACTAATAATGTAAAAATAAATTTAATAAAAGCCTGAAAACATTTAGTAGCATTTATCTTTTCAAAGTTTCATAAAGTTTGTTGTCCACCACTTAAACATTAAAGATCAATTTCAAAGAAGGCAAAATTCTATTTTAGTTCAAACCAAAACACAAATGTTTTTCCTCTTCTTTTCAAATTGTATAAAATAGGTTTGTCATAAATTGCTTTTATGTCATTTTCACAATTCATTATCAGAAGTTGTCATTTTTTTATATATATTTTTAAAATCTTTTTAAAGATTTAGTTTCAAGCCATATCAGACCATTGTTATAATTTTTTTCTTTTTAAGAAATCCAACATCTCGACAGAGACAACCTGAACAAAGAATGATAATTCTTTAAAAGCACCAAGTTATATGAAAACATCAAGTTAAATTAAACATTTCAGTTGCTTGAATGTTATTCATCTGACAAAAAAAAACAAAAAAACACACACACACATACACAACACACACACACACACACACACAAACACACACACACACACAGATATATATCTTCAGTGATTATTTTATTTTTAAAATTCCTTCAGTTTTCTGTTTTCATAAAATGAAAGGGAAAAAAGCATCAAGTTTAATATTCAAAATGTATTTACACAATAAATGACTAGTGGTGAGGAAAATATTTTCACATTGTAATTGGTTTCACAAGTATGATATTAAAAAATTTCCAACCTGTTAAGCATCTAATCAGCTGTTGCTGTGTAAGTGGCACACTATAAAGTGAAGTAATTGATTTAATTTTGTTTAATTTAATTATAAGCATGAAGATGCTGGAGCATAATACAGAATATGCAGTGAAGAAAATATTTTCACTTTTCAACTATTTCTTCATTCATGAAGTATCTTCACAGTTCATTAGGTAACTAATAAACCATCAACTAAGCAATTTGTAGTTAACTTTGTACATGAAAAAAAAAAAAATGAAGAGGAAGAAAATAAATTAAAATGGAAAAAGAATGATGATAATATTAAAATAATTTTATACAATAAACTTGTTTAAATTGAAATTTTATTTTGTTTAATAAAAGAATTACGTTTTGTCTGGGTATTAAATAATTTAATACCCTTTCAACGAACTGCAAAAGGCATTTGATGTAATATACATTTTAAAAAAGCAGTTTTACAAATTTCAAAAATATAATGAAATAAAGAATAAACTCTACATACACTAAAGAATATTAATGAAATGTTTTTATATATTTTCACTTTTCATGCTTCACTCCATTAAATATATCAACATATGAAAAAACTAGACTGCCTTTCATTAATCATAAAACCATCTTTCATATATATATAAAAAATATTTGGCAAAAATATCCTTGAATTAAAATGTTTTTTTTTCTGTTTTTTTCTTTCTATCTTGTTCATACCATCTGATGAAAATCATGAAAACTCCAGCTGAGATGTTGGAAAAACACCAAGGCTAATCTTGAGTTAGAGAAAATGTTTTCCCAGCTGGGAACAGTAGGTAAAATAGATTATGATTACTGAAGCAATAAACTTGGTAAAACTGGCATCTCTAACATATAGAAACCCAGACAAAAGCAGCCATATTTATTATACATTTGGAAGAACAATTCAAATTATTTAGGGAAAACAAACTTTCTTCACAGGAATTCTGGGAAAAAACCCACAACATTTTTTTTTTTTTTTTTTTTTTTTTTTTTAGACAGAGTAAGGTTATTTTATTAATGTTTCAGATAACTGGTAGTTGAAAATCAATCAATTCAGTACATTTTACAATAAACTAAATGGAAAATGATAAGATCATTGATAATACAAATATTACCATTATTATCAGTAATGAAAAAATTATAATTACAACTGTCAATAATAATAATAATTAACATTAAAAAGTTTTTCCACATAATACTGTAAATAATCTACTGAGTAATTAATCTGGCTTCAAATACAAACATTTATTTACATTTATTTCAGAGTATATTTGGTAATAACATTATCATTAGTAAGGCATCATTAAAGCACACATGCCAAGAGAAGGACTCCAGTGGATTTTAAAACAAAAACTATTTTCTTAACACATCAGAAAGCAGCTATCATTACAATATCAACACGAACTGATTTCAACTGCCTGCTGCAAAATCACTATCCCAAACATTACTAAACCCCTCTTGCAATTTGATAATGCTTTATCATCTAAATTGAACTGCTAGTGTTTTTTATTCATCAGGCAGCTGGCTGAAGCAGACAGTTCAAAGACGTTCAGATAAAATCACAAATACGCCAAGTATTTTTTCTCAAGAACATTTATCATATAAATATTTTGAGACTGGTTTTCCCTCTAACACTTAAATATATCATTACTGCACCCCCTCTATCCTTTCCTGCTGCAAAACAAAAACATTTTGAGTATTTTTACTGTAAAATTCATGGCATGAAAAAGTAAGAACTCTGCCATTATTTTTACAGATAATGCGAATAGGTTTGGATAAAGTAAGGTTTTAATTTCCATTTTATTTTCTTCACAACTGCACCAAATGACATACATGAATGCTCAAGTCTTATGTCACTTTTTCATTTTTATTTTTTTTTAATGAATGAAGGTTTCATTATTTTTATGGTCTGATGTCAATATAACAGATGAGCTTAAAATCAAGATGATTTTATATATGCCAGTTTTTAGTTGACTATGAATACAAAAACATATAAGAAGCATTAACTATGTACATATATACAATTAATGTCATGTTCCACTTTACTACATCAATTATTAAGGCAGTTTATATTCAATGGGTTAGCAAATTAAAAAAAATAAGAAGTAAAATTAAGAAAAAAATTAAAATTAAAATTAATAAAGTGTAAATATTATTTATTTTTTAAATATTTTTTTAAACATATTTTTAATTTTATTCTTTCCAAAATATAGTATACTTGGATTCAAAACATTTTATTTGTTAGAAAGTTAATGATGGAAAACATATCCAAACACAACTGGGATTTAATCCAAGAACGCAATAGCTTACTATTCATGGCATTATGATCACCTATTTTGTCAAAACTATTATTAGCATGTAGTCTAATGGGCAAATATTAATAATCCAATGCCAGTGATGTGAGTTCTCAAAACTGTTGAATAATCACTCAAAAATCCTATTTTATGAATATTCATAAACCTCTCCCACATCAATTTATTTTATCACAGGCTTCTCTCTGTCTCTCTCTGTTTCTTTTTTTGTTTCTCTAGATACTGTATTTTAATTAGTTCTGGCAATCAAGGCCCAATTTCAAGAAAACCATGACTGGTTGGTTAGATATCATCCTTTTGCCAAGGTAACAAGTTCATCTAGATAGACAGTTTTATCATGATAAGATTCTGCATATTCAAGAGTTATGTCTGCTGCCAGTGTTGACACAGCTGGACACAAACTGTCCTGTGTTGTCCATCATTAAAATGGCAGACATTTCACCATTTCCAATAAATATGAATCTTTATTCATTTTTTACTCCTCATATTTACATTTTCATTGAGACTGATGAATACTAATTTTTGTGGGAGGTTTTGGGTAAACAATAACAATAACAATGATGATGATGATAAAACAGTAATATAAAATTTAAAGGGAAAAAATGAATTAAAGAAAGAAGAAAAGATAAAAGAAAGACCATACTAAAATTAAATATATAAACAAGTGTATAGTTACTTATAACTTTAAGTATGGATGTAATATAATAAAACAAAATTACAAACCTGTCTTGGACATAATGTAATTTAAATCTTCAATTAAAAATTCTTAGAAAATTGTGTGCAGCATAGCATGTCATTATTTATGGAGGCACATAGCATTTTTAAAGATGAAAAATGTCTCTAAAGTTTTAACAACTGACGATACATTTTAACTAATTAAATGTTAGAAATGATTCTTCCAGATAGAAACATTTTCAGTACATATGTATTTTGAAAATATAAATAAAAATAACTACATATTCTACAAAGAACGCACAATAAAACAATAAATACATCACATTAACTTAAGTCAGAAACTCACTATATCCCAGATATTAAAGATATATTTTTTAAACAACTCCTTGAAACTTAATTTTTGATATTATCATAATATTTAACATTTTATCCCAATTCTCGTATTATCATATTTCTTTTAAGTTTTAACATTGTAAATCTCATATCAAATATATTTATATGTTTTCAAGATTTGAGAATGAAAATATTTCAATATAAAATAAACTGATAAACATTTTAAGTGACATCACACATTCTTTTTTCTTTTTATTGTTTCAATTTGGAATTTACATTTGTCCTCATGATATGAAAAAATTACAAATAATAAAATATACACAAATAATCTTTAACTAAATAACAAAAAAAAAATTAAAAAATAGTAATAATAATAATAAAAATATTTCCACTACACATCACTTCAATCCACATCATACCATATCTTCTAATGACTGTTTTGATTTGGAATTTACAACAGCACTGTAATATAATCATTTGTCTTCAGATCAAGCAAAGCTTCATTAAATCAGAGTTAACGGAATTATCTGGATAACCAAACACAGGAGCCATCATGGCCTGTAGCTGTTGTTTACACAGGGCAATAAATCTGTTACAATGTTTAAAGTAAAGATTTCAACAACTCAACAACTGCCTGCAGCAACTGAAGAAAAGTTAGGAAAAGAGAGAGAGATTAATGGAAAAGCGTTAACCAGAAGTAAAGGATGCTTTACCAACAGACATAACAGTTTATTTTTACAATTTCAGTGTTTATATTGAATATATTTTGGGAATGTTTAAAGAAGGCAGAGGAAAAGGAAGCTTGTTATAGAAAATGACTGCAGTGGTAATGGAGAATGAATGCGACTAAACAGCAGATATTGTTGTGTTGAAATGAAATTTGGTTTAGCATGCACATGCATACACAAACTTACTCTTTCTCCCTTATAATGTTACAATATACATTATTCATTAATCCAGTCACGATTCTTTACTGATTTATATGCACTTACTACTATATATCTATACTTATATACTACATATGTATTTATACTGCATTATATAAAATAAATATTCCATGCTGCTCGTTGTCAAATATAATCCATGACACCCTAGATTTTTCATGATCATATGACATTTTTAATATTAATCACAACATGAGAGACACAGATATTATTCTAAAAAATAATAAATAAATTAATACATGAATGCATCATTACTAAGTATCTATCAAAATAAGTAAGAGCTGTTATGATGCAGAAAAAATATTTTCCCAATCTCAATCAGTTATGTTAAAGACAGAAAACAGTTTATTAATTTTCTTTATGTATCTGCAGCTGATTCCGTTAGTAACAGTTCAGGCCTGTTGACACTTTCTAAATATCAGCCAGCCCCTCAGGCTAAGGGTCTGGCCAGATCTGTGATATAGCTGTTGACATATCGTCTCAACACCTCCATGTTGATTTCCTTCTGTTTCAGTAAATCTGCCCCCACAGGCAGGCAGCACTAAGCCAGATGGATTCTTAAAACTGACAGAACTTTGCATCAGGACAAAGACCAGAATAAATAATTAAATTAAGCTGAACATATCAAATACTTTTTTTTAGAACAAAATGAATTTTATTTTAAATTTTTTTTTTAAAAAATGGACAAAAGTGGAATTGCAGGTGATATTCGTGAATGCCAATTTAAAAAACAAGAGTCATGGAATAACATTTAAAAATAAAGTTGGAAGAACATTTTGGAAATAAAAAAAAGAAAAAGGTTTCTTTTTTGTTGTTGTTTTTTTTAGAAAAGAAGGTAATCAGAGTAACTGATTAAAGGTGATGATTCCTGACAAGACATTCTGTAAATGTATGTCATAAATATCTGTCAGAAACCTAATAAAAAAAACTATTTAACTGTGACTAAATTTATGGATCACAGATTCATCTAATCAGTAAATATTTTATAACACTGATTTAGCATAAAAAGGAAAAAAAAGAAAAAAACAATGTATACACAAAACACACACATTTACATATCCATATAATTAGCACATATAAGCACTTGAATTAAAGCAAGTTTGCTTTAAGAACTTGAAATAAAACTTTAAAAATTCAAAACTGAATGAAAAAGAAAACTTAATTATAAAACAGAATTCCTTTCTCTTAATTATGTCAAAATATAATTCATACAAAAAAGATAACATCATTGTTGTGGAAAAAATATTTTTAAAAAATTGTAATTTAAAAAAAAAATGTTCCAAAATTATATTATAAAGTTACTTTTTTAATATAAAATCTGATATAACGGAGAATGATGCAAAAGAAAAAAGTTTATTGCACTTGTATTTACATGCCTTTTATTTTTGTGTGTGTTTGTTGTATTGTATTTCCTTCTTTTTTTTACTTCAAAAAAATGTCCAGTTAAATTATGTCCTATACAACTTTAAAATAGCACTTAATACTTAATCATAATTTTAACAATGTGCAATATGATATCAGATCCATTAAGAAACTGAACAAAAGAAACCCAGTATAATTTATTAAAATGTTATTTCACCTCTGATGACCCTATGGTTAATAACACAATTTTCGAAGGTGCATGCTAATGGCAGGTAATTGAACAAACTGTCCTCTTTGGATAAGAAAGCTCTGATGTTACTGACAGCTGTAGACTTGTGATGTAACAAATGTATGGTCTCTTTCACAGGCTGGTGATGATGTGCCAAGGACCAGTGGAAACCCTGTTATGTGGTGCAATTGAACCAGAATGCCTGTCTGATTAAAATAGCTGAACTCTTTTAGCAAACATGTGGTCTTTATAACTGCATTGCCTGCTTGTTAGCATTTGTTACATCATACCTGCTGGGGATAAGTGGCTCTCTTATGTTCACTAAGAAACAATTAGCTGAAGTGACTTGCAAAATGGCAAAGCATGTGTTTTCTGTCTTAATAATTTAGGAATATTTGTAGAAAGTAGAATTGGTTGATGTACATGCATATTTGTGTTTGTCTTGTTTAAGTATAGTGATCATTCTAAATAATGGTTTCAAACATATAGAGTAACATTAGATGAGGAACCAGTATGTTTTACTTTATATTTTAGTCATGTCTGTTTATTTTAAATTGATTATAAGTTATAACTGGCATTGTTCTTAAGATTTATCTATGACAGAAGAGAAGTAAGACAAGAAATGTATTTACAGGTGGAATAATCAATGAACTGATAGACAGGCAATTAAAAACAAATGATATTAAAAAAAAAATCAAAAACATATGACATGCTGTGGCCGCACACAAAATTCATTAATAATAAAACATACTTTTAAACACGTATACAGCTTTTAAGTAAGTAATTAATCAACTGCAAAAATAACATTTTATTGTTAAAACAATTATTACGTAAGTATCATTATAAAGAAAATCTAATCATTATCTTGGTAGCCTTCTACATGGACATCAGAGACAAATGTCCAGTCTGCTTTCCACAGCTCTGTGTTACTACAGGAAATTGGACATCTGGTGAAATCCCAGCTGGGTCATAACAACAAGATCCAGAAAAAACCTTTGAACTGCAAGGCTTTAAATTTGCAATAAACTTGATAAAACCAACAGAAGACAAAAGGTGATCAATTCCCATATGTCTAGTTTGTGGATTATTTACTGAATTGACAATAAATGTTGTTTCTGTCATTAAGAAGAACATGTAGATGTAATAAGATACAGCACTAGAGTTAGAGTTTAACAAGTGCATATGTTAAACATTTTAAATACTGCACTCACAATTTTCAAACCCTCTGTTAAAGTAAATGTAAATATTTCTAACACACGTACACTAATGCAGGTTTTAGGATTTTGTTAGATATACAGTGTAAGTGTGAATGTTTCAAATGTTTAATTGATGTTAATGGTGTTCTTATAATTAAGGTTCATGGAAGTTTATAGTGAATGTAACAAAACTTTTCACATAAAACTAACAAAATAAAAATGATTTAAAAACTGTTAATAATTTTTATTTTAAGAAATATTACGTATACAAAACAAATTCAAAAATAATTTTTTGGTCCCTCAAAAACAATGAAATGTCAGGGTGGCAAACATTTTTTTTAAGCTCAGTCTAATTTTGTACTTATAAACACTTTAAAAGTAAGTAGCATTTTCTTATTCTGTTCCTTCATGATTGTTATTTACTTTGAATTACTGGTCATGCATGTTTGTATAGTAGCAAAACCAGTCATGTGTAACCATGCATAACTAGACCCATCCACTGAGTTATTATAGTTACCTAGGCTAGATTAACATGTAGTTTTATAGGCAAAGCCTTATCAAAAGCATAAAAGGCGTCATCAAATTTCTGCTCCAAATGACACAGACACCACATTCTGGCAAGGCAAACAAAAGCCCTAGCATGGTAGAACAACCTAAAGAAAAATAATAATAAATGGGAAAGAAAAATTCTGAAAGGAGGTAACTCCTGAAAGTATACACCTTAGATATGTTTAGGCAATGAAGCATGGTTTTTTTAACTTTACCTTGCAATTATGAACAAACATCAGTTTGAGATCTTTTGTTATATATTTGATCTGGGGTGAAATTCACTCCTCTTTAAAATGTAAATATTATATAAAAATGTTTTTGGGTAGAAAATATCAACAGTTTTAGGCATTTTGTGCATTATTCAACATGATCCTCTGAACACTTGTAGTATTAGCACTTGATTAGAAACTGCTAAAAAGAAGATTAGAAATCCCCAAAGGCAGGTTATGTAAATGAAATAATAAATCTGAAAGAGGATAACCTTAATGACTTGGCTAAGTAAAAATAAGCAACATAAACAAAGAATTTAGCAGTATTATCTTTTAAATCATGTTCTTCGTAGCCTATTTTGTACTTAGGGTTGTTACAGAAGAAAGAAAAAAGGCTAAGCTTTGATTTATTGTTCATCAGTGAGTGTGATCATAAAAGTATCAGATACAAATCTGACATGTGTACTAGTTGACATTTCAGAAAGTTTCATAAATCTTCTTTTTTTTCTTACTTTTTTTTCAAAACACAATGAAAAAGATATAAAATAAGATAAGAAGATATTGAATTATCAGTCAGGCAAAGATTGATAATTCAAGTTTTGATAAACCTATAAAATCAGAAAAGTTGTAGAGGAAGGGGAAGAAGAATATTAAAGGCATCTTTTTTATTAATAAAACCGATATATCACATCCCCCTGTCCATCTGTATATGTATAAATGTATGTATATTCGTGTATTGATGAACATATTCTAACATACACTAGTAAAAATATATCAACATGCATTCAGCACAACTATGCAAATAAATGTATACTGTTATACATGAGGATGCACAGACAAGTACTCACAAACTGAAAAAAATAAATGAAAAATATATTATTATAAATCATGGGTAACTGTACACTAAAAACCTAATCATATGCTGTACACTTCCAACTGCAAGCATCACATATGGTTTTCATTTGCAGGGGTATAGATTTCCATAATATATAACAATTTTCCCAGCATACAAATAATCATTGGTTGCCATTGCCAACTATCAACTGGAGATCTGACAAACAATTTTTCATCAGCCAAAAAAAAAAAAAAAAAAAAAAAAAAAGAAAAGAAAAGAAAAAGAAAGATGGAATAATAAAAATAAAAAAGATTGTCTGTTGCATATACATGTCAACACTTTGATAATTGAGGTGGAAAACTTCAATGAAGAGATATTATCACCATGGTGACCTTTTAATCATTTGTGCATCAACACATAATAGACACAAAGATAGAGAGAGAGCATAACGAATGCAACTGATTTTTTTAAACACTGCTGTGTTATGATGATGTTGCTGATCTTACGAATCCTTCCTTCACATAAGTGTTGATGCATGTCTCTCATGAGCGCAGTCTCTATCCAGTGTTTAAATTAAACATTTACAGGTTTCAAATATTAAAATTTGGGAATGCCTAGGTTTTAACACATTCTGGATTTTAAATCACTGCTATAAGCTGTCAGACACAAGCTCTGAGAATACACTAGTTTCCTTAGGGTTTAGATTTGAATGTAATGTATTTAAACAAGGTAACTTGATGCAAACCTGTAGAAATGTGTTATTTTAAATATTTAGGCATGATGAATATATAAGGCTTCAAATATGGAAGATGGTTTCTATCATTTAAGTTTAAATACTGAAATTTAAAAGAGCTGTATTCATAGAATATAAAATTAAAACTATATTTAATAAATAAAAAGTCCCAGTTAACTAATACATTTTTGCTAAATAATTGACTAGTGGGTTAAAAGTTTTTTTTAAAGATATGAAATATTCATGTAATAAAAATGATTAAAAAATAAAATAATAAATGGTAAATGTATAATAATTTGCAGACATCAAAATATTTAAAAACCTTCATTTATTCAGGATTTGCTTCAGGAAATTTTCTATTATTTAAACATTCCCTATCATTTTTTAAAATAATTCTGAAAAATATCTGTATAGAGTATCCCAGATGTTTGTAATGAGTAACAGAAACCTTGAGCCCATTAAATATGCCCAAGAAGCCAGCAAGATGAAAAAATGCACACTTTCTGTGTGCATGAAGATGTGAATAGTAACTGAACATGACAGAAAACAAAATGTCAGACATTCCTAGAGTGATGTACGACATTACTGTTTTTCATTTCTGTTTTTCATTAATATGGAGGAACAAATTACATATCTTCTTTTAAGATTAGAATTTAAAAAATTATGAAACTACAGTCAAAACTATATTTAGTTAGACAAAAATCGGAAGAAAAAAAATATTAAGTATCTCTGATAAAAACAAAAGACCCATAAAACCCCTCAAAATTTAAAAAAACAAAACAAAAAACTAATAATAATAATAATAATAAAAAAATAAATAAATAAATAAAAAAAAAAAAAAAATAAGAGCAAAAAAAAAAAAACCCCACCTAAAACAAAAAACAGTAAATCCATAGCAGTCTGAAATTTAAAATTATTATTACTTAACAATAGTAATTTATTTATTTATTTATTTATTTATTTATTGATTTATTGTTGTTTTTTTTTTTTTTTTTTATCTTACATGAAGTCTTGAGAACAGTAGAAGTCAGCCTAATAAAAAATTGTTTCTGTTTATCTACACTATTAAAATTCACTATTTAACTTTCTGTTATGACCTATTGAAAATAAATTTTGGTTACTCATTGATTATTTATCTAGATCAGTATCACACATTTGTTTTCTATCACTGACTCATGCACATCAAATATCTAAAATTATTAATTTTTTTATCAGCAGTTATCATTTTTTATAAATCTGATGGATCTAAAACTGTTGATTATTAATTTATTATTTCTTGAAATATTTAGTGGTTTAAGTCAGTTTTAAAAATGGGTAATCTTTTTCCCTGAATAATAAATGTAAAGGATTTTTTCCCCTTTATACTGAGAAAAATAATCAGAATTCATCTTCTGTAGACTGAAAGTAACATTACACTTCAGTAATTAAAATAGTTTTATATTTTCATTTGTTACTGCTCTAACATGGTCTGTCTTAAATCCCCAGGGCCAATTATTCAATTAAACAGAACCATTGCATTAGTAAAGTAATTGGCCATAATAATATGGTAAATTTATAAAAATTATTAGATTTTCTCAACATTTGTTGGAAATGTCAGTTTTATAATTATAATAAACAGTTTGTTGAACTTTGATATTAAATTTATTATTATATACATGCGGAAACTGATATTAAAAAGAATAACTGTTATATCTGAAAATGATGAAACTGCCAAAATAATACCAATGCAAGGTAATCATAATGATTAAAAATGATGAAAACAACAATAATAATGATAATGGTGGTAGTAATGGGAGAAGAAAAAATAAAAGTAATAATAGTAGATTTTGTAGATAATGGTTGTAACAGCAATAACATAGATAAACAAACAAATGGAAGATTTACTACCAACATGTATAACTATGCTAACTAAAACCCAGCATTTTTTAGTTTAAGTAACATAATCACATAAACGTTTTCGAATTATTTAAAAGTGAGAAGATTACAGGAAGAAATACTGTGGCTGCTGGAAAATAATCATTTAAATAAAACATCAGCTCATCAAGACAACAGCAAAATGTCTTTTAAACTCAACCAAAATGCCACCTTAATCGCTACCTTGTCAGTGTAATGTGAAGCAAGTCAACATTCATAATGTCTGGCCACATTTTCTGTCAAATTAGTGCTTGAGAACAGTGTTTTAACGGGAAGGAAAATGCACAAATTACAGAAAAATATGCATGTTCCTCTCGACCATCGTCTGTTCGAATCAATCAAGGCGATGTGGACATTTAATTGGATACAAATTGGAGGCGATGGTCTATTTAATGAAGCTAAGATGATTCACTAATGCAGTGCTGAATTAATTATGACATAAAAAAAGGATTTTTAAAAAAGTCAACCTCAGTAACAAAGACGCCTAATCTCTCTATTGTTCACTGCTGGATTTTTTGGTTGCCCTCTGGTTTTTCTCCACCATTTTATTTTATGTTAATTAATTATGGGTGTTCTAGCTTTGCATTTTTTTATTACATTATCCTCATTTTCTATTTTAAAATTTTGTGTGCATTTTTAAAATGAATTATAAAAGATGTCTTTCTATTTGTATCAAAAGTATTTACATGAACTTGACCAAATAAGAAATGCAATATACTGTTTCTGTTTTGAATATTTGTAACTGGATATATACTGACACGCTAAGTGAATGAATACTGCTATTTCTGGCATTCTATGATTAAAATGGATGTTTATATTTTAAAATATTGTCTTCACCATAAAAAGTTAGTGGTTATTTGAAAACAACAGCCCCCATAGGTTAAAAATAAAAAATAAAATAACAAAAACAACAACAATAAAAAGATGCATTATACATGCAACTACCAAAAATGTCATTTTTCTTGGAGTTTCAAAACTTTTTAAAATTCAATCTTCAAAATATTTGTTTAAGGGAAAAAAATCCATAGTAACAGAATCAGCAATATGCCACAGAGCCATAGTTCTGAACACTGTTTGCCAAAGGAGCCAAGTTTCAGATCTCTAACATAATACAAACATAAAATTTCTTCTTTCTCCATGGGGAACTGAATATCTATGATTCCACAGCTTTATAGTTCTACCAGTGGCAGGTGGAGAATTTTACAATGGTGAAAACAGAACTCCAGCAGACTGTATCATTGAGAGGCAGTTCCAAGGAGATAAACCCTGTCCATATATGATACTCCCTTGTTTTCACACTATCTCAAAGCTTCTTTTTTTTTTTTTTTTAATTTTATTAATTTATTTGCTGATCAATATTTTTATTATTATTTTGTTATTTATGAAAGATTAATAATGAAATTTGCATCATCATGAAAGATATATTCACTTCAATGATGTCACAGTGATGTGTCTTAATAACCATACAGTAAGCATCTACTTTTTTCAATCTAAGTGAAAAATAATTTGTTATGTTATTTCACTTTGCAACAAGCAAAACATCTTTGACTTGTTTTAAACTGAAAGTCTGTACTTAAATGAAGATATCTGACATATCAATAAAATATTATCAAAGAAGAAAAAAAAAGAGCAAAATACATTTTAATTACAATGAGATGACAAATGAGTTGAAACTGCAAAGTGTATTGTGAATGTAGCTAATTACATAAGATGGTCTGGTGCTAAACAAAGCTTGCATAATGATAATGTGAACATGATCTCTTCACTATCGGTAGACTATTAAGATATCACAGGAGTTGCATCAGAAGAAAATGAGGCCCATGAGGCAGAAACAAAATGTGACTTATGGTGAAGAAGCCAGTTTACAGCATCAAATAACCAGTGAGGTGATATATTAATTACTTCTTATGCAAGATTAGCCAGTGACACATTTATTACTGAAAACTAAATAGCCAATAAGATGAGATGTTAATTACTGAAAAGTAAACAGCCAGTGAGATGACATGTTAATTACAGAAGCCTTATAATAACCAATGAGATGATACGTTAATTACTCAGTGCTAAATAGCCTGTGACATAACATCTTGTTTAAAGCTCAGAATTCTACTGCAACCAATAGAGTTCAAGAAAAATATTATATTAGCAATGAATATGATTTGGAATCTGACATGTATACTAACTAGTCAGTTTGACAGTAACTGACACTTGAAATTGCTAACTACAGATTTCTGACAATATATTCCTGTCAGCTACAGTCAAAGATTAGCCAAAACATCTAAACACAGATAAATTTACTCCATAAACTTTGTAACCTAGCTGATGAAGCCAGTATACCAGCACAAAAGAATTACATAACTGAACTCCTGCCCTTAACAAATGACAAATGTAATTTATCTAAGACACAACATGAAAATTAAAAATAAAGAAAAAAATTCTTTAGGTCTTATATTTTTATAATTTTTTGAAAATCTAAATAAAATTAATGATAATGTTTTTCTTTCTAAAATAAAATCTACCAATTTAAACATTAGATGATTTCTCTTTCAAATAAACATTTTTGGGTGTTAAATTATCTTAATATTGATATGCCTTAAAATAAAATGTGATAAATATCTTGCATTAGACATGGTAAACATGCCAATAATAACTGGTTAACATTACAAGTAATACATAAATTTCACATGCAGGTTTCAGTTCACGCCTGTGAAGGATATTGTTACAGTATTATGAAAATGCAGGGACAAATTCTTTTTTGAAAATATTGTTATTCCTAAAAAGTTTTTGTTTTTTGTTATTTTTCCTTCTCTTGTTTCCATATTCTAAAATCTAGTTCTAAAATGATTATTTCCATATTCTAAAAGAAATTGATTAATAGTTGCTAAATGAAAAATTTTAAAAATTATATTATAAAGATCAAATAAAATAAAATATTCATGTGCTGATACTATAAACTATAACTAACTAGCTAACTAAATAATAAATAATTTTTAAAAAGATGTAAGCATTTTATATAATATAAAAATGAATGTTAAATGCCAATTATATTTCAAAATATTCAGTGGATATATTTGTTTCCCCTAAACTAACACGCTTGATTAATTTCCATTAATATCTAAATATATACAAATTATCTGAACTTTAGTCAAGTATTATAAAAATGTGTAACAGAACACTGTCATTGGATTACTGGCTTTAATAACACAGGTGTCATAAATTCACTATTTACTGCTTCTTGTTTATCTTCCTTATGAAACACTAGACAAAATGTCGCCTCAGTAGAGCTCTTCACTAAAAGAGTTAACACAATACATCTGGTGCAATGAATTATAAATAAACATAATTCAATAACTAATTATGCAAGCTGTCCCCAAAATTTTTTACTTCAATATTTGCTGTGAATTATTTGAAATAATATATTTTATATATAACTGTATTTTTATTTTTTTGGTAGTTTTTTTTTCTTGTTAATGCTATTAACTAAACAAATTTTGAAATAATCACATTATTCTACAATACAGGTCAATGGCCTGTAATCAGGATATTAAATGCTTTGAATAAAATACAAAATTTTGTTAAAAGCATGACTTGTACCAAGGTATAATGTTTTCATTTGTATATATTACTAATTTTAATAAATAAATTATTTAAAATTAAATCTTTTAACCATTTATAGATGACTTTTTTCATACAAGATACAGTTAGCCTGCAATAATATCTGGAATCTATAAAGATTTTTTGTTTAAATTTAAATTTATACTTTATTGTGAGAAATGCTCTATAATTAAAGGTTCTGTATTCTATTTTAACTGTAGCAGTAAATTTTTAAATAACTGTCAGGCATAATGTTCCAGGATCAATCACTAATAATGTCCACTGGCTGCTTTATCAAAGACCAAGACATATTTCATTAATATATGGATATAAAAAATCTCTCTCTAATAGACAGGTAGTAGGTTTACTCTCATAAATAATCAATATTTATATGAAATATATGATTAAAACCAAATAACCATTAATATAAAAATGTTTTGACCTGCATGCATTTGTAATGACCAAAAGTTTTTATAATGTTTTTTTTTTTTTTTTTCATCTCGTGAAACATCTTATTTTTAAAATAGCCACAGAACATGTAAAAACCATTGATTATGTTTTCCATAGAGTCTAATAACCAAGGTGCTGATGGTCAGAACAGTGCAAGTTTTTACTGATAAGTTCTCATGGGATATGTATGTGTGAATGTGAACTATCACATAAAGGTTATTCATTTTCTTGATCTTTTTCTCATAGATAAAATATGAAATAAAACAATTTTTATTATTTCCTTATTTATTCTTTTTTTTTTTTGTGGGGGCATATTGGTATTTGCAAGAGGTTTGTGTGAGGAAAAAAAAAGTTTGTTTCAGTAATAAAATAAATAATTAACAGAAGAGTGACTGTAATTCAGTGGTTTGAGTTGTGGTTCACTGTAAAAGGTAAGAAGATCATTAATTTACTTTTTTAAACTTTTTTTTTTACTAGGGGTTTATTAGAGGAAACGATAAATCATGTACTTCCTTATCTATGGGAAAATGCATATGTAACTGAT
Source organism: Chrysomallon squamiferum (assembly GCA_012295275.1). Classification (NCBI taxonomy): domain Eukaryota; kingdom Metazoa; phylum Mollusca; class Gastropoda; order Neomphalida; family Peltospiridae; genus Chrysomallon; species Chrysomallon squamiferum. The sequence goes on from CM022670.1 coordinate 19,222,103, forward strand.
TCTGTGGTGCTAATTGATAATATTAACCTGTTATCTTGCAGCAGCAGATTTCTTCTGTTAAATTATTGTTATAAAGACTAACATATATTTAATAACAAGACTTACAGAAATTAGCAGAGATGTTGCTAACATTATTCACCCTACATTTCAATTTTTTATTTTATTTTTATTTATTTATTTATTTGCTTGTTGGTAGGTTTATTGGTTTATTTATTTAATTTTTATTTATTATCACTTTTTTTAGAAATGAAAGTAACAAAATACCTTATGAAGTATAAACATTTAAAATCTTTTCTTTGTCTCAAAGTCTAATGAACAACCTTTCAAAATTAATTAACTATCCAGAGATCACAAAAAACACATTATGCATGAATTAAAGCCAATGAGGCCCAAGAGGCTAAAAAAAAAAGTGAACTTGACTTGTAGAAAATATCCTTATGTGCATTATCAAAAAAAAACCCAATGACATGTCACTTCATTTTAACTTTATTTAAAGGGCAATGGATAACATCTTAATTATTTAGTCTGAAAAAGTATTAGTAAAAAATATTGTAATATTGTAGTTAAAACTCAAAAATAAAAGTAAAAAAAATAAAAATAAAATAAAATAAAGAAGTTTCTTGAATTTTGGGGAATTTTTTATCTGCGTTATTTCTTTTCATTTCACTGGTAAAGTAATATATTTATCTATTTATTATAATAGATGCAGAAATTAAAATACAAAATAATTATTTTAAAAAAGGAGATAATATGTACAAAATTTATAGATAGGCAATTAGTACAAATGAATATTAGTGGGTTTTTTTTTGGTAAGTTAAAAAAGAAATAATAAACAATATCCATGTATAAGTATCTAATCTTATTTTAAAGAAAACATATTAAAAAGATTTTTTTTAAATACAAATACTTTTTATTAAATTCTATAAGCTGATTATTAATTATTTGTTCGTATTTTCACTAAAATAGTATCCAATATGACCGACAGACTCAGATTAATAACTTTCAGCTCCATTTAAAGATTAGGTTTCATCTTCATGTATAATCTAATGAAATAATGTTCTGTGATTGCCCATAATTTAAGAAGTAATGTATGTTTGTTCAGCAAGTATTTCCTAACATGCAATCTTCACAGCTCATCACTTTCACAAATTGAGTGATGTCACTACTATCCAGAAGATAATGCCAAATAGCTATAAACTGAAAGTTAGGCTTAGGAAATAAAAATAGAAGTATCTGACATGAAACTAAAAAAAAAAAAAAATAATAATAATTATAAATAAATAAATCAATTTCAAAAAGCTTTTAAGAGTATTTTTTAATGTAGGATAAAAATTAATAATAATAATGACTTTATTAAATAAACAATTGTATAACTGCTGTGGAATAATATCAGATATGCAATATTAATTTAATTTTATTTTTATTTTTATTGTGGTTTTTTAAATTAAAAAATAATAAAATATGAAAAGAAAAAAAATAATGCCATGAGGCCAATGTGTGTGTGTGTGTGTGTGTGTGTGTGTGTGTGTATAAAACACACATACATAGAAACAAAAAAACAAAAATAACAAAACAAATTTTTTTTTTTTTTTTTTTTTTACAACCAACCAACTATCCAGAGAAAATAATCTTCTGTTCTTGTATACATATATTCAGATACTAATATTCATAGAACCAATATTAGATTCTGATAGGACACACAAATTCAACAACAACAGTATCTAGACATGCTATCAATTCTCTCCCCATGACAGGAGATTTCCCTGACATCATGCCCTAGGGTGCTACATGCAACGCTGGTGATATTTTCTTGGAAATTTGGCCTCAGGCCCACAGTAAAACATGAAGAGTGACAAAGAAGATAAACTACAGACTACCATTTTCCTATGAAATCATGTTCCCATTGCATCACTTCAAAGGTGGAACTGTTTTTATTATGCAAGCAGAAAAACAGAACTAGTCAATGTATACAATTAATGACACTTTTCTTCATTGCAGATTAAATGATAAATATTTTATGGGTGTTTATCAGGGAAAGGGAGAGATCTGGTTCATTAATTACTGTGGATGGTTCTGGTATACTAATGTAGATGACTTGTCTTTTTGTTTATAATTATACAAGTATATGAAGAATAAATGTTTGGAATATTAATAAATAAGAAGAGAAAAAGAAAAAGGATTTTATAATTGTATTGTCAGTTAGTCAACTGATATTAATATAATAATAATAATAAAAATCAAAAGTAATCACTTCGAAAATAAACCTTTACAGTTTTGTTATTACAATATTATTATTATCTCTCAGCTTTTAACTTTTCAATTTGAAGTAATTGCTTTAGTAACCAATACCTTAATTGATTATTCCAAAAAAGAATTTAAGATATCAAATGAATTAAAAGACTTTCCAAAACATAAAATGTAAGACATACAAAAAAATGAATCATTTAATTTACATATAAAATTAATACATTAACTGATAATCATTAAATCACCCTTGAGATATTTTTCACTAGGTTCCAAAAATGTCACTTTAATTTAGTTCAGTTTATCATTTTCATTCAGATTAAATTCCTGCTTCTGACTAATTTCTTTTGCCCTCACAATGAAAATTTGATTTCTATGAATTTGAGGCTTATCATTTCCTCTGCCATAATGATTAATATTTTTTTTATATACATCAGTTCTAAATTATCTCACTGAATCACAAACACATACACTTACAGTTTTCACTGAAACTTGGATTAATATGTCAAATGTCAGTTAGATTAATACTACTTTATATCTTTATATGTATAGCCTTTAAATGAACTAAAATAAACAGAGGACATATTTACTTATTGTAGTGACAAACTGAACAGTATAAACTATTTTAACTTATGACCCAAGCAAGAATTGTATTAGAATTACAGTAAAACATAAATTTTGAAAGAGTAAAATGGAAATCCATTCTTCCAGTAGTGGTACACATAAATGGAAATAAATACTGTAACTGAAGAAGAGATTAAATTACAAAGCTTTTTCAGCAAAAAAGATGAAAGTAATAATCAAGAATAAAAGCTGATAAAAAAAAATCTTTTGAATGAAATATATTGCAATATGCATGAAAGTCAGAGCCAAATAAAAATAAAAAATAAAACAAAATGAGTGGTTGGTTTAGGAGAGGACAAGAGGATAAGAGAAAACATCCCTCAAAGAATCAGGCAGTAATTGGTAGAGATGAAAATAAAAAACATTAAAAAAAAAAAAAATTGATTCCAATAAGATAAAAGCTAAAAATATTTCAAATAAAGGCATAAACATAAATCAAATGACTAACAAATAAAGTGGAAAAGATTATCTTGAAATGAACACTAATCTTACCTGAATCTTTAGCCACTATGACAAGAATGTATTCTGAGAGAACTTCCCGATCTAGAGTCTGGTGTGCTTTGATTTCTCCTGACTGAGAATTGATTGAGAATATATTTTCATGCTCATCGGAAAGCAATGAATACTCCAAGTGACTGTTCACAGCTGAATCTTCATCCTGAGCAGTAACCTGAATAACATGAACTGGAAGACTATGCATGTTTTCCTGCACAAAGGCAATGTATGGTGAATCCACAAATGCTGGTGTGCAATCATTAATGTCTGTGATGTTGATGATGATGCGTGCAGTGCTGGACATAACAACATCAATGCCACTGTCTTGCGCTTGCACAACAAGATTGTAAACCTTAACTCGTTCATAATCCAGATTTTTGAGTACTCGAAGAACACCACTGCTCATGTCCATGTTGAAATCATAGTTGCCATCTCCATTGATGATGTAGTAGCGAACCATTCCATTCAAACCTTTATCCATGTCTGTTGCTGAGACAGTGAGAAGACTGGTGCCAATGCCAATATTTTCTGGAACTGTAGCAGAATATAAATGTTCTACAAATATGGGTGAATTATCGTTGGCATCTTTGATGATTACTTCCAAATTCTGAACAGAAGAAAGAGGTGGGTTGCCTTTATCAGTGGCTGTTATTTGAAGTGTATAGCTAGACACAGATTCTCGATCAAGATTAGAATTCACCCGCAGCTCTCCTGTGACCGGGTTGATGGTAAAAGGGTATCCAAAACCAGGAACTTTGGCAACAGTGTAACGAAGTTGTTGGTTGATGCCATCGTCACGATCTATTGCACTGACAGTGAAAACCACTCTACCTGTTGGTGTGTTTTCTTTTACCATTGTCTGGTTTGGACTGTGGAACTCTGGGGCACAGTCATTAACATCCTTTAGTTTGATGTCAACCTGGAAAACAAATTAAATTATTAAATTATACACAATGATTTGTTTTTTCATCTGTATGCTATGAATTGCTTGATTATTTTAGTGAAAGTTTATTATATTACTAATCTGCTATCATACTTTCTTAATTGGTAAAGTGTCTTTATGTTTATGTGACTAGGTGAAAGAAAAAATATGTCAGTGGAAATGTACCACAAGTAGGTTTTTTTGGTGTAGTTGTATATGAATTTGAAGAAGAGTATATGAATTATTAAAGAAATTACTTTTGCAGTGGTATGCAGCCTTGAACTTGGTGGTTCAGACTGATCAGTTGCCATGACAATAAGAGAATATGTTGAAATGTCTTCTCTATCAAGGGAAGCTATTGTGAAGATAGTTCCATTCTGTCTACCAATATCAAACTGATTTTTCAAATCACCTCCAACAAGACTGTATTGAATGTCACTATTAATTCCTGTAAAAAAAAAATTAAATTAAAATTTAAACATTATTCATTATAAAATGTATACTGTATAGAACATATTTGTGCAAAAAAAGAAGAAGAAAAAAAAAAGGACAAAATAACAGCAACTGCAACCAAGAGCATGTTATTAATAATCTGTGGAATGTTGTCTCAGTTCTTTTTAAAAGTAAAGCCAATAAAAAGATATTTATATCCTGATTTTCAGTAATATAAATATTGCTGATAGGAAGACAGAAAATATAATCAGATCATTGTTTTGATGCTGATAAGCTATTTTTGGCTATAAAAAATCTGTTATTTCTTTAAATTTAAAGTTATGTATTTAATTATAAAGTTTTTCAATATAGTGAACAGAAACAGTAATAAAATCCATATGCACGCACATACCCACAAATACACACAAACTATATAGATATACTAAACCTCTGATGAACATGGACAACAAAACTAGAAATCACTGAAATAAATCTATTCATCTTGCTGTATATTTTATTAATGTTTAATTCAGACTGTGCTCCAAGAAAATAAATTTTAAAATTTTAAAAAAAATAGGAAGAAAATTCTGCTGTTTTATTATTTCTTTAATTTTTCACACAGATTACAGTAAAAGACAAAAGGATCAAACTGGAATTATGTGTCCAGGTAAAAAAATAAAAATATCTACCTCAAAAACATGTCATACATAAATTAATGTTTAAGCAGAAAATATGCCTCGGGCAGGTATCAATATATTAACATTGTCTTCAACAAAAGCCTGTTGTTGACAGGCGTTGTTTCTGATCACTGTTAGATAACAAGTACCATTCCCCGAGGAGGAAAAGGAAGCTTAGATGAAGTTAAGACTGCAAGGAAGAAAATGTTTTTAATGAATGTGCCTACATTCTGATGCAAGCATATGCACATATTTTATAATCATACATATAGTCATTCAAATCACACATACACACAACACACACATGTACACATATACAGAACACAACACAACACAACACATACAGACACTAAACACTTGTACAAAGAAACCCCAAAATGAGTATTTCATATAAAATAAATTAATGTTCAGTTTTTTCTAAAACCATAAATCATTTTAGTTTAAATCTTTAAAATACATTTCAATTCTAAATTAATTATTATTTCCTTAAAAGAAAAAATACTAATCCATTTTACATATTGTACTGCTATTCATTATAAAAACATTTTCAAAACAAAACAGTGTTCTACTTAAATATATATTTAAAAACTGAATAATATGTTTAATTAAAATATACACGTGTGTAAGCTGAACAACAACAAAGAAAATGTACCAACAGAAATGATCTTTCTAAATAAATTTTACACTTGAAACCAGCAGCAAGAAGATTGAGAACCTGATTAAGTAAGAAAAATGGCCACATTTTGTTACAACGTAAAGATAAACACAATTTAAAGCTTTAACAGTACTTGATCTAAATTCTTATGAAAAGCCACAATTCCCTGAATATGGCACAGATAACTATTCAATAATATATCCATCACCTAAACCATGTACAATCTGTCTAAATACAAATAATAATAATAATAAAAAAAATAATAATAACAAATACATAATAATAAAAAATAATAAATTGATCAGCATTAATCTGGCTATTACTATTATCCACATTTCAACACAATGTAGGTTAAGAGCTGACAGAGAATGAGAGAAAAATGTCCAAAGAAAATACTTGCCAATCATATAGAGAAATTTTCCCCACCCTAGTGTTTACCTAAGGGACAAGACATTATGAAGATTGCTTGTGTGTTTAATAACCTTGGGGCTAAATATTATCACAAAGAAATGCTACAGTGTGAAATGATGCCAATGGAGGCATTTTTTTCCTTCTTTTTTCAACTGTTATTTCTTTCTTTATAGATTTCTGTTTTGAAAAATGTTTGATTATTGTAGCTAAAAGCTGAACAGGTTTTAATCAGTAAAAATTAGCATACTTTGTCTTCAATGGAAGCCTTGAAGGAAATTAATAATTTTTTATCAGTAAATTTAGAAGAAAAAAAATAGAAATTAGTTTCAATGATTAATTTATCAAGTACAACCATGTTGTTTCTTGAAGACATTTTAGAAGTAAAAAAGTGATAATCAATGAGATAATCTGTAGAACTGTTTGCTAAGTAAGAAATGGTTATTGTTTTTTCCTGGAGGGCATTTTGCATAGAAATGTCAATTCACTGAGAAATTTTACACTTTTTTCCTTCAAGAATGATTGCAAAGGACAATATTTTTTTTATTGTTTACAATTCTGTAAAAATATCTGCATTGAATGACTCAACAGTGCACTATATTTTTAAAATCTTATCTCACTGAAAGATTTTTTCTTTTTAGCAAAGTTGCAGTAGCAGTATATGTTATAATGATAGACAGTGATAAAGATTGATGATCTCATAGTACTGAACCTAATTAATTCTTTTAATAGTTGTTATCTTTCTTGTACAGCCTGAATTTCTGAAATTTAAATCAAAACAGATATAACATAATGTCAGATGACAGTATTTTAGTAATTAGAAGTTGAAGATAACCTTGTTACAAATGTCAAAACTTACAATGAAGTTTTATTCTCTGCTGGCAACAGTTTATCTCAACAGGCCTTATTTAATTTAAGTACTACAATATCTTAATTTAAAAAAAAGTTGCTGAGTATGGTTTCTTTTACATCATGGCATTATTTACATTTTTTCCCATGAGCAATCAGAATCATTTTTTTTTTTTTTCCATCAATTGCATCACAGGCAATGAAAACTTTCTGCCAGTGTGTTTCTAAGGGCAGACAGACACACATAATACGGCAGGACTGATCTCTTGTGGTTATCTATATGTGACAAATGATACTCATAAATCTTCAGTAATCCAGGAGATAAACTTTTTTAAAGATAAGATGTTCCCCACAGTTTGATTCCTGAAAGCTAGTTTAGGATCTCACCCTGTGTGATATGCCAACTGTTACAACAAACATTCACTTTGTCAGATAGAAGGAGAAAAAAAGTAGTGTTAAGTGCTCCTTGAAGTGCAAAATATTATACACCAAGTGTGTGGGCTTTTCTTATGGTCTTAAAAGTATTAAATCAGTTTGTGTGTGTGTGTGTGTGTGTGTGTGTGTGTGTGTGTGTGTGTGTGCAGAATGCATACATGCAATGCAAATCTAAAGCACAGTAAGAAATACAGATATAGAGAAAGAAGGAAAATTAATTATTATTTGTTAAAAATAAAGAAATAAAATATAATAAATATAAAATATATAATATATATATATATATATACTAAACAAAATACTACAAAACACAATCCTTTACACAAAAAAGCACACATGCATTTCAGTCAAAGATAGCAACTCAAATACAGTTTCGCTATACTTATTTACCCCTTACAGATTTCATTCAAAGGAATACAGAATCTGGAAGATAAAACTGAAAAGATAATGATCCTTGAAAACATCTTTAAAACTCTTTGATATGTTAGATTGGACACTAAAATAAATAATATTTACTCTTTGTAGTGAAAACTTTATCATAGATTGTTTACAGTTTCATGCTGTTTGTATGTATGTATTATTTACTGAAGCGTTGAAATGAGGGGCAATTACTTATAACTACTTGGCAGTATAAAATAATTTACAGTTTTTAAAGGTCTGTGAGAAAATTAGTTGACTATAAATGGATGCTTAGTTTCTAAAATTAAAATAGCTGTTTTTTTCTTCTTTTTTGGCGGGGTTAATTATAAAAAATGTGCATTTTCCTGCAATATCATACACACACACATACTTCATCTCTCTTTCTATCTCACAAATAAAGATCCACATAAACATATATATGAAATCAGAAAAGGTGTTTATTTATCACATAAATGATATATGCATGCTCTCCACTGCATAACAATGTATGTGAGTGTGTGATATTAATTAACTTTTAATTTATATTCAAATATAGCCTTTTTGTAACAGTTTCATTACAAAATAATTCATATCCAAGTCTGTGAATGAATAAAAGAATATTTAATGATACCCCATCTGTTGGATGTCAATTTGTTTCTCTACCACATCTATATATCTCTATCACCTAACAAAAACAAAAATTTTCTCTTTCACAAAACTTTTGTATCAGACTTGAACATCTTTGCTCACAATGGCACAGATAACTATTTACAATATTTTGACATCAAAAAGGTCAGGTATTCCCGTAATGTGTTCATTACAAATCTCTCCTATCTTTTCTGACTGGAGCTTCGTGCTGGGTTTATTTGAAAAATTTCCCATCTCCCCTGCCTGCCAGTCAAATCAGAACAACTGTGACAAAATGGAAAACAGATCTGAACAGTGTAACCCAATTTGATCTCAATGACTGGTGGATCATTTGCAAGACAAAAACAAGCAAATTGCAATATGATGTCTTCATTAGGATGGAGTGCTGGACATGACAGCTCCTCCAACAAAAATGTCATGTGCAGACCATATGGTGTGATGAAAAATACAAAACCAGTTTTGTAGAAAATATAATTTTCTAGTAAATATTTTAGAAATAAGTTTCCTGAAAGATAGTTATTTAATTTGGAAATGATGTGTTAATGTAAATGTTTGAATGTGTGTACAGCTAAAAGTATTTGTCTATATGTTAAACAGATATGCTTACACTTGTGAGTAGGATGTGCATATATTTTTATATTTTTATGATGTACACCTATATAATGTATATGTTTAAGCAGTATCTTTAAAGTTTATCTATATATTTTTTATTTAGCTAAATGTCTAGCATTCATTCATATACATATTTTATGAACTAAGTATTTTTCGTTTTTAGTCTAAAACAAAATATTACAGAACCTAATGTCTTTTGTTATCTATAGAAAGGTGCTCGGAACAATAGCAATCCCAGAAAACAATGGCTGACCAAGGAAATAACTATACTGTAGTAAACAGCCAGCACTTAATGGCAGGACTAAGTGATTCTATAAGACTGTATTTCTAATAATTTTCTGGTCAATACATTCTAATTCACACCTTGGTGAGAAAAGGCCAACACATCTATAGTAGGAAGAAAGGTTTTTATATTACTAAACCTAGCTCACAATTCACATACAAGCAAAACACACACACACACACACACACATCTTTGTTTATATTTAAGTACAAGACTAGAAACTAACAAGCAATTAATTATACACATCCTCATAACAAAACATTTTAATTCCAGGACATTTTATATACTATACAGACTAAAACACACCAAATATAAGGATAATTTTTGTTCCAAAATATTGTGAAATATTAATTTATTCAGACTTGGACACAAACTAAAGCATTTGTACATATATAATAATCTTATTCATCAGTGTGTGTGTGTATAAATATACATATTTGTATCAGTAAATAAAAAAAATAGCTGAAATTAGTAATTACATAAAAGTCAGTAGATACAGATAATAAATTTATAACTTGGAGATAGTTTTATGTGGTAAGCTGGTGCACAAACTGCAGAAAATAATTCAATAAAAACAAACAAGTAAAAAAATATGTTAATAATAAAATTATAAATCAGTATGTTTAATCATTTTAAAATTACCATTTATACAATCAACAGACAGTTTACCAATCAAGCATGAAAGCACTAAAGCCACATGGGGCGGACTATTTAAAAAGAAATTCATTTAAAAAAACCAAAATACAATATAAACAAAAAACTCTTTGCAAAACAATTAATCCATACAACAGAGATTAGTGAAACAATTCAGTTTCTTTTTTAGTTTATTTTAATGGAAGAAAAAAACCATACAAAATTTAAAAACTAATAATTAAAAACAATACAATAAATAAAGCTCTCCAAAATTCACAATGAAGAAATTGAAAATACTATTTACTAATCAAAGAATCTGATCTAGCAGGTAAACTTGGAAAGAAGCCCAGATCTTCATCAAAAACTAATGCCAGAGGCAAGTTGCTGAATCATATATATCAGTTATTGTTCAGTTACCTAACCAGCAGGTCTGCCTGCATGACGTATGTAATGGCTTTGGTTCACAGAACATGTGTCTCCTGTTAATTCAACGCAAATAGTAACCAAGCTTTGAGAACAAAAAACAAGGGGGAAAAAAAATAAAAAGGCTGTGCTGAAGCCAAGATATGAGAAACATGTTGTATTAACAAGCACCATTTTTCTGTGCTTCAGTGCATAACTGACTGCATACTGATGTTTAACAAGTTTTTCCTTTGTATATTTTAATACAAAAATTCATTCACACAGTTTAGGTCTTTATTAGTATTAATGTTTACAACAAGATGATTTTGTTTGTAATACTCTTTTTGTAGGTCGATTACCATTTATGTCAAAAAAAGTTTCCTGGGTTTATTTCTAACAAAAACATTCAGAATTATATAGAAAATATATGTGCATAATTATTCAAATTATGGTTTTATGCAAATGTTTCTGAAGTTTTCTGATCTTACATAATAGATTGCCAATTTACAGGTAAAGGATTTAAAATTATTTCAAGAGATATACACTGAGTAATTTTCACTTAGAAAACTGTATGGCTAACTTGCAAAATATGCCTAAAATATACTAAATTTAAAGCATACAAGTCCAGGTCGCCAATTCAAGTCTGTGATCTGACGACTTTACTGGAGTGAATCATTTTATTACTATTTAATATCAAATAATCATACAGATATAATCTGTGCTTTGGTGCGTAACAAAACTATACAGCAAGATTACTTTAGTATTAATATTCAAGCATGCATGTCCAGGGCACAGAGTCATGTGCTTTGTAGGTGTTAATGTCGGTGATATGACGACTTTATTGTAAAGATACCTGCTGAACTGTTTATTACTATTTCATGTCAAATATATTAGTAAACAGATATAGACAAAATGTCAAATTAGGTATCACTTACTCTTTTTTCCATTATGATATTAACAGTCATGATATTAGTAAATTAAGAATTACTTGTATTTATTAGTAAAATAAAAATTATTGTTATGTTAATAATAGATTACTGTTATTATATTAGTAAAATAAAGATTACTGTTGTACTAGTAAGATAGATATTATTGTAATCTCATTAGTAAAATGGATTACTGTTATTATGTTAGTAAAATAGATTTCAGTTACTGTGTAAATAAATTAAATATTTTTACTTTGATGTTACTAAACCAAAGATTGCTGTGCTTTTAAAATAAAATTTCTGTTTTTGTATTTTAAATTAAATGAAGATTACTGATATTCTACAGAAATATTTTATACTTTGACAGTACAGTATAAACTGATAAAAGCTTATAAACAAACTGTATATGAAATTGTTACAGAACTGAAAATAGTGTAAGATAAAGATTATATATGGCACCATATAAATGAATTTCCTATCAAATATATTAGTTTCATTTTAATTTGGGTATAGATAATATTGAGATATGAATAAGAAGATAAGCTAATTTAATTTAATTTTAAATTTCTTAAAAAAAATAATAAAAATAAAATAAAAAAATAAAACTGAGTTCTTAAACATTTAGGAGAAATGAAGACTTGAATGGAAAATTTAACATCAAAAATAATAACTGTTGGCAATCAAACTTGGTACTTTTAACAATAGCAGCTATGCCATTTTTTTTTTTAAGTGTTAAAAGAAATGAAAATTAAAAAAAGGGAATGAAAAAGAAATAAAAAAAAACTTTGTTTTAAAAAGCCATTAAAATCAAACAGAAAAACCAGAACAGAAGAAAAAAATGCTAATGGTTCCAAGTCTCCATTTTTTTCTACAAAAGATAAGTATTGGGTTTCTGATAATGGTATTAATGGTTTGACTTGGCACTGTAACATATACCAGGGAGTGTATTTTTACAAACATATTTTAAACAAACCACACATGAAAGATGGTCCATAGACATGTCTGACAACAATGTGAAAATTCTAATAATTTCTCTTCTAATTGGATATCTGAAACAACCAGAAACAAAGGATAAAAAGAGAAAAAAACATTTTAGAGAGAGAGAGAGAGAGAGAGAGAGAGAGAGAGAGAGAGAGAGAGAGAGAGAGAGAGAGAGAGAGAGAGAGAGAGAGAGAGAGAGAGAGAGATTGAGTGAGTTACGGATATAGAATAACAGAGAAATAGAAAATTATAGATAACGGAGAGAAAGAGATATAGAATAAGAAAGCAAAAGAATATGCAGAATATTGAGAAATTGAGAGAGAAAGAATGAAAAATCAGTGAATATTCAACTAAATATCTGACAGGGAAAAATATTTAAAAAAAAACAAAGAATGTAGGGAGAAAAGAAGAAAGGGAGAGAGAAAGAGAAATAGATGGCAAAGAGAAATGGCCACACAACAAATCAAATTAACACAAATAACATTAATCTGTCTAAATAAACCACACATTATCATTGGTAAAAAAAAACAAATTTAACAACAACGTAATTAAAATTTCTCCTGAAAAAGTGTTAAAAAAAAAATTAAACAGAAGTTTTTATGAGTGATCCATAAAAAAATTTCACACAAAGAAACTGTGGCTTTTCCATCAGGAAATAGCTTGAAGAGATAAAAAAAAAAAAAGTGTTAGGAAATGACACAATTTACGTTTGCCATAGCATCAGTGTGAAATGGTGCAATTTCAGATAAGGAGGTCGCAGCTGTAGAAGGCAGTTCTTTTAACCGCTTCAAATTACAATTATTTTTAACCACATTACAACAGATGTAATCCTTATTTGTAAAAAGTATGAAACAAATAAAATTATTTAATTAAAAGAAATGTGAAAATTTAAATACATTTTGAGTATTGTGAGAAATGTTAGATGATGTGCTCATAGCTGTAGAATGAGTTTCTTTTAACTTGTTTCAAATTAAAATTATTTTTAACTCTGTTACCAATAAATATAATCATTATTTGTAACACATACAAATTAAGTTTGAAAAAATTTAAGTATATTTAAATTTCTTGTGAAAATGTATATAATTAATTCTTTCTGTATTATTATCATTGTCAGTTTATTTATTTTTTGAAATTTGTTTGTTAGTATTACCTTTTATCAAATTCTAAATATTTCTTGATAAAAACCATTTCTTAAGCATAATACAGTATCATTCACACAAACGTCATATTTCTTTTCAGATATACAGTAATAATAAAAATATTTCTGCTTGAGCACATTTAACCCCCCCAAAACCAAATATATGCAGTTAACTTTTTCAACCAACAAATGCAGAAGACAATAACATACAGACACCTGTTTCACAGTTAAAAAAAGTAACGGCAATCATTTCAACTTCTGTATAAATAAATTCAATTATGTGACCACTAAAGCATGGTGACTTAATGCTGCAGGAATGCACATGACTGAGCAAAAGAGACATTACTTCTAATTGTTAATTCACATAACGACAATGAACTTAAACTGACCACACAGTGGACATTATAGAGATGATTTACTTCTAATATAAATATTACTAATCACCTTGTAATGATTATTGTTCACGTCTAAGTAGTACTTCAATATAAAACAGGGAAACAGAAAATGACTTTTGTATGAAATATATTTTTTATTATTATTATTACTTAGAAATAAATTTAATATGACTTTACTGTTAACTGGAAATTACCTTGTAATAATTATTGTTCATTTGTGAGTGACATTAATATTTATATTTATTTAGCTAGTGGAATACTGTTTTTGTAATATTTTGAAAATGAAGTATTTTTTAAAAATTGTAGCTGACACTAAAATAAAACATATTTTGAAAAACTACTGGGGGATGTATATATTGAATTAAGTTTTAATAAAACTTTTCAAATGGATTTCTCAAATGTATAATTTTTTTCATTTCTAAGTCTGTATGTTGTTTAATTAAATAACCAATTTTTATCTTGCTGTGTTTTAAATTTCTTTTTGTTTGTTATTTCTCTGTTTTTTGATTATTACCATTTCTTTGTTTATCATCATCATTCTCATTATTATTAATGTACATAAGCCAAAATGCTATATTCAGGTGAATCAAGTCATTATCTTCAGTACTTATTCCTTCAACCATAGCTACAGTATCCATAGTAACAAAAGATACAGTTATTAGCCTCAGTTAACAATTCCATAATGATAACATCCACAGAAACAAACAGTATAAAATTACCCACAATTAAATCACTGTACAAGAAATACTACTTTCTAAAAAGCAATACTGACTGCTAATGGAAAAATAAAAACAAAGGAATAGAAAAACATTCACACTTTATAAATATTTTTCCAGTGTCATAAAACATATAAAATAATAAACAAAAACAATTTTTGTTAAATACTTTAAAAAAAAAGAAAAGACAAAGAGTTCTACTTCAGTTATCTGTCAAACATCAGGATCTCATAGTGTTAGCTGCAAATTCCTGTCTTGTACATAAATATTATCAGAATCTTCGGTAATGTGTTCCGGATGTATTTATTGTCTCTTTGTCAAGTACGAAAATATTTTTCTAACTTTTTCAGGAGATTTTGAAAACGATGATTAACAAAAGGCCTTTGCTAGAACAGTGCATGCAAAAAAAAAAAGGAGGAAGAAAAAGAAAAGAACAAAGTGAAGTTATTGGCAAATTAGTAAGAGAGGAGACAAAAAAAAAGAAAAAAAGGTTATTTCAAAAGGAACTGAATTGTTTTTGTTCAGGAAAACAAAGCCCTCTAAAACATAACAGTAAACAGGGGTATCCCATCACAAGTACTTAACAACTAGCAAAACAACAATAAATAAATAAATAAATAAATATATTAATAATAATAATAATAATAATAATAAGTTTTTAATAAAACAAAAAAAATATTATATTTCTCAATAATGTAACAATTTCTTTAAAAAATCTATGAAATTAAAAAACAATACTTGACTGGAACAAAAATAAATTCATGAACAAACTAGTAAATAAAAAAGAAATATATATATATATATATATATATATATATATATATATATATATATATAAAGTCAACATTTAGAAAATGTTCCACTATTGCTATTCTTGCAGGAAGAATAAAAAAGTATTTAGTGATTTGGTTCAGTGGTGACACACTTGTTCCAGAATGTTCCAGAATGTTCCAGTGACATGGCTGTGGTGAAGGGCTGTCTGCTTCATGATTAATAGGGAGCAAGTGTGATGCTTAGAAATGTACTTTGTAATCCTGTGATGATATTCCAGCACCTTAAGTTTTACAGTTTGACACAACTCTGTACATATCACAACACCAATACCAATGTAAGAAGAAAAAAGTAAAAAAAAAAAAAAAAAAAACAGAAACATATACACTGCTTAAATGCAAACATAAATCTAAATAATATAAATAAAAAAAAAAAAATATATATATATAGACATATCTGTTAATAAAAAATAACTTTGTTGTTATTGTTTGTCATTTTATTAAAGGTTACTATTACTTAAAAGGAACTAGTAATCCATTATATTTTTGCTTTTAAGAATTAAGATAAATACTTTAAAAAAAAAAAAAAAAAAAAAAAAGGATTTTTGATCAAATAGGAACAAATGATGGCAAAAAGGTAAATCATCCAGCAAGCTTTAGTTGGAAACAAATTAAAACATCTTAATAAATAATGCATTATTTATAATAAGCTGAAAATATTTTCCTGTTTAATAATTTTATAAAATTAAACTATTATTTTTTTTTTTAAATGCTATTCAAGAAAGCATTCTAACATACAGTTAAAAAAAAAAAAATTTTTTTTTTTTTTTTTAAATTTAAATGAATAGATAAAAAAAATTAAAAATGAAATAAATAAATAAGCAGGTGGCAGGCTACTGGGGGGAGAAGAGGAGGGGGTGAAAGGGGAAGAGGTGCATTAACCCAACAGATCTCACAGATTACTTTATGTGAGACTCAACAACTGCAGTGCTGACCTGATTGAGGAGACACGATAAAACAAACAGGTAATTTTGTTGAAAAACTTGCAGACATTTCCAGCTGTGATGGTCTTAAATGTCTGTGTGGGTATTTCAGTGGGTGATCCCACATTGCCTGCTGTTAATGTTGCCAGGAAACCTCGGGTTTACTTTTCATTAGATGGTTTTAATTTTTGACCTTAGTGAAGAATGTTTGTTGTTTTATAATACAAACAATGTCAAAACAGAGTTTGTATGTGTGTATCTATGTTACTGTATGGGTGTTGTTGTTATTCTGTCTATTTGTCTATTTTATATATATGTATGCATTATTCTTCAGGTATTTTAGAATTTATACATTATTTATAAAGGAACTAAAATTTTTTTTTTTTTTTTTTTTTTTTTTTGTTGTTGTTCTTACAAGTGTATATAAGAATATGTATGTACAAACATAAATGTGTATATCTGTTTAAGCTGAACTAGAGGAAACATATTTGTAAAAAGAAATTTAATAAATAAACAAAACCAAAAAAGCCTCACTAATTTTTAAATACCTTTCTCTTTCCTACAGGTCAGAAATAACTTAAATACTATGAAAACATGCAAAGAATCTTCAATTCCTTCCAGGTAAACACATCACTAGTTTGTCAGTACATTGAGCAATACCTGACAGGTGATAAAGGTCACATGTTCTTCAAATACAGATGCTTTTCTGACCCACCATATACTTTAAAACACAACAAACAACCCACATATATTTATGGTTCAACTTTCTGGAGATATATTTGCAGTATACAAATCAATATCAAAAATAGCTTCTAAAAATTTATCCAAATATTTTTCTTGGATGTTTACTATATACAGGTTTCCACATATACCTTATAAAAACATATGCCAAACACTAAAATTCTTTAATTATATTTTAACTTGCTTGTTAATTTGTCTTCCACTTTGTTATCTGTGACTGTTATATTAATATAATGTAGAAATTGAAATGAAACATAGATTTAAAAATTAATTCAGTATAAAGATATATGGTAAGCATTTTATTAATTTCTAGCATTAGTATGTTTAAAACTGACAATAACAACAAGTCATCCATACATAAATTATTTAACATGCTTTAGAAAAACAGAAATAAAAACAACTAAATATTTCACAAAAAACAGATGTCATCAGCTTCAGAAGAAAACTATTTTCCAAGCATGATCTTCAGTTAATATTAATCCTTCCAGATGACTTGAAGATATCTAAAACAAATTATAATCATTGTGTTTGTGCTCCTGTTTATTTAACAGATGGTTCGATTCAGTCAATGATTTTCTACCTGTGATCTTCAACAGATAAAAAGAAACAGGTAAGAGATGTCACATTCAAGACTGATTAATGTTTTCTCCCCCCATCACAGCCAGGTGAGAGAACACTATGGAAATGTCCAGTAAACAGGACAGACAATGGCTGACCATTACAACAATAAAACTATTAGTCTTCAAGTGACAGTTTTGTTCCTGTGCAATTCCACTTTGAAAGTCCCTGCTATTTAGCTGCAGGTGATTCTGTTCAGTTAAGACACACCTCTCCATACCACCAGTGACCATTGTTAGGTACTTGTATAGAAAACACTATAGGGATCCCGGTACTTACTGTTATTGTAAGATAGTTTACTTCTTGTTGCTGTCTGTGCAATAATATTTATTTTACTACTTAGGACGACCACTTTCTCAACTTGTACACATCATTAGCAAGCAATTAGGTGATTAGAGATTGGGGCTGGAACATCAAAGAAAGAAGGGTAGTCACCAGTTGAATAGATGAATGTAGAAATAATGGATACATGATTATGATGGATGAACGGACAGTTCTGTGAGTGGATTAATGGATGGGCAAATGAATGAATGAATGAATAAAGGAAGTAAGGAATGAATGGATTAATGGATTAACAGATGGATGATTAAGATGGTGGTTCACTTTTAATACAAGAAAAAAGCTCTAAAAACAATGAAGTAATTTTTGTTTTAACTATTATTACAAACTATACTGCAAATGTATTTAAACATGTTCTGTCTTTGAACATAAAATATGTTTTCTATTTCTACTCCAAAAATTAAAAAAAAAAAAATTACTACTTGAGAAAAAAGGAAATGACATTTTATATCATCTATCAGAAACTATGATTATCATAAATATATTTAATTAATTTATTATTTAAAACACTAAAAATATTCTACTTTATCATGATCTTAAAACAAAAATAAAATTATAATATTAGAAAAAAGAAGAAAAAACACTTGTGCGTGCTAATGTAAATACATGTATTCAGGGCTAACACATGTCACTTATACAAGGTTTGGGAACATTGATTTTACCTATTATCCGTTTACAAGCACATGACTCTGCATTAGCAAAAATACACACATACACCTTGAAATCGATTACAGAATGCAACCATGTGTAAAAATGTATGTTAACCAGTTTTCATCTGTTTTCACATATTTTATAATGCTACAATCATGTATGAGTTTAGGAATAAAACAATGGTAATGTAAAACAGTATATGAAAACAACTGTTTTAACAGATCTTCATATTAATACGTGTTTTTATTATCTTTTTTTCATTATATTGCTTAGCTTTTTAAAAGGAACTTCTTTTTCTTTCTTTTTTTAATTTTTTTTTAGCTTTATACAATAATTTATAATGCAGTAGCGCTATTCTGTGGAAGCAAGCCATTTGTTAAATAAAATGGTGACAAAAAAACACCATGACATCAATGCAAGTTTAACAGATCTATTTGAACTGACTTTTATTCTTGGTATGAAAGAATTCACAATGCTGTTATAAAGAAAGAATTTTGTTTGTTAATAACAAATAATAACGTGAAGTTGTAAATTTCTCTATTTATTTATTTTTATTATTATATTTTGTAAATAAATAAATAAAAATAAGTTTTAAAAATATTGTTTTGGTATTATCCTATTTCACAATGTTATAATTAATATGAACTCTGGAGAGACAATAACAAAAAAAAAAAAAAATAAAATTAAAAAGTTTCTTTAGACTACAAAATTCAATAAACTCATTTTTTAAATTTTTATATCTAAAAACATGTAAGTCAAAGATTTCTTTTTATATTTTATTTATTATGATTATAATTTTATTTATTTTTATTTTTTTTTTTTTTTCAGAAGTCACAGTTATTCACAATGTACTGATTTTCTGACAATTGTTTCTTCTTAACAAAGAAAGATTGTAACAGGACAAGATTCATCAGACCATGAAAGAAAACTGTAATACTTTTTTCTTTATTTATGTATGAAAAATGTAACTCAGTTCTTTTTTTTTTTTTTTTAATACACAATATTTCACAGTGGAGTGAATTAAGTTTCATACAAACCAGTGAATGAAGATAATGCAATCTTTAATTAATTATTAATCAATCATAACATATTGAGTTTTTCTTGTAAAAACAATTTTACATTTTAAAAAGTTCACTTGTAATTTTTATTAACTCCACACTCTTATTCTATTAATTAGATGTTCCTTATAATAATAGTCCAGATCTAAATAATTAGAATAATTTATTTAAAATGAATTACTCAGTACAGTTTGTTCAGTGTATCATTTTTTAAACATTAAATAAAAATATTTTATTAGTTAGACACAGGATTGATTGAAATTTATTGTTTTCTTTTCTTGTTGAGGAAATTTTGTTTAATTACTTTTATTGTTTTTATACAATTATTAATTTAAATTTTAAAATTTTTTTTTTTTTTTTTTTTTACAGAATTCAGCATTCTCCATTTTTAATGAACATTTTATTTTTTAACAAAATATCTGAGTTTGTCTCCTAGTTTTCTTTGTCTAATCCCCAAAACAATAATAGAAAACGTACACTTAATGTGAAATAAAAAATAAAATAAAATAATAATAATAATAAAAATAAAATAGTAAATTAATACAATACGAAAATAACATAGAAAGACATTTTTGAAAAAGGTAAAAAGAAAATGATGATAAATTAATTCCTCCCCAAATAAGAGAGAGGAAGTTCGAGAATTTTTGAACTGTCAACTGGAGTGCCTTTAATTATATATAAAAAAAAAAAAAAAAAAATTATGCACCAAAGCAACACATTAGATGTTCAAAATTAAACATATGTATTCCTCCCCTAAAACGAAATTGAAAGTGAGGACTTTTGAAGTTGACTTAAGTTCTTTTAATTTTATTAAAAAAAAAAGTATATAACAAATTA
This sequence comes from Chrysomallon squamiferum, assembly GCA_012295275.1. NCBI lineage: Eukaryota > Metazoa > Mollusca > Gastropoda > Neomphalida > Peltospiridae > Chrysomallon > Chrysomallon squamiferum. Next base: position 19,242,974 of record CM022670.1, read on the forward strand.
ACAGCATTCTAAAACGAACATGTAAAACATTATACAACAAAGCAACACATCAGATGTTAAAAATTAAATAAATGTATTCCTCCCCACATACAAAACAGAAAGTTGGGATTTTTGAAGTTGACCAAGGTGCTTTTAAAAAAAAAAAAAAAAAAAATGGATGAAATAAATAGTATTCTAAAAAATAAACAAACAGAAAGTATATATATATATATATATATATATATATATAATTATATATATATATATAATTATACAACAAAGCTACAGACTACTTGATCAAATGGAAACACAGTCTTATGAAAAACATCTAATACTTTTTTTTTACACTTAAAAAAGAAGTAAAATGCTACATAATAAATTATTAAAAAAAAGAGAGAAAGAAAACTGTTGTTTGATCCCCTTGCATTTAAAAAGAGATTTCCAAGTATAAAAAGTTAAAAGAAATAAACAAATTAAATGAAGCCATCACACTCTATATGCTGTTACTATCAGCCATGATAAAGTTTTATTTCAAAAAGTTAACACAGTTAACCCAAATGATTCATGAGAACAATTTTCTTCCATTGTGATGTTAAAAAGAAAAAAGAAAAAAAAGTAACAAAATGAATAATAAAATCACAGTAGTTTTTTTGTTGTTTTTTTCCATTTATTTATTTATTTTAATTTGCCTGTATGATTTATACTTGGGCTCTTTCAAAGTCATCCATGACATTGCCTTTGATTCGAATGTATGACACAGGTAATTTGTCAAAAACTGCTGCTATTTAGTGTGGGAACTGTTATAAACTTTGCTGGTGGAATTCCGTATGGTGAGCTTTCTGACACTTATTTAAACCCAGTCACTGGAACACTATGTTCTCTATAAATCTTAATATCTAACTTTAATAAACACTACAAATTATGGTGGGATTTAATTTTACTTATTTTTCTTTTCTTTAATAAAAAGATTAATCAAATATATATACTTGTTTGTATTATTATTATTTTGTTTGTTTTTTGGTATGTTATTATTAACATTTTCTTTAACTGTAAGGTTATTTGAAAGAAGAGTCAATTTGTGTGCAGACACACCCTCATACCCACACCCCCACATTTCTTTATTATCTTGACAGTCTAATGTAATTTGTTAAAGGAACATAAAATTGATCTAATGATAATAAGAATATTCTTTCTTTTTTTCAATATTTCTTTTCTTTTTCTTTTTTTAATACTATCAATTAATGATTATATTTTATAGAAAAAGAAATGTCAAAATATTAATAAATACTACTACTACTACTACTAATAATAATGATAATCAGAATTAAAGGAACAATAAAATAAAACAAAATAAATAAATAAATAAATAAATAAATAATAAAAAATAAAACAAGTATAATAATGTTATCAATGGTAAATTGAAGAAATACATTTACAGTCAAGAAAAAACTGAAAAGGAAATACGTCTGAAATAAAACACACTGAAAAATAATAACAATATAAAACATAATAATAAAAGATTAGTGATAAAAAGATATGAAATTTTTTTTATAAAAGTTTCCTATTGTGGGAAAGGTTACAAGATTATATTAATACAGAGAAATACACCCCCTGCTTTGTTCATGATGGCTGGGTAGATATGAAATTTCTGTGCAACACATGTCATACAATATTCAGTAAAAAGGGTACCCAGTGTGTTGCTTATTACAAGTTTTAACATGCTGCAGATAAAAAGAGAAAAACTTTAAACATGGACAATTGGTGACATTTTTTGTAATAAAATGTTAAAGATGTAATTTTAAATTAATAATTAAACAGCCAGAAAACATTTGGCTCTTTGTGAACGAACTCTCAAGTACATGACAGCATGCAGAGCTTCATGTATGAAAGCACATTTGAAAATCTCTGTCTAAAAAGTTACATTTTTGATGGATGTTAACTTCCCCCAACCTGAAGTATAATAACAGTTTAAGCAGTAGGTTTAAAAATTATTTGTATGTTGGATGTGAAAGTGCTTATTAAACCAGTATAATAACATGTAAAAAAAAAAAATTAAATTATAATAAACATTGAATGTTGAAGCAATTATTCTGGAATAATAATAAAAATGAGATTTTTCAAAGACCTTTATTAACTCTTTGTAATAGAATTTTTTTTTAAAGGTTTACTTGTCAGTTACATTATTTATGATGCCATGAAGATTAGATGAGATAAAACAAATTTATTTCTTATTTTCACAATTTTTTATTTTTGTTTTATAAATATTTCATAGAAGAAGAAGAAAAGAGAAAGATGTTATTTATTATGTTATTTATTATAAGCTCAGGGATTTAAAAAATAACATCTAGGTAAAATACCATGAAGAATACTGAACAATCAACAATCAAAATATAAGGAGAAATGAAGAGGATAAGAGATTTTACAGTGACATTTTTTGTTTATTATATTCACAAAAACTTAGTTGTTTTGGGGTTGTTTTTGTTTGTTTAATATTCCACACTTGAGATGACCAATAAGCTAACCACAAATTTACTTAAATCCAGACAGGAAAACTTGCCTGACCTAAAAGTCATCACCTTGTGACTTTACCCATTTCTGTGATGCTGGATCAAGACTAAGTTGTAGGAATCCGCAAAACAAACATGAAAGCTCTCTGATCATTGGATTTACAGAAGGACATGAAATAAAAGCTTGGCCAGCTTCTGCACTTGAATTTTTCTTCAAAGCACCAATCAACTTGCAGGACAATGTCAAACAAACACGTACCTTGGATGGTAGCATCCCATTAAATTCTTTTTGTTAAAATTTATCTTTTGTTGGTTTGTTGTTTATTTTTTTCTTATTTCATTTACTATGATTGTTATTTAGGGGATTAGACTTAAAAAAAAGAAAAAAAGAAATAACATGTTTGAATAATTATAACATACTTTATATTATCTTTGCACTTTTTGTTGATTTTTCAATGAATATTAATAATTATCACCAAAGCCAGATGTTTTATTGCATTTTACTATTTAAAAATTTGAATCCATGAACCAATAATTTTATTAATGAGATATTCACCAATGTTATTTTTTTTAAAATAGGGAAGAACTCAAATATGACAAAACTCATTCTCAATAAAATTTTGAAAAATATTAAACAGACCAAGAGAAAGATTGAAAGAAAACTAAGTAACCATAAAATAACTTTAAAAAAGGATTTTGAGTAAATATTAAATCCTGTAAAACTTCTATTTTTAAATGAAATAGTTTTGGTTATCTCTGTAATCTGTTTAAATACATTTGAAGTTTGACTGTTAACATGCCAAGACTTTCATAATATATTTGGAAAGAGATTTGAAGGTTCCTCTCTGTGGCTTTTTTTTTCCATAAAATGTTTTCTTAAGATTTATCAATATCTAAAGATAGGCCTATTTTCTTACAATGGAATTTTCTCCAATAGCTGTTATCCTAAGTACATTTCTAAAGCATCCTGATTAATTTTCAATCATCAACTATTGGATATTATTTGGAATTTCTTATATATGTTTTAATAAGAAAGCTACTATTTTTCCAGTAGCTAAAACAGATTTTTAAAAATATTTTATGTGAACTTTCCTCTGAAAGGTGAAGCACAAAAGTTAAATATAAACATTTGATAACCAGTCCAGTTTTGATATTCCTTCAAATGTTTTAAAGATATTTTTTTTTTTTTTAAAAAGGACTAAATCAGCAAAAATGAAAATGTCTTTGACTAAACTTTAAAATGAGTGCAGAGTGCAGTGAATTTGACTGTGGGTATTTAACCATGAAAACAACAAATGTTAAATGTTCTGCTTTTTATGACCTAAAGCTTGGATGAACTGAAAGAACTGTTGTTTTCAGAATATATTATTTGTGTCAAAATATGAAAACCCTTTAATTTCTAATAATAATGGTAAAAAAGAAAAAAAATTACTTCTCACATAACATAGTTTAATCTATATAAACAATGCCTGTAATGATTTTTCAAAAACTAATATTGCCACAAGACACCACAACATGTTAAAAAAGCCATTTGTCATTGCACTGACACCATGTAGTTTTTTTTTTTTTTTTTTTTACATTAGGTGTTGACAAACTTGCATTTTAGATCAAAAAGGATGAGGAATAAGAAACCTATTTGGAGTTCACAAAGAACAACTCCTATGTCAAGCAGAGGGAAATTATCTTCCCAAAACAGGAGAGATCTGTCTGGAACAAGACAGTTACATTCCAGTATAAAAGACTTCTAAAACCAGTCAGAAATGCTCTGTTGACATGTTTGTAGGGGTAGACATTGCACATAATGCACGATTTACACTGGTACAGGAGAAGATATAACAAAAAAAAATTTTTTTTTTTTTAAATCAAGTGTTTAAAAAAAAGAAAAAAAAAGAAGAAAGTTTGAGAACAGCTGCATTACTTAATTTACATTAATTCTATTGTTTTCAAATTATAACTGATGAATGAGTAATCAGTTTAAGAACATCCAGAAAGAAAGAAAAAAGTAAATATAAAAAGAAAAAAGAAATTAAAATTACAGGAGTAAAAAATAATAATAGTCCCCAAAAATTACTACAAAATAAAGTTTGTCACTTATTCACCTTTTTCTTAATAAAGAGGATAATAATTATTAAATATATTAATAGAAAAAAAAAAAAAAAAAAAAAAAAGAAAAAAAAAAAGAAACAAACATATAAAAAATTAAAAAATTATATTGACATACATACCAGAATCTACATCAGTTGCACTGACATTGAGGACCAGGGTACCAATCTTGGCATCTTCCCACATCTCCTGGCTGTAGGACATAGGATCAAACACTGGGGTATTGTCATTAACATCCTTCACATTCATGTACACTGTCACAGAACTCGATCTCTGTGGACTGCCACCATCTTTAGCAACAACTTTGAGAGCATATAGCTGAACCTAGAATAATAATAACAATAACAGTTTAAGCAGTATGCTTAAAAATGATATGAATGTTGGGTGTGAAAGTGGTTATAACCAGTATAATAACACATTTAAAAAGTATTATAAAAATTGAATGTAGAAATAATAATAATAATAATAATAATAATAATAAAAGTCTTAATAGTTATAAAAGTAAATTTTAATGATGATGATATTATTATTATAAATATTATAGAAGAAACCTTTGTAACTTAAATGTAAACTTATCAAAAAAAAAGTATCTATTCAGTTTGAGATGTATTTATCAGATAATATAAATAATGACAGAAATGTGTAAAGAAACAAAAATTAAAATTTACTACAATAATTTGAACAAATTTAATGTCATTTTTTAATTTAAAATGATTATTTGGAGGCAACAATAAATGATAACATGAAAAAGACCATACAAATATTTTTGATAAATAACAGTAATAAAGAAAAAAAAAAAAAAAAAACAAATAAATTGTTTTTCAAAGTCTTGGTAAAAATCTTGTGGTAGACATTAATATACCTGAATATTTTACTGTCCATTATAATTTATTATCTGTATATTTATAAACAATTCCATAATCTACCAGAAACAACTGTCAAATTTATTAAAACAGAACAAGGTGCAAACCCTACATAAAAATGACTTTATAGACATGTCAACAGAAAATTATTTTGTAATTATATGAATTGAGCACCCCTTCAATTTCATAAGTGCTATCTGAGGATTTATAACTTATTGGTAGAGGTGTCATAAATTTAGCATTGGCTGATGAGTGTTTGCATTTGTTGTAAAACACCAGACAAATTGTCGCCCTCAGAAGGGTTCTTCTTTAAAAGAGGTAACAAAATATATTGCATTTGTCACTTCAGTTTTAAACAAACACAATTTAACTGTCACCAGTGGAGGTGACATTAAAAACTGATTGAATGGCATTCTGATTATAAACTGAGCATGTAAGGATGATTACAGAATTACACTGATAATAAACTAACATGGAAAGTACCCATGCCACAATTTTAATCAGATAATTCAGAAATTGTACACAAATTTTTTGTTGTTTTCATTCTGCACAACATCATGTCTGGGAGCATTATTTTTATCTTGTTATTAATGTTTGCTTGAGGTGCTGAGGGTCAAAGGACCAAATCCTATCAAATCGTAATCTTAATATTCCCCATTAAGTGAAGTGTTTTGCAAGTGGTTTACATGATGTTGTTGCATAAAGAACAAGGTATACAATATCATACCTTTTAAAGATAATCATGAATGTGGAAGATACAGCATATCTTGCTGTGAATTAAGCACATAAAATTGCTTAAAGCCAATCATGTAAGTGAAATTTAAGTAAGCCCCTGCTGCTAAATGAGAAACTAAAATAAAAAAAATTCATAGTGTATAGCAATAAAGTCTAGTTGTGGCAATCATCACGTGTAAATGATCCTTGATTTCTAATTATGTAAGTGGTGTTACTGGTAAATGATCCAAACCCAAATGTGATATATTTTTATTTCTCTCTTTTTTTCTAAATTTAAACTGAAAGTGTTTTAAATAATATAACTTTACCTATCTAGTTACTACCAATCAAATGATATGTAAAGATATTAATTCTTTTATCCCCATCTATCCCATAAATAATAATACCAAGAAAATAAACTGTGCAATTTCTCACTTAACATAAATGAATAAATGAATATTTATTTAACATGATCCCTGCATATTTTATTATTAATCTTTTTAAGGTTTTTAATCTTTGAGTTATAGTGTTGTTATTTAATGAAAGTAGAAATTTGCACCAAACTATCAAGAAATTATTCTTTATGAACAAATAAATGTAAGAGTATTATATAATTATTATAATATATAAACATAAATGTTTATCACAGATAAAAAACCAAAATAAACAAAAGCAACATGAAGTCCTGGAAGGTACAAGAAATAACAGGCACAATGAGGAGAAATAATTCTAAGATTTATCACATCTCAGTTCTGCATTTAACCACTGAACCAAAGCCAGCCAATTAAATGATTATGCTAAGTCCGTAAAAAAAAAAAAAAAGTTCATTTTTATCTTTTAGCATCTGAGTATATTTTATGTTGACATTTCCCTATATAAACTCAGTGAAATGACAATATGCATACATTGATAAGAACTGTCAACTATTTTGGACCCAATGTTTACTAGAGAGGTATATGTATCTAAGAACCAAGAACTAATTGTTCTGTGCTATCTAAAATTGACTCCTGGCATTTTCAGAAAGGATTTCATGCCAAAAATCATTACCAGTGATTGTTGTGTTCCAGGAATGTATCTTATATAAGACAAATTAAGGTACTGTTAATGACAGAACACAGTGCTGCATAAGTCAATTACATTAACATTGTACTGATGTGCATGTATATTTCATAGGTGGCCTTGTATTTCTGTTTATCTGGAAAAGTAATTTATATTTTATTGTGTTTGAACAGATGAAAGAGGAAAAACACAAAATGAGAAAGAAGAAAGTTAGATATGTGGTAAAAGTATATATATGATCAGGAGAGAAAAAAAAAAAAAAAAAAGAAAAGAGGAGAGAGAGAAAGAGATAGCAAGAAAGAGAGATGAGAGAGAGAAAGAAGAAAAGAAAATTGAGAAAAACAGACTGGTAAATATGAAGAAAACATGGGACCAATAACATAATTCTAACATAATATAATCAAATAAATATATAATTTAAAAAACTCCAATAATGCTTTCTTGTTTATTTTCATTAAATAAATAAATAAAATAAAAAATAATATGAAAATCCTCACCTCTTCAAAGTCGAGCTGACTGATCAAGGTGAAAGTGCCAAGTGTAGCTTCCAACTGAAACTTGTCTTTTCCCCAATCAGATTCCAGCTCATAGGTCACCTGACCATTTGAATCTTCATCATCATCACTAGCACTAATCTGAGCAACAGTGGTGCCTATGTTAGTGTCTTCGGGAATGTCAAAAGAATACATGGACCGAGTGAATTTAGGGTCATTGTCATTTTCATCAGTGACAGAGATATCCAAAGTGGACTTTGTTGTGTGGATTCCATCTGATGCTTGTGCCTCAAATAAATATGATGATCTTCTTTTTCTGCTTAGCTGTTTCTGGGTTTTAATTGTGCCTTTAAAATCAAATTTGAAAATAATAAAACTGGTGACGAATTTTGATATGATATATTTTTATTTCAACCTTTTAAAATTCACATTTCTTTTCAATCTGATTACAATTTTTATTTTTATAACTTCATCTTCTTTTAATTTTTTATTTCATTGTACTATTTATTTTATATATATTTTTAATTCTAATTTGTTTATTTATTACTCTTTTAATTTCAATTTTGGTTTCATTTCCTTTGCTTTTTATTTTTATTTAATAATATTTTGTATTACTTTTTTCTATTTCATTTCACAAAATCTTAGAATTTATCTGTACACTTTAATTTCCTGTTTTAAATTTAAATTACTTTATTTTTAAAACATCCTTGATTTGATTTGATTTTATCTTTCTATTTTGATTTCCTCTTTTATACTTTTTTTTTCATTCCATTTTATTTTTATTATTATTATTATTATTATTATTACTAATATTATTATGCCTTTATTATTATTAATTTTTTTTTTTATATCTCACTTCATTTTATTTGGTTTTGCATTACTATGTCACTCTTACCATCTTTTGATACTGAAAAATCTTCAGATCCTTCTCCTGACAGCCAAATCTGGACTGAACCAGTTTTATCTGGATCATACACATCCACGGCAAAAACACTCAATCCAGGCTGCTTGTTTTCTGGAACTGTCTTGCTGTAGAAACTGCTGACAAACTTTGGTGGAGTGTCATTCTCATCTAAGAGTGTTATTCTAACCTGAAAAATACAATAGAAACCTTTAATATGCATTCAAAAAAATTCTGTTTTGTGAATTATAATAAAAATAATTATAAAATTTCAAAAAATGAATGACTGTTCATAAAAAAAAAAAAAAAATCAGTGCGGCATATTTTTATTTCCAACATAAAACTTCTTTTTTTTTTCGGTAATAAAGTGACAGTATGTAAAGTGACAATATTACTATCAGTCTATAAGCTGTTCTTGCTGTGGATAATTTATATCATGCTTTGTTCAGAGATTTCAAACATCCTAGGTACATTAAAATTTTGCCCCAGACAGGATAATTGATAAGCAGTAAGGAATATTTTTTATGCACTTTGTCACAATGATTAAAACTTAAACCATGATTTTTGGTACAACAGGTGTGTGACACTGGATCGGTTAAAGTTGCCTGTTAAGTTAAATGTTTTTATATCACAATAATAACGCACATCAATAAACAATATTTTATTAACAATTAGCATCTCCACAAATTAATGGTTAAATAGTGATGTAGCATATTAGCAATTCTATGAATTTGTTTAATGGTTAATGCTGTTGTGTGATGAAATTCAAGGATTTTTTTCAGTATGTTACATACAGGTATTTTGATAATATTCAAATTTGGTACATTTTGGTACATTTTGGTACATTTTTTGTTGTTGTTTGTTGTTTCTTATGTTTTTTTGAGGCTGCAACATTGTTACAGCGTAAATAATGCTTTTGAAATTATTTCAGAAAAACAAATTGTTTTAAACAACTACTTAGCTATATATAGTACAGTTGAAAAAAAAATCAATATAAATGCAACAAATTAAAGGGCTGTTTAAATATAATTAAATGTAATGAAATATTAAATACAGTAAAATAACAATGTGAAATAAAACTGTTCAAGTTACTTATTAGTAAAGGCACAGGTGCAGTAAGAACAACTTTGAAGGAAATTCAATATGTCTCAAGTTCATTTTATAACATATATAGCACCATTAAATAGAAGGGAATACAATTAAATTAAAATAAAATAAAAACAAAACTTTAAAAAAAATGTCACTTCTTTTCAGGTTAAAAATAATATTGTTAAAAAACACTTCAAGCCCATTATGTTAACAAAAACAGACAGGTGATAAAATGCAATTTTCATTGGATTTAATATAACCTGCACTTGATACCTTGCTAAATAATTTTCTCTAATAATGTAATACAAAGAGAAAATAATAAATTAATTAAAATTAAAATAAATCAAATAGAAAGTAAGAAAAAAATAAAAGTAAATAAATAATAAAATAAAAATAAATATTAATGAAATTTTTTAAATCCACAAATTATAAATATTTATGTATGTATGTATGTATGTATGTATGTATGTTAATTCATTTTTTTTAAGTTTCATTTTCTGTTTATAAAAAAGCCTTAAAACAGCAGTCAAATTTTACTTGTGTTTTTTTTTTTAGTTTTCCACAAACATGATATGGAAACTTTAGAGGACTGGCCAATAAGAAAATTATCTTCTGCCAAATAGAGCAACTGTTTTTGAGAAAACGTGGCATAGCTTGGCTTGTGAAAGGATTACATGTTCACCTTGCTGGAAGGAGGTCATGAGAAAAGCCTTGATGAGGTGTCTACAGTATACCTAACACAACAAAGAGGAGTGTAACAAGACCTTGATTTAGCAGATTAGTCTTGTATACTTTCATTGTTTAGACTCCAACAGGTAAGAAAGGATATACGTAGTTGAGATGTAGTGAGAAGAAATGAATGTGTTTACTCACAGAGACAGGAATGGAGAGAAGAAGAAAAAGGGACAGAAAGCATGAAGTAGAGAAAAATAGCAATGCAAAAAAAATAAAAAATAAAAAATAAAAATAAAAATTATAATATATATATAAAAATGTAATAATAATAATAAATAAATAAAAATAAAGAATAAATAGAAAAATATGTTGCTTTCAGTAAAACATTCAGTTTCATATTATATTAAAAAAGAGTATTAAACAGAATCAATATGTATATATATTTTTTAATAATTCTGCAGTAAAATGTAAAAATCTTATTCAATGTCATCAATATGAATACTGGTGAATATTAATTTATATGAACTGGGACTGAAACACCTCAGTCCAAAACTGATTATGACTGTTCAACATGCAAAAAATCAGAAAAAAAAAAATCCTAAACGTATAATATATAGTGGTACAATTTTAATGAACATATTAATTTTAAAAAGATTCCTTGTACAGCTATCATGGAGTAATACTTGACTCATTTTTGAACAGCTCCTTTAATTTGTAAATATATAAGGATGGAAGAAAATCTAATCAGAAAAGCCAGAATGATGCTGTAACAAAATGATCTGCAGTGTCATATGTAACAACAATAGTGCAAGCAAGGAAAACCATTGCCACTGGTAAATAATAAGGCGTGTGGGAATTAATGCATTTTTGATAGCTATTTTCCAAGACCCCACGCTGTTCCCCCTGGTAGATGATTTTAGCAGAAATGACTGCCATACACTGTACAAACCATATCACAGTGGGGATTACCCTCTGATGTACAGATCAATACTTTATATACACCAGACAGACGGTTTTTTTTTATTTCTGAATAATAACAAAACCATAAAAAGTCCATGAAACTGAATAACCCGACCATGAATGGAAATGAAAATAAAAACTTTTTATATTTTTAATGAAATTCTAGGGTTTATTTGTTTTACTATAATCTTGATTTAATCATAAAATTAACATTGTGATCATCATGACTAAAATGAAGAATGAATAAGTTGTATATTTTAAAGATTTTGTTAGATGAATATAATTTATTATTATTTCATAATATTCAAGATGATAACAAACCAAAAAGATTCATTCAAATAAGCCTGAGGAATAGTAATGATTTAAATATTTAATATAAATGTATAATGTATGATTTATTATGAATGTAAAGCAAATATAGATTTTAAAAAAAAGATAATAATAATAATAATAATAATAATAATAATAATAATAATAAAGCAATCATTGTTTTCATTGAAGAACATTCCCAATATGAATTTGTTTTCATCTCTTAATTCCTGTTTGATTTTACACATCACAGTGTTTATTAATAATCAAAACAGATTCACTGGCAAAAGTGTAAATTTTCACCTTTGTCATAAATAATATTAATATCACTCCAAAAATAACACATAAATTGATTCTTTATTGTCAAATTAAATATTATTGAAAGCACAAAAACTTTTAACCTTGAACACCAGGTTGCAAAATGTAATATGAAATTTCTCCATAAAAAGTTTGATAGAAGTGTTTAATATTCTCAAGCTTTTTTAAGTCAACATATTGTAATCTCTACTTTTTGTTTAAATCATATAAAATAAATAAGTAAATAAGTAAATAAATAAATAAATAAATAAATAATAATAAATAATAATTATAATAACAATAGTAATGATAATAATAATAATTTTATTTTGTTAAGTATAATAAATAAAAAGAAATGTATACCTTAAGAATTTGACAACAATAAAACAAAAACAATAATTCATTTTGCTAAATGTTATGCTTTAATTATAAACAACCAAAACCAGACAATAAATCATTTCTGTAAACTTTTCCAAACCTTGGATTTGTTTTCCCCCATTGTTTTTCTGACTCATATTAACAAATTACCCATCAGAAGACCTACATACAACAACTCAACATCAGCCTCTAACATACTCAATCATTTCAAACTGTGCCAGCTCATCTTAGCAACACAGTGAAACACATCTTCACCAAGAGGCTTTTGCTTAATGGCCTCTTCAAAAGAAAGTGCGGAGAGAAACAGGTGTAAAAGTAATCTGCTGTCTATATTTTGACTCCCACAATTATCTGCTGACAAAAGTTTTCAGCAAGCAGGGAATGATTTCTCAGCTTACACTGGAGCTATGTGTCACAAAACAGTGAAAGTGGCCACCTCTGTTTGAAATCACTGATGAAACAAAACTCTGTGAGAATCTGAGAGAAAAACAGACTATTAATATCACCTTTTGGCATAGTGATTAAGATACTGGCTTTAAGACTGCTTCTGTCAAAAGTTTATTAGGCAATTATAACTTTCTTTTCTCTCAAAATCTTTTTTCAATAGACAAATAAAACTTTTGAAATGTCTGACCAAGACTAAATTTAAACACATTTTCAAATGGTCAAAAAAGAATGATACACTACCATTAATTCTATGAACACATTAAACTAAAAGATTTTGAGTGAATTACCACGGCACTGTGCTTGAACCATCAATACCCACTTCAAATGGTTACTTGATATTTCAAAACTGACACTGCCTTTTGCTAGGAGATGCTGGTATAAAACAGTTGTTTCAATCTTTAATTGAAGTTTAATCAGGTGGATCTATTATAACATAAGGCTAGTATACTAGCAGATCTTCAGCAATCAAGCAATGCTCTTGGATTAGGAGCCCATGACTGATGTGGATGTATATCCAGTGGATTTAACCATGTTGATTATTTGATATGAGAATAATGTAATAACTTTTTATTTTTATAAAGAAGTAATGCATCATGTTGGAGAATGTGAATCTTTTTTTTTATAAATATCATTAACAAGACTGCATTCAACATTGAAATGAATGTTTTAACAGATTTAAAATAAATTTTAATACTCTAGGACCTTTTGCTAAACATATGTTTGTTTGAATGAAATGTATTCTTTGAACAGAATAATAATTTAACAATCATTATTCAGGTTTCTAATTCTAGCTAATGTTATTTTCTTAGCATATCTATGTCACTTTAAATTTTCTTAACAAAACAAGCAAACCACTTCAGTAAATTTAAATTTCAAATACAGCTGTAACACTGTTTTAAACAGGCTGAGACAGCTTTTATTTTGTTATAAAACTTGAAATTTGAAATTACTGACCAATTTTATTGCCATTTTCTAAGTGCATCTATGTTACTTTAAATATACTTTTGGGAAGAATCAAACCACATTATAATTAATTTCAATTTCAAATAAAGTTACCACATTATTTTATGTAGCTTTTATTACATCATTAAACTAGAATCTCATACATTTTTCTTTTTTTTTTTTTTCTTTTTTTTATAACACTTTTATTTCCTAACAAGTTAAAACAATTTTAATAAAGGATTTAAAAAAAGTTATAAATTGTTTTTGTTTCTTTTTCTTCATTTTTACTCTCTTTTTTTTTTTAAATAACAAACAAATCAATGGAAAATTTATTATTATTAATATCAAAAACACACTATTTGTAAACAGTCTAGTCTTTTCCACCTATAATTTAAAATATAGTGTAAACACATTGAAGTTTTCTCCCAGTCTAGTTATCATGCCACATACTTATCACAGGTATCTGTCTGTAATAAGTGGTCCAAGAACCCATCACTCCATTTGAGTCTCAAACTCAAATAATATATGATCATATAGCTTTCCTCACACTGCAATGTGCCTGTCAATGGCTTGTCAAAGTGGCCAGGAAAACAAGATGTTTCTTAAGTGGTCTGTAAATACATGCTACCAGGCTGGAAGCCACTGTTAAGTCTTTTTCAGTTCATGATTGAAGAGAAAATATGATATCCATATGTGAGAGACCATCTAACACCCATACAAGCATTATCAGATTCATCTTGTTTAAATCAACATGATCACTTCAGTGTTAAGTTCTTATATAAACTGTGGTAAAGAAGATAGCATCCATAGGAAGTGGGTTTCAAAGACTAAGGTAAAAATGGCTAAGTTTTTAAAGATCTGAGAGCAGTCTACATTTTTGGGTTGGTTTATTTTAGTTTTATTTATATATTATTTTAATTTATATTATTTTATTTTATTTTGATTATGATATTTTGAATGTTATAGAGAATATTAAATAAAAAGACCAGACATTAGCAAACATTTTATTTTGAAATCTTAAATTTACACATAAATATGGTGTTAAAAATTTAAATCTGAATTTAAAATTCAAATCTTAATACCCTCTCATAATGTATTTATAGCTGGAACTGTAGTTGTAGTTTTAGTTTACAGTATCCACAAATTTACATTACTCAGTCAACAAACTTGTTTAAAGTCCATTTGCTTGGTGTTAAGAAAAACATTTTCCATTAAAAATTAAAAGAAATTAAACATTTTCCAAGGGGGGAAAAGTTGTACATTTCTTTCTTAAACACTTTTTTTTTCTTTCTTCTTTTAAATAATAAAATAAACTCACTTAAGGTCCCTTCAGAACATAGTGAGATTAAAATTTAGAAACCTGTCACTGAAGATATCCAAGGGGATTTAAATAATGTTTTCAGTATTTAGAGAAAAAACAAATGAAAAAGCATCAAGGGGACACTGAATGTCTTTGAAATTAATTTACAGAAACTGTAATGTCTTTGAAAATTGCAAACTACAACAAACCATGGTAACAGATTAAAGATGTGAAGACAAAGAGACACATATGTTTTATTTTAACTTTCTTTTTATATTAGAATGTGGACATTTTATAAAGATATAAAGTATGTAACAAAACAAACTTTAACACACACAGGAAAAAGAAATTTTGAAAGTAGTGATAGACTAAAAATAAACAACAAAATGCCCTCTTTCTGAATCATTTTCCTACATTCAAACACAAAATACAAATACTCAAAAAAATTCAAATTTAGTATAGAATAAAACTGAATACAGTACAATAAAATTAAAATAAATAAAGATACCCAAACAAATGATAACCCTAACACAAAAATACCTAACCTCTGTGAACGGAATTGTTAAAATAAGCATTCAGCAAATATTCACATGACACTCTTTTCTGTTCAATGTAATTATTTTTATCAAAAGCTGGAGATAAAAACACAGTAAAAAGTCCATTCTCAGGCAATATATTAGCATTGTAGTCAGACTCGGACAGAGCCGAAAGTAACAAGGAGTAGATAACTGGGGCATACCATTTTACCACCAAGGAAAAGCAATAAAACAGCATATAATGTGTAAAAGAGGAGTGATTAGATAAGCGTAACAGTGCTAATGGTGTGTTAAGGGGCAGGCGGACCGGGAAATAATGAGTTTGTGAATGAACTTTGCAGGGATAATTAAAACAAACACCAGAGAAAACATGTACAAAGGATATGATATGCCAGTGTGATGTTGTTTATCATTTGTTCTACATTCAAAAATTAGGTAATAAATAAAAGATAAACTACATATGCAGTGTTTTAAGTATAATTAAACAGACATTTTATCTTGTGTTTGTAAGTTTATTAAATTCATTTGTTTTTGCATGCTTTAAAATTAGGACTGTAAATATTAATTAAAGATAATATAAGCCATACATCTTTTTTTTAATTATTTAAATTTATAAATATTTAGAGAAATTTAATAGAAAATAAAATAATTTCTAAAAGCAATGAAATCTAAAAAATTAGATTGTAATATATATTTATATAAAGAAGAAAACAGAAAACAGAAAAGAAAAAGAGAATATACATGTGTGTGTGTTATGCATAAATGAATAAAGTAAAGTTAGATTAACATAAACACCAGTCACATGCTAATTATCTAGCAAATATAGTCAGTCATTCATTAAATATTTAAAAACAGACACAGTCTGTGATAGAAAATATTACTACTTTTACTGGCCACTTTCCAAAATTCAGTTTCCCTTTACAATATATTATTATTCTTGGTGGCACTAATAACCACCCCACAGGGCTATAGCTTACCTCTGTGATTTCAATACCTCTACAGCTTTATTTGAATTTATATTATTACTCTGCATTCAGTACAGGAACACACAAGATGTCCTTTTATTGTCATATCATGGAGCCTCTGCTTAATGTGAACAATCACTTTATGACAAACAGAAAATATTTATTTTCAGTCTAATTAACATGTCTGTAAGTACTACATTCAAAATTACCAATAAAAATGGAAAATAAGTAATATATAGAGATATTATGATGTAACTGCTGCGTGACAAAGATCTTGTTAATGTGTCAAAGTAAATAATTTTATTTATTTTCAGTTTGATTAATACATCATTCCATAACTATGTTCAAAATTACCAATAAAAGCAGCTTCATGTAAAATATATATTGTATCTGCTAAACATCAAGTTTGGTTGACAAAGTATTAATGTAAATATTTTTATTTATTTTCAGTCTGATTAATCTCAGTCCATAGTACATTCAAAATTACCATTAAAAATGTAAAATAAATATTATATATTTAAGTTGTAATGAATTGCTCTTTGTCAAGGTCACTGGGTTATGTATCAAGGCAAATAGAAATGCTGTAGAATATACCTCTTCTTTTTTACCCCCTAAATTTAAAATTATTTAAAATGCCTTATTGTTAGATAAAGCTTTATAACAGTACTAATTAATTCAGATAAAAAAATTATCTGCAGATTTATTGCATCATCATCATCATCATTATAACAAATTAATATAAATATAAAATTTTGATTAAAACAAAATTAGGCTAACAAATGAAAAATGTTCTCATGAATATTCATAATTTATTTCAGGGTATACTTTACATGTATTTATGTTAATTCAATTATAATTGGCATGTTTATGCAATACACGTTAGGTGTCAGCAGCCTGCCTGTGGTAACATTAGCACAGAACACATTTGTATGCATGAATGTAACAATGACACAACATTATCTATTAGGCGACATATCTTTACTGCTTATTTAAATGTTTTTATACTTAGGTCAGTTATTAAGTAATACTGCTGAGGATGTCTGAAAATTATAAGGATTTGTTTGGTCATTCTATTTAGCTTTATTGTTAGAACAAACAAAACAGAAATGAAGATTTATTAATATGTACATAGATATTTTTTTTTATATAAATGCTTAGAGATTCTAATAAATATTTTTGGTTCAAAGCTAAATAAAATTATGATTTCCTCAAGATGATCAGATTTTAAAGTAAAGTAATATTTATTTATCTATTCTAGCAAATGTTTCAGTTTTGAATCAGCTAAATGTTTGTAGTAAACAGTCTTATTAAATTTGGTAAAAATGTGATGCAAAATCTGATATAATTTTAAATTGTTATTTATCAGATATGAAAGTCATATTTGCTGATGTAGAAATTTTTAGCTATGAAAAATATTAAGCTGGAAAAGCTCAGCAACAATAAAAAGACTACTGTTATCATAATTCAAAACCATAATATAATTTTATATTTTGATACAAAGAATTTAATATCAAGTCTCTATCAATAAGAGAGAGAGAGAGAAAAACATCCTGTTAACTTATAAAAGCATCAAACAGATTTCAATTTTCTTTCAAAAGCTATACTGTTCTGTATGTATTGATCATCTTGCCCTGATGTCACATGAAAATGACTGTTCTTAATAATTAAAAGAAAGAAAAAAGCCAATATATTTTAATTAAGTCACCAAAACTGGCAAGAAGCACATATTTGTGATACTTTAACTCAAGACTCTGTGAGGTTTGAACAGTATTAACTTTGTCTCACCAAGCTTGTAAAAAGATTAGCATGCAAAGTCATGTTGCTGACAATGCCACATTGCACACAAGGAAGAAGTAAAGGAAAAAAAATGAGTTTTTGAAAGTATAAAAAAAAGTGCCTGGGTCAAAAATGTCAGATTCATCCATGTCAAACATGAAGCAAAATATGCTGCAAATAATATATGGTTTAAACAAAAAAAAAAAGAAAGAAAGAAAAGAATGAGAAAAAAAGGTTTAAGAAGCCAGTTCTGCACAGAAATACCTTGAATAAAATTTATGAAAAAGAAGGGAAGGAATAAAAAGGAAGAGAGATTTTTTAGGGAAAAAAAATTAAGGTTTATAACAAAAGATCTGTATCTGTCAGTCTCACACTGAAATATCATGAGCAGAATTTATGAAAAAGAAAAGAAAAATAAAGAAAAGAATGAATCCATTAGAAACTGTTGGACATGTCCAGAGACAACAAAACACCCACAAGTAGTGGCCAAGAGCCCTTTGGTCAAGAAATTACAATTAATGGACATCTTTGGTCCATAACTTCCACTTGATCAGTTTATCATGGATTGACCCATGCTGGCTTTTTTGCCTTCTGATTAAATCTAAATGACTGGATTATTAAAAAGATAAAATCACAATAGATGCTGTAGACAGCACTGAGCTAGTTCTTTCTGACAATGGGAAGGAATTAAAGATACAATAGGGACAGCTTGGCTTCCAGATAAGTGAACACATGAAATTGTTACTTAAAGGTCAGTATAGGTTCCTTGAATAATTTTGTATTTTGGACTGTCCTAAAACATCTGTCCAAACATTTGAAAAAACAAAATTTTCTCTCCAGTAAATATCATTAATTTGTTAAATTATTAGACAGAAAAATATTCAGTTTTAAAGAAAACAATACCAAAGCGAGAAGAATAAAAAAAGATAGAAAAAAAATAATAATCAGAAGAAAGAAAAAAATGTTTAAATGGCAAAATTTAAAAAAGAAAATTAAATAATAGAACAAAAAGGGCTTTACTGCATTAATACAATAAAAATTCCACTTCACACAATAAACTACTGGTCACTTGTCACAAGAGATGGACATGTGATATCCCAGCAGTCTGTGCAAGTGTCCAACCACACCATCCGTGTTTACCTGGGTGACAGGGGTCAGGGGCAGGTAATCAACAATGATTAATAACTTCTCCAAGGGCTATTGACAGTGGGGATTAATGGCCACTGCCAACCAAAGACATGACAATGATTCCAGGAACAGACGGATAAAGAGCCTGACCAAGTAATTCATTCTGCCAACTGCTTTGCCATTCGCTTGTCTCCAGCACTCTTTGCAAATTGTTTGTGTGCTTTTAACACCTTTTCAAGCCTTCCGTCCATAATCGTGACCTTATTGTTTACTTATTGCTAATAGCGGTCATTTCTCATTTTCAATATGGCTGACAAGTTGTCTCTGTTTCTGAGGAAATTGAGATGGAGTGCTTTCTAACAACCAGATCTATAGAAGCCATTATTGTTCTATTTACTTATCCCCCCCAGTACATGTGCAAGGACCATTTCTCATCCTATAAAAGAATTGACAATTTTTGTGGTTTTCCTGAAATGAAGATGGACAGGTTTTTAAGAGCTTTGCTGTCTTTTTTTATGATTTTTCAAACAAAGGAATGAATTGATGACTTTATAGGCAAACAGAATTAACAAGCTTTTAGCCATGTAAAAAAACCTACTTAATTATCTGCTTTCAGTTTTTACCTAGCAAGGTTAAAAGAATACAACATGTTATATGTGACAGGTTATTAAAAGCAATGAAAGACTACAGTTAAAAAAAGACCCATACAAACCATGAGAAAGAGAAACATAAATTTTTTATTAAAGTAATTGCTGTATGTGAACCTTGTTATTTTTTTTTTATATCAATACCAGTGATACTGATTCTTCTAAACAAAATACATCAATAAGACAAAACAGGACATATACTGTGATATAGAAGAGTAAACAGTTTAAAAAAGAGGAATATTTTTGTTTAATGGACATAATGGGATAAAAATAATATACATATGAAAAACAGAATGAGACAAGGAATGTAAAATAGCTCTAGTAAAATTTGTTAATAATAAGGTATGACAATAAACCAAATGCTATACATATTTTTTCTCATTCCTTACAAAAAGAAAAAAATTAATAGGAAACAAATAAATAAAAACAAACATGACCAATAGCTAAAAACCATTCTGGTTAACAAAGGTTAACAATAATTAAGAGAAAACTGGTTTTCTGACACTCACACCTGTAAATGTGATGAGCTCCTGTACATGTTTGTGGATGTCAAGGTGGAGGAAACTTCATTAAATTTGACACCTGACAGAAAACCAACAACCAAGAAGAGTCAGTCAGTTTGATAGCAGCTTGTTACAGAATGTCTTTACTCAATGTAAAGAATTAAGAAAGAACTGAAAAAAACACAACACCCCATTTGTGTCTGTGTACAGGTTTGTGTGCACAATATATCTGAAGGCTTAGATCTATTAATACAGAATTTATAAAGCAAGCAAATTTACAAAAATTTGATCGATTAGCAGAATTTAGTCAATAGTAACAAACAAACAAACAATAATGGAAATATTGCTGCTTCTGATGATGATAATTGATAAACATTGAACATATTAATGATTTAGATTGTGAAATAAGACAAAATATTTTTTAAAAAAATTCTAGGAATTTAAAGAAGATTACTTGTATAATGTTATGTATGCTAGTAACTTTGGAAAAGCTGTTTGCTAAACAAACAAAAAAAAACCCGTTGTAACATAACCACAGACTTTCATTTTTATATTTTTAATAATATATTTTTCCATCATGATAAACATTAAAAATTATAACACACTGGAATAATTAATTGCTTCAAAGAAATATTATCAGTATAACTCCAGTATTAAACACTATGATAAATAACCCTTTCTGTGAAATATTTAGAAAAGCTACACCTGAAATATTATAAGGAGGTCATAATATAGGCAGTAAAGAAATAGGTGCAGTAATAAGATATGTAAAAAATGTCAGAATGACATCAGATCAACCAAGAAGTGTATGTTAAAAAAGAGACACAGCTGAATGATTCATCAGTAGCGTTAGCAATCACTCAAAGTGGTACAGCCATGTCTTAATGTTACACAGCTTTTCATTCACTTCTGACAGGTGACATAACATTCGTTTGAACTACCCAATCACCGGATGATGATGTCAATGTGGAATGATGGGTATGTCATTGCATGTCAACATACTGCTCTATCAAACAGATATATTTTAACATTTTGTCACTTAATGCAGGAAATCATGAATAATTAAAAAAGATTTACAGAAAATTCAACCTGATATTTGTACATTTTATTCTTTTTATAACAGTTAACAAAATGGTGTGATTTAATCTCTCTTATCTTCTTTTTCCTTTGTTCTTAATAAAACTGACTTTATCTGTCACTTCCTTCCTTTTTACTTCTTGTTTTTTTTTTTTTTTGATTTTTTTTTTCTTCCTTTCTCCTTGTAACCAATTGCTTTTTCCCTAACTCATTCACTCTGTCTTAATATGTGATTCACTTTCTCTCCTTAGTTCTCCATCTTAATATGTGATTCAACATGGGATGCATAATAGAACAGGCTTTAGTTAATATTGCACTGTGGCACAGACATGTCAGAGCAGGTTAGGTCAGGTCAGGGCTGAGTAGAGCAGGGCAGGGCAAAATCACACAAACAGTTGAATCTCAGTGACACTCAATTTTCAATTAAAACAGATAAAAATACTATAACTGGTGAAAGTTGTATCAGTGCATTCAATCAAGACAATTAATTCAGCCAATCAAAGGATGTTTCAAACTGACAATATCAGATCTTTTTTCTAAGGCAATGCAACCATCAACCACTTCAGAAGGCCTTCAGCCATCCACTGAAGTGCTCAAATGAAACAGAAGACTTCATTATTTGCATTTCACAATGATAAAATTCAAACCAGCCATTGTTGGCAAAACAATATCAAGCCCTCATCAAGTTGAGCTAGGCATTCCTGCCAAGTGAGGGGTGGGGGACAGGCATCAGTCAGGTGGGACAATAGTCCCAGATGAGTAAAGGCAATTTCTATTGTCAGCAGAGATACTGTGAAAGATAACCTTGAAGTGAAACCAGTACTGGACTGCTTTTATGCCTGGTTTGCATGTGTGATGTTCTCATTTTCAAACCAGGAATCAATTATGTGCCTTTTGATCTGCTTTTACACTGCAGCTAGTAATTAGAGATCCAGTAACCAGATGTTCATATGCTAGGTGAAGACCCTTCATTTTTATAAAACAAGATTTTTTTCCATAATTAGCATAATGGTCTTCTGAAGAAACATGATAGTTTTTTTGTTATCAATTTTTAAATGGATTAACAAAATGTATTTTAGAATACATCTGTAAATTATACTGTGAGTGGAAATCTGCAGCAGACAGTGCTTGTACATCTATATATGAAATTTTCAGTAGTGAAAGTCTGTGAATAAATAAATGAATATAGCTAACTACTGATAAACTGGTTTTAATTTCCTTAGTGCATTCAGAAAAAAAGAACATAAATAAAATGAAAAAACCCCCACCACATTATAAACTTCTACTTACAAAATAAATGGCTTTTCTCAGCCAATTTATAAAACCTTATTAAAAGATGTGTATATTTTATGTGCATGTTTACATGTTTGTGTTTGTACTGTGTGTGTTTGTTCATAACATAATAATAATAATAATAAATAAATAAATAATAGTACAAATTTTAAAAATTTAATTTTCAATTTGAGTTCAAACTACTGTGTAATGCATATCACAGTCCATTTCCCCTGTTGTTTATAAAAGCTCAAACAACAGATCCCAGGCTGTAGTTTTGAGTTACCGACAGGAAAAACTGGATTAAATATTCAAATGACACTCAAGTCATCACTCCTTGGCAACAATTTAAAGAATCTGTCACTGAATAGTCACTGGAGGGATCAACACAGAACTAAATTCCCACAATGCACCTGGTGTGAGGATTTAACACTTTAAATTATAATAAGGCAAATTATAGAGTTTTTGATACTCCACTTGACCCTTGTGCTTTGATATGGTATGTTCTGGTAGTATTATATTAAAGGTGATGGACAGGTATGTCCAGGTGTCTGACTACAACCATCTGTCTTGTCTTTCACCTGATATTGTAAACAATACCATATTTTTAATATTTAGATTCAAAAACTGTTTTCTTAACATGCAGGTTTACGGTTTCAGTAATGATTTAAACTAAAAACATGCCATGGATTTAGCTGTATTTGTAATGTAAGGATATATTTTGATAACCAATGTTGTAATGGTTATCCTGATTGAAAAATATTTAGAAAAATAACAATTCATTTATTTTCCCTCAGTTTCCTATAAAACAAACCAAAAACGAAATACCTAAAGCCAATATCACAAAACCCCAACACAATAACAAACCAAACAAATAAACAAATAAATAAAATCAATTAATGTTTTATGACCTCATTTATAACTTTATATATATATATATATATATATATATATATATTAAATTAAATTTATATTTATTATTATTTACTGAACTAAAATAACTTTTTTCTTTATTAATATAATTTAAAAAAGAATAACAATAAATGTATGTTACTGTTGGTTTTCTCAGACCGTGGCGTTTGGAAAGTTAATATTGAAACACAGATGTTTTATACACACAACATATGGTCATTTCTAATTACTTGCTAGCCACAGACTCACCATGCTTTTTTAATTTTTAATCCTTTTCATATCATTAATTTAAGCTGTGCATTTATTTATTTATGCTTGCTACTTTTTAATTTTTGGGTAGTTTTCATTCTTCTTCTTCCTTTTTTTTTTTAACCCAACTTTTTCATAAAGCAATGTGTACTAATTATTTCCTGTGTTGGAGTGTTTGTAAAAATTTTAGAATAATTTATTTTAATACAAATACTTTAACCTCTTTAGAAAAACATCAGATGGTAAAAAAAAAAAAATAATAAAGCAGGATGTAGCAAATATCACTAGAAATGAATACGAAATCACAAACTAGAGGTTTAAGCACTTTTTAATAGATATTAAGCAAACACTTGATGTCAGAAATGATCCTGTCCACAAATGAACTTACTGACTAAAAAAACATACCTGTGCAAACATTACAAACTTAAAAAACATGTACATAGACGTTCTTCTAAAAAATGTTTCTGTCTTCTTTTCATGAGTGCTTATAATTTCAGAAATGAACATTGTACATTTGACCCAAGTAACTGAGGTCAAACAAATAAAGGAAAACAACGCTTCCCATGTTTTGGTGTCCTGCTGGGAGTGAAATGCTGAAGAAGAAATACCAGTAAAACTTTTCAAAGGATCAAGCTCTACTGGAGATTAATATAAAAATTTCCCTTTCACAAACTTGCTTATGCCAATGATGGGGCAACCCACAGCTGAAGTCATTTTATTAGCTGCAAATGGAGATGCCTGTGATTTGGAACAATAAAAATTTAGCAGGTGAGGAAGTCACTAGCTCACCATTGTTGTGACACTGAATGTATATTGGATGTCCATTTGATGTCCACTGCAGGTCCACCAAGTGTGTTTGCTGATGCTGCTCTACTTTGTCAGTGAAAGAAAGGAATGCATTTACTGCTGTTGTGCATTGAATGTGAGAAAAAAAAGCTGTTATGTTGGTAACTAACAATCACTGACAATAAAGTGTCAGTCCTAAGTAATAAAAAATATATAAACATTTCATCTATCAGTGTCATGAACATAGCAATATTCGTAAGTGTGTCTGATTATGTTAATTTTATTGTGATATGAATTAATAAATTAATTAGTGAAAAAATATTAGTTTCATGTATAGACAAAATCCTGTACATCTCTTGATGATAAAACTGTAGATTCTAATATTTTCCAAATATATACCTTTTAATTTATACATCATTTCTGAAGTAAAGAAACAAACTTTAAAATAATAAGCAAACATAACTCAGTATTTAGATATGGAAGATTAGAAATACTAAATAAAATAAGAAAATTTTATAAACTTAACAATTTCAAATAGTTATTTGATTATTACTCACATTATCATACAGTAATGATATCAAAGAAAGGATGTTTTATATTCTGTTATTAAAATTATGTCACATGGAGCTTTTAGTTATAACATTTATTTACTTGTATGCACATCATACATTTCATATCACAACATGAAGGTCAGTCAGCCACTGTAACAAGTAAACACAATCATATCTGTTTGATGTTCATAACAAAGTGGAATGTGATAACACTTCTGTACCATGCACAAATGTGAATTATATCTCAAAACAACAAGATAATATTATATTAGCTTTGATTCACACACACACACACACACACACACACACACACACACACACACACACACACACAAAGATTATAATTACAATCGTGATGATAATAAATATAAAAATAAAAGTAAAAACAAGCATATATTTACATATAAAAAACTAAATAACATATTTAAATTTTGTTGAGAAAGAAAATAAAACTGTCAAAACAAAAATGGCAGTTCTTGCCAGTCATGATTATTTTTTTGATATTTTTTCAGCAACAAGGGACTTTTTATGAATACATCATAATGTCCTTTGTAATAGAAATAAGAAAAATACTTGACTTGTTGGAAACACAATGTACACATCACACCAAAGTAAACTATTCCTGTGTCAAGTATGTTATTTCATAATCTATGTTTAAATGTGGGTGAGAAAAGCAGGTTACATACGGGCAGAAATATTCATCTGACATGCATTTAATCATCAGTTACTGTATGGAGACACATGTACATGTTAATTAAGCAAAGAAAGGAAAATCCTGGTTCATGCATATTTATAAACTATCTTACACAGTGTTACATGGGATTGGTTTAATTTGAATTACAGTTTAGGATAAACACTACTAAAGTCAAAAAATGTGCTGATGAAAAAAAAAAAAAAAAGGAAATACCAACGAAAATAAAACACTGGTAATAATAAATCAAGGTAGCCATTTTGTTTTTGTTTTTTTTGTTCAGTTTTGCCACTTTTGGATGATATTATTGAGGACATTTTGTCTACATACAAAACATCCTACATTTGTATATTGTACAAGCTTGATAAAAATCTTATTAAATATTTAGTAACATCATTGGTCCTGGCTAATAGAATCTTTTCATATCACTCAATAAAATAATATGAATAGAATATAAATAGAAATGATTTTCTTGAAGAATCTATTTTTTTGTTTCAAGACATTCTGCTATTTGTTGACGAAATTACGTTTTTATATATGTTTGGTTTTAAAAATAAAATATCTTAGAATTCATACAATGTAATTATAGACTATAAATATGAAACTGCCGTTCCTGATCCTATCATATTGATATCTGGAATCAGTCAAGTTTGTTAAAAGAAAATAATAATAATGATAATTAAAATACATATTATATGAAAAAAATTAAGCAAGAACAATATATTTTTTTTAATTTCAAATCCCCAGGAAAATTCAGGG
Organism: Chrysomallon squamiferum; assembly: GCA_012295275.1. NCBI lineage: Eukaryota > Metazoa > Mollusca > Gastropoda > Neomphalida > Peltospiridae > Chrysomallon > Chrysomallon squamiferum. Next base: position 19,269,843 of record CM022670.1, read on the forward strand.
ATAGAAGCAATACCCCCCCCCACTCAACACAAAGCTGCTTCAAGTTCAGAATAAAAGGTAGCTGGGAAATCCAGGTCAATTTTATTCATGTGAGGATTATAGGATTAACTGTTTTATTATTTATTCATTCTGCTGTTGTATGTAGTGTATTGTATAATATGAATCATACACACACACACTGAAAATATACACAAACTCAGTATGAACTACATGACCTTATTTACTTAGTACAATTTTGGTAGCATTATTCATTTCTTATTATTCATTCATTCATTGCCTTTATTTATTATTTATTTTTATATATTTAATGATTTTATCATAATCATTATTCTTTTGTTTTTTCTTTATCTTATTATTACATTCAAATCAGAAATTTCTTAAATTTTAAAAATAATACTGAGTAATTATACCTATGTATTTTTAAAATTTAAGACATATATCAATATATGTATAATTATTTTAAAAAATAATAATAAATAAACAAAAAGAAAATCTTCGAAAAAATCAACACACCAAAATATTATCTTCTCATCAAATATATGCAACATCAATCTGTTACATCCATATTCCTGCTTTTTATGCTGATATTATTTTCTAGTCAAATAATTTTCCAGAATAAATGGCCTTTAATAAGACATACACTTATCTGTATGTCTGTACATGTGTGTGTGTGGTGGAACAGAATATACCATCGCATGTGTTAAACTCATACCTTTCAGTATTCAATTACTTTTCGACAGATTAGAGCTTGCTCAGCAGAAGCAGTTTTCATCATCACCCACAAAATGAAGTTAAGTTCCAATGAGGCGTACACTTGCATGCATTAGTCTTGTTCAAAGTGACATTTCACAAGATAAGGAGAAAAAAGTTCCAATAAAAAAGAGATAAAAGCCAAAGAATCCATTTTCAGAATAAATTATTTTTAATTTTTTTTTTTATTGAAATGAGTTTAAACTATTATGAAATTTGTTAGTAACACCATATATATTTATGTTATATAGATTCTGCATTGGTTTATGCAGATTCATTTTTGTTTTAAAAAATTTTGTAAAACCTCTGTGTGTATTTTATTAAAAAAATTCAACTGAAAGAAAATATAATTATGTTTAACAAACTGGATTTCATTATATTTATATTGCTTACAGTAAAACAAACAATTAACATTGAAATAACAAACACTGAAACGTATTATAAATGTTATTTTATAAATTTGTAAAAATACATTTAATGACAAAAGTAAAAACTATCAAAAACAGAACATAAAGACATGTCATGGATCTTTTCTGTGTTTTTTGTGTTAGCAGATCTAAATCAGCATGTGTATCAAATCTGCTGAACTGTTTAACTCCCTTAAATAATGTTAATAAAAATAGTAGTAGTAGTAGATGAATTAAAAAAATATTTAAAAAATATATTAAATCTTTCTTTCATTGTGCGTTCATTTCCTTTTTCACATTGACTTTTGAACACAATTCACACACGATATGTATCTGTCTATGTAAGAGTATAGATTGATGTACATACTATATACAAATGTTAAAATACTGTACTTTTTTTTATTGCATAACATAACTGTAACATTTTAGGCAGGAAAATGGTAAATCTAGGTATTGATAAAGCTGATCTGTTTTTCAGTCTAGACGTAGAGGAAAATGAAAAATGACCAGTGCATTCAGTAATATTACTTTCCATACATCATCTGTAAATACCTTTGCTGCAAGCCTGACAAAATGCAGTAACATAACTGGCAACACCTTTGTATTCATTAACATTTTTGCTTGACATGCAACAAACAAATTAGCCATTATTTTACCTCTTTTCAGATATAACACTTTCACATTTCTTTTGTAAAAAAAAAAAAAAAAAAAAAAAAAAAAAAAAAAAAAAAAAAAAAAAAACCAGAAAGAAGAAGGAAGGAACAAACTCCCAGTGGCATTCACCTACATATAGCCAGTGTATTGCAGGTGAAATGTGTTAGAGTTGTAAAATCGAAATAGGCTACACAAAGCAGGCATTGATCACTTTGAATGGTGAGCAGTCTGTGTGAAACTATTATAGCTAAATAATGACCATAACTACAGAATAGGGCTATGAATGAATCTGTCACAGGCTGAGTGTAGACAGAAAACCGAGGTCTACAGTACATTTTTACCCATAAAATAAAATACTAACTCAAAGTAGGATAATAAAAAAAAGAAAAAAAAAAGGTTATTCTTAATAATGATAACATAGTTAATGGACATACCAGTTACCTTTTACAAAATAGATATAAAAACATATTTATCTCAAACTGTCATACTACCTGGATATGAAATACAAAAAGAAAATACTATTGAAATAAGATTTCAATATGTAATAATTACACTAGGTGTATATTTTAACAGCAAAGAGAAAAATGTTACTGTCCTACACAGTAATGTGTCAAAAAAACCTGTTTCATTACAGAATGTTTTTCTGTAATGAAAATGCAATCTGTCTTCAGAAAATGTCACACATGAAGTGAAAGCAGGGTGTTGTGTGCAAGGTAAAAATTTGACACTTGCATTCAATACATTTAATGATGAGGAAATTTTCAGTGTAAGTGAAAGCCCTAAAAACTAATATTTAATAGAAAGGTATGTTAACAAAATTCAGTCAATATAATTTTATATGGCTGTAATAATACATTCACTGAATAAACACAACACCTGAATTAAATTTTATATATATATATTTAACAAATTATGTTTATTCAGAAATGCTTTGAAGACAGAATATAAAACTTTAAAAAATTACCTATATCTCAATTTAAAACTTAAATTAACTTGGAACTGATTCTGAATGAGATAAAAAATAGCCATTTTTAGTTTTCAATACAGTCACAGGTAATTTTTAGATGTTTTTCATTCTGTTACATACAGACTAACGGTTTTAGATTTTGTTACAGGTAAGTTTTAAAAGCTTTATAGTCTAAAATATACATTTTTCAGAGGTTTTAGAATCAGCTACATACTAAGTAACTTAAGGAATGCTGAATTAAAACATCGGAACACATGAAAGGTTAAATACCTTTTAAAACATTTTAGATATTTGAAATGGCTGGCTTCTTGCTACTATCAACATTATACAAAAATGTATCATAAATTAGACACACCTTACCTTATGAATCATTTGAATCTATAGCGATAATAACTGTCAAAGATACATATATAAAACATGATTACAGAAGACTGCACAAATGAATGAATGTTTAACAACATAGAACAAAACTATGTCAGCTGTTATTATTAGGCGTCAGAAATAAAAAGAAAACAACAAAAACCCGACCCCACAAAAACAAAACAAACAAAAAACACCCAAAATCCACCACACACACACATACACACACATACAAAAGAGCAAATTTTATATGTTTTATTGGTGTGTCAACTGGAAAATTAAACTCATCTGCAACTATACAGAACATTAATAGCAAATATGTATTTAATTCATGCATCAAGCCATCATAACATTAACAGTGATTAGATAAAAATAAAAATAAAGATTTGTTTTATAATGATAAATGATATAAAAATAAGATATGTATAAAACACCACAAACAAATTCATATGCACATACATCTCTACACACAGTGAAACAAATACAGTATATATATAGACACACATAAGAGTTGCCCTAGTGTAGGTCTAGAGACCTGTTACACATACACACAACCTGACAGGCCTATACACAGACACATGACCTGATAAGCCTATACACAGACACATGACCTGACATGCCTTAACATAGACACACACATATATATACAATATTTATATAGACACATACAAAAAAAACTGATTTGTTTAGAGTTGCCCTAATGTAGGTCTAGAGATCTGATCCTATCATCTTCAAGTTTCAAGAACTGATAGCTTCACCATAGAGCCATTAAAATGCGAGTTGCCACAGAGCCATTAAAACCTAAATTGACGATTTATCAGCATAAACTCTATTAGAAGTGACCTTCATTTAACCAGACACACAAGAGATAGATTACAGGCCTGGAATTTCTAATTGAATAGTATTCTTAATCACTTGGATAAGGATCAGTCAATTTATCTCAACTCAGCACCAATAATTCACCTTTGTTTCACCTTGCCTGCCTTCTCTACTAACAATATGCATTGTTAATTAAATCCTTATTTGAAGCTTCTGTTCATGAGGTGGCAAAGATCTTTGTTAATTGTTCAGGTATATCATGGAGTAAACTATTTTATGCTGGTTGCAAGTTGGCAAAGATCATAGTTAATTGTACCCATGTATCATATAGCTGAATTATTTTGTGCAATAAATATGCAAGGTACATGCTAATTCTATAAATGTATCATGGAAGTAAATTATTTTATGCAGGTATATAATGGAAGAAATGTTATATTCAGAAGCATAATACTGCAGTTGCACATGTTTATATAAGTAAATAAAGAAATGTATTTATTAAAATATATATACATATATATCACAGGTATTATTTAACAAGTGTATTGTAATTGAATACTACATATAAATGCAGCTAAGGAAATATGTAGGTATACACTAACTGAAATACATTACATATGCAAGTAAATCACAGAGGTAAATTATATATGCACATATCGCACGGAGATGTATTAAATATGCAGTTAGAAATGTGTAAATTCATCACATTTTAAAATAACTTGTATTAGTCATGTCAAAGCAAGATTATAAATGTAAATAGAGCAACTGTATCTAATTTACAATATGTTGATAATGGGCTGAGGTTGGAATTGTTTTTTACGTTTATTATTACTCTTTTTTTGGTATTGATGACTGTTTTCATGTCTAAGGCATCTTTTCAGTAGTTATTCTATAAAACAAATACACACACACACACACACACACACACACACACTACAGTTATTCAAGCACAAACTGATAGACATACATATTACATGACACATACACGACTGCCGTTTATTTATGCTTTATATCACAAACATCAAACTTTAGCATTGTAGAATAAAATAAAAAATGTTTTCAAAAAATAATAAAAGATTCTTTAAATTTATTATTTAAAAACAGGACTACGTAAGTTGCTTTGCTTCTCAGTTCTGTAACATAATATGCTTTGATGGTCTTTTCTTTGCTGATTTTAAATGCATCTGCCTCACAGAAAACGTGAAATATGATCTTTTAAAGTTACAGAAAGGCTCAGTGTTGTTGCACAGTATAAATGTTGTCTTGCTTGGGTAAGCAATAATAACTCTCTGTATTACATAAACATGTGCATTAAACTGGTTTAATTCACATACTGATACTGATGTAATTACCTGGAAAATGTAGAACGCTATAATATTAAACTTTAAAAAACGAAAGAAAACCATGCTTGATGATATCGATGTGGCCATTAAAAAATAGTGAAAAGAAATTATAAACTTCTGAAAGCCGGGTTTATGGTTGTTATGGTAACAATTCACAACCATTTTACATGATAGTCATTTTTACGTTTAAAAAAAATTATATTTATATATACATATAAAGAAAGATAAAATGGCTCATGGGCAGATGCAGAATTTGAAAATACATCCAACTTTTTTAAAACTAACATTATAAATCCCACAACTCCACAAAAAAAAAAAAAAACTTTTGCACAAATGTTTAAAAAATATGTAGTCACCAAAATTCCTTTACTAACATAAATAACACTAATAGTCTAATTTACCAGACGACAATGTCTCAAACATTAAAACAATAATCTTTCAAATTCTTAACATCTGTCCAACCACTATTAAAGCCTTGCCACATGATGTTTAGGCATTTGTCTCCTGTTTGCTAATATCCATCTGTGAAGTCGATAAACACAGCAGCAGAGATCAAGAGAGAGAGATGCCGCAAGTTAATGAAAAAACAAACAAGTCTGGTGAATTCTCCATGCTGTCACTGGTCAAGCTGGTCTTAAAGGGACATTGCCTCATGCCTGTGGACTTAATAGGATTATGAACAGTCTTACTGTTGTTGGCTATCATCTTGGTAACAGTAGTTATATATCTATGTTGTCTTTCATTCAAGTTAAATAGTTTTATGACTTTGTGTCTAAGTCATTATGGTGAAATTTTGGCTTTAATAAAATATTTTGCAAAAAAGATATTGGACAGACCAGTCATAGCTAATTTTTTGTTTTGATAGTACCACCCATCTCAGTAACACAAACTTCACTTTCATGTGTCCATTACTGGGAACTGATCTTGTGACTTATCAGAATTCATCACTTTTTAATTTCATTTTAAAATGCAACTGGCAATGAAGACCCAAAACATTAAGCTACATCAATAAAAATGTCAAGTGCTACACAATGTTTCTTCTTTTTTTTAAAGTGTTACATAATGTTTTTTCTTTTTCATTATCTCAGCCATTCATGTTTAAAAACTTAATTAGAAATTCTGTACTATTATTATTTTTTTTTTTTAATTTAAATGAATTATTAAATGTATAGCTAAAAACACTTCAAGGCACATAAAAATAAGGGCTATTAGATGTAAATCTCTATTATTACATAACAAAGTTAGCCCACTGCCAGTGGTTTATGGGCCACTGTCATTAATTAGGAGTGAAAAATCTTCTATATGAACAGAAAAGAAGATGCCATAGTTTTCACAAGCAATCCTGGGGCAACAGCAGAAACAGGCAATAACCAAAGATGGATGTATATTAGGAATGTTGTGATGCCTCAAGCCAGTAATTACTGTATTTCTATGATCTGTTATAACTGATTTATCTCTAACACAATAATTCATGTTACAGGTGTAGTCATGTTTTACGAGGCATCAATTGCTTAATGTGCAGTCAGTGCTGTTTCTGAATAGAAGATAAATCAGAATTTACAGCAACAAAAAGGTGTGAATATGTTTTCAGCTATTTCAGGTGGTTTCAACTTTAGAAAACAAATACGTGAGTGCATGCAAAGCACGAAGATAAGAGCACTTGTTTTATCTTACAAAAACTGCAGTAACATTCTATCAGCTTCCAAAAAAAAAATTTAAACAAATCAAAGAAAAACTCTTGAGTTGAATTAACATCATATAGTTTGCCATGTCGATTACAAGACAAAATCCACTGTCAGATTCGAGCCATCATGCTCGAATGTTTGTCACAAATATTTGCTCGGACACCGATCCACCATCCAAATGAGCTAACAGCTTTCATTTTTGTCGGCAGTGTCACCTGAATACCTGTCTCAAGGAAATTGTGGCACGTCCTCTTTCCACTGATGAACACTGCACCACTTTAAAAGCTAACTATAGCACAATGTTGACCATCACATATGTATATGCCTGAATTTTGTTCTGGTCTCAAAAATAAATCCAGAGTCAAACCCTTGTATAAATAATAGGACAATAAAGAAGACATTCTATTGTAGAGACACTCAGAGTGAACCATACTTCACACTTCCACACCCAGTAAAGCAAATTCTAAACATCTTGTTAAACTGGATGTGATAAAATAACATTTTCCTATGTTTGTCTGTGTGTGAGAACACACACGCAGTTGCATTTTGGGGAGTTTCTTTTATTTGTTAATATATATTTTCTCATTGCTATTCCCAGCCCGTATTTGTTGAGATATAGCAGTATCAAATATTTTGACAAAACAAAGATGGTTACAAATTCAATTCCAATTTAGATTATAGTTTTATTTTTGTGAAGATTTGAATGAAAGAATTAATAAATGCTTCATAACAGGCCTAAATTAATATTTAGGGGTAATTTTTTCAGATGTTCTAACAAACATGGGTTTTAAACTCAGAGATAGGGGTTTTTAAATTTTTTTTACTGGCATTTCTAAGTTCTAATTCACAACTGCTATCAGATTGCAACATCACTGTGTTAATAGCCTAAAGAATTTGAGAATTAAAAAAAAAATGAGAAGAAAGTGAAAAAATAACTATAAACAAATCTGTTTGTAATCCTCATCTTTCAGCACAGAGGAATAAAATGTTGATATATTTAGCAGAAGAAATAGGTAAAGTGTGTTTATTACCCACTGTTTAATATCGAATGTCTTTGCTACATCTGTAAATAAAATTACATAGCTTCCAGTTAGACAAACAGTTATGATGTTTTATACATATGTGCTGGGTAAATATTAGTGGTTTTTGTAATAGACATATGTTGAAAACATTTATTATAATTCCTATATTTAGATAAAAATATAGGAATATTATTGATGATCTAAGATGATATTTTAAAAAAACACACAAAAAACAAATAAAAAAGCCTATATATTTCTTCCTATTTATAATAATAATAATACTAATAATAATATTAATTGTTATTATTATTATTATTGTTATTATTATCATTATTAATGATACTATATATATAATTTAAAAAAACAAAAGAAAAACAGACAACATATATAGAGAAGTTTTAAAAACCTGGAATAATTGAAGTAGCACTGTATATAAAATTATGAAATAATCTCCAACATAAAATGAAAATAAATAAATAAAAATAAATAAATAAATAAATAAATAAATAAATAAATAAAAAAATAAATAAATAAAAATATAAATTTTAATAATAACCTTTAAGCACTATACACTTATGTCTTAAAACACAATCCATTTATTTAACCACTTTTCTTATTTTATTTTAACACAGTTTTATTTTTTTGTTATCTCAGGAACACTGTGATCACTTCAAAGAGAAGACACTTAAAGACATATAAAAATATTCAAGTCAAACCCAAAGGAAAAGAGGTGTAAATACAGATGTCACGTGAGACGACCATTATCTCTAACACAGTACAGCTATTATCAAATCGCCACACATACAAGTCTCTTAAATCAGAGTAGGGATGAAGAAATATGAGCTTCCAAGACAACAATCGGAAAAACAACTGGATTAGTCACCTGTTTATCTCCACTGTCCTCTGAATGACCAACAAATTATGGCCATCTCTGATGATGGTGACATGTCAGTCAGTCTGATGACATGACTGTCACACTGTCGCAAGAAGAGGGATGATAGTGTTGCCTGTATTAAATCTTCAAAGGTATTCCACACATCACAAACACATTGGTGACTGACTGGAGTGTCTGTAGTTGTCAATTAATATGGGAACATGAGGAATGAGTAACATTTTTGTATCTTTCCAATAGATAGAGCAACAATTTGATAATATTCCTTTTTGGATAATGTGTAGGGACGTATAAATCTTTAATCTGCTGCAAAAAATATTTCAGTAATAATTATGAAATATATGGACATTAAAAATTATTATAATTTATAAATATTGTCTTGCATTTATTATTTTAATATTATATGACATTTTAAGGCAAAATTGAATAACTGTCTTCTTCTTTTTTTTTTTTTTTTTTTTAAAGATTTGTTTTAAAATAAAATTTATCATGATTAAAGTTTTCTATTGAAAAGCAAAAATACAAATAAAATATACTATCAGTTTGGCAATATCTACATAATACTTGTTGTTTAAAAATTAATCCACAAAATCTTTCAGAAGTACACCTAAATTTATGGAAAACCTGAGTAATGTACATTCTAACATATACTTGTATTTATAAACAAATCCAGTATCTGTTAACTTCAGCTTAAACATGCTGAAGCAGAAGACTACTGCTATTCTCTCTGCAGTGTTAGGTATCTAACACTAACCAATCACAGTATTTGATACAGGGAAATGCTTAGCATCATTAAAAATCTGGATATTCTAATTAGTAACTTGATATTTTTCACCTGTGCTTTTCACCTGTGCTTTCCACCTAAGAGGTAATGAAATGAACTAGGCTTTGATATACATATTTTATATCCACTGTTTGCAATAAATTAAGACTAAAATAGAATAGATTCAATGCATTTAAATATCTCTTCTCAGGCATATTTTTAACAAAAACATTAATAAACATCTTTTAACTTTTTTAAAATCTATTCTGACTCGTAATTCAATCATTATATATATTAAAAAAAAAATGAAAATGACTAATAATAATAATTAAAAAAAACAATTATAATAAATAAATAATGAATAAATAAATAAAAATAGTTTAGTAACAATAACAATAGTAATAATGATAATTAAAATGACAACTATGGACACAACAATAAAAAAAAATGTGAAGTCATAAAATGTCAATCAATTTTATGTTAAACTTTAAGTTGAAATGACAAGTTGATTCCTGTACCAAATAATCAAATGAAATGTATGTCTAGTTTTAACCATGTTGTCAAGCAGCTAATCTTTATACTTTATACACTGTCTTAAAAAGATTTAGAGTTTTTTTAAACTGGATTAACAAAGACCACAATGATCTTTTAGAGGTGAAAGATGGGTCATATCTTCTAAACAACTGATCTCAGTAATTTTATTTCACACACACACACACACACACACACACACACACACACACAAACACACACTTCTTCACAGATATTTAGCTGCTTGTTTACTTAGAGCAGCATGTAATGTAATATCCAACATATATTTTTTTTAAATCCAACAATAAAAATCATTCTAAAAATCTGTTAAAACCAGAGAAGTCTATAATTTTCATCAAATTTCAGAAATTTATTTAATGAATAACTGAAAAAAAGGATTTAATTCTCACAGGCCAATAATACTCATTCACATTGAGAAATCCTTTGATGTTGACTTTAATACTGGGTTTCAATGAACAAAACAGATCAAAGAATCCTGTAGTTTGGTAAGATAGGTTTTCTAACATTTATTAGATTGAGAACTTTTTTTTTTTTTACAGTGTAATAGCTTAAAATGTTTGACTTTTTTAAAATTGAATAATAAAGTCTTACTAGCACAGATGTGAGAAATGTGTTAGTAAAGCAGGTAATTTAAAATCTTCTGCAAACTAAAAATTACACAAGTGTGATAAGAACAGAAAATTCAATATGCCTATTCTTTTTTTTTTTTTTTTCTGCCTGTGGAAATTCTGGGTGGTAAAAGTTGTTTGCAGGTTTTTAAATTTTTATAAAAGTATTAATCAATCACAAAAATTTCACGTATTTTTAAATCAGCTAAAGGAGATTTTGTTTCCTTTAAATATTATACACAAATCTCAATTCTGAAAATGTTTCTATAGAATATGTTATATATGTGTCTGAGTGTGCCTGTGTTTGTGTGTGTGTGTGTGTGTGTGTGTGTGTGTGTGTGTGTGTGTGTGAGAGAAAGTGTTTGTAAAGATGACTGACTGATTGTGTGAATATGCATGTCTGGATATGTAACTTAGACTGAATATTTATCTACTGACTCTGAAACCTACAAACACCATCCATATCTCTTATTCACGTCAGATTATCAGTGTCAGCCAGGGCGTTAACATGAAGAGCACTCCAAATCAAACAGATTAAAACAAAACTGACAGTTTTTTCTCAAATTCCTACAAGCTTATTGTCTTTCCTGTGAAGGACAAGCATTTTGATCATAACTAAAAGTGACCAGGTTTTGGCTGAGTGGTAACAACAACCCTGGCATGCCTAGTTTGTTTCTGTATGTCAGCAGACGTAAAGATTTCACTGAGCTTTTTTTGATTACTCATCATTTCAGATCCAGGTGGTGTTTATGGAAAGAAGAGATCTATGGCAATTATTGACGCTGACAACAACTGCTTGTCTCAAACTGTCAGAATTCCACAGAATCTTTTCAGTCTTCTAACAAAGGAAAAAATAAAGAGAAAACATCTTCTGATATCTGGACCAAACAGACCAAGAGAACTGCATTTCTGTAAACAAACTTCATGGCTTCTATTTTTTTTAAATATTTTTTTTACACTTTTTTTTCTTTTTATATTTTTTTTTCCTGGAGATTTTAATGTTTTTTTTTATTTGTTATTTTCTTCTTTTGTGTCTTATTTTTTTTTACCTGTTACATTTGAAAAAAAAAAAAGGTTCTTGACCTGATTTCATTTTATTTTGTTTTGTTTGTTTACTGCCTTGTAAGTTAATCCGGAAGGATGTAATGTAATTATTTGAAGACATCAGCAAAAATATGTAGGTTAATCTTTGTAGGACCAGTGGAATGAAGTATCAATGGTGTCTTTGTACTTTTATTGTGTTGAAAATTATAATAATTTTTATTTTCTAGTACAACAAGGGTAATACCCAGAGAATGTAAAATTAATTAAAAATAAACAACTCTCTAAATTAGAATTCAAAATTCAGAGTTTTAAAAGTTAGGGATTAAATGTATAGAATGAATGAAAAATGTAACAGTTTTGAAACACACTGAAAACATTTTCTACTGTGTATTTGTTTATTTATTTAAAATTATTTAAAAAAAAAGTTAATTCCAACCACAAGAAGACTAATATTTTGTGAAAAATACTAAATGAACTTTAAAAATCAAATACAAACATTAATGAGTAATTTTTTATGAGAAAGCATTAAATTCAGTATTAATTTTTAAAGTTTCAAATTTAAACTACTTTATAACTGACGTGTAATTTTCCACCATTTTATTTCTTTGAATTATTAAAAGGGATTTATAACAACATGAGGCAATTTAACGTTGATTCTGATAAAAGAAAAATATAAGACAGCAGCTTTGAAAATTCTTACTTCTTGAGACAACAAAATGATGAATATGAAATGTAAAATCTTGCCCACTTTGATTGTTAAAAATAACTTGATTTTCTTCATTACTCTAACACCTTTCCTTAATCAATATAATTTCTTCACAAATTGGCTGAAATCATTTTCCACACACAAAATCTGAATTGCTCAACTGACCGAATCCATAGTGCGAATAATTTCATTATTAGCTTGCTGGTGGTCAGGCTTAGGCTCATGACTGAATCTCAGAAAACTGCTAGAACTTAATTAATGCTCTTCAATTTAGTATTATTGTAATTAATAGATGAAATTCCTTGTCCCAAGAGGGTCATGTTTTCTCCATCATTTCCTGTTGTGAGTTTTCAACTTGTGAAGAGTTATTTGATTTACTGTTTTTTCTGGTGATTTCTGAGAACATTAACTGAAGATTTATTGAAATGATACAATGATTTTATCGAAGATTTGTTTGTAATAACTGCTTAAAAGGTACACATATCTTTCACTTTGGATAAATAGCTTGTATACATCATTCAATCAGATAGTTGAGTTAGAACTGAAAATATTGATAATACTTCATATTATTTGATTTTTAGAAAAGATGACATAAATTTATGTACATCTCAAAATATAATTCTGATGTAATTGTGAGCTCTCTTGAAGCAATTAAATACACAATATTTTAAAATAGTATTATTTCTATAAAAAATATTACAATTTTTAAAAATAAATTATTATGGGTAGTAGAAAATATATTTAAAAAAAATGTTAAACAAAGAATTTTTCAGCAAGTGTTTTCCATTTTTATAATTTTATTTGTTAAAAATACTGTAGTATTAAATATATGCATAACACATAAAAAACAATGTTATAAATATACCAACTGTTAAATGCTTTCAAATTTAGTTTTAATATAATTTTTAAAAATTTTAATAATAATAAAAAATATTATTTAATCAAAATAAAAAAATCTTTAACTTTTTACAGTAATAGTAATAATATCAAGCTTATTTATCTATTCCAAATTTTTGTTGTCTGTCCAAAACTCAAATTAGTCATGGTTAATGAATCTATTGACAGAAGAATTCCAAATATGGCTGCCATGTTCTTTCTACCAAATGGTCTGGGCAATAATAAAACACAAAGTTTACAAATAACAGATTTCTCTGTGGGCTTGTTACAATTCAGTTCACAAGAAAGAAATGTATTGAGATTGTCAGATTTTGACTCCTGATTCCACACACACACAAATGATCTTTTGTGACATGTTACTGTGTGAAGTCTTTTTGATACATATATCAGCATAATCTTCTTATTGGTAACATAAATCCAATACCGCTACTGTGAACCAGGTCTAACTTCTGCAAGGCTTGTATAAAACTATAAGTGTAAATCAGTTAAATTAATCTATGAGCATTTTTGCATTATGTGTCTTTTTGGGGCTTTTTTTTTAACCCATGACATAAGTATTTAATTTGAATTCTGTCAGTTTCAAAAAATAAATAAACCACTGTGTGTGTCTGTGTGTGTGTGTGTGTGTGTGTGTAAATAACCACAAAATAATCCTACAGCTCTTAATATAAAAATTTAAACAGATTTTATTTACATTGGTTTTTTTCCAGTATCTTTAGTCTTATTGTTATACTAAAAAAAAAAAAAAAAAAAAATAAATAAAAAATAAATAAATAAACTCATAAAAAAAAAAAAAAAATTAATAATAATAATAAAAAAATTTTTTTTTTTTTTTTAGAAATAAGTTAAAGCAACAAGATCTATATTGACCAGACTTTTTTTTTTCAAATGAAATGACATGTATAATTGGCTACATATTAAAAAAAAAAATTTTTTCTCACTAATGATGTTTGACTTTGTCACTGTGTCAACATAATTATCCAAAATATGTAGACATTCACGTACATGTCAAAGTATCGGATACTAAACATCCACATACCAGATTTACATTCAGACTAATATTATGAGACTTTGATTTATATTTTATTTACTGTTAAAGACAAGGTGCTTTGTGTAGAACTTGGTTCTGGAATATTTGCCTCATGTGTGGTAGACTGCAAGATCAGTCCTAAACTGGAACACACTTTGGTTTGATTTTCTCATTCCATTTCATATTTTGAATAAGTGTTTTATAATGTGTTAACTTGTTTATTTATATATTTTTATAATTCATAAACTGGGGTAATTTAACTTATACCACCATTTTTATCCTAACAACACCTTCTTCAACCTTTTCACAACTTTTCAAGACACTCACAGAAAAAAGAATAAATACTTAATGACACCTGAGAACAAAAATACACCGTCTAACAATAGTCAGAAATAAATACCCCTTGTACAACATGCTCAAACTTTATCCAATACACCAAATATACATGAAGCATAAAAATCATAAAAGAAATAGCTGTTCTGAAAAAAAAATAACTGAGAGACAAAACGTCTGTTCTGACAGTTTTTTGCTCTGCCAGTTCAAGGTGTATATCCTCCTAACAGGCAATGTTGGCCTTTTTTACATTTTTTTTTTCATGTCTACATCTCTCACTTCATTACACCAAAACACAATGGTGTTGGTAATCATATATTTTCCTGCCAGGTAAAATATGACACTACATTATTGTCCGAGTTAGTGGTGTAAGCTATGTCAGTCTGCATGGAAATGATATGATTGATTTTTATAAACAATGTCATTGTTGTTGTCATATGTAAATATATGTTTTCAGAAACAAAATGGTGTGGGAAAGGTTACCAACAGATTTTAAAATACTGTGGAACAAATTTTAATTTCTGACACTGAATAAAGCAACAAGTTTTTATCAAAAGATATTTAGAAAAAGTTTGTTTTTCATCTCAAGACATTCAAAAACTGTTGATGATTTTAATGATAAAATTATTGAAAAACATGAAGGTTTTCAAAAATAAAATAAAATAAAATAAAATAAAAATATTAATACATATTATTATTTTTAACTTCCAGCCGTGTTTCAGTTTTTATGCTTTAATATCCAATAAACAAAAGTTATGCTGTATTGTTTGTTTTTCTTTTTAAGAAACTTTCTATAAATAAATAATAAAATGTATGTATATTTTTTAAACATATAACTGATCTGACACAAATGTATATCATTTGACATATTTCTGATTGTCTTTTGTTACATTTTAGAAAACAATACTAAATTATTCTATCTCTGTCTAGATATGAAATTAATATTTCCTCTAAATATAAAATTAAATTTCTCTTTAAATATCATGCATATAACGTAGTCATTGATTCCATTGACAAGCTGACACAGATCCTGTTAATTACAAAAATTACATTTACAACACACATTTCACTGAATACCATCAACTCTGTGTGGTGCTTCTTGAATGCAACACCACCATCCAATGAATCCATCTGTTACCTGGTCAACAAGTACAGTTGCTTTATTTTATTTTATGACATTCCTGCTACAGTTCAGTCTGTGGTATATATATAAAAAAGTTTTACCATTCCATCAACAGGTGTTTCAAACAATATGGTTTATGCTTTTATGCAAGTGTGTATGTAAAATTCTGATTGTCATTGACATGTAAAAGTAATGAATGACATTTCCTTCATCTTATCTTCATTATTTTCACACATTCAGTTCATGGTTAATGCCATATCAAGTGTGGCATTCATTGAAAAAAAAAAAAAAAAAAAAAAAAATTCCGTTCCAGACATGGCATACATGTGTATGCTTGTAGAAAAGTTTGTGTAAAACTACAACTGCTGCAGATATGTAGAAGATAGTAAATGAAATTTAATTTTTCTTATCATCATCATTATCATACAGCCGATCTGTGCTTCAAGCACACAATATATGGCATTCATATAGAAAGTTATTTTATCCACTGCCCTGTGACTAATTTATCAAATTAAATGGTATGTGTTTTCATGCTTGTAGCACAGTGCAGATATAAAATCATAATTACTTCTGAATGTTTTCTATGGTCTTTGAGATTCTTCTCTCTTACCTTCATTATTCTCATATACTAAAATTATAATTCAGATGTGTAATATTTTTGGCAAATCATATTACACTAACAGCAGTTATAACTTACTATTTAACTAAAGTAACATTTTTAGAATGAAGGAATTATAATAATTACAGTTTAAAACACTGCCACAATTAATTTTCTTTACAAATTCACATTATTAATTTAGATTTTTCAGATTTTTATTCTGGAAACAATAAAGTTAGTGAGTTATTTGCTTTAAATATTTTTATTACATAAGATTTGATAAAGGTAACTTTACATTACTATAAATTTTCTATATATATTAACATGAAAAAAAGTAATGTAACATTCTCTCATTTTGTTTATATACATATGAATTTTTTTTTAAACCTAGTCTAATCAAATACAGAAATGATCTACTTAAATAATAGACATTTCTTTAATATCATAATAATTTATATACACATATTATTTATTTTATTATTACTTTTTTCTTCTCTTTTTTTTTAACACTCAGATATAGCATAAATAATGACCTATTATAAAATATATATTTCTTTAACTCTTCGCAAAATATAATTATATCTTCTTTTTTCTTCTTCTAAATAATTTCTAATATATAAAAAAATGTTATGGAATAAAGAAAAGTTATTTTCCTATTACAAATGATAATAAGCACACAAAAATGCTTGTTTCTGTGAAGTCCACCTGAAAAAATACATTTTCTGAGTTCAACCATGCATCACTTGAATGAAATAAAGGAAATGTTGATGTATTATCTGGCAAGAGAGAAATATTCATATAAACTGGCAGGAGGCAATGATGTAGAGAAGACGTTAACAACTACAACAGAATTAAACACTGCTTGATGTTGCTCCACTGGTCTACGCCCACCAGCTTTTCACACAGTGCAAGTAACCCCACCATTCTGTGTGATAGCAGACTATTGGTTAACTAGCTAGTTAATAGTTTGAAGTCGGTAATTGATGGTTGTGTAAAACTGTTCTTAAAACATGTAAGAATTTGTGAGAGGCAGGTTATAGGTTATTTTTTTTTTTTTTTTTTTTTTTTTTGTAAAACTTTACTTAAAATAAGTAAGAAATCCTGAGAGGCAGGTTACAGGTTATTTTTTGTAAAGCTGAAATTATCTGTAACTTGTTATTGGTCATTTCTATAAAAATATTATTACAATGTGAAAGGCTAGTTGTAGGCTGTTTCTTAATATTAAGCTGTGTACTTATTTGTAAAAAAATTATACAAAAAATCTGAGTAACAAAAAACATGTTATGATTTTTGATAATCCAGTCATGCTGCTGGAACAAGTACACCATCTACTGTATACAGAGTCGAAGACTGATCCTTGGAACCCATCATAAATGAATAATTGAAACATGTTACAGAATCAGATTATTAGGCCATATTATAATAACACCAAGTGAACTGAAGACTACAGAAAAGAAGTGGACCGATTAACACATGTGATGTTGGTTATCTCTCCCAAGGCAATAAAGTTAATTTTACTCTTGGTTTATTTTCACTGGACCGGTTTAGAGTTCAAACAACCAATGTTGAAAGTCTTCCCTTGAACATTTTTATTGCAAATAAATATACTTGACCTTTTCAGTCTGGGTTGCAATTGCAAAGAATGCTTTATTTTATGAGGAAAACAAACAGGCAGTCTGGTTGTGTAGCAACTAAAGAATTAATGTGTAAACAAACAAAATGACAGCATGGTGATTTGATACCCACTAAAATGGTAAAAGAATGTGAGGTGAAATCATGATACTATCTATTTGGTATTCTAAAGAGAAAAGCTGCTATAGAAAATTACATAGGTAAACTCCTCTGATGCTAACTAGATGTTATCTAAGTAAACTGGATCACTTTTATTATATCACATATTGTGCTTACAGACATTAATTTAAGAAGATGCCATTTTCAGATTTTGGTTATCAAATAAACATAGCATTTCTCTCATCACACACACATACACACACACACACACACACACAATCATACAAATTAATATAAAGAATAAAATAATATATTTTTATTGACATATTTTAATATTAACAGTTATTATATGTTAAGCAAATATATATATCATTTTAAAACATAATATGGTGATTATGTAAGAGAAACCCACTATTTATAGGCTTTATAATGAGACTCAAATATATATTACAATGATACATTTGTCAAGATGTCTAATTTTCATTTTCTATGTATATATATAGCTAGATATATAGTAAATACGTTATGTATTTGAGTATCTATCTCTAAACTGTATATGTAACTTAAACATATATATATATATATATATTTGTTTTCTCCTTACAAATGAAATACTATTACAGCTTCTATACTCCACATTCAAAATGAGTCAACCTACATTTAACACAAAGAAACTTTAATACCCAGTGGGCTGTACTTGCCTGAATATTGAACAATGAGGTATTAACCTGTGAAATATCAGATACATACTGTTCTGCACAGACAGTACCCATGCCCCATCAAAGACTGTGCAGTGGTTATAAAACAGTAATAAAGTGGACATTAAAAAGCAACACAGGTACTTATCAACAAATACCTCTTTTACATTGGATCTGTTAAACTGCTCTGAGTGATTTACCAAGCTAGATACAGCCACTGTGTACAATGATTAAGAAAAACTTGTTTGCTTTTTTTTATTTATTTTTTTATGGCAGGTCTTTATTACTTGTTGATATTTGTCCAAAATCAGTTGATGTCTTTAACCATTATCACATCTAGTTTTATAATCATTTTGTTTTGAGGTCTTTTTTGGATGGGGTTCTTTTTTCTTTCTTTTTGTTTGTTTGGAATTGAATCTTATAAAACTGGTTATTAAATTGGATGTAATGGGCTAGACTGGGTTATTGTTTCCTTAATTATTTTAATGGCACCTCAATACATATTTACAATGACAGGTATTAAGTTATCAAATACATGATACCTGCAACATGTGGTAAGAAAACAAATATTTAATGATTTCATGTAAGACTGTTTAACCAAGATTTTCCGTTTGAGCGGAATCAGTTTTGTCTGTGCTGGATTCACAGAATAAGAAAACAAACATATTAAACTTTTATGTTGTAAGACATGGCTTAAAAAATCATTATAGCTTTTTCACCCCAAAACCCACTATTACTATTATTATTATTATTATTATTATTATTATCATCACTGCTATTATTTTTACTGTTATAGTTGTTGTTATTTATCATCATCATCATCAACATGTAATGATGATGATGATAATTTTTACTGTAACTACTACATAAACTCATTGAAAACTTAATACAATCACAATAAACAAATAATAACACACAAACACCAAAAAAAATAATTTAAAAACAAACCCTTGTTTTTCATAACATTTCACCAGATGGCAAAAACAACTTTGTCTCAACACAAGCACATCAAACATTATACAAACATTATATTTGCACATGATCTGAAGAGAGAATTTTTCAACAAATATGTGTGTTCTTCTGACAAAATGTATTCTGACTAGTCATTCTATCGAGACTTTCTCGCAGGTCAAGCACTTGTGATGATTGCTTAGCTGCAATAAAACACATGCAGTGTTCTGTGTTATTGGCTGTTAGCACATGCAATATAAATGAAATTCAATTATCTTTTATCGCTTAAGTGATAAAAATGTCCCAACTCTAAAACTGCAAGTGTAAAAAATTATTCTGTTATTGTTGTGTTAATTCTATTTACAGGTATTAAATGTACACTGCACTGTCTAAACTAGCAATTATTTGAATACAAAAATAACATGCCCAAGTCAAAAAAAAAAAATAATAATAATAATAATAATCATAATAAATAAAAATAAAAAACAAAATAGAAAAAAATAATATAATAATAATAAAAAACTGGATGATATGGAATTACAACAAATTTAAAAATTAGTAACATATTGCAGCTATAAAAATAATGAGAGGGAGCATTATAAAATCTGAAATATACATTAACAGTTAATGATTTGTATGAGAAAAAAAAGAAGTAAAGAAGGAGGATAAAAAAGAATTAATAACAGCTATGAAAAATAGAAAGGAAAATAAGAAAAATGAATAAAATTAAAATAAATAAACAAAAGAACCAAAAACAAAAGAAAGAATGTAAGAAACAATAAAAATATGCAGGTTAATTCTCAAGTTCAAATCACTTCAGTTCTAGTGCACATAAAGTTATTCATTTTTCTTAAACATGGCTCCAAATTGATAAAGTTTGTTTTATTAATGCATATTTTAAACCTGCATATTAAATTTATTTTATTCCTCATTTCATAATTTTATTCAAACAGACTAAATATATTTCACCATGTGGATTAAACAAGTGGCATGATGGGAATGGATTCAACAAGCTTTGTCACTTAAAATTATCATCTGATTATGCTTCTAATGCCATATTTTGTAGGACTTTTTCATAAGATGAATAACTTAATCACCAAGACCTGTTTGACTTAATATGACAAATCAACATATCAAATAAATGGAGCAAGGTGACATCTGAATATGAAAAAAAGAAAGAAAAGAAAGCAAATAAAAAGACTACAGTACACATACTACATGTGCATAAACAGAAAGGTGCAGAATAATATCAATACCCATTAAAAAAATGTTCTCTGCCTAATGATTAAGTGTTAGAAGTCAATGAAATTATTTCAGCAGAGAAATTAAAGCAGTTAAATCATTAATTTTAAAAATGTAATAATAAATAACAAAAATAGATATTGCAGATGAAATTAAATTACATTTTACAAAGATGTTTTTGTTAAAGAAAAAAAATAAGATGTGATTATCAAGCAATGAATAATTTAATTTAAAAAAAAATTCTTTATAATGTTGTAAATATTACCAGCCTCTAAGGTCACATTCTGGTATAATAACTTTTCACAAAATAATATTGTTGGTTGATAGATATTTGTTACAGCTTAGTAGCAAAGCATTTCTTACAGTGATATAACTAATGCTGTGTCTAGGACAAGCAAAACTGAACTGAAAATATTTATACATTTTGTTTTTAAAAACACGAAAACAAGAACCTACAAATATATGAAATAAGATACTTTTATTTTTATCTTTTTTGTTACAAATTCACTTCAGATAGTTTAAGTGAAGGCCTGGAGCTGTGATGAAAGTGGATAACAACTATTATCTGCTCTGTGTGTTCGTGTGACTGCAGAATCCATTGATGACAGTGCAAGAAGTAGTAAATGCTCACTTAACTGGTGAGATTGTCATCAGATGGGATACGATAGCTCTATTTACACCAATGTGCCCCAAGACAAACACTCTGACACTAGACTAAACGAATCATGGTGGATATTTTCTTACACCATTCATTGCTATTTCATTTTCTTCTTCCATCAAGCATGAATAATTGTCCCAGGAAACCTTTGAGCAATAAAACAAAAAAAGAAAAAAAAATCTCTAAAAAAAAAACCCACCACCACCATCAATCCTGTATCTAACACTACCTGATGTGATTGTTTATTTTTAATAGCTCAGGATTAATAGCCATTTTACAGCAGTTTAAAAACATAAAAAGTCAAAATGTTCATTAATAAAAGAATATAAGTGGTGTCTGATGAAAAATGTGATTACTGTATATAAAAGGAAACAAATGCTATAAAATGTGTCAAAATCTCTGAGACTTCATAAAAATAAAGACTTCATTAAAAAAAACTATTTTTTAAAATTATTATATCTTGTTTTTACTATATATTTTTTATGTTGGATCCATTTTCTATAAAAGAGCTGTGGAATGATTTTGCTTAAAAACATCTTTATTTATATGCTATTTTTCAGCATGTTGTGAATTTAATTGAACCTAAAAAATTCAGTTATTTCTGTGGCAGTTGTGAATGAATTAATTTTGGTAGTTATAATTAGATTATTCTACAATTTAAATTAAAATACAAATTATATGGCAATGCATAAAATTAACAGTAGATAAATAATGAATAAATGTTTAATGATCATTAAGACAAAACTGCTGTCAGAGTTAAATAAATGAAACTAGTCTATATTGCCTTACAATCACAATTAATAGAAGCTGAAATAATAGATTAATATATAAAAAAAGGTTTTAGAATATTTTATTATTATTACTGTACATTTTTTTCATTTTTAAAAAAAAGTGTTATTGTCACATTCAGTTTTTATAACAGTATTCTGAAATAAAGTAAATTTGTTAAATTTGTTTTTCACTCAAACTATTATTAATTTTGTCTTGGTTTCTTTCCATCAAAAAATAAATACTATGGTCTAAGAGCTATGTAATTATCTGGCATTAATGACTGAGTATAAAAACTAAAAAATAGACACACACATAAACCTTGGTTAGTGACAAAGTAATGAGAACAATGCCTCTGTATTAACTGCAATTAGGAACAAAACATGAACCAAGCCTGCTTTTCTCTTTAAAGAAATTTAAAAGAATATTCCAGATTAAGTAGGCCTTGTCCACTGTCCACTCCTGCAGATATAATTCAGTGAAGACCAGAGAGAAAGAGAAGGGGAAATAAGCTCCAATCAAGAGCCATACATTGATGCATCTGGGATGCCCTGCTGGGCAAGGACTTTGTTGGGATTACTGCTGCTTCAGGCTACTGAAGGAATCGGGGAAGTGTGTGTCTGCTTTGCAGTACTGACACAAGCCCAATATATGTGACCTAAACCATTGTAAAAGATTTTCACCAGTTTGTGGTTGGTTTTTTTTAGATAGAAGGTGTCTAGTTGTTCATGGGTGGAAAGTATCCAGTGGATCTTAGTGGCAATGTAAATAGATTTTGGGTGGGGAATATCAATTCATGGGGGTGGATCTCAAACAAATCTCAATTTTAAGGACTAGGAGAAGAACAGATAATATGGTGACACATAGGTTGTAAATCCATTGAGATGGAAGCAAACCTGTTACTGGCCTAATTTATTGCACATATTAGGTCCAAAATGTTAATGTCTAGTCATATTTTATAAACAGTAATTTCCCTGCTGTGAAAAGCACATTATCCAAACTACCAGTTATATTTATTAACAGTATAATTTACTGGTCTGACATTTTTTGGATTTCATTCAAAAGATCTGTAATTTCACCATCCTGTTTTTTTCATTCATCGTCATGCCTGTCAATAAAGAAATAAAAGTTCTATCTTGGTATTCTTTTTATTAATTTTAATTTCTAAATTAATACTTTTATCATGTATTAATCATATAATGAAACCTCCATTTCAATTAACAGAATTCTTTGTGCCACCTGAATTAATCTTTGTCAATAAAATACACATTATTCAACAGCACACACTAAATGCAATAGATGTGTCAGAAGATGAATAGTCGTGCAAATGCTTTTATTACAGTGTCATAACTGCACCTAAGCTGATTATACATGATAAAATTACCTTGGAGGCTATTAGGTGCAGTATTTAAAAAAATAAAAAATATAACAGTGATTTAGATACTACCTAAATACTGGCTTTCTGAAAACAAATACTCATGTTTTATCTTCATCTTCAGATATATGAACCAACATATAATAAAAGTTTTAAAAAATATTATATTTTATAGTTTATCAGTTTTAACTACCTAAAATTGAGCAATATTTCTTTAAGCATACCTGTATATGATCAATTATTTTTATGAACATTCCTGAACAAATCAATTATTTTCATTAACTCACTGAATAAACATTATTTTATGACATGTATACAATCAAATACTTTTTATTAACTTACTTGTTTATGATCAATTATTTTCATGAACATACATAACTATGAACATACTTAATTTGTTTAGAATAAATTTCCTTTTTTTTTCTTTGTAAGTATAAACCAGATATGTTTTATTTTTTATTTATTTAGTATCATTATTTTGTATATTTTTCTTTTTAATGATGACGTAACTGAATAGCAAGACTTTTAAATAGACAATTAAAATATGGTGTTTTGTGGCCAAAACCTTCAACAGAAAAGAAAACAAACTTGAACTTTGTTTCTTCTTCTTGTTTTTTTGTAACCAACCATCTATTTTGTAGGCTGCAGTTAAAATCCATGTGCTTCTATGTCTGTGGGAGCCAAGTTTATCTGAGATAATCTGCTCTGTATTTAATCAGAAACACCCTTTACAAGCAAAGATTTCCTCACTGGCTTGAATCCTTCAAGGCTGAAGATCCTTCTTGCTTGGCCAAGTGAGTATTTACTTGGATAAAAATATGTTCAAAACCAAGAACTTCTTCAAAAACGTCTGTATTTTCAGTTGGACATTTTCAGTTTTACTGAATTAATTTCTGTTGTAATTATTGTCAGTAATATATTGAGCTTAAGTTAATATGGCCTTGCTAAAGGTGATATAGAAAGATCTGTTGATTTCAAATCCAAATACTATAACCTTCCCATAATAAATAGCAATGAAAGGATAAGAAAATGTCTTTATTAGTTCACTAATATACCAATCTAATTTTTAAATAGATCCAAAACCATAAATTTTGTAACAGAAATATAAATGATAGAAGGCATAAATTAATACTGTTGAAATGTCATTACAGATAAATCACATTTTAATATATCTATATATATCTCAGATAGACTGATAGGTATAACATGATGAAGATACAATTTAATTGTAAAATTAGAAAAACAATATAAATATCAAGATAAAGATTAAATAATGTTGGGCTTGTTTATTTCACACAACTAAAACTAATATCTACTTAAATATAACTTGTTTTTAATTATAAAAAAAATACTAATAAATATTGGGTTTTTGGGGGTTTAAATTAAAATCTCCACTATAGTGCAATTAATCTTTATTCAAATTAAATCCTTTTGGATAAATATTCATTCCACAACAGTTTATTCATAATCAGTTGTGACATTCCCTGCTATAAAATATGTGAAAGTATGAACAATTCTTTCCATTACAAAATGTTAAGTGTATATTCTTTTCATGACCACATTAACAAAATGTTATTGATTCTTATATTCTATTTCTTGAATGATCCCATTATGATAGATGTCACATTACAGAATTTGTATTCATTGGCAAAACCTTCCACCATAACACATTAAGGGTAAATTTCTTTCATAACTATCACACAAATATTTTTATTCTACCACAATCTCTACCAAAACGATATCCTAAGATATACTCCTTTTGCAGTCACATCACCACAGATGTCATATTCCCTGCCACAAGACTTATCAACAATGCCCACCACTGCAACATCGAAGGTAAAAACCTGTGAAATTTTCGCCCTGCTATGATCAGTTTGCCTGACCTGAAGCTAACCCCCACCTGCCTGTTTCATTGTGTCAGTCTCGTTTCTCAGTGCTAGGACCCATCTGTGGGGACCCACTACATTCACCTGGACACACACGCTCAATGAATAAGCCAGTGAGACAGCTGAATGGCGTGTAATATTTTCCATATGATCAAGTATTGAATTTTGTGTGTGCCAAACTATCGAAAACACACAACAGCAATTCATGCCTTAGTTGAATAGATAATGATTTCTGTTATCACTATTATGAAGTCAGAAGATTTATTTTAAATATTTTTATTTATTTATATTCTTCAAGATCATTATTATCAGAGAATTTTTTTTTTTAAATGGCAAGAAAACAATTGTTGCACTTGATTTTTTTTTAACAAGGAAAACAAACATTATTTAAAAAAATATATAAATAAGATCATAAAATAAAAAGAAAGATAGATTGCAGATTTAGCATTATCTGTGAAAGGTCAGAAACAGCATGGGTGTAATATCTTTCACTGAACTAATCATAACATCGTAACAAATATGCATGCACTACCCAAAGTTATCACATTGTTTAAGACCAATAAAATATTTTCAATTCATTTGCTGCCAACAATGAAACAAGAGTGCATAAGACTAGCCTGCCATTTGTTAAATATATATCTAATCAATATGTTAATATGATTTATCATTATTTTGAACATGAGTGAAATTATACTGAAGGGTTGTATTTGAAGGCAGTATTTGTTACCATTGGTACCATTGTTATGTGTAATCTGCTGCTACTTTTGCTATTGTTTCAAAATAGTAATAACAATAATAAGAATAAAAAATAGAAATAAAAATAAAATAAAATGAAATTTCACTAACAATAACAGGTTATTATTAAGATCAGCAAATGAAGACTTATTATATGCAGCTTTCCAGCTTTACTTTTTTCGACATGAAAACATTTAAAGATTAAAGTAAGTAATGCTTCGGTGATTTCTGGGGTAATCCCTTCAAACCATCAACCCCTATACTAAAATGTATGATATTATATTACTCAACTTTGGAATACAAATGTAATTTCAGTGTACTTTATTTCCAGCAGCTATGATTTTTCTCTCCAGTTTTTGTATTTTAAAGCCATCACCTGAAATTTCAGACACTTTATTTTTGAATTTATGTTGTTTCATTGTCACTAAATACTATTACACCTGCCACTCTAGGAAAAGAATTGTACATAAAATGTTATTTACCTTCAAATACTTTTCTAGATGTTACAATAAAAACCACATTTGAGAATGCTACAAGTCATCAATAAATAATGAAAGATTATAATTTAGAAAAGAATTTTTTCCTTCATTCTGTTAACAAATTTGGAAACTAGAAATGTCAGACATAAAATAACTTGTCCAGGTCAAGATTTATGGATGATATTATACTTTTAGTGAATTATTAGACTGGAACTAAAAATTTATCAGTTGTGTGTATGTGAGGATATGTAGATATATTGCTGACTAAATTTTATACATAAACACCTTTCTTTTGAATTAGCTGAAGCATAACTATTTATCTTTTTTATTTATTATTGTTTTTTTAATTTCTGTTTAATTTTGCTTGAACAAATTTGTAAAATAATTCTCTGTTCTTAATAACAGCCATTGTAATTTATTCTCAATCATGGAAATATCTTCAACGGATACAAACATGTTGTGAGAACACTCATCTTGATGCCTACACTATTTGCATTAGCAAGAGTTAGTATATTAGAGAAGTGTAGAAAAGCCTTGTATTCTTTCACCTCACTAATTATATAGTTTTTAAAATTTGCTCGTTGCAGATTCTTAGCTATGTACAATCTCAGAACTTAGCAGTTTAAATGCCAATGACTTAACCACTATACACAAGTTTTTACCAATGTATGATTGATCATACAATCTATTAGTTTAAATGCCACTAAGTTAACCATTTCTGTTCCTTGGGGTGTAACAGCATTTGATCATACTGGCTATCAGTGGAAAGGCCAATGTCTTAACACTCACTGCTACATTTGAGGTTCATGGAACATTGTCTTTAATCACTCAACTGCTACATATCATTTAAATTCAGGTTATTTGGAACATGCACTGCTCTTCTTTACTGACAGTTTTCTATCATGATAAATTAGAAAAAATAACAGTCTATTGCTTTCAGTGGCAATTTGCATCAGATATTACGACATTTTTCAATTTTGTATTTTGTTTCCTTTAATTTGCATAGAGAACTAATCATTTGAAATTCTGTGAAAGCAAATAAAATTCATTAAAAAATTAAGGAAAATTAGTGCAAGATTGCTCATAAAGGGAAAAAAAAAAAATATGTTTTAAAACACAGGATGACAGGATCAGTCAAAAGAAACTCAAAGAAAATGATATGAGATCAATTATGGGGATGGGGAAACAATACAGAAATATGATAAGAAAAAATATACTGACAGTTAGGTTGATCAACTATCTTTGATAAGAAATTAAATTAGTGAAAAAATCCAGTTCAGTCTATTAGGGCTTTCAGTGGCAATTTGCATCAGATATTACGACATTTTTCAATTTTGGTATTTTGTTTCCTTTAATTAAAATGCATAGAGAACTAATAAAAGGGGAAGCAATTCAGCTGATATGTGATGCACAGTACTGTGAAAGCAAATAAAATTCATCCTGAGAAAACAAAATGATGATTATAAATATTAATGGTTATTAAGGAAAATTAGCACAAGATATGCTGTTCTTCAAACCTTAGGGAAAAAGAAAAAAAATATGTTTTAAAACACAGGATGACAGGATCAGTCAAAAGAAACTCAAAGAAAATGATATGAGATCAATTATGGGGATGGGGAAACAATACAGAAATATGATAAGAAAAAATATCTGTATAATCTTAAACTTAAAGTTGTTTTCAAACATGTTAAGTCTATTTTGAATTTTAGTTTTGTTTTAATGAGCTCTGATATTTGACAACTTGGATACATTATCACCTGACCTAACTGATAAAAATCTATGTCTGAAAATAGCATTAGCCATTTGCAATATCCTTAACAAAAAGTGATCATAAACTGAATCTGTTTTCATATTAATTATTCTATAAGGTATCATCATCATCTAGCTTGCACACTACTTGTCCACAAGCATGTGAAAAAACCGTTACATATACTCATGATATCTACCTGTAGAACTACATCACTCACATTAACAGCTTTGTCTAGTTTTAAACTTTAAAAAAAATATGTTTTCTTTCATGCTTACATTTAATTTTGAAAATATACCAATATTATATATTAAGGCAAACATAATTTTTAAAGAAATCTTCTCAAGTTTTAAAAATAAATATAAAACATGGCAGAAGACAGATTTTCATCTCTTCTCCTCTTATGGGCTGAGTTTACTTTTGAATGTAGACGTTTAAAAACAAAGCAAGCAGCCCATTTTCTCACGTTTCACAAACTTCATCGGATCTTCTTCCTGGGCTGTCAATATTTAAACATGGCATGAACAGATTTGTCAGTTTGTGTGAGTCCACCAGCCAAGTTCACAGGACACTTTAATGTCACTGTAGCATGTTTAAAACATGGCCAACAGTTCCTAACGTGTTTTGTCATTTCCAAGAAAAACCAAGTCAAATTCTTTATATGACATTGGTTTAAAAACTTTTTTATTTAAATATATAAGACATTACTTACTGAAGAATAAAGTGAAAATGTCACTTGTACAAATAATAATAATAAAAGGTACTAGTGATAAATTCTGGAAAAATCTGTGTGGGTTTATTTGTTGATATAAGGTAGTATCCTGGATTAACAACCAAAAAAATATTTGATGTCTTAATTTTCATTTTCCATTTTTCTATTTTTCTTTTTCAGTTTCTTTCTCACATTGAAAAGTTTATCAACAAATCTTGCTAATCTGGATCTGACACTAACATCCAGACACTCAAAAAACAATAATACTAAATCACATTCCACATGGAGCACTGATCAGCAAATTCACAAGTTTTCCAAGAAGAAGCAAATTAAAACTAATTGCCTTTGGCCTTTTCTCAGGATGTGTTCAATTTCAATGGAACTGCAGCCAGTTTGATAAAGTAAAAGATGTGATAAATGAATCTCTATTACAGCATTTAGCAGGTGTGTTCCATAAACCATTCTTGCTATGATACTGCCAACAGAGATCATGATAATTATGTGCTAACCCACTCTCCAGGAGGGGAGGAGATATTGTCATACACAAGCCTTTAACTGCTCACCTGGTTGCATAACATGGCTGCCTTCAGCTGACCATGTATTATATCCACTGGGTTTTATCCAAGGTGTTTTTCAACAGTCTGGAATTTTTGGCTTTTGTAATATGTGATAAGCTGTCTGGTTACACAACATTTGCTTTGATCATTTGATGTATCATCTGCCCACCAGAAAATAACAACCCAATTATTTTCTCTCATTCAATGAAAATCTAAGATTGTGTGAGGAATTTTATTCTTTTTTAAAATAAACCTCAGAGGTACTGGGATTTTCATTTTGAATGAAAGATAATCCTTGTTAATTATTTTGGTTTAAGAAAAGAAGAAAGATTACCAGACAGAAAGAGATGGGAAAAGACAGAATAAATTTAATTTTAAAATTTCGTTTATAAATGTTCATAATACCATAGTTCAAAAATTCATTATCAAAAGGACAACAAATTATTATTATTGTTACTGTTATTACTTTTATAAAAAATAAAAAAAAAAAAAAATCTTTAAAATACTATAAATGACCAATAAATCAGCATTGTTTTCAAATTATTTTCATCTCAGAAAATGCAATATTACTGTTTCCCAGATATAAGTAATACTAGTTTCTATTGCAATAGCCTGTGTAAGCAGACAGTCTCCAAATTGAAATAATTTTTACATCTTTATGAAGGTACAAATTATGAAAAGTAAAACGTTTATTGATGCTACCAAAGACTTGAATGCAAAATACTGAACAGGTGTACTGCAGTGCAGAAATATACAACTTGTAGAGGACAGCAGGTATTATAAAAGCTTCATAAATTAGGACACCCACATATACAGACAAGATTTATGAAAACTATTTTAGAAGACTGCAAGCACAAGGAAGTAAGTTAATTTAATAAAATAATAATAACTTGTTACACATTCTGAGATCCCTGCTGATCACTTATTAGTAATGTGTAACCCTTAAGGGATATTTCCACAATCTAATTATCACTTTGTCATTTTTTCAAGTAACCTTCAAGGAGAAAAATATGAATTGCTATGCAAGTGGAACAATGTAATTATAAAAACACTGATTAAATATCATCATGGTCCAACTGGACAGATACATGTCTTTGTAACAATTCAGTCTTCTACTAAAAACAAATAAATTATTATTATTTTTATTACCAGATATAATGAATGCTTTAACAACCACCAACAAAATAAATAATGTAGCTATTAGGTGCCAGCATGTTTTTCCAGTTTTGGGTTTTCTGTCCAGGTGAGGATGAATACACACTGCTTTCATTCCACAAATGTTCTTATCTCTTAGCAGCTGGGTTGTTTTGCAAATATTTCCAGGAAACTGTATGATATGGTCTTTGATAAACCAGTTGTGGGATACTGGTTGGACTGAGAAAAATGCCAGTGGAACAATGAGGAGCAGTGATCCTGTGATCTATCATGAGTTATGCCTGCACATTATACATTATGCTGCAGTTTGTATTGCTATTTGCATTAGTGACACAGCATAAAATGTTTATTATAAAGTACTGTTGACTAAACTCAGAATAGAGATTAAAATATATGAAATAAATTAAAAAAATTAAAAATTAATAAAAAAAAAAAAAATTAAAAAAAAAAAATGCATCTTTTCATGTGTCAGCATGAGTGTGTCAACATGGTAATTATTGCAAAGTACATCTCAACATGCTTGCTCCTCTTTCAGAAATAACTACAACATGTAAAATGAATGGATGTATATAAAGGAGATGTGAGGTCTTGTGTAAATAAATCTACAGGTGTTGTCTGAATTGATAATCAATAAACATGTCTCAACTAGGTGTACAGTACAAAAACATCACCCAGTTTGGAAACAAGGAGCTTAAAATTTAGTAATTAACATTTCTTAAATACACTGTTTCAGAAACAGCTGTCAGTCAGAGAAAAGATTGGAAACAGGTGATTTCCACTGGCAGAGGAGAGAACAATCCTTTCTCTGAATTCCTTGCTTCTAATGGTGATGCATTTATAAACATTCAAAATTTTAAATATTCTGTATATACACACTTAAATATACGCTTTTTATAAAAAGTGTAAAACATTATTTTCATCAAATAAGTTTCTCTAAAGACAGATTTGCATTAAATATACATTAAATACATATATTATAATCAAATTTAATGATATAAATTTAATAATTATAATTTTTTATCCTTTGTGGACAAAATAATTTTTTACCAATTTCTGATAAAAGATTTTAAAATAAGCTTAGCATATTGATAATTTTCTTTTATATTACTTTACATATTTGCCAACAGCTTTATTTAAAATAAGGCAACTTTAAAGACTATTTTTGTAAAAAAAAAAAAAAATACAATAAAATATAACAATAAAAAAATAAAAATAAAAATAAAACAATAAGAAATTAAAAAATAAATAAAAAACATAATTAAAATAAAATAAATAAATAAATAATAAAAGGAAGTAATCATCTAATTTTGATCTGGTAATACGAATGAGTGAAAATAAATAAATTAATAAAAAGCTAAACATGATCTGAAATAAAATGTATAATATAATATACTATAATATAATATAAAGAAATCAGCCACTTTCTGATAAATATTTCTTAATTCTTAATGTGAATGTAAGGTGGGAAAAATGGAGTATTGATCAAAATGCACTGACTGTCATTTGTTGATGAAATCAATACTCACATCCAAGCCATGACAGTTAAATTATTTTTAAATGTTTACATGCTTACTGGTTTTAGAATATGAGGCAAAATGTAAAACCTGAGAATAATCAGTGATCTGTCTTGTGTGCTTATACTTAAATCATTTTCAGTTTTATAGTAGTAGTGATAGTAGTAGTAGCAGTAGTATTAATAATAAAAAAAAATAATAATAATAATAATAATATTTATATATAAACCTCTCCCAAATTTATTAGTGAAAAAATATATAAAAATTCAATCTTAATTTAAATTGTTTTCAGTTTATTTTATTTTTTTAGCTTTTTTCTTTTAAATATTTTCTTTGATTATTTTATTTTCTTTTTCCCCCCCCCGAGTTCATTTAGTTAAAGTTTTTATATGATCTTTATTTTGTAAAATATGATTTTCTTATGTTTACCGTTATTTTATATAAAAATATATATATATATATATATATATGTATAATCTTTAAATTAGGTTTTACATTTTTTATATCTTTTAATATTACACTGATTTCTTCATATTAAATTATTTTTAATTCCACAAGGATTTATTATTGACTGAAGGCTAAGAACATTAAAAAACAAATAAATTAAAATAAAAAATAAAAACCTTTTATAATGGATGTCTTTTGATTATTAATGCTGTACATTTCATTTAACTTTACTTTTATTATCAATGACAAGAAAAATAATTCAATCTTTTTATTATATTTTAATTTAAATTATAATTTTTAAAATTTAGAAAGGATGTTTTAAATAAAAGTATCATTAAAAAGAAGACTTATGAAGTTTTAAATATTAAGAAAAATATTTTAAAGTAATGATAAAAAATATATTTCAAAAATAAGAAATAGAAATAACAAACTAATATATAATTGAAAGCGTAACTTTTTTGCATGCTGTTAACTGTGGTTATGTCACAAGACATAAAAACTTAATTCATATCAGATTTTACAAAATACTTTACATAAAAGTTATCTAATAAACAAAATTAATATTATGACCACAATCATGATTGCACAGGAAAAGAATTCTTCTGATTTTTCTTGTTTGCAGTATAGACAATGGCATTATCAACTTACTGCACATTCTTACTATTTCATTAGATACATATTAATACATTAAATACATATTAATTTTGTTGCACAATATTAATATATCGCATTTATCACAAAAAATATTTTGTTTCATTTTCATGCAGTTTTCTATAAACTCTAGTCCTATCATATTTTAGTATATTTGCTTTACTCTATTACAGATATTAATTACTATGTATTTATCAGTTTTATTATGTAATATAGTAATATATCATTTATACCGAGGCTGAAAAATTATTTAATTTCATTTTAATTGTACCATCTCCTTCATAATATCAATTATTTATTATTATATATTAAATATACATTCATTTTATTACACAAAAAGTTATTTAATTTCATTTTGGCACTATCAAATGTTAATACATTTCTTTTAATCTGTTATAGATATTAATTATTATATATATTAAATTACTTTTGTCATGTAACTGTAATACATCATTTATACAGTTTGAATAATACAAATTTGTTTATTAACCCTGATATTATAAATTTTAGTACATTTATTATATTCCACAGTGATCGTTCATTATTATTACATTAAGTGTATGTAAATGGCAGGTATTAAGGTAATATATAACTTTCTGTTCTAAAAAATACTCAGATGTTCTGAATTACCAGACTTTTTTTAAATGTAATTCAGTATCAACTTTTATTTTGTTCATTGCTTGGATATTAATTATTATTTGATATATTAGATTTATTTGGGGTTTTTAAACTTTCTGCAACTGCAGTAATACATTACTTATTTCGGTTATAAAAAAAAAAATACTGTAAATATCATTTATCTGAGACATATAAGAATTTATTTTATTCTGCCATTAAATATAAAAACATTTTGCGATTTATTTTTTCTTTCCAAAAAATCACTGGACATGCATGAATGCTCCATGTTCTTTGTCTGGACCAAATCAATATATTTACTGTAAGTGCAACCTACAAGTATTTCCTGGCCTACTACAGTAATTAGACAGGACTTGTTAAACCTGGTCAATAGAAATAACAATGGTGGCAGTGGCCATAATGATGCACTATGAAAGACTCTTGTTGACTGGTCTGCTGTCAGACAACTTCTGGCTAGTCATTGTTTCCTTTCCATCACATCAACAAAGATAACTTGTTTATTTATAAAACAAGAAATGAAATTAGAATTTAGGTTATCCTACCAGGTTAACAACAGTGATGTGTTCATGCCTGTTTATCAAAAGTATCTGGGTGGATATATTAAGACAGTTTAATTAGAAGTATACAGATAGATATATATTCAGTTTCAGAATATTTCAGTGTCATTTTACTGATGTTATTTTAAAACTCATCATGTCTGCATAATTAAACTTCATTGGTATGTCCATTCACTTAAGAGATATTATTATAAATACAGATATATTTTCAGTTTTAGAATATTTCAATATGACGTTATTTTAAAACAATCAACATAATTACACTTAATCATTCATTGAAGATAGTTTTAATATAATATTTTTCAAATAGGTACTTTCTTTAAATTTAAAACTTAATATTAAATTGATTATCATCTTGTTATTTTAAATTTTAATATGATAATAATTTACTGACCAAGTGAACTTTTTTTTTATTATTATAAGCAAACCAGTAAATTCTATTTATCTTTGACTGTTAATAAATTTATTTTAAATTTAAAGTATTTTTATTTTTTTAAATAATTTTTAAAAGTCCATAACTAAAGTAGACGAAGTATCAATAAAATTAATTACACTTTATGATAAGCAATGTAGGCCAATGATGTAAACATAAAAGTGGAATTTATTAATTGGTCAATTAAACATTTGTTGCTCATCACAGCCCCAGTGGACCATAGCATACCTCACAATAAGCTTTATAAATAACTTCACTTCACAGCATATGAAATGCCTCCAGGCATAGGTTAATTTAAATAGTTGACCTGAATTAGACAGTAAACCAATGATCAAAGGCAGAGTACAGTGAAACTAATTAGATAGAGATATATTTTAATTTATATATATACTAAAAAAAAATATATATATATATATATATATATATTTACAAATACTGGACAGATGAAATTAAACTGAATAAAGTCTTCAAAATGAAGTAAGAAACTTAATTAATAAATTAGAACACACACATATGAACACATGGTCATCAATACATATACAGTTAAGCTGACGTGTTTGAAAAATTCATATATATATTTTCAAACACATCTTCACACTAACAAATAGAAATTTCAACACACACACACACACAGACTCACAATCTTATATTGATAAACATAGTGACACATACAAAATATTTTATAACTGTTTCATGTTTTCTGGATGTTGTTTTTTTAGCTCATCACACATACATATTCATATCTGGTTAGTGAAGTGAGTTATATACAGTCAAGTATAGAATGAAATATAGAAAGGTTTCTTAGTTCATCAGTATTCACAACCAAACATCTCAACTTCTGTCAACACACTGCTAGACATAGGTTTCTAATCCTCAGGTAATTTCCTTTGCTCAGTGCAGAACAGGGCCAGGTTACAGAAAAAAACAATCAATTTGTTTGAGATAGTCACTGTCAATGAGGTTTTGAAAGTGTATATTACTATGTTATTGTGTATCAATAATTATGTCTGTAGTTATGGAGCCACTTTAATATGTGGTCTATATAAACAGGTTACTGTTGCATTGATGAGGTGTATTTTTTGGCAATAATGAATTTAATATAATATAATATTTTGTGCTTACATTGTATATGTGCACTTAGGTGTGTATGTATGAGTGTGTGTGCAGGTTTGTTTGCATGTATCTCTCTTTGTGTATTTACATGTATAAAAAAAAACACCTGATGAACAGAATATAAATTATTCAAATTTAAAAATAGTGCTAACATTCACATTTTTTTTACATAAAAAATTAAATAAAAGAGCAAAACAAGAAGCAATAAAACCCCTATGAAATCAAATAAATCAGCCATGCCAGAAGCAAATAAAAACACTTTTAGAAAAATAAAGACTTTACAATTTATTTTTTTCACAATGATCATTAATACTGATTAATGTTTTAACACTTAAAAAGACCACAACCCTGTTGAGTTCAATATTTAATTGTCACACAAAACAATGACCAAGTGAAAATACATGTATTGTGTCTAAATCTGACTCATTGATACATCTACTTTACTAAGATTGTATCACAGCTTTATGAAAGGGGAT
Organism: Chrysomallon squamiferum; assembly: GCA_012295275.1. Taxonomy (NCBI): domain Eukaryota; kingdom Metazoa; phylum Mollusca; class Gastropoda; order Neomphalida; family Peltospiridae; genus Chrysomallon; species Chrysomallon squamiferum. The sequence goes on from CM022670.1 coordinate 19,306,914, forward strand.
AGAGCTTTCAGAAATTTTTTTTTAATAAAAGAAGAAAAATGTTCTTAAAAAAATGAAAAAGAGAATTAAAAAGAATCCAGGTTATCTATTGGTGTGTATTACAGAAAATAAATTTTGTTAAAAAATAAATAATATTAAAAACTTTCCAATTATGCTGTAAAGTGATTATTTATGGATTTAAATATTTCTGACTGATAAAGAAAAATGAAAACATATTTAAAAATGTTTTCCTCCTACATTAAAATATAAGGATTATGGTTCCAAAATTTTAAACATAACATATGAAGTTAATATCTAAAATTAAATACAACTTACTTGAGTGTAACGGGTCCTCTGTGTATCACCTCCAATTTCTGCTGCAAAGACTTTGACATCGTAAATCTCAGGTACTTTTTCTCTATCCAAAACAGCAACATTCCTTATGATACCTGATGATTTATCAATTCTGAAGTATCTTCCCTGTACAATTCCTCCTGATTTTATTTCTGTGAGATAATATTCCACATGTACTCCTGATCTTGAAGGTGTTGCATGTACAGAGGCAACACTTGATCCCGCATGTTTGTTCTCAAGTATGTTCCCAGAAAATGAACTCCTAGTGAAAATTGGGCCTGATGGTGTTGGTGACATTACAAGAATGGTGAATGTCATTGTTGTTGACTGAGCACCAAGAACATCACTGTTTCCATGATCTCTGGCTATTACTGTTATACTGTAAGTGGAAACTGACTGAGACAAATACCCAGTCAAGGACAATTTTCCATCTGATTTGAGTGAAAACTTGGATGCTGGGTCATATTTCATTTCAAAGGTCACTCTTCCATTTTCACCAATATCTGCATCTGTAGCTTTGATGGTTTCAAAAACACCAGAAGCTGCTGTAGATAGAATGACAAGAGTATCCAATGATTTAAAAACAGGTTTGTTGTCATTTATGTCCTGGACTATGACAGTTACTATCTTCTGTGATGTCAATCTGTCTGATACTGGAATTGCCTGGTCTGTAGCAATGACTGTGATTTTTATCACCGCAGCCTCTTCTCTGTCCAATGGTTTTTTGATGAAGATATCACCAGTAGTTGAACCTATTCTAAAATTATCACCAGCAGGGTCCTGCTTGGCAATTTTATACATTATCTTAGCATTATTACCCACATCCTTATCAGTTGCTTTAGCAGTTGCAATTTTGGAATCTACAGTACCACCTTCAGAAATTATGACAGAAATAGGGCTGGATGAAAATTGTGGACTATTGTCATTTACATCTTCAACAATAACCACAAAGTTCAGTGATGATTCAAGTGAAGGACTCCCAGCATCAGAGGCAACAATTTTTAAATCATATCGTTGTCTCTGTTCAAAGTCAAGCTGTTTGTTTAAATACATTTTTCCTGTGTTAGTATCAAGATTGAAGGTCATGTCCTCATTTCCTGAAGCAATACTGAAAAATACCACAGCATTATTAGCCATGTCTTTGTCAGTAGCTCCAAACTTAGTAATGAGTTCTCCAGGCCTTACTGATTCTAAAATACTAACTTGAGATCCATAGCTAGTAATCTGTGGTCTGTTGTCATTAACATCTGTCACAGATATCAGCATAGTAGTTGATGCACTGAGCTGCACATTTTCACCTGTGTCAGAAACAAGAATTATCAGCTCATATTTGTCCTTTGTTTCCCTATCCAGCTGTCCTTGAAGCAGTATCTGGCCAGTGGTCTGTTCTATACTGAACATGTTGTCATCATTTCCACTCTGTATGATGTAAGATAAAGCAGCATTGGAACCACTATCTGCGTCAGTGGCTGTGATCTTTTTAATAGGTGAACCTCTTCTAGCGTTTTCTTCAACAGACTGGGTATATGTTTGTCTTGCAAACACTGGGGAATTGTCATTGTCATCAGTGACATAAACATAAACCAGCACTTTGTCCTGTAACCTCTTCAAACCATTGTCAGTGGCAGTGATCTTCAATGTAAAATAGTTTTTTCCATCCACCTTTAGCATCTGTTCTCTGTCAAAATATTTCTTGGTATAGACTGTACCTTTCTGAACATCAACATAAACATTCTCCTCATCCTCATCAACAGAGTAAGTTAGCTCAGCATTTCTACCCGAATCAGCATCAAATGCTTTGACAATTCCTATAAATGTATTAGCAGGCATATTTTCTTTAACATAAAAATAGTAAGAAGCATTATTAAATTTTGGTCGATTGTCATTGTCATCCAGAATATGGATTGTGATGTTAGCTGTAGAACTTCTTGACATGGCACCATGATCCCTGACTACTACTGAAAGAAAATATAAATCCTTTTCTTCTCGATCAAGACTGTGAGCAACAAACAATGTACCATCAGGAAAAATGCCGAATTTTTGTCTCGGTTGCCATTAGTGATATTAAAAGAAATCCTTCCATTAACACCAAAGTCTGCATCAGATGCCAACAGTTTGAAAACTGGCTCATTTACTGGTTTTGACTCATAGATAGAAATTTCATACTGATTCCTGGGGAACACTGGCGTATGGTCATTGATATCTTCTATATGAATGGTAATATCAATGGAAGAAGACAGCTGTGGAGTACCAGCATCAGTAGCAGACACAGTCAGCTTAAAAGAGTTTCCAACAGCTAAGTTACTGACAGGTTTAGCCAGATATATAACACCTGTTGTTGAGTTGATTTTGAATACACTGTCTGCATTTGAGGTTAAGGAATATGAGACTATAGAATTTGGACCTGCATCTATATCTATTGCTTTTGCAAAAAATATATTGAAACCAATTGGCCAATTTTCTATTACTGTTGTTTCAAATGTGGTTGTCAGAAACTTGGGAGCATTATCATTTATATCTGTAATTTCAACCCTGACAGTGGTTTCTCTAAATCGGGAACCAGAGCTTGCTGCCACTTTCAGTTCATAGGATGCCTGTTTTTCACGGTCAACTGGCTTGTTTGTTGTTATTACTCCACTGTTTCGATCTATAGAAAAAATGTTCATGGGGTCTCCAGCAATGATTGCATAGGTTATTTTGTTTCCATTTAAACTTCTTCCAGTCACCTGACCAAGCCTATGTGGTCTGAAGACTGCAGCAGAATCATCCTCAGCAATAGAGAAGCTGTAGCTCCGGCCATCAAACACTGGTGGAACATCATTTGCATTTGCAATTACAACTTCAACAACAGCATCAGATGATGATGGCCTACCTCCACCATCAGTTGCTCTGACATTTAACTGGTAAAATGATTTTGTACTGCGACTTAGTGTTCTAGTGGTAGTTATCCAGCCATTGCTTCTATCAATGGTGAAGCTGTTGTAGTTGTTGCCTATGAATGAATAAGTAACTTTCCCATTGATTGATTCATCAGGATCATGAGCAGAGACTTGGACAACTTGAACACCAGAGGGTTGGTTTTCTAAAACACTAGCAAAATACTGATTGGGTCGAAAATCTGGAGAATTGTCATTCACATCCTTCACCTTTAACTGAACTTCAGCTGTAGCAAATAAAACTGGGACACCTTCATCATGTGCTACAACTGCTATTCTATAGAAAGAAATATCTTCTCTGTCAAGTGGTTTGGCTGTAGTTATGTGACCATTATTTTGCAAGAGGAATGTATTGGGGTAGAGATTTTCAACACTGGAATGAAATTCATAAATAACTGATCCATTCTTTCCACTGTCAGAATCAGTTGCCAGCACAGTCACAACATCAGTTCCTGTAGGCAAGTTCTCATTCAAGATCTTTTCATAAACAGGCTTACTAAAATGTGGAGTTTCATCATTTTCATCAAGAATGTTCACTGTCAGCTTTGTGTAATTTCTAAAAGATTGGGAACCACCGTCTTGTGCAGAAATATTCAAAACCACACTGCTCAAACGTTCATGGTCCAGATTTGTTGTTGTTGTCACAAGACCTGTGGTAGAATCAATGTCAAACCATCCGAGATCATTGCCAGAAATAATGGAATAAGTCAGCTGGGAATTGAGACCAGAATCACCATCTACTGCAAGGACACTTTCTACAAAACTACCTGGAAGTGATAATTCACTGAGCTCAGCTTTGTATTCTTTCTTTTTAAATTCAGGGACATGGTCATTTGCATCACTGACCATGATTATTAAGAATGCTGTTGAACTTCTAGGTGGGTATCCATGGTCCACTGCATGGAGGGTCAAATTGTACTTACCCACTTTTTCACGATCAAGATGTCCGACAACTTTGATCAAATTTAGATTCAGTAGTGAGTATGTGGTCAGTTTAAAATGACCAAGTTGGTTGCCTCCAGTGATGGTCAAGGATGCTTCCCCATTGATGCCAACATCCAGGTCTTGTATGCTCACAGAAGCTACAGTAATTCCAGGCTGAACATTTTCATCAACAGAAGAATATTCTTTATTTTGATCAGGATAATGTGTAATGAGTATAACTGGATTATGATTGTTTTCATCAATGATGTCCACTATCACATAAGCTCTTCCAGAAAATGATGGTGTCCCTCTGTCAAATGCTTCAACTGTGATGCGACAACTCTTGGGATTGCAGTTGGGGTCAGAACCGCATTTTCTGGAACAGCTCAGAGGAGTCACAAGAGTTCTAATGACTCCTGTTCTTTCTTCAATAGTAAACTGACCACTTTCATCTGTTTGTATTCGGTAGCCTATTTCAGCATTTAATCCAATGTCACCATCGGTTGCTAGGACCTTAACAACAAGTGTACCGACTGGTGCACTCTCATTTATTTTTGGGTTATACTCACTGGGATTGAATGTAGGTGATTTGTCGTTGATGTCTGATATTGTGATATTTACTAAAATGTAACCCTCCTTGGGTGGTGTTCCCATATCCCATGCTGTGATGTTCAACTGATAAAAATCTAAAACCTCACGATTCAGATCACCTTTGACTTCAAGATACATAAATGGTGTTTCATCATTTGGCTCAAGCAATCGAAACTTGCCATCATCATTTCCTGATTTTATTGTGTAAGATGAAATTGTCCCATTCAAACCATTGTCATTGTCTCTAGCTGTCAACATGAGCTGTTGGAAACCATATTTAGCATGTTCAGGAATAGCTATGTTAATACTTTGTTCCTGAAATTCTGGATGGTTGTCATTAATATCCAAAACTTGAATTAAAACGTCTACTGGATGTGCTGGCTGTCCGGTTTTAGTTCCTAATATAAATATATTTAGTAGCGTCTGTGTTAATAATTCTCTGTCGATTACAATTTTTGTTGTAATAACACCTGTCATACGATTCAATGAAAAAAACTGCGATTGTTCCTGAAGATTATAAACATATCCACTACGAACTGGAATCTTCCCTACAAGAGTCCCAATCGGCAATTCTTCTTGAATGGACATTTTTATACTGTCACCTGGGGCTTCGCCCTGTCCGAATTTTACTAAAAATTGCAACAAAATGATGCAAATAACGTGGCATCGTGTCATGGTGGTGAGTTTCTTCTGCTTGGGTGCCTGCACCAAAGCCATTTTCACCATATCCTATGAACCCAGGCCACTACTTCTACAGCCACGCTATATTGTGAACACACCTACCTGTAAATTACCTGTCCCATTCGGCGTACCTTGCCGGACAAATATATTTCCCCATCAACATATATGAAATATAGGCGGCAAGGTGAGGTAACCACAGACTGCAGACATATTCATATTGATAAACTCGTCCGGTTGTACACGACACCCCCAACAAAACTGATTTCCTTTCCAAAAACAAAACGAACTAACTATTTTGTCGCTGAAAGAAAAATCACCTTAGTTTTCCGATTCCGTGAGCTCTTTCACGATCAAATGCCACTGACTGGGCAATAGTAGTCACACATTAAATTACACCACATAGTTTTAATCACTCAACGAACAATTTGAATTACTTCCTTTATATATCCATCTTTTTACCAGAAAAGTTCGTGTAACATTAGAATAAAGTAAAACCACTACATTTTTTCTAAACATCGCTTACTCCATGCACTTCTTCTCTTCACACTTGATGGCAAATGCGTGCAGCATTTACCCTGACGTCACAGAAACCACGCCTTTTCTGTTTGACGGACAGCTGTGATAGCGTGTAGGATTAGTTGTCAAACGGTAGTCATGTACACATGTGGTTTAGCCACTCCCACAAGAAGAAAATTTTGTCCTCGGACTACTAACGTAGTTTTATGAATCTGGTCAGATTAAAAACAAATAATCGCGAAAAGATGATAAAATTATTAGTTTCACATTAAGAATTAAATTGTAAACTTTGAATAACTAAATAAATACATACACATATATAACAGTCGAAATTATTTCAGTTTGAGAGAGAGAGAGAGAGATTATTTGGTTAATATATTTTTCAAGATTTATTTCTAGAAGGTTACTGAAGATATGTGCATACACATATATGTATATATGTATATATGAATAGATACATACATGCACGTTCATGTGTATACATGTATTAATACATAGGTATTTAATTTGTAAGCTTGCATACTAGAGTTGTTTATTTCCACCTGATTGTTCTGTCTGTGTCTTAATTTGTCTGCCTGCAGTTTTTAAAGCTTACAAAGCAGGTACAGTTTAATAAACAGTAATCGCATCAGCTTAGAATGTAGTGATCAAGGTGTTTGTATAAACTGCGATATAAATATATAAACTGAAGGGATCAATATTTAGATAGATGGACAGGTAAACGGTGGTATAAAGAGAGAAAGTGCAGTGTTATGGTATTAGTACTGTCATTGCTAGACTCGAGTGTTTGTACGGTAATTCGTTCAGATTGGTCCGCTGGGTATCTAACGCTTAGTTTTACTGTACAACGGAGGAAACGTACGAACAAGAAACTCATTAGCAGCTGCTAATTAAATAAAAAAGCTACAAAAGGATTAAGAATAAAGTAACAATTAAAAAAAAAAAAAAAAAAAAAAATGAAATAACAAGTATGTTCGATTAAAAATAATAATAATAATAATAATAATAATAATAATAATAATAATAATAAAATAAATAAATAAATAAATAGAAACTATTTAAAACAGTAACTGTATTTAGTTAAAAAGGTGAGTATTCGAATTTGTTAAAATAAATTAATGTTTAATTCACATGATTCGTGTACGTAGGCTGTGTGCTTTGAAAAATGGATTTAAAAGTGAAAATGTATTTCATTCAGTTATCTTAGCTGTGTGTTGGGTGTGTTTTAATACTATAAAACATTGTCTCTGTTTACATCTCGGCGTTAAATTAATTCAAGTAAAATGACAGAATAAAATAATTACTTAATTACCGTTGTATGTATTTATTTATTTATTTATTATTTTTAAACGATGAATTATTATTACTATTATTAAAAAATATAATTTTTAGGATTTTATTTTAAAAGGACTAAACATTCGTTCTTTATGAATGTGTGTGTGTGTGTGTGTGTGTGTGTGTTATTATTATTATTTTATTATTATTATTTAAAACAAAGAAAAAAGAATGGCCACAATACAAGAATAAGGTATAATTTGTGTACAAGCTTCTTTTTGTGTTTCTTTCTTCTTTCTGGTACTTTGCTGTTGATAAACAGCAGCAGACCGGTGCAGTGAAACACAAACTTTCTACTTGTTTGTTTGCCTGAACTAGAACTGTTTAAAGTAACGATTTGTCGAGAGAATATCAATAAGCGAAGTTTACTCGAGCGGTAACAATTGGCCCCCGGCAGCGATAAAAACATTGATAATCCGCGATTTATAGAACTCAGGTTAACCCTCTCAAAGAGGATGCATGCAGATTTGTTTTATCTACAGGACTGTTTTAACACGGGATGTTTGACGAACAAAGGTGCGATCGAGTCGACCTTAATAAAGGTGTACAATGAACATTGTTTCATTCTGATTTTAATTAAATAATTAATACGAGTTTCAGTGCAAGCTAAAAAGTTATGGTTTTAGAAATAAATACCTATTTCTATACGAAATGTGTGTGTGTGTGTGTGTACAAGAATGCAGGTATATAACTCAGGACGTTAACTTGAAAGTAAATAATCATCAGAATGAATTAGATGGATGAACATGAGAATGCATCATTATAGCCACGTGGATTCTGGAGACCAAAAAAAAAAAAAAAAAAAAAACCGAAAATAAACAGCAATAAAACAGCAGCAAGAACAACAGCAACAAAGAAAGAAACAAAGAAAGAGAGAGAGAGAGAGAAAAAAAAAAAGAAAGAAAAGAAAGGAAGAACCATACAAGCAAACAAAATCTTACAGGAAAGACAAACAAACACTCCCCTCAAATATCTCCGAAAAGACCATGGCTTGATCAAGCTATCGATACAGAAGATATATCTCATAAAACAGAGTGAAAAAACAACAACAAATAAACAAAATAATCAAATACTGATCGACAAAATGTGTAGTGAATGCAGACACATTTGATTTTATGTTTATCATTGTTTTTCGTTTATTCATTTCCATACACCAGTAACTTCTTATTGAATACTGTTAAGATAAATATAAATTTGACAATAAAACTGTATTAAAAAATATAATAATAATAATAATAATAATAAGTAAATAAATATAATTTAAAAAAAATGTATTAATAAAGACTAGGGACTCAATCTTTTATGACTTGTTTTATGGACTATTACTTGACAGTCCAGGGGAACAAACTCTTGTTATTCTATTAATAATCATTTTCTATCATTTATAATAAATTATGATATTTAATTACATAATTACATAAATGTATGATTGAGGTATGGTCCGTCTAAAAAATATAATGTCTGGAAATAGACATTCCGCAACAATTCAAATACTTCGTCTGCTGGAGTACTTGCTGATTACCCATAATGCAACAGTCATCATGTCAGCCTTCGCAAGAAGGAAATGACACTGTAGATGGAAATAATCATATTTAGTGTTACTGAAGGAAACCAATTAATTAAGAGAGTATATTTTGAACATTATATAAACATTACTGCACTGTAGTAGCCAGAAATGGCTACTGCGCAGTTTCTTCAAACCAGGAGTCAGGTTGATTCCTTTTTGCGCTCCAGAGATCTTTCAGATAAATTTTATGATTTATTCCGTGTGAAAGATGATTCTCACAACAAGTAAGTGTTTAAATTATTATTTTTTATAAATTACCGATTCATGTAAATGCCGAGCATACAATATAAGCATTTGTAATTTTAAGTTGCAGCCATGCATAACACTAGAACACGTACAAGCAACCTACTTTCATCTTCATCAGTTCATGTCTGCCAGTTGAATAGATCTAAGCGCTTTCTGAATATTACATTTTGAAAGCACAGATTTATATAAATGATTCCATCATTCATTTCCAGAAGGTACATCCAGTGTAAAAGGAAATTATACTTAATAATTTTTTAAATATATGCAGGCTAATGAATATTTCAGTTTAGAAACATTCAGATTCATACTATATTGCATACATAATGATAATATACTATTACTATTGATCACTTTCATACTCTGTCAGTGATAAAAGCAAATATTATATTTAAAAGTTTTAATCTAACATAACATATAATGCTATGATCTAAGTGTAAAATTGTGCTAGTGCTAAAGGATTGTGATTAACAATTTGCAGAGGCTTTCTGTTGTTAGTTGATAGATATGTGCGTGTGTGTGTGTGTGTGTGTGTGTGTGTGTGTGTGTGTGTGTGTGTGTGTGTGTTATGTTTAATGTAAGCATTAACAATAACAATTTTTATCTGCAAGTTTGAAAATGTTTTTTTCTTATTTAAATTAGAATGGAAACATAATAAAACAGTTTTTGTAATCTTTTGAAGAAACAAGGATATTTTTTAGACTTTTGTTATTTCATCAACACTAATAATATCTGATAATCATTGTTCAGTACTTCTTAAACAAAATTTATTATTATTATTATTATTATTATTTTAAATACGAATTGATAACAATATTATTTTATGGTTTATGAATTCACTATCCTGGTCTTAAAACATTTATTTTTTGAAATTAGTCAAATTTTAATCTACTGTGAGTGTAACTTTAATAATTTCATAATTTTCATAATTAAAACTACTTCTTAACATATTTATAATTATATTTTTTAAATAATATTTTTTTATAGAAATTATGTTTTATTTAGAATAATTTTAAGGTCAAATTAAATGATGGTGATAATGAGGTGATTTTATTTTGATCTAATTGACATTACTGAAGCCTTTTTATTTTAATTTTAGTTTTAACTGAAATTTGTTATTAATTTTTTTGCACATTGCCCTAGTACTGCATATAAAATGTTTAAACCTAGTCTTTTTCATATTCAAATGATCTATTACTGTTAATATTATAATATACAGGAATCATGATTTGAATCTAATCATCTAATGTGTATTTTCTTAAAATTGTAATATATATATATTTTTTCCTACCCATTGTTTTTGCAGAAAGAAAACAGAAAAAAAGAAAACCAAGAAAAAAAGTAAAGGAAAAGTTAAAGAACGCACAAAAAAGGTATTTGTGTTAGCTAATATGCTTTGGGTTTTATGATTTTTGTTTGAAATCCATATATATTTTGTTTTTGTTGGCTATGAATACAACAGCATCAGGATAGATTAATTTGAAGTAAAAACAGTTTTATCACAATTTGTAGCAGGTATACATATTTGTATATGTCCCCACATATACTTACTTTAATTTAAACGTAATATATATATATATATACACATTTTATGCAATAAAGCTGCTTCCTGTCATAAAAATGATAATTTTCAGTTAACTGAGATATGTTTATGTGTAGATTATATCTGTAATTACAGTGGTTATTTCTGGAAATAAAGTACCTTTTAATGACAATTTTCAGCAGAGAGAAAACAGTCCCGAAGTGCCTGAAGCAGCAGTAGTTTCAGTTGAACTTCATCAAAATGCCTCTCTTTTTAATGTGTATGCCACAGTGCGACAGTCTGTCCTAGAACAATGTATGCGAGAGACATCAAGATTGTATCACGTTGCAGCCAATAACCATACATCTGATTCTGACTCAGAAGATGACCAGGAAGATAAAAACAGAGACTGTCTTATTAGAATTCCAAAGGCAAGATGATTTTCACTAAAATATATGTAAACTTTAATTGAGACTGTTACATAAATCTGTATTGAAATACTAAATCCCAAATTCTGAATGCATGTGTGTATGTGTGTGTAAAGACAGTTTTATGTTCTGCCAACAAACAAACATTTATTCATGGAATTTGTTAGTTTGTCACACATTGTACTTTCTTTTCTTTGTATAAATCCAGATGAAATAATTAGTCATTAAGCATATGATTCCAGTTTTATGCACTATCCTGTATTATTTGTAATGTTTGTTCCATTTAATCATCTTTATACATTTTGGTTTTGTTTATAATGAAAACATTTATAGTTATACATATGTCAAAAAACTTTTGAATCTATGTTAATGCAGTTTATATATTTTTAAATACACAAAAAAGTTGTGTAGTTGAAAACATTATTTTTATTTCCATTTAAAAGTTATTTAAAAAAATATTAATGATAGAAACAGTATTTTAATATAGTAGGATTAGATATGAAAATTGTTCTCAACACCTTTTACGTTCAATATAACATCTTTTGCATGAATTATCCTGAGGTTTAGTTGTTATGAACTTTTTTGATTGTAGATTGTTGGGCTTGGTCTAAATGGAGTATTTGAACTGGTGCGAGAAACTTGCAACAAGTATCCTGAACTATGTGTGAAAGCTTTGAAAGCATTACTGGACATTCTACAGGGTCAGCAGCCTGAGGGAATGAAAGATGAACCTACAGAAGTCATAGGTTTGATTTTTAGTCACTAATTTGTTATTACATTAATGTAATTCCTATAAATGTATAGATTTATAAAAAATTACAGACCCCTATAGCACTGAGTTAATTATTTTCACAAAACCATATTTTTTAGGGTATATTGTCCATAATTAAGCCGTTGCTTTAATGCATAATAGGAGAGATTTTTTTTTTTACATATTCTGTTTAGTAGGATACATATTTTGAGAAAACAAAGTAAACCTTACATAAACTATTCATGTCTTAGTAACATTATGATTCCTATATGCACTTACACTAGAAAACTTTTTTGAAAATAATAAACTGTTGTTATAATAGTATGATATATTAAATTAATTATGTGTTTTATTGTGATATATTATGATACATGTATGTATATGTGTATTTGTGTGTGAATATATATACATATTCAAACACATACACACATACATATATGTATATACACAAACACACACACACACGTATATACATACACATACATATACACACACATACACACATGCACACACACACACACATTTAAAATATACATATATATATTTAAAATATATTACTCTTTGAATCCTATATAAGAATGTTAATATTTTATGACAAAATAATATGTATTAACAGAGAATTTTTATGTGTTTTAGAAAAGCTGTACAATCTGTTAATGGAAATAGCTACAACTCACGCAGGAACTGCCAAGTATGATGGACATTCTCTGACATCTCTAGCTTGCTCAGCTCTGATCAGTTTGACAATATCATTAGGCAATACTGGCAAACTACTTCAAGCCATTACTGCACTTTTGATGAGTCCAGTTTCCTTGGCAACAGAAGATGTTCAGGTTAATTTAAAAAGAGATATCAAACCTAATCATACTGAGTTTAATTGTCCATATTTCAATTATGTAGATAATTTGGTATGCAGGAACAACAGAAACAGTTTGACATAAAATGGAAAATGCTATTCAGCATTTGCTGTTATGTGATGCTGTAGTTTTCATGTAAATCAAAAAATTCTTATAAAGTCGGGGTATTTTAACAAGTAGATCTTCAGATTTTATTAATTATTAAAAAAGTTTAAATTAACTTTTTATAATGTATATTCAGCAATTATAGCTAACAAATGTTTTCTAGATGTTCTTATGGTTTAATCATTGCAGAGTGTGTGTGTGTGTGTGTGTGTGTGTCCTTTTTACATAATTTAATATAGTGACATTTGAAATTTGTCATGTCATTAAATTATGGATCATAAACTGTTGACTATCTTCTGGTGAAACGTGTTTGATTGCATTTGTCTTTTTGCTTCCATGATGAATTTATATTTATTTCAGTTCTAATGCCTTCCTTATTTTATTTTCCACTGTTAAATTTTGTGTAATTGTTTGGTTTGTGATGTTTGATGCTGGTTTTCTCAATATACATAACATGCACATTTTTACATGTTGTTATCTTTATCATAAGTATTTTTTTATACTGAATTGGTCTTGATGATCATTTTTCAGGTTCCTGGCATTTTGTCATTACTTCAGAAAAGTGTTTATGCTGTATTACTGGGAAAATCGCAGCTTCCGGATTGGATCAACTGTGGTGTGAAATCCAAGTCTTGTGTTATGTCTTTTGAAATTGAAAGCTTTAAGGAATGTAAGTATTATGCATGATATAATAATCCAAATTTTATTAATACATGTAACCAAAAAATCCTTGTTTCACATAAAAAGAAAAAAATTGCATAGAAGTATTTATCTTTATGATTGCTTTATATATTTTAGAAAGTCATTACTTTAAAATATTTTTATTTTTATTTTAAAATAGTAGATTCCAGTTCAATGGGTGAAAGTGCAGTAGCTAGTGATGGTAGGTATTTGTATCTACTCAACAAGAAAGGACTCTTCAAAGTTGGATCTGGCTTTGGTGGAACAGTGAAGGTATGTTGATATGATGTCCAAAATAAAAATTAAACTAGTGTCTCTTTACTTTGAGAACTTTCACAGATATACATTTTTTTTAACACATTTTGGAAATTATGAGATTTATCAACAGTAAAACGTTCACTGATTCATCTATCCATACTACCTTCCAGTTTCAATTCCTTCATAATAACACTATTTCTATCACTGAAAAATAATATCTGTTGAAATATTACAATGAAGTAAGATTATTTATATTTTCCTTAACTGCTTGTAATGTGATAGCTAATTAGAGTTTAAAAGTGATATAATGCCTGGCATTTATTGCTTTTCCATTTAAAAATGCATATATAAGGAACAGAAATAATAGTATTTATTTATTTATTTTTATTCAACAGGGCCATATTTACAACCATGAAGAAGATTTTTCATTAAAAGTTTGGTTGGCCTTTTCTGGAGTAAGTAGTATCTTCTTTATAAAAAAAAGTCACTATGAATCATAGTCTCTATTTAAAAAAAAAAGTTTTATAAAATTTTGCTGATGTAAAATGTAGACTCACATTTGAGAAAAAACTGAAAGAATTTTGTTTGAAAATGTATTCTTTGTTAATTTATTTACACTTCAAATATATTTTCTTTTTACAAAAAGTTTTTACATTACATAGTGTTTAATATTAATTAAAAACCTCCAGAAAAATAACAACAACAAACAAAACTTGTCTTGAGTTGCTATTGGTTAATTTTAATTATAAATAATAAAGTGAAATATACATTAATACTTTTAATTGTAGGGAAAACTTTTGTGTCGGAGTGACAACAGTGCTGTGAATCTTTGTGTTGTAAATACTGACACACTGGAACTTGAAACATCTTATGAATTTGATGGTAAGTATATTGAAGAAATGTGTCATTGTTGCATACATAAATATGATATGTAAATATATAACTGCTATAATTACACATATTAAATCATAAAAATACAAAGTGTACATGTTGCCAAGCATGCACAACCAGGCCATTTGAACAATCACTTAATAAGGAGAGTAACACAAATTCAAATGATTTGTATGAGATTTATTGGATTGTAGCATTACACATAAGTGCATAATATGTTGTATTGTTGGACATGTTTTTGATAACTTTCAGGCCATGTGACTGGGGTCCTTTTTAGTGATGGTGTTAGTATTGGACAAATAGCTCCAGCTCAGGATGTAAGTATTTTATACATATTCACTTAAAGTTGTATTCGTCACTTTCAAAATACACTGACTGAAAAGATGGTGATTTTAATATGAGAAAGCCAACCTTTGATAAAGATGAAAATTTAGATATTTTAGTGGGTTTTTTTTTTTTTTTTTGATATTAATTTTTTAAAATTTTGTTATAATTTATTTATTTCAAATGCTTTTATATTTTAATAAAAAAATAAATAAAAACCCCTGATTTTCAGATGGACAGTTTTGTTGTGAGAACATTTAGTGTGGATCGTTCTCCAATGCCCTTGTTGAGTGAAATTCCTTTGAAACTGACCAGACGATGCATGGATATGTTTGGATCAACTTCATTTGACATGGAGACAGAGAGAAGACCAATTAGTAAGAAGTTATATGAATAATAATTGTCTTAAATATGTTTCTAATTAATATTTTTATCCACACCTACTTAAAAAAGCTATATTTGCAAAAATGCACACATATGAAATAAAACTGTGATAGAAAGATTTCAATTTTATAAACTAATTTTTTACTCTCTATGCTGATAGAGTAGGTTACTTACTAATTGTTTGCATATTAAATTGTGCTGGTTTTACATGTTGTTTTGTTTTGCAGACACAGGATTTGATGAAGACACTAGCTCTATATTAACTGGAAAAGACTTTGCTCTTGTGAAAACAGTTGGAGGAAAGGTAATTTATCTGTCAAAGTTTTTTTGACTGTTTATATAGCTGAATAAAAAAAAATGTTTATATAACTTTATATTTCATAAACTAGTTATTCTCGGCTCAGTAACAGAAAGGCATTTTAAATCTGCAAATGCATATTGATAACATTTTGTTATCTTATGTTTTAAGAAGGCATAGTAATGTAATTAAATTACTTTTATGTTTCAAATTAATTTTAAAACATTTTTTTTTTTTACAGGTTTTGTACACTGGTAAAGCCTCATCACTTGGCATAAAACAAGGTGGACCTTCTCCAGGCAAATGGGCTGAGCTAGCCATTACAAAGTCACCAAAGATTATTCAGATAGCTCTTGGCCATGATGGACAGCATGCTTTGATGGTGTCTGAGGATGGAAGTGTATTTTTTGTAGGAACCTCCAGACGAGGAGAAGATGGTGATGCTGGTGTGTGTAAGTATTTTCTCAGATCAGTAATTCAGTTTTAATATTGCTGATATAAACAATCAGCCTAAATATATGTTATGTATTTCCAGGTGATTGTCTTGTGCTTTTTATATCTGCAATAAATATATTAACTATAGTTAAATGGAATTTTTAATTATTGTTTTTGGTGACAGCTAAGGCTCGGAGGCAACCGAAACCTGTCAAACCAAAGAAAATGATCCGCTTGGATTCAAAGACTGTGATATATTCAGCCTGTAATAGTGGCAGTAGTGCTGTTGTTACCAAAGATGGAGATGTGTACATGTTTGGAAAGGACACTTACCATTGTGACCATGTTACAGGTATACATAAATAATTAGTTGTTATGATCTTTGGTTAATTGAAAGAAATAAAGCATAATTCTTCTATTTGTATGACTAATTTAATGCATGTTTATTGGTTTTCAGACAACAAAATAAGTTAATAATATCTGTTGATTATTGATATTCATAGAAACACGAAAGTGATAAAATTGCTGTTGAAAATAATTTGGACACTCTTTTTCATTGGATTATTATTTTGCCAAAGATATTTGATTAAATGTTGTGGTTGTGAATAATTTTATTTTGTTTGTGATCACACTGTTCCAAGCACCCTGCCAAATCCAAAAAAATATATTGGTGAATTTGATGTTTAAAATCATTGTTAAGGCACACCAACAAATTTCATTCTGTGAAGCCAGTCCTGGGAGAGTGGTGGTCCTCCTACAGGCGATGCAGGAAGGAAGAGATAGTGTTGGGTATACTTGTTTGACCCATGCATTCATCCTGAATAAGGATAGTCCACCTCAGTGTGAACACTATCAGTGGACTCTGACAATGCGCCACATTTTGGTGGGTGTGGTCATCTTAGGCAGAAAAAAAAGGATATATTTTTTAGGTGGATGTGATCATCCATAAATTATAAAAATAGATATAGTGTGATACTTTCTGCACAGCCATTTGCGCAATGTTTTGACTGATTTTGGTTTTGAGTTTTTAAATAGAAGATGTTCACCATTTTGGTACATTTAACTTTGATACCCAATAGCCGATACATTATTTTATGCTGGGGTGTCATTAAACAGTCATTTATTCATTCAGTTTTATTTTGAAATTATATAATAATGAAATAATGAAAGTCTTACATGTTATTAAAAACTTTCAGGTCAGGTTACAGAACTGAAAGATATAAACATCACTCAGATTGCTCTTGGTAAAGCTCATGCCATTGCTTTGAGTAGCAAAGGACAGATTTACTCATATGGTATAAACAATAAAGGGCAGTGTGGACGAGACTACAATCCAGGAGCTTCTAGGGAAGGTAACTGATTTTATGATTTTATGAATGTTTAAATTACTGATCATACATGGATATGCTATTGAAGGTTTACTACAATAATAATCAAATTAAAATATATCAACAGAAATTGATACATAGAGTGGCATTACAGATGTATTTTAATTAATAACAATTCACTGAGCCAAAAAGAATAACTTGGTGAGATAGAGAATTTAAATATTGGCAGTAAATACTATATATTTAGATACAACAGTATTAAGTGATGAATTACATTTCAGGAAGTCATAATGTCAACATGGCTGAGGAAGAAGAAGAGGCAGAAACGGAGGAATCTTTGTGTCCACCAGGTACTGTAACTTTTTAAATTATCAATCACATTAAAAAAAATATATATAAACACATCCAGTACCCTCCTCAAAGGATCAAATCTCAGAAAAATACCCCCAAATAAACAAAAATAAAAAGTAATTTAAAAAGCTCATGTGTACTCCACATGTGTTATTTAAAAAAAAAAATAGTAAAATCTTTCAACTGACAAAATACAAAGATATTTATTTATTTTTATTTGAAATCTGCTGATTTTGTTCATGCCTGAGAGTTTTAGTAATTAATACAATATTTGGTTGGTCATAAAGTTTAACTTAATAGTCTTGATAATATTTTAACACACATTATACTTAATGAAGATAGTTTTTGTGATATAAATAGTTTTAAATAAAATTATTATTTTATTCTTCTACAGGTAAACACAGGTGGAAGCATGACCAGTGTATGGTGTGTGTGGTATGTGGGGAATGCACTGGTTATGGATCAAGTTGTGTAAATAGTGGGAAACCTGACAGGCAGCCAGGATCGTAAGTATATCTATTTATTATTTCAAATGACAGTTTCACATCTGCTTATTTCTTTTCAATTTATAATAGTAAGGAGCACATGCTTTTGGTCTGTATACCGTATTTTAGAGTAGCCTTTAGGGTAACAGTTTTGCTTATTTCTTTTTCTTCTATCTTTACATAATAACATGACTGAAACAACAGAAATGTGTATCATTAAACATTATTGTATTTGATTTTCTTTTTCTGTTGTGGATGTTTTCACTTGCTATGGCATTTTTAGTTAATTTAATTGAAAAGTAATGATTTGCTTGCAGACAATGTGGCTGTGGTATTGGAGATGCCGGGTGTGCAGTTTGTGGAGTGTGCAGTTCATGTGGAGGAGACAGACTGGACTTAGATGAACTTGATGAAAGAGGCCTTCTTGAGGTTTTTGCAAAGGGAAAAGAAATTTTACCACTGGACATTCTTATTTGTGAGTTTTGTATCATTTAATAAAATGATAGGTGAAACAGTGTTATTTTGTCCTTCACTTTTATTAAATATTTTAATTACATTTTTATTTGAATAATAGTTATAAAAAAACCAAAAAAATCTGTGGATATAAGGCATAAATAATATTGATTTTGTATAAAGATAATAGTGCAGCGAAATTACTTAACAGAATGTTTATAAAAAATGAAATGAAAATAAAAAAGGTAGACTATTAATTTGTTTGTTTTTTTAGCTGCCCGTCATGATGTGAGACATATAGAACAGCTTGGGAGGAAAGTAGAGCAGCAGCAGATTAAATTGAGGAAAGTTCAGCAAAAACTTGCTAAAGAGAAAAAGCAAAGAGGTAGTTATTATGTTGATATATTTAAAAACCTACAAATGAAAGGGAAAAAAGCAAAGTGGCAGTTATTATGTTAATATATTCAAACACTTACAAAAGAGAGGAAAAATAGAAAGTTTTATTGTATTAATATACTCAAAAACATAAATGAAAAACCCAAAGTAATAACTTGTTATTAGATAGTTATTATTAGAAATTTCAATATCTGAAGCCTCTCTGCAATAGAACATTTCAGTGATTGCCAATATAACTTTCAGGTGATGATGGAGATCCAGAAAAGGAATATCCTAAGTTAGTAAGCCTGCTTCCTGCAGAAGTTGTTGTTGGAAATGGAGATGTACCTGTGTCTCAAATAGCCTGTGGTCAGCATCACACTGGTAGGTTTCTTCTGTATGTTGAAGATGTGAAATGTAATATTAATTTGTTTAAAAATACATGACTCTTTAGTATGTGTGTATGTGTGTTTGTGTCTCTATCTATAAAAAATTTAGATTGCATTTAATTTGATTTTTTAATTAAAAGTTATATCCACTTTAAAAATTTTAAAAAAAATTTGGGCATGAAATTAATAATCAGGCATGTAGCATTATAGAGCTTTATTTTATCAAGTAGAGTGGGAAAGAAAATAATCATTTTTCTAATTTTTATTTTTTTATTTATAGTTGTTCTTTTGCAAAATGGAGATGTGTATACTTTTGGCAGCAACCACCAAGGTCAGCTTGGACAAGGAGATCTACACATTAGGTAACCTACACAGTTCAATAAACTATTTTTTTCTCTAATAATATATGCCCTTTAATAATGTTAATTTGGATATGATATGATTGGAAAGGACATCTGTTCTCTTTTTCTTCACCTTTGTTAAATACTAAACTGCAAGTATAATGCTGTGCATTAAAGTGATTTAAGATTTCATTATTGTAAAAGTCCAGTGTAATGGAGCATTTTGTGATTATCATATAATTAATCTTTATTCAAAAACATTATTAAATTTTACTTTTTATTTTAATAGAATTTTACAACAAAATAATAATATGGAAAGTGTACAAAATATATTGACACTATTTATTTTAATACTTGTTAAAAATCTTTTTTCATAGAATACAACTGTAGATTAGCATCTGTAAACAAAGGAATCCTTGAAAAAAACTAAATGTATTTAGACTCTTTGTTTTACTAACCACTCATACAGTTTTGATGTTTGTTTTTAACAGAGGAAGTCCCACAAAGGTACCTCTACCAAGTCCAGCCATTCAGATAGCAGCTGGCAGTCACCATACAGTCATTTTACTTGCTAGTGGTCAAGTCTTCACTTGTGGAAATTTTCAAGTATTTATTTCTGTTTCTACATTTGTGACAATTTCATTTTTTACTGAAGTATAGTAATTTGTTTTGTCAGTATTTTAGACATTTTAAATTAACTTTAAATGAATCATGACAGATTTGTCAATTGTTAAGGTATATATTTTCTACTGTCTACGATAACGTATTTATGGAGTGAAAAGAGCTGTGCTTTGAATGCCATTATTTACTTTTCTCTTTGTAATATCATGTTATAAGAAATATGCAATTTTACAGTAATAAATGATGATATTAAAATGTGGTACTAAAAATAGCTATATTTATTCATATTTCAATAATTTCAGTTAATAGTAACAGAAATAAAGATTACAATTAAATATCTTTTGTTTGATTAACAGAAAGGGTCATTGGGAAGATCTGGTTCTGATGAGTCAGTTAAGAGTAAGAAACTGTACTGGTATGCAGTTGCCAGACCTGTACCTGGAGTTGGTGTGTATATTAGTAAAAAGAACTGAAATTATTTCATACATATCAAATCTTGGTTTGAGACTTTTACATATAGGCTGTTTGTTGAAAATTGAAAAAATTTAAAATTTAAATTTTTTGTTTATTTTTCTTATGTTTCTGTTGTATACTTAGAATAATCAGAGAAAATGAGTGAAAAAAAAAATCACAGAATATATTTTTGGAAAGTTTATAAGAAGGTTATGGCAAATAAAGTATAAATGTAAAGTATCAGTTTTAATTACTATACTGATTAAAAGAAATTTCATGTTTGTCTTTTTTCTTGTTGAATAGTTCAAATTGTATTTTGTCACAGGGGCAAAATTTGGTTGTCGAGCTACATGGATTGGAGCTAGTGGTGATCAGACATATATGAGGATAGATGAGTCTCTGATAAATGCTCACAATCTGGCCAGATCTAATATATTTGCCAGCCAGACCTGTATAGGTAACATTTTGAGATGCTCTTAAAGAATATTAGATATTAAATATATTAGTGACAAACTTTATATTTAAAAAAATTCTTTTTAGTGAAAAAGGAGTTATATATACTCAAGTCACACTTTATCAGAAATGTGATAAAACTTTGGCATCAGTATAAGCTGAATGTAAAGTCTTTAAATGAAGTTCACTTAAACCTTGGAATTTTAGTTGTCATAATAATGTATAAAATGTTATAACAAAATACTCAGTTCATGGCTGTAGTACTTAATAACTGTTAGTAATGACTGATATTTTGATTATAACCATATTGGTAAATTTGAACATTATTTTTAAATTCAATATTGTTAAACATTTGAATTCTGAAGCATCATTGTTTTCTTGTTTCAGGTCTCATTCCCAAAGGTGAAGACAATGTTGGCATGATGAAGTGTCTAATGATACAGAAGGCAGATGGCAGCTGCAAAAGGTATAAGAAAATAATAAGTTATAGTTCTTAAATGGTAATTATTCTGTTTAAATTTGACAAAAAAACAATTTTGTATATTATATAGTTTATAGTACATATTATTAATTCAAGCAGCTATTCTTAGTCCAGAAAAAAATAAATTTGGTAATGGTGATGATGGTTATTATTTTAAGATTATTATTTTTACAGTTTCAGTGATCCTGACCAGGCTGATCTCAGCAGCCAAGCAGTTTGCATGGATCCTGTATATGATGTTTTGTGGGGGTAGGTGTTTTTATATAATATACATCTGAATTTATTATATTATTAAATGATTACAAGTTCCAGTCTAGTTAGATTAAACAAAAGATAAATCAGACATTTTTATAGTAAATTTAATTCTATTATTGTGGTTTTATGGGACTGATGTATTAATAATATTGCATTTAGGCATAAAAACAAGGTTTTTCGATAGAGATTTAAGTCATGGAAATAATAAAATATTAAGTGCACTGAATCACCATTTCTATACCAATCTTAAAAAACATTAATATGGTACATTAATTCAGAATTTTTTTTTATCACTGAATTTTTTATGCATTCATACAGACATATATGTTTCTTATATGTTTTACAAACATTACCAGGTACAACCCACAGACTCACAAGGTGAATTGCTACAATGTCCTGTTTACTGAGGCACGAGATTTGAAAGTTGTGAATCCAAGCTACTGCAATCATTTCAGTCCTGAAATAGCTGTTCCAGTGAGATTTGGTGCTGTAGCCAGCAGATCACATTGTGCCCTCCACATGCTCAGTAAGCACATCTGTTTTATCTCTTGTTGATCTGTTTCTGTTATCTTAGAGTGTCATTCCTTATCATAAAACAATATATGGATTGAATTTTTATAGTGTTTCTGTTATATTTCATTTGTTGAATAAGAATTATATTATGAAGTTAGTAAAAGTATATGTACTTATATTTTTGTGTTTATTTGTATGTTTGTATGTACACGTTTTAGAGAGTGTGATTGTGTGTGTGTGTGTGTGTGTTTGTGTATCTGTATCTATATCTGTCTTTCTATCTACATCTATATCTATATATCTCTCTAAGTTAATTTTTTGTTTAGGCTGTTTGGACACCTTGACAGTTTGTCAGCAGTTAAACATGACTGTAGTTGAAGAAACCAAAGAGAAACAATCAAGTTCCAAGATTTACATCAAAGAGGATTATTCTGTTGTGAACCGATTTGACAGTAAGCAACATTTCAGATCTCTACTAAAGCCTAGTTATAATGCCATTTCAGTAGTTCTTTTTTGTAATTTAATGCATCATGGAAATCCTGGAAAGTATTGGAATTTTTTGGTTATAAATTCTAGGCCTGAATGTGGAATTAAGATAGTTCATAATAGAGATTATTGACCTGCAGTTTCTTCAACTTTCGAATGATAAAAATTAGTAGATAAGATAACAATTATTTTGAAACTTTCTTTCAGGTCATGGTGGTGGTTGGGGTTATTCTGGTCACAGTGTTGAGGCAGTCAGATTCAGCTGTGACACAGATGTTTTAATTGGGGGTTTTGGACTTTTTGGAGGAAGAGGAGAGTATGTTGGCAGAATTAAGGTACTCTTTCACTTGTCTTCATTTAGAAAAAGCAGTATCAATTGAAAACAATATCTGCTTTGGCAGTATGAGATTTAGATTCTTAAATTTATTAAAAAAAAGATTTGAAAACATAAAGAAATTAATGCTTTTCACTGACATCTTTTTATGGCATTTACAAATCTAATGTCTAATCATATTTTAGTTTTGGACATATACTTCTGTTAATTTTTCTTGATCAAGCCTACCTACATGATTTTTGTTCTGACAGATATTTGAGCTTGGAATAGATGGAGGTGAAAATGAAACTGATGGTGAACTTCTAGCAGAAACTGATGAAATTCCATTTGAATGTGGTGCAAGGTCAGTTGTGTTGGATTATGCTATATTTCATTTTAAAATGTATCATAAATACTTAAAAAGTTTAAAAACAAAGCAAAAAACTCCCTCCCACTGAAATTCTGAAATTAAAGAAATAATATATTATAAAATGTTATAGATGGCAATATAAGAGATCATAAAATTAGCTATATTTGTTTTAGTTTTTAAATGTAAAGGGTCTTCTGTAAGATGCATTTTGTAACTGATAATTTTCTTACCTATCAGGTTCTTAATTTATTTCAGAGAAAAATATTCCATGCTATTTGAGGAACCAGTAGCAATACAAGCAAATAACTGGTATGTAGCCTGGGCAAGAATTTCTGGACCTAGCAGTGATTGTGGTTCCAGTGGACGATCGTCTGTTACCACTGATGATCAGTGAGTTTTTAGAAAAATATTGCTTAATAAACATATTTTTAATATGCTCTGATTTTACAGTATGTCTGTTATAATACAAACAAAACACATTACTAAATACAACACAAAGTAATTCAAATTGTAATTGACACAGATCTTTCTTAATTATGATGTATGCAGTGATGGAAGAGCATTAGAAGAAGCATACTCATTATGGGATATTATGACTATAAATGGAAACAAATCTGAAAATTATTTGTTTATTATTTTGTTTTAGAAATGCACTTCTAGAGTTTAAAGGTATTCACAGAAATGTCTTGATGCAAAATAAAGTATTTACTTTTGTCATCTGCACCAAGAAGAAGGTGTTTTGATCTTCACTTGTAGCTGTTAAGTGTATCTTATTATCTCTGTTTAGAATTGTCTTCAAGTTCAAAAGTTCAAAGAAATCTAACAACGGAACTGATGTTAATGCTGGCCAAATACCACAACTTTTGTACAGGTTTGAATATTTTTTTAATATTATTAGTACCATTCACAACTAACATTATTAAATAACAGGTTCATTAACTGTCAGGTTAAAAAAACCACAAAAAAACCCCACTACAATTTTAATATGTAAAATAAATAAATTATTATGAAATTTATCAGTAATAGTACTGTGTAGTGTTAAATAAATCAAACAGTTGTATGAATATGAAGAAATAGTTATTGGAATAAAATAATGTAAGATTTCATTTCTGTATTAATTCTTTGCTGTTATCATTTTTTTTTCCATATCATTATTTAAACCTTACATTACTCTAAGTTATGTTTTCATCATACATTTTTAGACTGCCATCACGAGACAGTCCTGGTGTTATCAGAAGAAATGAACTCATTGATGTTGCTCACATTCTCAGCCAGGATTTCTCACATTCTGTAACTCCAGTAAGCTTTCTTTCATTTATTTCATTAAGATCTTTTTGCTGAGGATAGGAAATTATAAATAGTTTCATTATAAGTAAATATAACAAAACATTGCCAAAAATTCAAGAAATTTACATTTTAGTTTTATATAGGTGAGTATTCTAAAAACATTACAGAGCTTAGAAGCTTTGGTTTAACTTTAAGAAATTATTAGATGAAAAACAGTTTTCAATTTAAAAAATAAACTGATTTTATAGCAAAGTCTGGAAGCCTTGCTGCAGCTGCTGGAGTGGGGCTGGACAACCTTTCACACATCAGTACGGGAAATAGATGGTTTGAAGGGCATTCACTTCACTGCTGCTGTTACTGAGCTACACAGACTTGTCTACATCTGTAAAGCTTGCCTCAGACTCATCAAGATCTACATCAATGAAGTCTATCCTGATGGTGGTATACATTCATACATATATATATAAATAAATATAAACATTAAAATTTCTATATATAATTTTTTTTAACTATATTTTACAATACAAATAAAGCCAGTGTATTTGTTTTTTTAAATAAAATTACTATTAATTATTAATTTAAAAAATATATATTTTCAGTGACAAAAAAGAAGTATCCAATGGAAACAACTGAATTAGCTGAACGTATAGGAAATACATGTGATCTTCTAAGGCGAGTGTTGGCTGATGAGTTCTACTCGTCAAAGTTTGAAGTGTTTCTCACTGAACCAGTTTCACTCACAGACTATCAGAACTTACGTGAGGAAATCCTTCTTGAGTGTCATGAGACTTTTAAATCATGTTTTCATGCATTTTATCCCACTGGGAACCTCAAATGGTGGTGTTTGTGTGATTTACTTTGTCAGATTGAACCGGTAAGAAAACAAATTATTCTGAAGGTAAAAGCATTATAAATCTTTGTGCATTTTAATTAGATGTATATTTGTATTTTATTTAATTTCCTTAATTTTTGTATTTATTTATTTATTTTATATTTACTTTGAATGTGCTGTATTTGTTTTTCCTAATGGTGTTTTTAAAGTGTTAAATAGTTTAATAATGAAAATATACTAACAAGCAATAATTATTAAAAATTACTTATTATTCTGTGAAAGTCAGTTTAATATCATCAATTTAATTTGTTTTGTAAATAAAAACAACAAATGAAACATAAAGTACCATATAACGTTATATAAAACAAAATCTTAAAATATAAATATATATTAGACATTTTGTTGAACTTATTGTTTTTTAGAGAAATTAAAAAAATGATTTTAAAAAGTTAATGATTTTATGTTTTGAATAAGTAAACTAACTGAAAATATTGAAAATTATTTATAAAAGGATTTACTGTGTTGTGTATACACATTTTTACTGGTAACTAAAAAATGTTAAAAAACAACAACATATATATATATATATTTTTTTTAACAGTTGAAGGAGTTAATAAGTTATTCATCTGTATTGTTTTAATAAGTAAACTAATAAAAAAAAAGTTAAAATTAACAATTTAAAGAATTAAACATTTGCTGAGATATGTACATATATTTTAAGAAGTAAACAAGAAATGCCATTCTGTGTGCTGTGTTTACTACCCTTTTTGTTTCATGTTATTTTTTTGCTCAACATTTACCCTCCTGATTTGCAGATACTAGAATTTAGTCCAAATAAACCTGTGAAGAAGGTTTGTATGTACATGTAGTTGTACTGGCTTCACTAACACTGGCTGTTATTTTATTATGATTATTATTTTATTTAAGCATGTTATCTGTATTATGTTCAGCTTTATGGAAGCTGAGGTTTTGCCAAGTCTTCATAATTAAAAAAACATTTTAAGTTTACAATTTAAATCCACAGAATTTTGTTTCTGTTGGAACCATCCAAAGAAATATATTTTGTTTTCTTACTGTTATTTGTTTATTAGGTTTTTGTGTTTTGATTTTTTGATTTTTAAATTGCAGTGTGTCAGTTAATGGCAAAATAAAATTTCTGCCTAAACTTAGTTAAATGTTAAAAAAAACAAAAAAAAACAATTGTCCACAAAGTGATCTTTTAGATCTGTATGTATATACATTCTGTTTATTAATATTACATTATCAAACTGAGATATTTGTAGCATGATTTTTAATTCACTGCTTACATGTATGCATCACCAATGGTATTGTTCTTTTTTCATTTCAGTGTAAATTCCTTGTGAGTCTCATCATACTTTTATCTTGCCCATATATCAAAATTAATTTAAAATTGTTTTTATTCCTCTTTTTATATCATCCTACCTTGATTAGACCTAACATTATTTTAATATGTAATTACTTTAAAATGATCCACCTGCATCTACCCCCAAAACCCCCCCACCAAACAACAACTTATGCTGAAATAAGGCTGAACTTGAAGTTTAAACAGATAAATTATTTACATATATATCTTTCCTGTTCTTACTACTAATTATTTATACCACTGTATATTTAAATTATTTATGTGAATAATGGTTGATGTCTTTTAGATAATTTTAATTATACATTTATAAGGAAATGGGGATTAAATTTATTAAGATGTCTAAAACAGATTTTTACAGAAATTGTAACTGGTAAGAAGAGATCAAGCCTTAAGAAATTTCTTAAAACAATAACAACAGTAGTAATATTAATTTGGTTATGGGCTTAGAAGTAAAACATAGCTAACCTGTGAATAACCAGAGGGGTGTAACAATAAATATCTGAGTAGTAATTTATTATAATGTTAATAAAGTAATAATGGTGATTAACACTGGTGCAGAATTAACATTTTTTTTTAATGGATATTTCAAGAAGTACTTTAAAATTCAACTATGCTCATGTGTCTTGAACTTTAAACCTGTAGAAACAAAGCATTAACATATCATGTGAATGTGTAAAAAAAAAAAAAAAAATTATATCAGTAATGAAAATGTTACTTAAGAAGATAATTTCTGTTTATGATTCCCATATTTATCCTGAAAGAAAATGGTTTACTTTTGTTAAGCATATGTTTTTTGTAATGTTTGTTGAAATTGTTTTGATTTGTTCTTTGAAACTTTAAAATTATTTTATTTTGTTCTTATCTTACCTTACTTGAGTATAATGAATAGTGTTTTCCAGTAATTTCTATGATGTTAAAATTTACATACCAGTTTCTTTTCCTGTTTCAGGATATCAAGATTTTTAATTTCTAATCTTAATGTCATTGACATATTCATATTATAACTTTACTGCAGGGAATGCCAAATGTAAGTGGTGTTGGACGTCTTCTGGCTGCTGTAATGGAAGCCCTGTGCCATCCAGCAGTTAAACTGACCAGCATAATGCCCATCAACTGTGAACCAGAGGCTGAAGAAGTACTAAGAAGACAGTCGCTCTGTATGGATGACAACACTAACAGTCAGGCTAGACTTAACGAGATGCATAAGTATCCTGTATTAGCCAGTCACATGAGCTGCAGGATGGAGGTAACATAGCATATGATAATACTGTAGCAAAAAACTCTAAAATTTGTATGTTTCAGGTGTTGAAAATAAGGCTTGTAATTATCTATGTGGTGAAAAGAGCTTTAATATTTACTGAATAATTATACTAGCAGTTTGTTTCTTTATAAAAGTTGACAATGATTGCCTTATTTACAAGCATGTGAATCACAACACATCATTAGAATGTGTAAACATTTTGTGTTAAATTTGAATATTGCTAACTTTAATGTAATAAGATTTTTAAAAAAGATTTTCAAGCAAGTCAGAATATATTCACATTGTCTGCAAAACTGCTTTTACATACCCACCTCTTGTTGAAAATAATATTCATGTTTACATTTTTGATAGAGGTTACTTCTTTTAAAATTATTTTGTTATAATAAAATGGATTGTATTGCAGGTTGACAGTTTTGGATGGGGCAGTCACATCACATTTAAAGAGGTTCTGGATCACCTTCTGATGATTGTTGCTCTGCCAGTACGACAGGCTCTTAGCAAAGATACACCAACATTCCCAACCTCATTAGTGATTAACACATGTGCTTTGATGACCTCCATCATTAGTGAACTGGCAGCTTCTGCTACAGGATTAGAGGTTAATGAATGACAAAAACTGTCTGTTGTATATGTTACATTTATTAGTTTTATAAGTGTTATTGTTTTTATGAAACAGACAAATATAATACTTCAAATGATAAATGTAAATACAGGCTGAAGATCCCTTATCTGTAATGTTTGGATTTCATAATTTAGGGGGTTTGGGAATATAAGGAGATAACATGAAATCCATTTACAGTTTATATGTAGCCAATACAGATAGCTTGCAAGTATTTTAAAATAATATATGCGTTTTTTTATTATTATTTTTTAAAATAATTTTATGAAATTGTATGCTAAACCATTTGAACATTACACATATCAATGACTCAGTGACTTAAAAAAGCTTCAGATTTTGGAAATTTGAATTATGATCTGTATGCATCTTGGAAGAGAACCTATTTTCATACAGTCAGACATTACTAAATTGCACAAGCAGTCCTTTTGAAAAGAGCCTTCTGCAACTAGCCCATATCCACATTGTGAATGTATATGTAAATAAATATTAATTTTTGATTTTAGATTGACTTCAACACTACATCAAGGCCACTGCTTGTTACACCTAACCGTTTCACTCGAACAAGTCAGGGTGCTTACTGGAACACAGGAAATGGAAGCCCAGATGCAGTGGCTTTCTCAGTAGATCGGCCAGGAATTATCATAGCTGGTGTCTGTCTTTATGGTGGTGGAGGGCAGTATGACTTTGAAGTTGAACTTCTTGATGAAGTATGTTTCTGTTACTTAATATATTTATATTTATGTGTAATATTCAATGAAATTTATTGTTTTTTTCCTAAGAACTTGCATAATTGAAGTTACTCACTGTTGAAGATAGTTAGCTATGTGAAAAATATACCACTACGTGTTTCTTCTTTGAAAAATATAAATCTATTTTGTTACATATCAGTCAAAATGTTAATTTTTTTTGTTTTCAAGTTTTATATTTAAAATTAAATCTACCTGTTGAATTATTTACTGCAGCAGCCTGGTGACGGAGCTCAGGATCTTTCTCATCATCATCGCTGGAATAGTCTAGAGGTTGTGCGAGGAACTTATAAACCAGAAGACTGTGTCAATGATATAGCTGAAATAAAGTTTGATAGACCAGTTCCACTCAAAGTAAATAAAATTATGTATTATTTTTATATTAAGCTGATTAGAGCAGAAACAGATATTTTGAAGAATAAGAATTAAGTTATGATTAAAACTGAGAAATTAAAAATATGTCATATACATAGAACCATTTGAAAGAAAGTTAAGAGTAATGTAACCAGTTATATTAAAATGCATTTAGTTCCAAATTTAATATTTGAATTAATTATTTTCTAGTTTTCTTTTCTGTTTTTTTACAGAATATTTTATAAATCATTCCACTAGTGGCTTTTACTGTAAATTAGAATAAATAAGTGGAAAACCTTTTTTTTGTTGTTACATTTGTTTTGTCAAAATGTGTTTTGGTTAACACATTTTCTTTTTTCCATTACAGGAGAATGTGAAATATGCTCTAAAATTAAAGAATTATGGTCCAAGGACATTAAATGGAGATGGGGGAATCAGCAAAGTCAAAGCATCTGATGGAACAACCTTCACCTTTACCCACTGTTTGTTCAGTACAAATGGCACTAATCATATGAGAGGTCAAATACCACAGATTCTGTACTACAGGTAAATCAATTTTAATTTTGAAATTCATTACTTTAAAAATTGAAAAAAGAAAAAAAATTCAAGAACTACTCAAGTATGCTTAACTTTTAATTATACATTTTTATCAAATATTTTATCAACTGTTTTGAAATAAATTATTTACTGTATTTGTTCTTATTCGGCAAAATATTCCAAAATAGTTTTTTTTTATACATTTTTGCTTGATGGAACATTCTTTATAAGTCTTTATATATGAATGTTTCATTATTTAATATATTTTTAATATGTTTTTAATGATGTTATAATTACTAACAGCACACCACAGGATGGTGAAACCTATCAGCAAACAAACAAGAATCTGGCAGAACTGCAGGCCAGGAAGAATGCTATTGATATCACTGGTGCTGTATGTCGAATGGCCACAGATCTTCTTCGCAGAGCTCACAGCTTGTCAAGTACAATTTCTATTTATTTACATTTTCTGCCCAGATATTATTAGATACATATTCTTTTTTTATTGATGATAAGTTAATCTCATATTATTAACTTTAATATTTTTTAACAGTCATCTGTTTTATGAATATTAGTATCCAAACATAATATATAAATGTATGGTGAGATAATTTGGTATGAAAATGAAACAGGTATTGTAGCAGGGGACAGGATTGCATGAAGAAATGAACATTTACAAAATACATAACACTTTGTATAATAACAGTAAAATACAGTTGCTTATTCCATACTTTTTTTACAGACATCAAAGTATTGGGATCGGGTATAGCTTAATGTTTTAAGACATGAGTGCAAGACTGAGTGCAAAACCAGTCATATTACAGTCATTAAAAGCTTTTATTTAGCATTAATCATGTTTTAAATAATTTCAGTTATTTTCATATCATTATCGATGAACATTACTCATGCATATAAATGTCAAATCTGCAAATAACATGAAAAATAAATAATAAGCTTTAGTTGTAATTATTACATATATTGTAATGCAAAGTTTTATATAAATTTACTTTATAGTTGATGAAGTGGAAGAGATAATTGGCAAGTCAAATCTGTTCACATCACTTCTTCCTCTGCTGTTTGCTTATGTTGGTCCAATTGCAGCCCAGGATCCAAGGGTTTGTTTGCTTATTTTTTTATTTTTAAATTTGATATGCTTCACAGTTTTTGGTAAATCTTTTCTAATTGTAGTGAACTTTTGATTTCTAAGATTTCCCATATCTGATAGTAGTATCTAAAAATATTGTTATGTAATGAATACATCTATTAGGATTAAAATATAGTTAACAGACCTATATGAAAATGTCTTTATTTTTGTTTCAGGGAGCTATTCAAGTGTTGTACTTAATACTGGAGATTCTGCCTGCTGTTGTGTGTCTTACAAAGCAAATAGTGCCTGCCCCAATGAACACATCCTCAGTGTTTGAAAGCAGCATCAGTGACCTGGGAACAACATCAGAACATTATGCTGTTGTAGAGAGTGATCATCCTTACAAACCAGCAAGTGTCGCTAACTACAAGGCAAGAATTTAGTGTTTTCAAATAGAATCTTTTATTTTACATTTTATGTAATAGAAATTCTAAATAATATATATTTTTGTAGCTACCTGTATGTTTATTTCCACTGTTAAATGAGTAATATTAAAAATATTGAGGAATCTGCTGCTGTTTTTTAATTATTGTTAATTATGTTCTTTGTGGTAAACTGTAGGTTGAGTTTCCAGAATGTGTTCGCTGGATGGCCATTGAATTTGACAACCAGTGCGCTACATCTCAGGTTGAAGATGCACTACAGCTGTTTATTCCTGCCAGAGTACTAAGAAAGGCAACTCCTGACAATGTGGCAGTTGATGGCAGTAGTACAGAACAGGACATTGCATCTACACACTGGCCAGTATTGAAGAAATTCCATGGACAAAACTGCTGGCCCAAACAGGCAGTCATTCTTCCAGGTTTGTCATTAGTAATAACATAGATATTTTCTTTTATATATTATTTATTTAAATCAATTACATTTTTAATTTAAAAAAAAAATGTTGATCTTAAGAAGAAATAATAGTGAATTTTTATTCCTTTTTCTTAGGAAATGAGGTAATCTTTTCCTTGGAAACAGCATCTGACTATGTGAAAGATGAGAAAGCATCATGCTATGGATTTAAATGCATTGTCATAGGATATGACTTTGATGCCAAACCAGAGAGTGTAAGTAATGTTCAACATTTAGAACATAAATTAAATTGAAATGAAAGATAGAATATAAGAAAAAAGCAAGAAAGAATGACAAAAAATAAAAATAAGGAAGATTAAAAGAAAGAAAAGTTTGCAAAGAGTCAGAATGTTGACACCAATCATTGCTAACTATGAAGTACTGCAATATTATAGAAAGTCTGCCCATTTCTCGTTGATCATGAATTTAAACAAACAAAAATAAGATTCTGCAGCAACTAAATATACATTTTAACAGATTAAAAAATTATTTTCTCTCTCTTGTTTTTGTTTTTCCATTAGAGCATTCTGCAGCTAGAAAAGGAACTGGCTTATCTGGGAGGCATGTGTGCAGCAGCCCTTATGAGAAAAGACATCACTTTACCTCCAGGTTTATATACAGCATTACTAAATTTATTTTATAATTAATTATAAGATGTATTTAAGTCAAAGAGGCTTGAATCAAACTTTGTGATAATTTGAAATTTTTATAATTTTTGACCATAATTGTATGTTAACTTGAAAATGGCTTTTATGAACCAATCAGACTCATAAAATAACATTTATTAAATAATATATTCAATGGTTTTATAATTAGTAATTATTGTTATTTGTGATGTATTTTATATAAAAATGCTTCTTTTATCTTTATCTAATTAATATTATAAAATATTTCAGTTACCATTGAAGAACTGGATGATGAAATTGAAATAATAGAAGAAGGTGCTCAGTTGGTTAGTCATAGCATTTTATGTTTCTTTTAAATTGAATAATAAAAATATTTTCTAATAATTAATTACAACTATTAGTTATAATAATACCATTAAAAATTAATATCTAAATATGTTAAAATGTTTCAAAATTTGGATGCTTAAAAGAAATAAATAAATACAAAATAACTAGATATAAGTAGAATATATAAAATTTCAGTACATTAATTCCAGGTTTATAATGCTCACTCCAATCTACTTGGAAAAGGATTTGCTCTGTCACAGCCACCAACAATCATCCAAGCCCTTGAAGGAAATTTACCATTCTGCTGGCAATCAAATGAAAGATCTTTTCTTAAGGATTATGTTGCTTGTACTGCTGGTACCAGTGGAGGAAGACTTGCCAGGTGAGTTTAAAGAATTAATTTGTAAAAAATAAGTTTTTACTCTTTACCACAACCATTTTGATTTATGTAAATTTAAAAAAAAAAGAATTTCAGGCATTTTAATATATTTTTAATTGGTCAGTTTTTATGAGTTCTAAATTGTTTCTTTACAAATTTATAGTGATTCATTCTGGGTATTAAAAATATAAACTTTATTTTACAATTTTAGAATACTTGGTCACGTGTGCTTAAATAAAAGTCAATTATAATATGTGCATTATTGTTTTAGATTATTATAGAAATTCATTACCAGAACTTTAAATATTATGGGATGTTTTGTTACAGATTTATGGTGGAGAATTTGTATCTAATTATTTGATTATTTTATTGATGATGTTAAATTAAAAATTGAAATGATAAATTCAGTGCAATTAATATAATATTTCATTGTTTCAGATGGCTTCAGCCTGATTCCTATCTGGATCCTAAGCAGTGTGAGATTGTGTGTAACAAAGAGGAACTCAAGTGCAGCTGGCCTGCAGTAGTGACCATCTTAACAAAAGACCAATATGGAGATCTAGTGAATGTGCCAAATCTGAGGGTATGTTTGTGTTCACTTTCTTTCTTTCTTTTCTCTTTTTGCCTTAGCTCAGGATACGTCTATGACTGGCAATGCTTTCCTTGCTTTCTCTTTCTTTCTTTATCTGATTATTCAGGGGTTTTTTCTATCGTTCTTTCATAATAAAGTCCACTGAATAATACTTAGGAAGTAAAATATAATGAATAGAGCGTCAGATGTATACAGAAATTCAGTTCTTGTTTTAATCTCTTTATATATATAAATCAGGCAGTGTCATAAAAATGTTTGCTTTTGCTCAGTGTTATAAATTCTTTTTCTGGTCACAGTTCCTAAATACTGGTTGTATTGTTTTCAAATAAGTGTAGAAAAGAATTATCTAAATGATTTCAGATTGAGGTGAAGGCTATACCCATTGATCAGAAAGATTCCCTTGATGATTTGAAGAAGATGAGAAGAATCAGTCGACCAGATGAAGGGGATTTGACTTTTGGAGGGATGCCTCCTCCTTCACTTGAAACACCATATGAGTCCACAGTCAAAGACAGAAAAGATGTTTTCCATTCTATAACATTTATGAAGGTGTGTGTTATTAAATAAAAATTCAGAAATGATGTTAGCATTTTGCCTAATATTTTTGCCTAATACATTAATAGAAAACATAACTAAAATGTTTAGTTGCGTGCTGTTTCATTTTTCCTTTTTTTAAAAATAAAATAAAAATTTTATAGGTCAGAAAGTTCTTTCATTTCCAACTGTAAAATCAACAAGTATTTAAAATTAATTATGCCATTAAATTGCAATAAATTATTTAAATTTAATTATTAATTTTTATTTTTTTTGAATATATGCTAAAATGTATTAATTTTCTGATCACTTTGATGATTCTCCATATTTGTATCAGTTTGGATATTAGACTTTGAAGTACCTTTTATAAAATGTTTTACATTTGCTTACCAGGCCTATGAAAACTACTCATTTGAAGAACTGAGGTTTGCAGCTCCTGCAGTTCCTAGACCAAGTGAGAACATGTTGGTTAAAAGTAACAATGATGGAACATACAGTGCAAACTGGACTCCAGGCTGTGTGGGTTTCTACAACATCCACTCAACAATAGATGGCTTTGATACAGGTATGTTAGATTTAGAATATTGCTGATAAAAGTAATTTAGGTAATTAACAGTAAATTTAATGTTTGTACTTAGATTCTTTTTTCTGATTTGACTTGAAAGAAATACAGAACACCAGGCTTTACATTGGTAGTGTTTTTATTATCTTTGTATGTGTGTTTTATGCATGTATAAATGATTTAAATGTAAAAAAAATTATATATGTAGGAGGTGGTTACAAGGTTGAAGTGAAAGAACCACCACAAGGTGTACCTCCACCATCTCAGAGTACCAAGAAAATACATCAGCCAAACAGAGTGAGTTTTAAGATTTACTGTTTTATAAATGATGTTTACATTTATTAAGTAAATTAATATAGATTTCTTATAAAACATAACATCAGTTTTAATTTAAGATATGGCACATTTTAGGTGAAACACTAGAAATGTTTGTAGTATATACATTTTCATCTTTCCTTCCTTTCTTTCATTATTATTTAATTATAATGTAACATAAAATATCTTGTCATTTTATTTACAGATGAGAAAATTTGTTGGCAAATCTAGTGCTGGATTAAGAGTGAGAGTTCACCCAACACTGCAAAGTGAACAGATTGGAATTGTTAAGCCTGAAGGGGTTATTTCATTTATTGATGAAGTAAGTTGTAATCAGTTTTTTACACCAATATTATTTTGTCACTAAACTTATCTGCAGCTCTAAAGAAAGTAAAAGAAAATCATGGATGACATTTCAGTTAAGTAAATTTAGTGTAAGTGATATGTTACTGAAAATTTAGTGCTGAAAAAACATATGTATGGTCATTGTTTAATTTCCCAAAAAGGTCAGAAAGATGCTTATCTGTATTATCTGTCTCTTATAATTTATTATACACACAATTATATTTTTTTTTCTTTCAGCAATTATAATGAATTCTTGCTTATAGAATCACCTTATAGCAGTACCTGAAATGCTTAAAAATATTTTATCTTTAAATTTGTTTTTCATATAGCTTTTATCTTCTTTAGATTCACAATGACGATGGTGTGTGGGTGCGCCTAGGCCAGGATAGCATAACTGAGTGGTGTGTCAATGGGTATTCAGAAGCCTGGTGTCTGCAGTATAATCAGCACCTTGGAAAAACACTTCTTGTCCCAGTGCAGGAACCGAAATCAATCATTGATGAAATAGTCAAAGAACAGATTGTGCGGAAGAATCCAGACCATCTGAGGGAAGCAGCAAAACCACACAAAGGTTAATAACTTCAGTAATTGAATGCATTGATAAAAAAGCAGAACAGAATCTTTTAATTTATAGTCACTTTGCTTCTATTTGTATTCTTAGCAGTAACTTACTTTTGTTTTTATTTTTTTAATATTTAAATTTTATTACAGACTTCATTTATAATTTTTGTTTGTTTTTAAATGAAGGTCCTGGAATATATCAAGTAGTCAAGTGTGGATCATTTGGACATAACATCCGAAGCAAACCAAGTCTAAAGTCTACACCAATAGGCATGATCACCCTTAACAAGAAGGTGTATGCAACAGAGGATGTAAGAATATATTTGTGTAATGAAGAAAATGTATATAGCAAAATTTTTTTTAAATTATAGGATATGAAATAAGAATAGAAATATTAATGATTCCAAATAAAATACAAAGAAAAAAATTAAGTTCCTTAAAATAGTTTTATTTACAGAAATAAATATATAGAATTTATATTGATAAATTATGTGTTTATCAATTTTATGTGTTGTTAAAACAAGCAATACATAACTTTTCACTCTACTGACATTTGCATTACAGGTTACAAATGCTGATGGAACGTGGATAAAACTGGACACAGAAAGCATAGAGGAGTACTGTGATTCTGCTGTTTCAGAGGCATGGACATTGTGTATGAGCAAAGACCACATTTATTACCTGCAGCACGAAAGTGATTTGGGTCTTGGAGGCAGGGATCCATTTTCTTTCAGCACATTGCCATCCACAAGCACCAGAGGATTTGATTTCTCAGCAGCACATCATCACCAGTCAGCAGTGTTTCCTTCTTTTGGAGAGAAAAATGAAGGTTAGTATTTCTGTTTGTTTCTTTCAAAAATCTAATTAAAAAAAATGGAAGTGTCTAAAATTTGAATTATGTGATTTTGTTGGATAAAATAAAACTGATTGAAACTTCAACAAGGATGAATTTTTAAAACCTGACTTTAAAGATTAGTAGAAGAGACCATGGATTTCTGAATATAGTGTGTAAATGAAGACAACAATTTTGGAGCAAACAATAAAAAAATGAAGGCATGGAAGAGGCTACTGTTGGCAAAACCTTAGACTTATATGGTATCTGTTGAAATTAAAACATTCTAATTACAATTTTATTTCTTAGTTTCTTGGATTGTTTATTGACAAAAATGGATTTATGATCATTAATAAAATAAAGCCATTCAGTAGGTGTATAATCTTGGAAAGCTTAAAATATAAAAGTTTTAAAATAAGACACATTGACTTGATGATAAAGTGGTTTTATTGAAAGACCATTGTAATGGATGTATTTATTTCCAGTATTTACAGATGATGACCACCCAGAAGGTAATATGCTGCTGTGATTTTTCAATAATTTCATGATGAAAAAAACAGCATCATAATTAATTTATTTCCACAGTAACATATATTCACAGTTAATATAAACTGAACTCATTATATATTACATTTTATGTTTATTTAGTTTGCAGCATGTGCCTCTCAGTATAAAGTGAATTCTGTTTGGTTATGGTTATCAAAATCTCTAATATTTTTAGTAAGAAATAAAATTCATAAAGTTAAAAATTCCAGTGAAGCTTTGAATAAAGTCTGTCTGTGCCTGTGTATCTTGTTCATTATTTGTACATTTTTATTCTTTCTCTGTTTCTCTGAAAAACTGAAACTGATACATACCATACCTACCTATTTTACAGAATAGTATGAAATAAAAATTAATGAAGATAACTATTGCCATAAGAGTAGCATTAAAGAATAAAATCAAAAAAAAAAATGTTAAAATCAACAAATGATTATTTTTTTCATAATGAAATGGTAGTTTTTTTTAGTTTTACTTGTATATTGCAAATTGTTTATTTTCATGGGGTAAATTGGGGATAGGTGGGTATATGGATCTTAACATCTGTATTGTCACTAAAATGGCTATATATGACTTGTAATATGTTTAATGTAATACATAACACATTATAGCTTAAACAAACTGAGTACATTATAACTTAGTTACTTTATTTTATAACAGCAGTAATAAATACATATATAGTTTTCAGTAAACCTTAATGAAAGTAACATTTTTCTCATATTTTATTGACCCCTTTCCCCAATAATAAACCCAAGAAAAACAACAAAAAACAAATGCTCCAAACTAAACAAAACAAAGATACATTTTATTGCACAGGTTAATAAGTGATAATCAAATAACAGCACTTGAACCTGGTTGCAGTGTTTTGTGTTTTTATCTCCAGGTTTTGGTCGAAGTGCAAGCATGCCTTCGTACGGTTTTCTCTTTGGGCATCCAGGTAAATCATTCTGTGTGTTTGAACAGCATAATTTAATCCTTGCACTATATTGGAATATTTGTTATTTTTCCTTTCTGCTTTGTTTTTAATGCATGTCATCATCTCATTCATTTTTGGAATACCCAGGTTGAAATACAGCATGTTGTGTTTACTTTTCTGATTAGTACATTCATTAAAGACTGTTTGTTGTTTGAATTGTTACACATTAGTATATATTTTTGGATGAATTTTTTAAATATTGTTATCTTAGAATTAATTAGCATTTGAAAATATTTTCAACTGAATGAAATCAGAATGATTATACTTTCCAGATGTTATCTTAGAATAAATTATGGTTTTAAAAATATTTTTGAATGTATTATTAGAGATATATTATTTAAAATTAGGAATTTTGTGATGTTATGTTGGAATAAATTATTAGGATTTGAAAATGTTAATATTTAGTATGAATTACTTGATATTACCTTAGAATGTATTACTAAGTAGTTTGAAATTTTATCTTAGAATTAGTAATCAGGAATTTGAAAACATTTACAGACAGATAACAGTGCAGTGGGCTGAATCCTAAATTGTTTATTATACATGTATTTCATGTTTAGTCACTTTTAAAGTTTTAATATTTTGGATTTAAAAAAAAAAAGATTATAATAATATACTTCGTTTTATATAACTTAAAAAGTTTAACCAGAGAAAATATTTATAGTTTAGATAAATCAGCAATTTTAATTACAATTCTTCACCTGGGTATGTCTTAATAGTAGGTAAACACAGAGACAAACTGTAAACAAAAAGTATCTTTATAATTTCTGTTGATAAATACTTTTTGATCATTCTTTTCTTTACCTTTAAATATGTTTGGTGAATATTCCTAAAATCGCCTATTGCATTAACTCTTTCATTTCTATTCTTTCTCTTTCTAAAACTACTGCTAATTTAATTAATAATAATTACATTGCCATAATTTTGGACATCATAAAATCCTCATCATTATATTACACTTAACTACAGTAATACGTTTATAAAAAAGTGGTACACATGAGAGTAGTTATTTCGTAACAGTTTTTATTTAAAAATAATAATAATAATAAATTAAACTAAATGTCTAAAAATGTTTAGTTCCCTACATTATATAAATCGTCCATGGAAAAATGTCAAACATTGCAAATAATAATATATTTGTGACCATTGCTTTTAGCTTAAAAAGAAGACTATATATATATATATGTATATGTATGTATTTTTTATTTTTTATTTTTGTTTTTTGTTGGGTTGGATGTTTGAATTAATTACTGTTTTGCTTCAACCTTTATTGCTGTTCAAGCTTATGTTATCTTATAATTTTTGTAAATTCCTTTTTTTTTTCAGAAAATATAAAATTATTTTGGTTATGTCACATACATGTACACAGAATAACGTTTTTTTTTTTTCAGTAAATATTTCAGAATTATCTGATTAATTAATTAGATACACATTAAAATGGAGATTAATTTGGTGGATCTGAGAAGAAATCTTTTTTTGATTTTTATTTCTTAGATTGTGAACATAAAAATCTGTTATACCAAAAGTATATATCTTTGTAACAGTTTGTTATTACTGTTGCATATGGTCCAGTTTACAAAATGCCAAAACTAAAATTTTTGTTTTATTATAAAATTTAATAATTTTCTTTTGTCTTTTTATTTTGCACAATTTACTTGCACATTATTTAGATACTATAATCAGTATTATGTCTGTTTCTTCTATTTTCTTTAGTCAAATTCACATTTAGACAAAATATTTTCCATCTGTTAAAAATAATTTTCTTTTTTAAAAAACTTTCAATTTTTGTTGTAAAAAATATTAAAAAATTTAATAATAATAATAATAATAATAATAATAATAATAATAATAATAATAATGACTTTTATTATAATATTCATCAGGTGTGTATCAAAGTATTTTATTATTATTAACAGAAAATATTCTTATTTTTTTTTAACTTAATTACATATTTCTATTTCTTTCCTTTTTGCAATATATTTTGTGTTTCCAAATTGTCAGACTGAAAATATTTTCTAAAATCAATCAATCATTGCTCTCCAATAAATAGAATACTATCTTATTTTAGCTGCATTTAATTTATATATAGCTTTTTAAATAAAATTATTAAAAAAAAGAGGCAAATCTAAATTATCATTTATAGTAATGTTTGTGATTCTAGGTGCTGCATCAAGTGTTCCTGTGTTTGGCCAGGAATCAATGGGTGCCACAGCCAGCCCATTCATTATCCCTTCTATGCCTGTTACTGGAGCATCTGGACCTTTTACATCCACACCAATGATTGAACGATGGGTGCAACCAGCCCCAGAAAGACGGGCCTCTCAACCAATAGCATCAAAACCAATCCCTTCAAAATCCATAGACAGACGCCAATCTCAGCCAGCTTATTTAGAAAGACAAGCAGTTGATCTGGGAATGCTGAAGGGAGTAGGGAAAGACAAAGAAATACCACCAGAACTGCTAGGAGTGTCTGTCAGAGAACTTGTTAATGCTTTAGGTAAATGGGGGATTTAAGTTTTGTAACAATTATTTTGGGAAAAAAAATTTAGTATTTATTTTCAGCATGTTTTCTAAGTAACACCTGTTTAGGATCCATTTTTATCAAGTTTATTTCTAACAGACCTAGTTGCTTTTTTTAATCAAAACTTACATTTCTTCCTTTTCAGTTATAACTTCATAATATAGCTGCTTGTTAACATTGTTTTCATTTTTATCATTCATTGTTCAGAAAATCAGTATGAACAAAAAATTACATTAGAATGGACATAAGAATGATGCTTTATGTTTAACATATTTAAAAAAAAAAATATAGGTTTGGCCATAAACATCCAATTAAAAAAAAGGATATTATTTAAAATTGTTTATAGCCATTTATTGTTTCAAGATCTTTTAATACTACTACTACTAATAACAATAAGTAAGACAACAGCTGTAATAATAACAATGATGTTGTCCCAAAAATGCAGTTGGTGTGTCTGTTTTGTTAAAATGTTCATGTTGTTACATTCCACAAAATGTACAAGTTAGACAAAATTTATTAGCATCCCATTTTGTAGTAACAGACATAATAACAGTTTTTCTCTGTCAACAGAAATTATTTAAAATGAAACTGTCCTTTTTGTAATAACATAAATTTGTTTTCCCTTTTCACAACACCATTTCCCATGATGAATAGGTTTTATCTGAACACTTCGTTAGAAATAAAAACAGAAACAAAAACGTAATCATTGTTCTTTTTGCATTGTTTTAAAAGAACAACACTTTAATCTCATCATCAGTAAACATTTCACAGATCATAATCTTCCATGTTTTAAATCATCAGTCTCATCCTAGTGGTTTGG
Source organism: Chrysomallon squamiferum (assembly GCA_012295275.1). Taxonomy (NCBI): domain Eukaryota; kingdom Metazoa; phylum Mollusca; class Gastropoda; order Neomphalida; family Peltospiridae; genus Chrysomallon; species Chrysomallon squamiferum. The sequence continues at coordinate 19,349,575 of CM022670.1, forward strand.
TTTGGGCCGTTTGTTTTTGGCATTCTTTTGCTCTTTTGCTTAATGTTTCTTTTTCTCATTAATGCACCAAGCCACATTTTTTTACATTGTTTTTTTTTTTTTTTTTTTTTTTTTTTTTTTTTTTTTTTTTGGTGTGCTTGCTTACTGCTGCAGCAGACAAAGTTAAACCTGGTGAGCCTTTAAGAATTGCTGGTAGATTGTGGAACAAGGATGGTAAACATATGGATCGATGCACAAATCACTTGTTTCGCTATCAAATACGTGCAGTTAGTCCCAAACGACTAGCTTCCCTTATTGGTAAGATGGTTGTTGTGAGCACAGTCTCTTTTTGACAGTTTCCCTGTTGTCTCTCTATTGGTTGTAAAAAAATATTTATAAACTGAAATGACAACATCAAAGTGGGCTTTTTATAGTCAAATATCCCATTACATTTTAAAAAAAATAAAAAATAAAACATTTGTTTATAAAATGGAATTACTAGAAATAATTTAAAAAAAAAAAAGAGGAGAAATTAGTTAAAAAACTGCTTATTTTTATAATTTTTTTCATTGGATTGTTTAATATCTTTCATAGAATTTTTTTTTTTTTACCTGATCATTTTTTAAATCTTATTTCCAGTTTATGCAAGGTCTTAGTTAAAATAATCATAGAGCAACCTGAATTAAATAAATAAATAATATTGTAACCTTATTTAGCAGTGCTATTCTACATCACATATTTAATAATTGCTTTTGCTAGGCCGAGTTTCTGCAGTATTTTTCTTTACATCACTATCATCAGCCATATTATTTATGTATTAACATCAATTTCTTCATTCCTAGATGTATCTTCTTGATTTCTGATGCTCACCAGTTAAATGATTTATATATATATTTTATTGTTATTCATTGATTCATTCATTCAGACAGTTAGTCAGTCTATCTGTCAGTCAGTCAGTCATTTGGTCATTTCTATCAATTTAGTGATAACATTTTGGTATTGTCTATCCATCGTTCTTTGCATGGAAGTGTTGTGAATCTGTACGAATTGTCCTTAACAACAGTTAACAATATATAGTGAAATGCTTTGCTTTTGCTGTAATTACAGATATTTAGTATCTTCTTTGCCTTAATTATCATTAATTTGCTTTCAGCTTTTGCTCTTGTATAGATACTTATGTTTATAAATCTCCATTTACATATCTTTTAATTTGTTGTATTATTTAATATACTTTTGTGTCATATATTTTATATTCACAGTATACTGGATTGATACCTGTAATTTTTTTTTTATCTCAGTATTTGATTATTATTATTAATTTAAAAATCAGTATTTTTAGTTTATATATTTTATTCTTTATTTGATTAAGTTATTTATTTAGAAGAATATTAAGTTAAACATTATAATAAGAAATGAAAATACTGAATCACACTCACAGTCATTTAAAAATAATTTTTTTGCCAAATGTATGATGTTTCTGTCAGTGAACATGAAAATTACATCTAACTGACCAAATTATTGTGACTTAGTTGAAATTATCAAAATTAATAAAAGAAATTAGATTTATCCAAAAGAATTTCTTGATGTTTATATTGTAGAAAATTATATTTGGATTTAAACTGGCAGATTTTTATCCTGTTGTCATGCATTTTTTATCTACTCTGTTAAACATCTGCAAGAATTATGGCTAACTTGGTTCAGATACTCTTTCATTTGCTCTGTTTTGCAATGATTGTTGTTTTTGGGGGTTTTACAGGTGAAAGTAGAGCAAATGGCAATGGCCCAACACCAAACCCATCACCTCCAGGATCCCCAAGACAGAGCTCACGAAGCAACAGTCCTAAAGCTTCTAGTGATTCAGGTACTTAGTTTGAAATAATAATATCATCATTTAATTTAACGGAAACTAAATATATTACATCTTTTCAGGGAGAAAGAAAGGCTGTTATTAAATATATGAAATGCTTCTTTGAAATCATTTGATGTTTTATTGCAAAACTCATTCCATGTGTTTGTTCATTTATTTTTTCAATTCATTCATTCACTTACTTGTAGGTTCAAGATCCGGATCACCAGCAACAAGAGGTGAACGAGATAGTCCTCACCATCGAAGTACAGTCCAACGAGACCATGAAGAAACCTTCAAAACACCACCTAGCAGTCCTATACCATTTAGAAGTAGACTTCACAAAGAACCTTCCTTTGAAACTACATCACTATCACCACCTAGAACCCCACCCTCTGGACGTAAAGATCTGTCTCAAGTGAAAAGATCTTCATCACCTGGAGTTCCATCTGCATCTCCAGCAGGATCAGGTTCAGCAAGTCCCAGATACGCTTCACCAGCCAGAAGTGGAAGGTAAATGATTGTAGTTATCTTAAAATTTTAAATATATTTACAAGCAACAAATGAGATGTAATTGGCTAAAAATAACTCAGTAAAATTTCATTTGTATAGATTTAAAATTCTTGCAAATTATGTGTAGACAGAAAACGCCAATAAACAGAACACCAATGATTGAATAAATTGAACGGAATTACTCATTTTATAACATATAATGTAATAAATTGTTATTTAAGACATTAATATTTGTAAAAAAAAAAAAAAAAAAAAAAATTTTGAAAATGAGTTGTGCATCAGTTAACATAATCTAAAGAAGATGCATGAAATTATTTATTTAACTTGTCAAATATTTAAGATTTTCAGAAATCTAAAATAAAACACATAATAAATGCAACAAAAATATTTATTTACTATAATAAATGAATAAAATGATTGTGTTATATCAGTCCTCAGTTTCGAGGTTCCAACAGTTGTTTACAGTTGGGAGCAACAGCTTCAAGCATAAGATCATCAAGTCCTTCACAGCTGATGGGTGCTTTCAGCATTGGCTCATCTCCTCCTAAAGATGAAACAATCAGGTAAACATCTATATCATAAGACTGTTTTGATTTCATTTGTATTTATGTCTTTTTGGATTGCTTTACTGCTTTAAAGTGAATATTAAGTTGATATTTTTGTCAAATATTTCATAGAATTTATATGAAACTATTGAATTTTCAAGGTTTATCACAAATCTCGGATATTTGTATTCTATGAGACAAAAATTTTAAATGTTTAAAATTATTTAATTTTTATATTAATTAATATTTGCATCATTGAAATAAAGGTCAGTTTAGTCATTTACATATTAATATGAAAAATGAAGTCTTCATCTTGTGATAAATATGCAACTTTAAAGACTTGATGTTAAATTAATATATCTACCTATAGTTATATGTTACTAAAATTGACTAATTCTTTTTACAGATTATCACCAAAGGCAAACAGAAAAGATAGAGGTCGTCAGTTAAGGTCTAAACGTGAAAGGGCATCTTCACCATCTCTCAGAGACACAGCCTTTGTTTCCAGACAACAATCTGCTTCAGCCTCTGTTATTCTTGACCAGCCACGAGAACCAGTAAAGGAGGCCCTTTCTCCTTCAGTAGCTGAATGTCTTAGAGCTGTTTTTGCAGCCTTTATGTGGCATGAAGGAATTGTACATGATGCTATGGCTTGTGCCTCTTTCCTCAAATTTCATCCAGACTTGACAAAAGAAATGTCCAAATTTGTCAAAAATAAGGATCATGAAAAAGTTAGAATGAGACATGCAACAGAATCAAGTAAAGGTTCTTCAAGGGATAAAAGAAAAGAGAATATGAATGAAAGTAGAGTTCGATTTAATCTTGAGCCACAAGTAAAGGATCTTGACATTGGTGAAAGGTCAGCAGCACAATCTAGACCTCCTATAGCTCGCCACAAGTCTGAAGGGAATGAAAAATGGACTCCAGAATTCTGTCAGAAGTTGAAGGATGATGCTGAAGTAGCTAAGGAGACTCAGCTGCCTCCAACTCTTCAGCATTTGGTTTATTTCTGGGAAGAACTGTCAACCTCAGTTATAAGAGTAATAGACCAAGAGTTAATTCTTCCAAGTCCAGCTGTTGCAGCAAAGGTGAAGAAAGTGGAAAAGAAAGACAAAGAAAAGGATAAAGAAAAGAAATTCAAGAAAAGAAAAGATCAGAAATCTATGGCCAAAGGACATATGTTTGCTGAAGCTGTGGCAGGTATGTTTGGAGGAGCTGTAATTGGAGTTGGAGGAGGTGAAAGGGAAGCCATATGTGAACTGTGTGGTGGATCCTTTCCACATCCTGTGACATACCATATGCGCAGTGTCCATCCAGGATGTGGAAAACATGCCTGTGGTAAAGGTTACAACAGTGGAGGTAACTTTTGTGGAGGTTGGGCTGGCAACTGTGGTGAGGGAGGCATAGGAGGGAGCAGTTGGTATTTAATGTGTGATGTATGCAGAGACAAATACCTGAAAGAGAAACGCCAGTCTGAAAAACTCAAGGACAAAGTGAAGAAGTTGAAGAAAAGAAGTATTCTGTCAAAACAGCAGACTATGATGTCACCACTGGAACCACATGTCATACTTAAAAACAATGCCATGTTTCTGCTGGATATGGCCAGTGCTTCTGGTTTCACTTTGCCAAAACATCACAAGAGACATATTCTAATGAGATCAGACATTGGACTTCCCAGTGTCAGTGAAAATGCTGGCTCTGATATGGAATCTTTCCCACCAGTACCATTCCAATACCTGATTCAGCATAATGCTCAGAATGCAGATTCTGCTTTTGCTGAGGACATTTTCATAGATGATGATGATCGTGTGTTTGTAAGGTCAGGGTCAATGTCGATGGCTCAAAGACGGGTTATATATCGACCCCGCCTTCCGACTGAGCCTAGACACAGTCCTTTGGCACGGTCAGGATCTCTTGGGCAAGATGTCAGATCATTTTCACAGTTCTCATCAACAGGATCTCAGGTAAATAAAATTATATTTGTTTGTTTGGCATGTATTTGCGTTATTTTTTAATCATTATTTTGGTTTTGTAGATTTTCTGTTTATAGCATAATAGACAAAGAAAAAGTCAAATAAATACAGTGATTATAAAAATTAAGCTTACAAAAGTTATGAATAATTTCAGTTTTGTAAATAATTATTGTTAATATAATTTTATTGCAGTGATAGTTTTTTCTTTCATGATAGTGGAATGAATTGACAATGGTATAGTTACTAACTAAAAATTACTGATTAATTTTTTGTAACAAGTAATTATAAAATACAATTTATTTTAATTTATTTGTTTCTGATTTGCATGAATACATAATTTTTCTTGATAAACAAATAAGCTTCACAGTTGTTTTATTGTTATAGGAACATAGTATTATTGTTGTGCCTGAAAGCAGAGTTGTGACAAAAAGTGCAGGCACAAGTCCTGAGTTTGAACAGGAGCAGTTCAAGAAGACTATATTCCAGCGCAGTGTGTCAGAAATTACTTCAGAAGAAGAGAACAGTCAGAGTACTGCAAACAGATCTCTGTCCAGACGAAGAAACAACAGTGGTGGAGTGTCAGGTGAGTGAAGAATGTCTGGCATACAGGAAAATTGTTTTACTTGTGGTAGTTTTAACAATTAGTAACCTAAAGACATTATGGTATACATTAAAATCAGTGTTTCATAATAATAAAGAACAACATTAAAATAAAAAGACCTTCTGGAAGCTGCCGTATTATCTTCTTTCTCTTATATTCATGACATATTCACAGAATTTTAAAAAGTCTCAGTATACCGACATCTAAATAATAATGATTTATCATGGTGAATAAATCAGTTTTTTCAGTTTATCATTTCTGTATACATTGTTGTCATATGTGATTATGTAAGAATGGATGGATATTGATAGCATCAGTATAACTGTGCAATATATTAATGATTACAACATACAAAATTGTTTCCTAATCTAAAATAATAATTTTAGATGGGGGAATGTCACTTCTCAAACACCCATCGGCAGCCATGACAAAGTTGATCTCATCTGTTGATCGACATTCAGAAAATGGAGAGCGCGCACTACAACGGCCTGTTATGGAATTTATAATTCAGCGTCATGATTTGGATAATCTTCAGCTGGCAATGAGACAAGCATTGAGAAAAGCGGCTTGTCGGGTCTTTGCTATGCAGGTTTGTAGAAATATTTAAAATACGAATGAAATATTGCATAATATTTAAATAAGAATAAATATCAGCTTTTTGCAACTCTTAATAGTATGAATTTTTAATATAATATTCATTTTGTTTCTTCTTCTACTCTTTTCTCTTTCTTTCTTTCAGTTATTCAGTGTAAAATTAATCTAATTTTCACTATCAAATTCATCGCAGGCTGAAGATTTTATTAAATTAAAACTATCAGATTTCAACTAACTAAAATATGTGTTAACGCATCTGTTAAAATCAATTAAAAACCTTTTTTGCTTTAAAGAGAATTAATTTTATTATATAACTAAATATGTTATAACTGATTATATCGCATTAATATATCTCCTCTTTTATTAATAAGTGTGTTAGTTTTCTCTCTCTACATATATGGTAAAAGCAATCACTAATTAGATTTGATAATATTGTTCTCTCTTTCATGAAGGCATTCAACTGGCTGATGAGAAGTGTTGTCCAGCAGGTTTGCATGCATGATCTGCTTTGGTTCTTTGTTGCTGCACTGAGACCTTTACCTGAAGAAGAAGATGAAGAAGACAAAGAAGACCAACAGAAAGAGAAACAGAAAGATGTCAAGAAGGATGTTGAAGTAAGAAATAATTTGAATGTACATGGTGGCTGTAAAAACAAATAGCCTAATAGTATTCTTTAAATTATCATTTCTTTCGTTCTTGTGAGTACTTACCTAATTTTCTTTATATTTGTTTGTGTTTAATAACTAATAGGAATAACTATAAATGTTTGAGACTGTCTTCAGTACATTAACATATGTTAGTTTTATGTTATGATCATATAAGTATATTTATTTTCTCTTTTTGTACAACAGTACTGTTTTGCAACATTACTTAATTTTTGGTGCATTAATAGCAATGATTTTAATTATAGGATCTTCCCTTGTGTGAACATCCATTGGCAGACATCAGTATTGCAGGGAAGGCAGTAGCACCTCTACCAGAAATGTTTCACACTTTGCTACAAACCATCTCTGATGTGATGATGTATTTGCCTGCTAGTACAGCACTACAGGTTTGTAGATGTTATTTAATTTATAAATTAAAGTTATTATTAGAAGTATTTTGTGGTATATCTGTCATTATATAATGTAATTATTACTTTTATTATTTTATATACTAACTAAACCAAATGAAAAAACAAGACAAACAGATCAGTGTAAGTGTAATATGACCATTGTTGTAAAGTATAACATAAATTAAAATACAAAACAATACATTTTCTTTAGCTTTATTAGATTCTTTTCACTTTACTTAACTGTAAGCCACTATTTTGATTAAAACAAAGTATTTTGTTCTTACATTCTTTCAGCAAATGGCTGTTTGCTGTTACTGTATGCGATTCCAGCAACATGACCACCAGTTTCTTCATGAGAGCCATGTCTTCAGCAATATCAGCCGCATCCTCAGCAAATCAGATGAGGAATCTGAAGAAATTAGTCTTGATGCTTCACAGGTATGCTGCTATTATAAATTTTCTCCAAAAGTTTGACCTGTGATATTATTAATGTAGTGTTGAGAAACATTTTATTTCCTTTGGGTTTGGATTATCATTAAGGAATTAGAATCTAGGGTCAAGATGTTAAAGGTCACAGTATCAGTCCTCACATTTCCCATTCTATATGGTGCCAAGCAACTGGTTTTGTTTAGCTTGTGGGATAAAGATCCCTTGTTATTAACTGAAAAAGAATATTCTCTTGTATTGTAGGAGTATGTTGCCTTTCCCATTATTTGCATGATCTTTGACCACACACACACACACACACACACACACACACACACAAACACACTGTAACTACAGATTAAATTGCTAGATAAGATGTTTTAATTTGTTTATATTGTTTATAATGTACTTACATGCTTACTGTATCATTAGTGTTTTATCAGTCTCCTATATTGAGTAATAAATTAGTTTTTATGTTATATTATTCTTGAGTCTTTATTCATTTATTTTTTTCACTTGTTTTATATTTCTGATAAAACTAAATATTTTGTTACAAAAAATGTTTGGTACTAAAGTTACATATTACTCATAATTTATTTTATTTATTAACAATTACTTGCACGCCAAAACTTTTTTTTACTGATATTTGACTTAATTAATTTTTATGTTTATCTTCTACCACTGAGTGATGTTGCAGATTAATGATAACATAAAAGCTGATGTTATGATACATAAACTCTTAATGCACAGGACATTTTAAAATTGTAATAATGTTATTATCCAGTGTTATCAATTCAGGTGAAACATGTAAAAGATAAACATAGGGTGAGTGAACTGGACATTGCTTTTTGGCAATTACATTAAATTTATTTGCCTTTATGACTTCATTATTAATTTTTATTTTTTTTCTTTGAATTTTTTCTTTCTTTGTCAGATCCATGGTAAATCCCATTTCTGTTCTTAAGAATCATTTGAATTCATTTTATTTGACTTTTATTTTTATTTATTATTAAAATTAAAATGTACATTAAATAATTCTTATCTGTAAATTGTTCCTATATTTTAAAGATGGAATAATTAAACAAAGCTGCTAATTTTTTTTTTTTTTTTTTTTTTTTTTTACAATTTTTATAATAATTTGTAACAAGAATATAAGATAAGATAAAATAAAATATAACAATAATCACTATTTGTACATTTTTCTATTTTCTTTGTTTTTTCTTCTTTTAAAAACATTTACATTTTATTTTATTTTATTTTTTTAATTGTGTTTCTTTAAAAAAATACTTAGTTTGTTTTTAATTCTTAATTTTTAAATTAGTTTTTGTTTTAATATTATGCAATATTTGAAACACCTAAAAATTTGCATTAACTAATAACTTAAATACTGCAAAGTTTAATAAACATGGTTGAAATTGGATATTACTAAACATTTTGATGTGAATGTTAATATCTAACAATAATAACATTAAAATATTAATTTCAGAGAATTATATTAAAGAGTTAAAAATCTGAATATTTATTATTAAAGGTAGAAAAAGAATTTCTTGAAAGATCTGAAATGAAAACATTAATATTTACAACTTTGAAAGATTTAAGTTTTTATTATATATTATGAGAAATAATTTATTTATATAGAGTGTTGAATAGTATAATGAATTTCAATATTATTTTTAATATTGGAGAGTTATAGTTAGGGTATAAAAATTATCATTTAATCACATTAAAATGTAGATGGATGATACTGGATTATAAATACTTACAAAAGAACAAAAACTCTCAAATACAACAGCATCAGCAACAGTAAAACAAACAAAAATGAGATAAAATATAAAGAAAAGAAACGAAAAGGTTTAAAAGATACATTTGTGAAATTTGTTTAATTCCTAACATAGAACTTGTAATATTTATCATCATTAATTTCAGATTGGCTTCTCTCTGTACTGCTTAAAAGATTTGACACCATCTGCTGAAATTACAGCCTCGAGTCGACAGGCCATGATTGGTAGTCTTACAGGTTTGTTTCCTTTGTTTTGGAGTTGCTTCAGCGTGTTTGATATTTATTTTATTTTAAGAGGTATTTTACTTGTGATTTAAAAGAAAACAAATCCACCAAAAATTCTTTACTGATTATAATGTAAGTTGCCTGTAAAATGAATGAATGAAATATTACATTTTATTATTTTAACTGTGCATTTTATAATTTATTATTAATTATGTTAATGAAACAAAAGATCCTTTCAGTTGATTTCTTCACACTGCATTCTATTTTTGGATTAATAATATCAGATCAAATATTTTATCATATGAAAAGTTTCTTTTGTTGTTAATTTCCTTTTTAAGTCTTTCATTATTATTATTCTTTTTTGTGTTAAATCACATATATTATTTAATTTTTAGATAACTCCACAGAAACATTCTGGGAGAGTGGTGATGAGGACAGAAACAAGTTAAAAGTTTTAACTGTTATCTGTTCTAAACGGTCAGAACCCAAGATGGTGTATGTTCACATAGACAACACAAGAGATGTTGCTGTATGTAATATAAATATCACTGATTATTTTTATAAATTATTTCAAATCATTGTTGAAAGTTATCTTCTTAAACTATTTCTCAGTTAATTTATTAGTTTATTTAATTTGATTATATGAATTATGTTTCTGTATGATCATGTAGACAATACAAGAATACCATTAAATATTGTTTGATATCAGTAATGAAAATTATCTTACTAAATTTTTTCCTCAATTTTAATTAAGTGCTTTATTTAATTTTCTTATGTGAATTATGTTTTTATATATATATATATTTTTAATAATCATAACTAAATAAACTGTTTATATATTTATGTATTTTTATATTATAAATTCACTTTCTTTAGTTTTCAAAAAAATTAATGGTTTTGGGGAGAATGTTTATTTATTTATTTATTTTTTTTTGTCTTGAATATAACATTATTTAAAAATCACAAGACTATTTTACAAAAACAGTTTTCTGTTACTGTAAAAAAAGGGGGGGGGATATAAAATTCCATTTAACTTTGCATCACAGATTCTTAATTTCTATGATTCTGATATGGATCTAAAAACAGTATTCAGAAAAAAACAAAAAAAAAAAAACAAGATAAGAAAAGCTGGATCTTCATATCACTTATTTGACATACTTGTTTAAACTTATAAAAATGATTTATTTGCTATTTTATTATTATTTATTTTAGAACAAAGTTGCCAATATAATATTTAGTGCTGGCTCAAGCTCTGAAGAACTGAAGAGAATTAAACAGGTAGACTTGAAAGTTTTTAAAATTAATTTCACATACATTGCATAAAACAAAATATATAAAAAAAATATTATTTGCAAAACTAATATTACTGGAAAATAATTTTGTAACTTTATAAATATCTACATTTTAAAGGAATTTATTTGCAGATGTATATTTAAAAAAATAAATTTATTGTAAATCGGTGTTAATAAAATTAAGACAGTTCTATAAACAAAACATCTTGATTTTTTATGTGTTTTTTTTTATTGTTTTAAATGTCTTTAATAATATATATATATATATATGTTCTTCTGGATGACATTTGTAAATTTTCTCTTTTATGACATCATTATACAGTAAAAATTTAAAAATAATAATAAACAAAAAGGAATTAAGAAATCATATATTTAACATCTAATAATGATTAATATTAAACAAATCTGAGGAGTTGTTAACCAAAAATATTCATTCATTCAGATGGAGTTAGATAACAGGAGTGCAGGCTGGATGAGCTGCTCACTTCCAGAGTCAAACAGTTACTACATTCAGCTAGAACTGCGAGGATCTGACCAGAGTCTTCGTGTCAGGCAGATCAAAGTACTTGGAGAAGAAATCGGAGAATCGAACCGTCTTCCGATCAAAAAGACTGCCTCAGACATCCAGCAAGACAGCTGTGAGGCAGAAACATTGAAAGTTTTCAGAATTTTGACAGGACAGGTTAATATTTATAATTTTTTTCTTATTAAGTAGTTTATTCATTTTGGTTGTTTTATACACTCACTGTTTTTTGTTTTTCTTAATGTCACATGTGGATGTTGATTATAAAAATTTAATGTTGTCATTAGATCAGTTATGACACTATTGTTTTTACAGATTTTCTTCCTGATTTATAGAGACTGTTAAAAAGATGTATTAAAATGTAACCCATATACAATTAAAATTTAGAATCACAGTTATTGATTTAAAAATGGTTATAAAGAGGAGGATACTTCCATTTTTACTAGTATCTATAATTGTTATATATTCTCGATTTAATTCATTACTGTAGTTTTGTATTTATGATTTATAATAATGATTTAATCTGTTAATTGATGAAATGTTTATTTGTATCATCTCACCAAGTCAAAAATATAAAAGTAGTGCTCTATATAAACCAAATAGAATAAAAAAGTACTAGTTTCAAATCTCATAGTTTAGCTTGAATTGTTTAAAGTAAACCACTGTCTAGTTAACTATGAAATATCCTAGCAGTGGTGTGAATAGAACAAGATGCAAAAAGGAAAACCCAACTCCATATTTCCATTTGATGCACTTTATCATTATGGAACTAACAATTAAGTTTGGCTTCATATAAAACAATACTGAAATACAATGGTATGTTTCAGGTTTTTGGTCGTCTGATTTTCCCACTGGAAAAGTTTGAAGAGGTACCAGAGAACAAAGCAGAACTTGAACAGGTTGATGGTGATAATGATTTGAAGGAACACATGGTTGGCATCCTCTTCAGTCGGAGTAAACTGTCTCACCTACAGAAACAGGTATTTGTATAGTTTTTTGTTTTCTTTTTATATTATTATGTAAGTTTTAATTTAATGTTAGATTTTGTTATCAAAAATATTTGGAGAAAGCATGTGTAAACAAGAGTATGTTTGAATGCAGATGCTAAAATTTGTGTACTTTCATATGCATTTGTTTAAACACAATTCCTCTTCATTGTTGAAAACATGCATGTCCACACACACATAATACAAACACAAGTCTGCACACAAACATTTGCACACCTACACACATACACAGATGTACAAATATAAGTACTTTCTAACTTACAGACCAGATAATTATACATACATAAATGTTTTCATTTATCTTCTTTCCATTCATACGACAAGAAACCTACATTTAATATAAAATAGAAATAATAACCCTTTTTATCTTTCTTACCTTATTATTCAGTTCTAATTAACAAAAGCAATATCTTTAATTTTTAGGATTTGGGATTGCATGACATTAACAGTGACCTTAGACACCAGGTGCCAGTATTGTCTTACTAATAACACAACTAACCATTGCTTTGGCTTTTCTGCTTTTGTTTTCAATTCATTTTAATAGATGGGTTAATATTTGTTATTTAGATTTAAAATAATTGTTTTGTGAATTTCAAATTAATGTAAAATACAATGATTATTATTATTAATTTTTTAAATCAATATAATCTTACTGGTTTATTGGAGTGAAAAGTTTTCAAATAAAAACTTTAAAAAAAATCCACACACACACACACACACGTGTGTGTGTTTGTGTACTGGATGGATACACTGACATTTTGAAAATAATTTAATATTTTATTTACTTTAACCTTTCATAAAAGTTTATATTTCCTTAGTTTCTAAAAAGTTAGGTGGGATAGCTGCAGGTTTTGAATTTGGCTGTTTTTCAACTCCAGCAAAAGATATATTGTTATTTGATGCATAATTAGAATAACAATCATTCCAGACTGAATTATTTTACCCCTTTCAATTTATATCTTTAAATGAAGTATTTGTAAATAATTATTTAAATTGTTTATTTAATTTAATTTTATATATTTTAACATTTCACAAACATTTTGTTATACACACTGCATTTGTTTCCATTCAGTTATTTATTTATTTCATTTTTTTTTTTTGTTGATTAAAGTGTATATGTATTTTTTTCAAGTTCATATTTAAATTTGGAACAGCAGACACATATAGATATTCAAACTGAATGACAAACTTGCATAATAAATTATGTTTAACATTGATTTGTATCATTCACCTTTTGTAATTTTGTTAGCTTTTCTTATAATACATGTTGACAACAAGCAGATACAGAGTTCCATGTTAAGATATCCAGATAATTCTTTAAGCAGATGAAACACCAACATTTTCTTTAACATAGCTGCAAGTTTGATTTGAATGTACTTTATTTTAGTTCAAGTATTTTTTTATTTTACAGATAATAGAGTTATTTGAACATTTTTTTTCTGTTGTATATAAAGCTGTGTATTTTAGATTCCAGATTATAAAATATGACTAGAAAATTGGTAAACGTCACATAAATTATGCTTTTCATTTTGTGTCATATAATTATTTTTTGTTTTGGTTTGTGTTTTATAAGATATTATGACACTTTTATCAGGAACATAGATTAAGATTTAAGAATTTTATCACCACCAATAATTAAAAAAAGTTACTTTAAATGCAGTTTTTAAGAAATTATTTTTTATTTGGAGTTCACTAATAAATAACTTATATCTTCAAGATTTGTTTGCATTGCCAATAACTGTAAATACAGATAAATTGTTCTGTCACAGAAAGTAACAGACAGATGACAGCAAATTTTAAATTTTATATTGTTTCTTTTGAAGAATATTATTATTATTATTATTATTATTATTTATGTGGTTTTTATTATTTGTTTTTATTATGGTACATTTGTTTTTCATTTTATAATGTGTCTTTAATAATTGTTAATGTTTTAAACTGTCCATAGATCGTTAAATAAATTATTTAAGATTTTATGTATTTTAGTATTATTTATTTTTCATTTTATAAGAAAAAAATAAAACAAATAAAAATAAATAAAAATAAAAATAAAAATAATTAAATAAATATATAAAAGAGGTACATATGCACATAAATGCACAAAATTACTGACATAAATTAATAACAACTAAAAAAAAAACCCACTATTAAAATTCTTCTTTTTTTAAAATAATTGTTGAAAATTATGTTTAAGTATATCTTATTATGTATGTGTGAACTTCTGTTTCAGAAATACTCATCAAGTGAATCCTGTTGATTTGATAATTACACAAAACAAAGAAAATTAAATTATTTATATGTTTAATTAATTTAACTAGGTATAATTTTCTACTTGGAAGTTTGGTATTTTGTTTTGTAGGTTTGCTTACATATTGTTCAGGGAATCAGAAAAGAGGCTGCACGAATCAAAGAAGAATGGGAATCAACTCTTGGAAACAAGCAAGAAATGGTTGAAGACAATAGGTACATTTGTATCTTTTAAATTACATACTTTAATGATATGAGAAAAAAAATTGGAAATAAGTAGGTAACAAGATCTGCATAATATACTAATTCAATATTAATAAATTCAGAAATTGAAAAAGTATATTTTAGATATTTTTTGTTCTATTTTATGTTGTTTTTTTTGTAATTTTTTGTTGTTGCAGCTTAATAGTTAATGAGTAATAGAGCTTATTGATACAGTGATGAATAGTGATGAATTTAAAATCCAAATATTTAGTGAAATAATGGTCTATGTAAATATAAAAACCAAGAAACAGCAACACATACCAAGTGAATTTTTAAACTGTGTTATATTTATTTCCAGGGGTTCTGATGTTTATTGTTTTGAGCTGCTGTCCATGGTTCTGGCACTTAGTGGATCCAGTGTTGGTAGAAATTACTTGGCTCAGCAGTATAAACTTATACAAGACTTGTTTGGTTTACTACACACAGCAACTCCACGCATCATGAGACAGGTAAACATTATATTATTATTATTATTATTACTTTATCAGATATATATGATAAAAGAACTTGTTTCAGAAAGTGAAATTTTTTTTTTCAAAAACAAAATGAGAATCAAGAAAGAAAGAAAAAGAATGTTGGTATCAACTTCAGTTTACATTCATTTTTATTTTGGGGCTAAATAAGAGTAGAGAGAGAAGGAGAAGATTATAGGATGAGGCCATAGCACTAATTACTGCAGATATAATACCATAGTCTTTTATTCAATTATATTATAATGCTTTTTTTTAAAGATAATTGAAAACTTGCTAAATGATTTAATTTTTGAATGTAATGTTTTTGAAAGATTAAAAACAAAACATTATTACCATTGTATTGATAAATATATTTTTATTGCCCCCTATTTTTAGGTAACATCAGTTTTGCGCAGAGTTCTGCCAGATGTCAAACCCCAGATTTTGGCCAACATATTATCTGTGCCACATTTACCACCTACTGACTACAGCATTGTGGCAGTCACTGCTAAAGATGGAGTCAACGACACTTTCAATCCTGAAACACCTGGTAAGGGTATTCTGTTAAATGAATTTAAATGTTAAAGCAACACTTCTGTTATTTTTATTTTATTATTATATTTTTTATCTGAATTTCTTTTACTCTATTTTATAAGTTTTATAATTATATCTGAATAAAAGTTCCAGATAGACAGGGGCATACCAGTAGCATTTTTTCTTCTTTAAAATGAAATTGACTTCATCTTAAAAAAGTAATGGTGCACTTTTTGTATATTATCCAAAACCTTTTCTTAAAAACTGTAATAACAATGATCTGCTGATTACAATTTCCTGTCATCAGTTTATTTTCTCTGTTTATTGTTAAATAAGTTTATATATTCTCCACAGGCATTTTGGATGTATTCTTGGCTTGTATCAGCAAAGCTTTGTCTGTACAAACTAGAGTAAAGAGTTGTGGTCCAAGCAAGGGAGTGTCCACCATCCAGTTGTCTGATTGTCTTCAGGGAGAGTCTGTCAGGTAGATTTCTTCTTATTTCTAAATCCAAGTTAATAATAATAATAATAATAATAATAATAACAGCAGAAATAACTTGATAACTAGATCCTGACTTGGTACTCTAAGATTAATTTTGAATGCAAAATATACAAATGAAAATATTAATTGAATTCACAATTTGTAATTTCAGTGCCACAGGTTGTCGCTGGTGGTTGAGAGGTCATATGTCTGAAGCACAAGCTTCCTCCATCATCAACTTGGTCAGAGACATGGCTGCTGTAAGTTCACAGATAAGAAAATTATTATATTTTCATTTATCTTTATAAATACTATAGTTAATTACTTGGTCTCATTCATACAGAGGTGTGGAGCAGAGTGATAGAGTATTAACATTGTATAATTAATTTGTTCAGTTTACATTTTATTAGTTCATAAAAGTTTGTGTCAGTTGGCTGATAAGGAGTGGTAAACACTAAAGTATAATTTATTTTTATTTTTATTTTTAATATTATATTTGTCAGCTGTTTTACTATAACACTTTTCCAGGGTAATTTATCAGAGACTTGGGCTGAAGTAACCAAAGCTGCAATCGCTGAATCAATTCTAAACCTGACCAAACTTAGTGAGGCAGATCGTGATTCTGTGTCCTGTGTAAAAATACCCACAGTAAGTGATACATAATATTTAATAATCATTATTACAAAATAAATCAATTAAATTAATTACTATTATTATTATTATTATTATTACTATTTATTTATTTATTTCCAAAGTTTCTTTTCATACTTGAAATATTTATCTCCAATATTGAAAACATTTTACCAATAATATCTTTTGAAATTATTCACTTTATTGTTGATTATTATCATCTTATTATTATTGTTAATATAATAATAAAACTATAAGTTCAATAAAATAATATTTTTAATGTATTTATCAGCTTTGGCTAGGCCTGGCTGCTCTGTGTGTGTTAGACCAGGACCATTCTGAACGTCTTTCCTCTGGAGAGTGGGTGGCCAGCCAAGATGGACAGCATGGACATCCTAGGGTAAGAGTTTTCTCTAATTAAAAGATATGATAAGAAGTGCATTTGTATACTTGGTAAACAAGTTCTAAAATTACAAAAGTGCTTAATACTGTTACCTCAGAATGCATAGTACGGTATGACATATTAGTATATGAATTATTCTGTTTGATTTGTTTACATGTATGCATAAGAAACACTGAACCTTAAGGTGTAGTTTCCAGTAAATTAAACTGAACTAATTTTATTTTAAACTATCCTTCAATTTTCTGTTAAAATATTTCTGTTCAATGATTTATTATTTTTATGTATTAGATAATACATACTAATTTGTCATTTTTAAATGTAATTTTCTAAAATAAATTTAATAATTCTAAAACTAAAACGAAATATTAAATTATAAAATAGTGTGGAAAAAACAACAAAACAAAACAAAAATGACAACAACAACAAAAACACCAGAAAACAAATACCACAACAAAAACAAACAACAAAACAAATAATTATAAAGTATAATTAATTTATTTCATTTATTTTAATAATTTTGATTTCAGCCTACTTGTGATAACCATGATGATGGACTCACACCAGCCATTATTCTCTGTAATGAATGTGGTAACCTGTGTGCTGACTGTGATAAATATCTTCATCTTCAGAAGAAAACACGAACTCACCAAAGACAGGTGAAAAGATTGTTGGAATGTCAGATTATAACATATGCTAAAACTCTGAATTATCAAGAATTTGCACACAATGCTATATAAAAATCCCTTCTGGTTTTTTAACCTTTTTTCATTTTGTTCTCAAATTTTTTTATTATCATTTAAAGTTGCTCAAATGTGATTTATATTTTACATAATTTTGTGACTACTGGAATAGCAGTTTCATGTCTTTCACTATAGTTAAAAAAAGATTTGGAAATATTTAAATATTTTCAGAGAGTGCTTTTTAAAAAGTGACAAATGTGAAGAAAAAAAAAATTATCATTCAAATATATTTTTAGGTCTTCCGAGAGGAAGAAGAAGCAATCAAAGTTGATCTTCACGAAGGATGTGGTCGAATCAAACTGTTTTGGTTGATGGCTCTTGCTGATTCCAAGACACTAAAAGCAATGGTGGAATTTAGAGAAGGTAAATTAATTTTTTTATTCTGATGTAATCATTTTAGTCCTATAATATTTATTGGCATTTTTTTTTTTTTTTTTTTTTTTAAATAATTTTTATGTAATTCTCTTTGAAAATATATTGAAGGAGATTGAAGTTTAATATTTACTTTCTTGTTTATGATGTGGTTCACAGGAAAATTATCAGCTGCAACAACTGTTGGTCTAGGAACATGTAGATTCTGTGGAACAACAAGTAACACAGGAATTCTGGCTATAGGAAATGTGTGTTCTGATCCAGACTGCCAGGTTAATCATTTTATTTATACTTGTTTATTATTTATATACATAATTTATTTTTTAGAAATTTTCTGTATTTTCTATACAATTTGTAATAATTTTGTTATTTAGCTCATTGTTTTGACTATTTTATCAAGAACTGTTTTTGTTACATGGCTGAAGATATTTGTCTCAGAGATAGGATTTCATATTAAAAAATATTCAGTTAACTACTGATATGTAAAATGTTTATCTTATTTTCATTATTTTATTTTATTTTATTATATTTTATTTTATTTATTGTCATCAAATCAAGTTGGGTATATTATAAACACAAAATTTATATATATTTTTTTAAAGGCACATGCCAATAATGCCTGCACCAAAATCCTGCCTTGTGGCCATCCCTGTGGAGGAATTCGGAATGAAGAAAAATGTCTGCCATGTTTACACCGCTGTCAGTCATATGATCAGAAATCATTACGTCAGGATGCTGATGACATGTGTATGATTTGTTTCACAGAGGCTCTGTCTGCTGCACCTGCCATTCTGGTATTTATGTTAACCATTTTCCTTCATATTTGCACACATACACAAAATTCAGACAGTCAATAAAAGGAAAAAAAAAAATTAATGTTTCTAAATAAAAAAATGTTTTATGTTTTTATTGCCATTGTTGTTGTTAATTTTATTGTCATATATGTGTATATATATATTTTTATTTTTATTTTTTTTATTTTTTTTTTCAGCTTAAATGTGGCCACGTGTTTCATCTTCATTGCTGCAGGAAGATTCTAGAAAAGAAATGGGTTGGCCCAAGAATCACATTTGGTTTTTCGTTGTGTCCTATATGCAAGGTATTTAACATATTTAAGTTCTGTGAAATATACTTTGGGATTTTTGAATTGATGTTAAAATTTTTTCTAGAATTACAATCCTGAAATTAAAGAAGCATTTGAACATGCCATGTAAAAGTTAAACATGGTTCTTTATTTACAACATTAAACATAATTTTTTATAGTGTTTGTTTTATATGAATGGTACACTGGAAAAGGAAATTGTGATATGTGCACAAGCTTCTCAATTTAAAGAATTTTAATTTCAAATGTTTATTAATTATATTTACAATAATCAGAATTTTACTTTGATATCTTAATAATATATGTGATATATATATTTCCCTGGACATTAATCTATGTATGTTGGTAATCAAGTAACATATTTAATTCTTTTTCAAGGATCCAATTGATCATCCAGTGTTGAAGGAACTACTGCAGCCAATAATGGAACTATATGAGAGTGTGAGGAGAAAAGCTCTGATGAGGCTGGAGTATGAGGGCCTGATGAAAGCTGAAGCTATAGAAACACCTGGAGCGAGATTTTACAAAGACCCTTCTGGCTTTGCAATGGAACGATATGCTTATTATGTCTGTTACAAATGTTTAAAGGTAATTTCACAGTATGGATGATGAAGACAAAACAAAAACAAAATCTAAAACAAAAAGAAAAGGCTTAAATCCTTTGTTACCAGTTCTGGAGGAAAAATAATTAAAAAAATATGTATATATATTTAAAAAAAGAAACAGCATCAGATAAAAAGACATCACTGAAAACTTGTAACATTCTTCATTTCAGATTATAGTAATATATTTCATATTATTTGAAAATAAAAAATTCTGCTAGATTTTTCATTGTAAGTTGGGCTGGTGTACTGGTTTTCAGTCTTATTCTCTTCATTACAGGCATACTATGGTGGAGAGGCAAGATGTGATGACCAGGCTGGAGCAGGAGACAACTATGATCCAAAAGAATTAGTGTGTGGTGCTTGTTCTGATGTGTCCAGAGCACAGGTTATTATTATTGAATTTATAAGTATTTTATTATTAAATCAGCTACAGTTATCCCACAAACTTCATTACATTTAACTTTTTTTTTTTATCTGTGGAGATTATGAATCAAAAATAAATATTGAGTAAATATTTGACCATTAACAAATAGAAATGTTGTCTGGCAATCCCTAAGCATTTGCAAATATAAATTTAATTATCAATAAAAGTTATTTTTTGCTGATATATTTATAACATTTAACACAACTTTTGTTATTTACAGATGTGTCCAAAACATGGAACAGATTTCTTGGAATACAAGTGCAGATACTGCTGCTCTGTGGCTGTGTTTTTCTGTTTTGGTACCACACACTTCTGTAATGCCTGTCATGATGATTTTCAACGAGTTACAAATATTAGTAAGACAGAGTTACCACACTGTCCAGCAGGTAAATCATTAAAATTGTAGTTTGTTACAAGGACTCATTAATTTCTGATTGTTTTGGGTCATACTTAGATCAGCAATTATTTTATTTTAACAGATAAAGATTTATTATGATTTATTATTGTAACAAAAAATAATTAGAAAAACAAAAATGTCTTTAAAATCAACTCATAAAAAATAGAAGGAATAAACTAATACTGAATTTAATTTTAGACAATAACTGGAAGATACAGTTAAATATTTGAAGCAGTTATTTCTGTAGTCTTTAAAAGTGAAAATTGGTAATGCTGATGTTTATGTTATGTTAATTGAATTATAAACACACCCATTTTTTCATAATGAAACAGCAGCAAAAATATTTTGTAGTTTTTTGTTTGAAATTATTTAAAAACCTTTCTCAAGCATTTTACATTTTTGTTAACAATGACAATCATACAATTTACAGGTCCTAGAGGTAAACAGCTTGAAGGAGAAGAATGTCCTCTTCATGTACAACATCCACCAACAGGAGAGGAATTTGCACTTGGATGTGGAGTGTGTCGAAATGCCCACACTTTCTAGATATCAATTTCCTTCATTATATTACACCAGTATTTTATACACTACACAATGGAAAATGTGCTGAATTGCTATTGTCTGTGAAACACTCCAACATCACACATTCTAGGCTGCTGGATTTGTTACTAAGCTGATGCATTCTGAGCTGTAAGATGAAGCTCAGAGCTCAAACATTCAAGCTCTCTGTACAAAATATTTTGTGAGAAGTGCTAGACATTTTTATTATTTCTTTCTTGAAGTTTGCGGTGAAAACAAAATGGCCTATAATTATTTACTCAAGATATATTTATTGGAATAAGAAATTAGATGTAATCTTTTGGTATTATTGATTGAAATACATTTCTGACTCTATGAAATTGTTCTCAAGTTTTAAAACAAAATTCATGTTGTGGATGCATGATGATGATTTTTTTTTTTTTATGTGTTGTGTGATAATGTTTGATTTTACATTTAAAAAAAGATATCGAAGCCAGTCTATTTACTTAAATGAGAGTTGAAAAGATAATTCCATCTTGTATATATATATATGTGTATGTTTTGTTACTTTATACAGTTGTATTTACTTATATACTTGTACATGTGTTATATATGTCAATATTTGTGAAAACATGCAACAGATTACTGTCTTGTTCTTTTTTTTTATTAATATGAATGTTAGAAGAAGTGTATTGTGAAGACTGAAAAGTTATTTTGTGAATAATAAAGCACAGGAAAATACCCTTTATTATTACAGAATTCAAAAACTGATTATTGTAATTTTCTTTTATCTATCTTAATTTTTGGTAGGAGAATTCCTTTAAATAATAATAATAATAATTATTATTATTTTTTCCAGAAGTTTAACAGAATTACTTTATGAATTAGTTTGTAAATTTGACAAGACGGGGAAAAAGAAAAAAACAAACATGTATTACTGTTATTTGTCTTGTTATACTGGTTACTATGTGTTGTAAATCTCCAGACAGGGGAGGATGTATTGTTAACTGTATTTTCATATTCTCTTTGTGAAGATAATGTTTGAAGTGTGTATCAATCTGATAGGTGTTGACATTAAATCATGTAATTTTATTGTTTATTTTTTCCTCTTTTTTTTAAAATTGTAATATCTACTGAAGTGTTATTGTTTTGTATATGTAACAGTCTCTCTATCTCTCTGATTATGATATTTGTGAATGCTATTTATTCCAGATGTAATCAACACTGAAAAAGGTAACATACTAGAATATGAAGAGATTTGTTAGTAACTTAAATGCTGATTTGAATGGACTTTCCTGAAAGTTTGCAGTCTTGCCAACAAATTAAGGGAAGTAACCAGAAAGGGGAGAGAAGCACCACTCTCTTGCCATGTGTTTAAAATGACAAATTGGAACTTGGAGACTAATGATAAATAATTTACATCATTTGCTTCTGTGTTATTTGTGTAACTCTGTATTTTAATAATGATAATATCTGAAAGAAATCGTTTTTTGTTTCTATCCTTTTAAAGACTTATGTATGTGAGTTATTTTTATACTGTGGATTATTTTCTTTTGTTTTATTTGCAAAAGAACTGTTAAAGGTGAGATAATAAAACATTTTTACTTCGGACATACCCTTTGTTTAGAGACGTGATGAATGAAGATGAAAATTAATTGTATTTAAAATATTTTCATGTGTATTATTTGTATTGGGTAAAAGTACAAAAAGAAAAGGAAAAAGAATAAATAAATGCTCTATTTATGGCCGGTATTTCATGATAGTACTGATAGTTAAAGAGCAGAAACAAGTTGGTACCTACTAGCAACAACAACAAATAGAGATGGATTCTCCATAACATAAAAATGTCACAAATTGGTAGATAGGAATTTAAAAAAAATTATTTTCCTCCCTAAATAGGGAAAGTTTTTATTTAGATACTGCAACAAATGTTTCGTAGTTCAGTATAAAGTAATAAAAGCAGTTAACACTTCCAAAAAGCATTAATATATGTAGAATCAAACCTGATTGTTGATGAATTTTCGTCAGTAGGAAGATGCACATAAAGATTATTTGGTGCTAATCTGTGAGAATAATGCATCTTTTAAAGTAGTCAGCCTAACACATTTTTTTTTTTACTATTAATTTATAAAAACTGAAATTTTTAATAATAAAAGCATGATCTAAATAGCTAAGTCCTACTGCTAATATTAATATTACAAAGTGGCTAAATCAGTTATTCTTATTCTGTCAGTTAATGTCATCCAACAGCCAGTTATTTTTATTTCTATTTTTAAAGTGCATTTGTTTCATTTTAAATTTAATTTTGTAGTTAATGGAATATAATAATCATTTAGTTAAAATTTCCCAAAATATTTGATTCACACTGCTTTTTTATTGTAACTCATTAAACACAAATTCAGTATGACACATTTAATTGTTTCATCACATAAAAAGTTTACTGAAGCCAATTTCCTTACTCCTGTATGATGTGTAACAGTGGTTTGAAATGTTTTCTTGAAGAATTTTATCTAGCTGTAAACATCTTTATGACAGTGAAGCAAGTTCCTTCTTGATCTCTGCTATCATTTCTGTTCTAGGAACCTCTCTCTGTAAATTATAGAAAGATTTTTTTTCAGTTATCTACACAAGAACTGTAATTAGTTTTAAAACCTTTTTCTAACATTCAACTTAATTAAAAGAAGGGAAGACAATAAAAAATAAACATCAAAAAAATTCTTATGTACCTAAATCTAACAAACAAAACAAATCTGCTTCATTAAAATATTTTTAAACTCAATAAATTATATTTCTTCAAAGAACAGTTATCTTCAAAAAAAATAAAAATAAAAAAATTAATATATATATATAATTTTATTAAGTTAATAATTTTTTTTCAAAATTGTATACAAATTGGAAATTTCAATTCTTTTATCTTCTTTCCAATCCCTGACACTTTTTTTTTTTTTTTTTTTTTTTTTTTTTTTAAATATCTTACCTCTTCTCTAGTTGCTATTTTTCTCAGTTTAACTTTGTTTCCTTGGATTTCTGACTGGCCAATAACAACAGCTATAGGAATTCCATTGGTTTCACAGTACTGGAACTGATCCAAAGCCTTTGGGTTCTTTTTATATGACTGTTCTGTCTGTTGGAAAATAAAATAAACAACTTTGAAATTTATTAAGGGAAAATTGTTGAGAGAAAGAGAAAAAAAGGTTTTAATTTTCTCCTATGGTCTCTAACTGCTATTATAATTGCTGCATAAAAATGTAATGGATAGCTGCAATTAATTTATTTTTATGTTTGAATGCTCTGGTTCATGAAAGAATGCCATATATAATTTCATGTTGTAGGTAATGTATTTGAACTTCCTGTGCAAAACTCATTGCTTAGGCATGGAGACAATAGTAAAAAAATAAATACTAATAATAATTTAAAAATTTAAGAACCAAATTTTTTCTTCTTCTCTTTTTTTTAAAATCAATTTAACAATGTGGAGATCGTAACTCAGTGTGTAGATAAAGGTATTCGAAAATAACTGGCTTATTGAAAAGGTGTATGGTAATATGGCTAACTTATAAACAATATTTTTGCATTCTCTGAAATTTAATACTTCTGTGTTTGGTATACATATCTGACAATTACTGCTAATTTTTAAAATAGAACTTTCACAGACACACACACACACACATACACATATAAAAATAATAAAATAATATTTCAGGTAATTATTTTGTTAAGAAATCTAGCATATACTAACAAGGAATTACCAGGTTTGGTTAATAGTCATCACCCACAAAACTAAATAGATAACACACATATTTCATCTCTTATGGTAATAAATTAATCTATAATTTCACACACACTCACACACACACACAAAATTTACTTTAATGTTGGCATCCCACAGTTCTTTACAGAGTTTTAATCTTTCTTCAACCAAATTCTTCTGAGCAGACAAAACATAAACCTCAGTCTCAGTTGTCCTTGTCTTTTCATTGGCAGCCTTAAATAATAATTAAATCAACAAATGTCTGCACATTCTACAAAATCTTTCTTTAGAAGTGTACTGTGAAAGATGAATGAAGAAAATATTTTATGCATTTGGTACAGTTTATGATTACATAGCATCATTAAAAATAAACAGGAAAAATAATGATCTTATATGATAAGCCATATTTTTTGTTTTTAAATTATATGCTCTATCCCAAAGAAAGGCAAGTACTATGGCTTTTGATAAATCAAACTGAACATAAAAAGAAATGTTTTTAAGATAGTAATATATATGGTAAAAAAACCAGATCTGATATCTTTTTTTATAGTTTGTAGTTCCTGAATATACAACATTAGCTTTACAATGTAAAACAATTTATGATGAAAAAAAGATGAAAAGACATAGATTTTTTTTTACATGTAAAATTAACATCAAATTGTGTTTATAAAATTTAAAAGAAAAATTCCACAATAAGTACCATTTAGAAACTGTTAAACAAACAACTTTATGAAAGGTCAAACTATTGGTAAAATTTATATCAATTATTCTTGAAATAAAACAACAAATTTATCACTGAATCCTGTCCAGTAACAAACATCTTTTGTCAACAAAACAAACTGAAATAAACTTACAGCTGCTCTGGCCTCCATAATTGCAAAAAGTCTTTCAATACCAATGCTGACACCGACACATGGCACCATCTTTCCTTTAGGGTCAAACATTCCAACCAGACCATCGTATCTTCCTCCACCAGCAACACTCCCCACACCCACTGCCTCCTCTTCATTTTCTCCACTGCCTGGTTTGTGACTGTAACCAGTAAGGATTCCTTCATAGATCACACCTGTGTAGTAGTCCAAACCTCGGGCAAGACTCAGATCAAAGGTTACCTGTTATTGTAATTTAATACAAAGAATAAGAAATAAGTTGATACATAGTGATATATATATTAAGTGATATCTACAGAGTGTGAAAATCATGTTGATTTCAACTGACAATTTATAAATGTCTGAAAAAAAAAAAAGAGTTAAAATTACTTTATTTTTAATTTCACTTTATTTTATTACTTTCTGTTGTAATAAATTGTTATTTTTGTTCATTTAATGGTCTGAAAGATAGCAAATAACATGTTTATTAATCAGAATGTATTGGCAACTTTTATTTTCTTGTTAATGTAATACAATTCATTTGAATTCCTTTGCAGTCAATGTCTCTGTCATATGTGATACTTTACAACACACACACAGAGACAGAGAGAGAGAGAGAGAGAGAGAGAAAGTCTTCAGTTACATTATGTCAGTGTAAGGGAAGAAACAAAACACTGAAACATAGAAACTACTTCATCTTCTTCAAAATGTAACTGATAAAAGATAATAAATCTGCAAGGACTTACTTTGTCAATGATTCCATAGAGTTCACAGTACTGCAGCAGCACCCCGAGTTCCTCCAAACCTTTCACAGCCGATTTCTGTTTGCTGAGATCCTCATCCTTTAGTAGTGTGTTGATCAAGTCAATACCACCTGAAATAAAACAATTACTTTGTGTCAGAGTGTTTAAGTGAAAGAATATGAATAATTAACTGATTTTGATAATAACTCATATTTGTTTTTGTTTATATAATGAAATAAAAACTTCTGCTTACATTCAGAGGAGGATTGACACTGTAACTTGTGTATTTAGTCTTGTCTACTGAATTTGTTGTGTTATTATAATCATTTAAAAACAAAAAACCTATTATAAAATTAGAACTGATATGTATGTAAAGGAGAGAAGGAGGGTATATATACATGTACATGTTAGGTTGAAAAATAATTTACAAAAGATAAATACACACCTCTGTTTTGTACATATTCTCCAATTTTATCAGCAGCTGCAGGATCCAGCCCCTTTTCACCAATCATTTCTGCACGCACTTCATTCCACAGTGTCTAAGATGAAAATGAAACATGCTGACTACATGGTCTGAATATGTAAACTTTGTTTATAACAATTCTATAAAACAACTAACATTTTCTGCTTTCTTGTTGCTTTTGTTTAATCAAACTTTTAACACATTTTTATGTCTTTTTAGTAGAAAATATATAAAACTATTTAATATAAATGGCTGGAAAAGAAAACACACTGTCTGACTCTATAAGCTACTTTGATCTTCAAACAGCAAAGGTCTTTTTAAAACCTATCCCTAGTGTGGTGTTATAATAATTAAATGTGGAATGTAGTCATATTGATAAAAACAAATTTAATGGTCCTGCAGTTTCTTGTGTATCACTGAATGCTTTAAACTGTGAACTAAAGTCTCATCTTACTGTCAGAAAGGGTCAGTTGAAGCACAATTGCTTATAAAGTAACTTTAATGTTATTTTTTGTTGAATATGTAATATTGTTTTAGTTAATAAGGAAATGTCTTTAAATTCCTTTAGTTTCGTAAGAGTTAACTGCAATAGGACAAATATATATGCTAATACATTACTGTGAACAATATAACAAATACTGTAACTAAAATACACCCAGTGTACATCCAATTAAAACTTTTCCTTCTCCTACCTTATCCAGTTTGTCAACAGAAGAACAAATTGTTCTGAACTTGTCATCAGGCACACCACATGCAGCAAACATTCCATCTAATAACTGTCTGTGATTCACCTGAAATTAATAAAGTAAAACTGGAAACAAGAGACAAACAACTGTTGTTGCAGGTGAAATATGTAGTTAATTTATGAAAAAACTGCATCACATTTTAGCACACTTGTTATTGGCAGTTTCCCATCATCTCAGTATGATCTGGTTCAGAAATAATCTTGAAACATCGTAACTGCTGGTCTTTTGAATACATTTCTCCCAATGCCACCCAGAATATCATTGCAGGTAGGAAATACTGATGCCACTGCATCTTAAAGATAATATTGATTTATTTTTATGTTTGAATGCTTGAATTTAAAATGGTTCAGGAAAGCATTTATCTAATTTCATGCTGTAGGTAATGTATTTGAACTTCTTTTGCAAAACACACTGTGTAGATATGGAAACAGCCATATTAGTACTTTTAAGTATTTACCTTTATGACAAATTCTCCAAGTTCCAGAGACTGCAAAATTTCCACAACTATTTTGATGCATTCTACATCAGGTAACATCACATCATATTGACCTGCAATATCAAAGTCCTGAAAAAAGAAAGAAAAAAACAACAAAAATATAACATAATTAGATATTAATTCAATTTCAGTTTTTATTAATATCTGACATTAAAGTAAATTTGGAAAATGTGCAAATAAGAAAAATATATATATTAAATTTCAATGAAACTTTATAGTTTATTGCATTGACATGAAATATAAATTGTATACATGTCAGTTTTTTGAAATTTGAAAACTACATTTTAATGTGCAAATTTTATTTACAATATATTAAGTTTAACCATATTAAATTAAATATTAATATTTTTTTTTATTTTTTTTATCTTTACATTTTCCCACTAATACGTATTAATGTATTAATTACTTTCCCAAAATATTAAAAGAGCAAGTGGGTTCAAATGGTAATTAAGTATATTTTTGTCACATTTTTCAAAAATGAGAAAAACAGAATATTCCTATTGTTCTCAAGAGCTCTAACAGATGCAATATAATGACAACACAATACTGGTAAAAGCTCAAAGTTTAAGACAAGTAATAAAAATTAAACCTACACACTGGTAAAATTCTCTAAATCGTCCTCTAGTCATTGCAGGGTTATCTCGCCTGTAGACTTTGGCTATATGATATCTTTTGATATTGGATATTTTGTTCATTGCTAAATAGCGGGCAAATGGTACCTGTATACAATTAAGGAAACCTTTTCCAAAAAATTATACTTAGAAATAAAGTAATGAAGACTGACAATTCGTGATCTGTCATTTTAACAAAGATATACAGATTCTATCTGATAAAACAGGAAATATTGATTTACATATTAAATATTAAATCTGAATATAGTACATTCCATTTTATTTTATTTATATACAAATGCTGATTGATTAATTTACAACCATCAGAAAATTTAGATGTGTAATCTGTAAGTCTTCATAAGAAAACCACTACTAAGTGTATTTGCAACAACAGAATTTTCATGTGAACCTTTCCATGAACAGGAAACATACTATGAACTTTGGTAATCATGTCTCATACTAGCATTCTAACCCAAAGCTGAAAACCATATCAAAGCAAGTTTAGTAAGACATTTTATTATCTTTAGATTTTAATGAACTGGGACATATTTATTGGACTGGCTAAAATATGTGTTCTGATAAATAGGGATTTCCCATAAAAAATATCTGATATAATGCTCAGCTTTTTCTTTGAAAAAAAAAAAATATATATTATTGTTATTACTCCAGATTTTATGACAATAAAGAATAAAGAAGGATACAGTAAGATCATATCGGAGTGACAGAAGTTCTCCACCCTGATCTGCAAGGTCATATATTAGTTTGGAATCTTCACCATACTTCCCAGTGAGTGTATCCTGAAATTAAGCACAAACAAAATATTTGAAAATTATCTAACACCAAGTAATGTCAATTTAATGACTGAATATTTCAAATGTGGTATATGTCATTAAAAATTATTTATTATTTTTTCATTGGAGGTCAAGTAAAACCATCTAAGACTACATAAATACTAAATAGGACAACTGACCTTCTTGACCCACCACATCTCAGGCAACACTCAACAGATATTAACAAATGAATATGAAAACAAACCTTGAGTTCAAACACTGGTGTATCAATTGTTTCAGCACCATGGCGTTTGAAACATTGAGTAATTTTGTTGAAAACTCCTTCTCTAATTGCCATTTGTTGGGGTGTGAAGTCCCTTGTACCCTAAAACATAAAAATGTAAAAAATAATAAATATAATTTCATTTATTACATTTAAAAATAAAAGGAATGGTAGCAGAAACAAAATGCTTGGTTTTACAAACAAATAAATAACATAAGCTTGCCATTCTATCAAAAGGAATTGAAATTTATAAAGCTTCTGCTTATATAGAATGTAAACCTTCACTAATACTGACAGATAAATGGTCTTCCTTAATACATTTACTTCTAAACATTTTTATCTAATAGGTTAAATCCACCCATTCAGTTTTTCTTTACATCAGAATGTCTGGAAAACTGGATACTGTTAATCCTATTCATGAAATTTATGACACTTTTCATAAAAAAATTAAATTTGAAGGCAATTGATAACTAATCAAAGATAATACTTTTATATATTTATTCTGCAGATTAAAGCTTTATTGCTTATGTAAATTAATGTAATAAAAACGAATAAATTTAACATTGTTAAACACTCCCTGATTAAAGAAAAAGGTAGTATTATTTGGACTGGGAAATAAAAATTATAAATGTAAAATAATAATAATAATAATGATGACAGTGCTAAAAAATTCATTAACAACATACTGATTTGTGTTGAAGATCTGAAATCACAGGAATATGACAGTTGCAATAATATTGATGAAAAAAAGAATATAAAACAATGGATTTACCTTAGGGGTTTTAAGCACAAACTTCTGTGTTCCTTCATCACTGATTTGAGCTTTTAATTGCAACAACTTGGCTATTTCTTCATCAATCTGTTGGTAAGAAATACATTTTTAATTACAGCTTTCTTGACAACTGGAATCGTAGGATATAACTGAAAGTGTTAAACAAGTTAATAAATCTACAAATTATTATTAACAAATATTAATAAATTTAGGAAGCATATTAGGATCTCCAAATGTACATTTTGATAATATTAACAAAGCTTTTGTAAATACAAATGTATTAAGTATAATAATAATAATAAAATAATATTAATCATCTAATAATTAAAAAATACCCAAAACAAAAACAAAATTTGACAAACCAAACCAAAACCAGCATATTACTAGTTATAATTCAGTGTATGGATTTATAATTTTTTTCTTTAATATATACCTTCTGTTTGGTCTTTTTGGAATCTGGATCATACAAATGTATGCTTTTGTGAATTCCACCATCACACTCTTCCATTTTTTAGCAAGAAAACAATACTGACCATTTGTTTGTTTTTTAACTTCTTACACACATTATCTTTTTTTACTTCTGTACACACATTATCTTTGTTCCAAATAGATAACATTTCTGAGAAATTTAACATATGTTTTAAAGTAATGGAAATATTTTATGTTTAAAAGGCATAAATTATTGCAGATATGTTGTTTAAGATTCATTGTCTGAATTGACAATGGGATAATATTATTGTAAGTAAATGCACCATGCATGTAAATATTTGTTACTTGTTTATATTTGTTTTATATAAAAGAATAGGTTGGGCTTTTTAAAGGATTGGTTATGGGAAAAGTAACATCTAACTTTGTTGTTGTCTAATTTATGTAGGAGTGATATCAATTTGATTTGTATGCTATTAATAGGCATTCATATGTTTTAGTTACTCAGGAATATTCCTTACTGAAGAGCAAGGATTTAATTTGTGAGTATTTCACTGAGAATCATAACAATTACTGATTATTACTGAGCAGTCTCTGGATGTGACTGACCACCTGAAATCCTGACTTAAAATTTGAGGTCTGGAATTTAATATTAAATTTTTGTCAATAAATTTTACAGTGCCCTAATAAACATTTTTATCTAAATTCTGTCTGGATCTTTGAAAAACAAAATGTTTATTTTTATTTTATATATTACAGACTATTAAGATTAGAGATATAACTTAATAATAATAATAATAATCCTGTTTTATATAGCTTTCACTGATAAAAAGGTATTGTTTTTTTTTCTCTTGCAAAATATTTTATTTTGTATAACGAAAAATGAACATGGCTAAAAATATTACCGGAAATTTTGTAAAAATGCTCATAATAATAATAAAAATATATTAAAAGTGAGAAATAACATTAAGTCTCTTTTACTTTCTTCTTTCACAAAATTATTAACAACAAAAACAACATATTTATCACATTTTTCTCTCACCTGTTTGTTAGCCATATAGCGCACCAGTAGTTTAGATTGTTGAAGCAAGGTCCGGTGGACATGACACAATGAAATTCCAGGAAACATGTTGACCACAGGATGACAGCAAATTCACATAGACACACACAGAGTTGAAGATGATAAGAAATATGGAAAGGAGAGAAGAAAGTCCTTATCAGCAAATCTGGTAAATAAACAAAGTTAAAACAAGAAAAGCGTACCTCCTGAAAAAGAATGATTGATTAGTAGGCTTGAAAAGAAACAGGCACAGAACACAAAGTTGTTGTCAAAGATACACTACTTTACTTATATTATAAGAATTAAAACTGAATTTCTTATTAAATCCATTTTTCTAATTATGTTAATTTTACAAAGCGATAAATCATTAAGAAAGAAATTAACTTCTAAATGTTTGGCTTTATCATCCTTTCTGTTTAGACCAATCATAATTGTGTAAATACTATATTAACAGAAATATTGTAACATAATTATGAAAAACGTATATTCAAATTTAAAATGTTTTTGAGATCATTGCATTCCTATAAAGATATAAACTGTGCTATTTAAAGATGAGACAGGAAAAAGACCAAAAAAAAACAAAACAAATTAAATTAAAATAAAATAAAGAAAAAAAAAAAGAAAGAAAGAAAAAAAGAATTAAAATACTTGTAAGAATAATTTTTTTTAGACTTACTTCATTATCGCCTATCTTAAAAATAACTTTGTTTTTTTATATTAAAAATTCACTAAAATAAAAGAAAAAAGAAATTAAACAATTTGTAGGACTTAATCCATGGATTCAGAGATTTTAAAGATTTGTAAACATTGTGAAAAGTGTGAAGTATTTTTGTGAACAAACAGTTTTGAAAGCAGATAAACTTTAAGTTAATGGGATTCTTCGTTAATACTTTATCAGAATTTGTACTGATCATTTTTTGTCATGTTTTCTTTTCTGAAACTAGGACATTTAGAAATTTTGGCATTATTTAAGTTTGTGACATACTAGAAAATAAAATTTTAAATACACTCAATAAACAAACTAAAAAAAATCTGTGGATACCAAATAAGGTGAATATAACTGAATACTGTCTAAAATTAACATGACACATGCATATATCATTATATGACACTGTGACAGTCAGTGTGAGTACTGTTTCTGTTACTGTTTCTCAAATCACCGTATGATGTGTCAAACGTTAATGTATATTTTTAATCTTTCATTGCATTGCATCATTCTAAATCAAAATTCAGTCAATCATATTATTACTGGTATTATATCCACCGAACCCCCCTAAAAAATGTTTTTTGATTATTTTTTATAAATTTAAAAAAACAAAATTTTTAATTATAAACTTTTTTTTACACACTAAATGTTAAGTGGTTATATACATTTTACAGAAAACAGAAGCAAACAATTCTTCAACATTTCAAGCCATCAAAAGAATCCCTCTTTATATCAGTGATAACCAGGGGTGTGCGGGAGAAAATATTTCCTTAATACACCACCTGTATGATCAATCTTTAAATAACCTATAATTATGCTCTGCTTTCGAGCAATATTTCGATTTAAAACACCCGCATTTTAGATCAAATCTTTCCAAGACGGACAACGTGGGTGCACATGTAACATGCAGATGGAAGCATGTTGACTACTAAAAAAGAAACAAAATTTAAAGATCATTTCGGGTATCGAGTACTGATACTAACCTTAATTTTATCAGCTTTTTCAGCCTTTAATTTTCTGACAATCTCGCCTTGAACTTTTATTTCCTCTTTAAGGTTTCGCTTTTCGACATCCATGATCTCTCTTCGTGGGAAGATTCTAAATTCGACATAGAATCATACTTGGCATTGGATTCAAAAATTAATTAAATGCACAACTCGGTTAATCATAAATACAATATATTATGATATAATTAAAATATTATTAATAATAAATCAACAACAATAAAAAAATTAAAAAAAAAAAAAAAAAGAAGAAGAAAAAAGATAAAAGCAATAAAAACAGATTTAAAAAATTAAATGAATAACAAAACAAATGGAGATAATTTTTATTATGCTTACCTATCTCTTCGTACCGAAATAACACCCTTAATTTTACTTCTGATACCTAAGATGTTTTTCGAATTATTACGATGGATTTATTTATGAAATGCCTTTAGATAATAAACTTAAGAAGCAATTACTTTCCTCTTATTAGAGACGCTACACATGCGCAATTTCACCTATGTTTATTAGCCGACACTCGTAATCGAAATTCTTATCTGAACTTGAAAAAAAAAAAAAAAAAAAAAAGGAAAAAGCATGAGTAATATATAGTAATCATGAGAAGTTACATAATAAAGTGAAAACAGTGATAATCAAATGCTGGAAATGCTATTCATATTAAGTTATTTATTTATTACCTACTGACAAAATAAATAAATAAGTAAATAAATATATAAAATAAACCAAACCAAACCAAACTCATTGAAACATATAAATGTAATTTTGATTTGTTCAAAAGATGTACGTGCCACTTTCTTTTTGTCTTATCCCAGTGCAAATAATTTTCTATCTAATTTTGCCAACCATCGCTGTTTCTGGCCCTTCTAAGCGAAGGCAACGACGATTAAAAAAACAACAAATAAACCTACGACAACCCCCCCACACAAAATAACAGATAAGAACCCCACACAACAAACATTAATCCCTGACAATAACTACCGATATGTTGTTCTTGACAATTATTACTGAAAGGCATGTTTATTTATTCACTTATTTATTTATTTTAGCTGTTCAGATACATTTGTTATTTTGAACGGCAGTAACAAATCCGAATTCGCAATATTCTTATTTACATTTTTACATTATCGGAAACGTAAAAAGAAAGTGGGATTAATTTTATTTCCTGCAGTGTTTTCTTGCGTAGTAAATTTGTGGTATTTACTTAACATGTCTCGTAGACGGAAATTTTAAAAAGTGTTTCGTTTCCCAGGATATACTTATCATTAATTCTTATCAATACAAGCTTGTAGTTGAG
Source organism: Chrysomallon squamiferum (assembly GCA_012295275.1). Taxonomy (NCBI): domain Eukaryota; kingdom Metazoa; phylum Mollusca; class Gastropoda; order Neomphalida; family Peltospiridae; genus Chrysomallon; species Chrysomallon squamiferum. The sequence continues at coordinate 19,385,097 of CM022670.1, forward strand.
TTTATTATAATTTTTAAAATAATTTAAATATTATTTCAAATATAATGTGACATTGGAAACCAATAATAAAAACATCATTTATTTTATTAATAAAATTAAAAAGGGTATGGCAGTATCTACAAGACGACATATATTTTTATGCTTAAAGATATGTACTGATCTCAAAAAGAGACATCTTTCTAGTTTTAAACACAAACCAGCTATATACTACTTTCCAAACACCTCTCCCGCGATACATGACCACGATAAGGTGAAACACTTACTAAATGAGAGATCTCATCTGGTTGAATTAAAAAGCGTTACGGAATTTGGTATACGGAATTTAAAGGGTAGGAAAGCCAGGCGCCCAGAGTTATCAGATCTGTTGGCTGGAAGACAATCAAAAGAAGCAGACAAATACTTCAAAGGAGGTCGTATGTACAAGATACAATCGGAATTGGCAGAGAACGCTTTGGATCTGTTACGTTTAGTATGTGATGTACATCCAGGATATATCTTAGACTTAGGATGTGGCAATGGCATAAGTACAAAAGTTATTGCTGAAAGAGGTCATATTCCTGTCAGTATAGATATCAATCCTGCTATGCTTAAATGCATGGCTGAACAAAATGACACACCTGATGATGCAATACTAGGAAATGTCAGCATGGGTCTTCCTTTTCGTAGTGGAGTGTTTGACGCAGCTGTTAGCATCTCTTTCTTGCAGTGGCTAATTGTTGATGAAAGGAATGAGATTTTGAGGATATTTTTTAATTCCTTAAAATTTTGTTTAGCTGATAAAGGTTCAGCAGTGTTTCAGTTTTATCCGAGAACTCTGGCTGATGTAGAGAGAACAATTGAAACTGCATCATTGTTTTTCAGAGGGTTTATTATAGGTGATCATCCTCATGAAAATAGAGGAAAAAAACTGTTTATGATCCTTTTCTCTTTATGATGGAAAACTAAATAAAATTATTTTAAATAGCAAAGCTTCTGTTGTTAAAAATATAATAAAAATAATAATTACAAAAATTTAAATTATTATTGTAAAATAATGCTATGATAAAATATTTTATTAATGTTATTATTTTCAAAAAACCAACAATAAAAAATCAACTCCCCACAAAAAACCCAAACAAGCAAGCAACAAAACAAAACAAAAATCAAATTTTTCAGTTTAACATAATTGTTTTAGATATTTTGCCAGCATGTTGTTATTTTAAACTGATGCTTTCATTTTATTACTAAATATGTTTTTAAATGTTCTGAAATATATTTTACTAATATATACAAGAAAAAAGATCCTGTTACTGCAGTATTTATACTAAATTATCCATGTGAATTAAATTAAATTACTTTTATAAATGGTATTTATTAACCAATTATCAGTTGCCTTCAGTCTGAAATGTAAGTAATTTTTTGTGAAGAAAGATGTGTTATTCTTATATATTGTTGAAACTGAAGGTTTTAAAATAATAATAATAATAATAATAATAATAATAATAATAATAATAATAATAATAATTAACCCCCACAAAATCTAACGGCTCCAAAAATAAAAAATGAATAAATAAAAATCTTCTAAATTCTTGATTTGTAACCATATGGGGATATGCTGCATTTTAGAGTAAACATACTTGTGGTATCACATTTTGTTATAAATCTTGTATACATAAGTGATCAATATTCAGTAATGTATACATAAACAAGTGAATAAATGTGACAAGATGTCAGTTTTGTTTCATTTTTCTCACACATTCCATTATTAATATGTCATGTGTTAATAATAAAATAAATATTACTTATTTTTATTTTTATTTTATTATTATTATTATTATTTAGTTATTAAAAAAAATATATATATATATATATATAAAAACCAGAAAAACAAAACAAAAATAAGTTTTTGCTTTCTTCTGAAATCATTTCTTTTGTAATTATGTAAATGTAGTTAAATTTTTATTTATTTATTATTATTGTTTTTCACTTGCTTAAATGGAATAACATTTTCTTTTTCTAGAAGGTAAAAATACTTTGAAATCTGTCATTGCATTTCTTCTTTGTTAAACCATTTTTAATTTTTTTTTATTTTCTTCATCTTAAAAAAAAAAAAAAAAAAAAAAAAAATTCTTTTAAGCTTTACTTAATAATTTTTATATTTCCCACAAGATTATGTATTTCCTTTCAGTTTATATAATACTTTCTAACCAGGTGGGGTGTGATTATCTTAAAGGGGTCATGAAATATCTTTGTATTCCCTTCCTTCTTATTTATGCTGTAGATTAATTTTTTTTTTTTAAACATTTCACACTTCGTTTAATTAACCTGTTAGTTTGTCTTTTAGTTTTAGTTTTTAACTTAATTCTTTTTTTTTTTTTTTTTTTTTACAAACAAATAATGGGGTCGCTTTCATTTATATACATACTGTTTTTGATTTTGGTGTAAAGTACTGTTAGAATATGAGAAAATTGACTGTATTAGTCACAAAAGGTATCATTTAGATTTTACTATAAACTTTGTTGTATGTCAAATGGCTTTTTGCCAACTGCTTCCAAACAGCTATGTCGTTGGACGGCAGCAGAGGTAAGTTTTGCTTTGTTTGATTGTTACAGATATATCAAAACTGTGCACAGTTGAACAGGACATTAACATTAACATTCAGTGTACAGCCATTGATACATTTATTTTCTCTTCAAGGATAGATTGTTAATGATTTTAAAATCTTGTTTACAACTGTTTTCACTTATTAATACTGCAATTAGGCTTAATTATATACATGCACACATGTAAACACATTAAAATAAATATTGACATATGCTGACAGGTATTAATTCATGCACAAAAACAGTGTTGGATACGTGTGTATATATATATATATATATATATATATATATATATATGTACATATAAATACATTATTACATACATACATATATAAACACAAACATACATACACATATGCACACATGCACAAATGTACACAAACACATGCACACACACACACTCTAGTTTCCAAACAAACAAATATAAAAATAAATTAACATACATATGCATACATATATCCATCAATTCATTCATTAATATGTATTTTGTATACATACATATATTCGTTGATCCATACATAAATATACAACCATCCATCCATCCATCAGTTCATACAAATGTATACAAATAAAAATTCCTATATACGTAAATATATCTCATACACATATACATACTGCACTCATTCACATATACATGAATTATGTGTGTATAGATACTGATTAATGATAGGTATTTGTAAATTATTATTTGATGAAAGGGAATATAACCTTTATGGCATGAAAAATCAGACCTAGAAAGAAAGAAGAAAATAATGCATGTTTTTAATTTGTTTAGAAAAGGAATCTGTTGCTGCATTTTAAGTATGTACATAGTGAATGTGTATAATGTATATATATATATTAATTTTTTTTTTTTTGGTGACTGTTCTTAGCCAATATAAATTTTGTGGTGCAAATTATATGACAGGGATGGATCCAAAATGTGAGAAATAGGGGTAAACTACAGTGTGTGCATATGCTGGTATAAATATATGTATTACTGCATGCATTTCTTTGTGCATGTGTATATATATATATATATATATATATGTATATGTAAATATACAATTCATTCTGCCCTTCTTTCATATGACTACTGTCCGAAAAAGAAGAAAAGGAAAAAATATTTCTTTAAAAAAAAAAAATTAAATATTTAATATAAATATTCTTTACTTCCATATTTTAAATAAACTTTATATCCACATTTTAGATAAATTCACAGCATTAAAATGTCACTGTTACTTATTTACATATGTAGATTCCAACAGGGCAGAGTTAATAACTCCAAAAATAAAATAAATATATATATATATGAATCTGTGTGTGTATATATATTTATGTATGTATGTATGTATGTATGAATGTATGTATGTATGTAATAAACTTCAGGAGACTCAGTCTAACATGGTTTTTTCAATAGGTCTATTTTTAATTGCTAGTATGTCTAAGAATCTGGTTAATAAACGGTGGTTTAAACTTATTTATCAATGATAGAATTTACAAACAGGAATACAATTTATCTTTATATGTGTTTTGTATGTATGTATAATTCATATTCGTTTGTGTTTGTTCATAAGTATAAATAAATATATATATATACGTACGTATGAAATATGTATGTTTATATGTACTACTTAGGTATGTGTTTTTTTACCTATCCATATATGCTATTAATTATAACTTGTTCTGACAAAATATGTATTTTTCGCATTAGTTAAACATTTTAAACCACTTTTTCTGCTAATGTGGTTGTTGTTCAGATATAATATTATCGGAAGTTTTTTCTTTTCACAATTTACACTCACAAGTAAACATCTATCAGACTCGGCCTAAAAGACCACGTGATTTTTCCTTTGTTTGTTTTCAATGAGTTCCATTCCATGTTCTAGTTCGTAATGCGCGAAAATACTAGAGAAATATCTTGGAGTTATTGTAACTATAGTCTCCTCTCGAAGAAAAAAGAAAAAAAAAAAAAAAAAAAAGAAAAGAAATAAGGTCACTGACATTTTATCCTGATCGGCTAACATGCATTAACATCGGGCAACTTGTATTATTTGGAAAATAAACCTGTATATTTTTTTCTCATTCTCTTTTTTCTTTATTTCTTTTCAATTTTTTTTTTTTTTTTTTTCTTTTCTTTTCTTTTTTTTTTTTTTTTTTTTTTGCTTTAAAGTATCTGGGTTAAATTAACACGACTCTGAAAACAAACACTTCAAAGGGAATTAAAGAAATGGCAAAACGCAGTGCAAAACCTCCTCTTTGCGAGAGATGGACTTGAAATAGAGACGTTGAAGAGATAAGGACTAAGATTTTGTTCGATTCACTTAGCGATAAGCCTAACTACCTTTTATCACTCTCTAAAACAAAGATGTACCTCTCCGATTTCGTAGGCGAATTTATAAACCATATGTTTAGCAGGTGCCAGACATTTTTTCTTCTGTTTTTTATTTCATTTATTTCATATCAACCTTCCCGACAGGCTTTGCTAGTTGAATTTAGGATTGTTCCAACCAGTTTGTGTACAACTCTGATTTGCGATAGGAAAGAGAGCCCTTGCTTTGGCCAGTCTGTGCTTATGTACACATATTTATAATATATCGTCATTATCTACATCGGAGGTCTTATGATGGACAAATAGCACGCCCGAGATTCACGAATGCTCTCCAGTTTCTTTTGATATGCTAGCCGGGAAGTAATGACGCGAGAAATTGAATTAAACATTATTCGGGTTGCCAGAGGAGTCACAATGGAAACAAATATTTGAGGAGTTTTGAAAAACAAAATATTTTGATCCAATTAATAAGTGAAAAACGCTTCAGAATTAAAACAGTACATACAAGAAGCCATTCGTGTCTGTGAACTTTAAGGTTAGTACATATTTAAAAACTTAAATAAATTAGCATTAATCTTAACTAATTTTTTTTTTTTTTTTTTTTTTGGTATCATTTTTTAAAGATATATCACTGTGTCATGGTTTTTTCTTTATGTTAGTTTTATTTGCAAACTGTTAATCTATCTAACTATCTAACTAACTGACGTCATAATTTCATACTTTGTTTTCCAGAACGTAAACATTTTTTTGTTACGGATTTGTCATTCTCGGAATATGTCATCTGTATCTCTGTTAACTCTGTATGTCTGATAAGGAAATCCCTGTTTCCATTACTCTCATTTGTACGTCTCTTTTTTGGAATAATCCTTATCTGTCTTTGTCTGCCTGTCTGCTGGCATGTCTGTCTGTCTGTCTGTCTGTCTACAAATCTATCCCTCTGGGTATCTGTCTGTCTTTCAATCTCTTTGTCTGTCTGTTTCTTTCTAAGTAATAATTATCAAATAAACACATTAATTAAATCTTAATAGAATGTACTTTTTATACTTTTTAAAGTCAGCTGGTTTGGTACAGCCGTTTATTTTCTCCCGACTTGGGAAAGTGTAATTTGGAACATTCCACGGAAAACATACTGAAGATAGGAACTGCCACGTTAAATTTTTATTGTCGTTTTAACGATGCAATTGAGGAAAACGGAAGGATTGTTTATAAAAAGATTTTTTTTTTTAGTTTAATTATTTTTATTATGAGGTTTCTGGGATAACCAACAGATATTTACTCTTTTAGAGCATGAGGACTCATATTTAAGTTCACCATGCAGAATCTGCGTGCCGTAAATTATAGCTCCCAAATGTCCTTATTTCTCTGATTTTAGTATTTCCATTGAAATAATTATACAGTTTATTTTAAATGCCGATCGATAATTCGAGGCGTGATTTTTTTTTTTTTTTTTTTAATTCAATCAACAAATGCCTTTTTGTATGGTTCAGTAACGTGGATATGGTTTCTAAATTTTTCTTCTTCTTCTTCTTCTTCTTCTTCTTATTATTATTTATATACATTGTTCAGTTCATATTAATTTCGCTAATTCATTTGCTAAAACTTTATAACATTTAATACGGCTAGTATGTGAAATAGGGTTAATGCATACTACACTTAAAGTTTGTGCGGTAATCTGCGTGCATATGAACTTTGTCTTCACAGATTATTGTAGAAACATTGTAACTTTGAATACAAGTATGACAGATAGCGTTAATGCTTACTGAACTGAAGAAACTCCAAATATCCTTTGCATTCATATAAGCAATAACCGCAAAAAAAAAGAGAAAAAATAATCAATAATTAATCTATCTCTCTATCTATCTGTGGGTGTGTCTATCTATCTATCTATCTATCTATCTATCTATATGTATGTATAAAAAATCTCTCAAAATCTCATTACTGTGCATAAAATGTCTTGAATGTTATATAAATTCTTTTAACTTTAATTGCTTCTTACGTGAATTTTCATTAGAGAGTATTCAGAACAAAAATTCTTTCGAATATATACATTTCTGTACGATAAGCGCAGACAAGAAACTTTATAATTTAGATAAAAATGAATTTCTCAGTTCATTATTTGGTTTTAACAGATACACTTTTATTTTTAGAAATAATTTGTTTTCCTACCTTTTTCAACCCTTCATTCAAAGATAAAAAAAAAAAAAAAAAAAAACAACCCCAAAAACAAAACAAATAATGGTCAAATAAAATAAAATAAAAAAACAAAATAAAATAAAACGAAGAAAACGAAACAGAGAAATGATTTAGTAAGGTCATAATGAAAGTGAACTTTTAAACAGACATTAAGAGTAATATAAAATAGTATGCTGTTGTTAGTATATTAGGTTATATATTATATTACCGCTATCTAGAATGCATACATACATACACAGACAGCTACATACATATTTACTTATAAGGCTTTTCCCTAATATCTTAGTCATAAACAAATGCAAAAATACGTTAGTATATATTTTTATATTCAATCTCTTTCTATCTGCCTGTCTGTCTATATATCTATAAATCTATATCTATGTCTGTATCTACCTATCTATATCTGTATCTGTATATTTGTATGTTTATATAAAAGTACATTTATGTGCATAAAACATGATAAGAAAACTATTTCATAGTATAAAAACGACAAAAATAACAACAAAATTCCAGATTAATATCAACAGCAGGAATATTACAAAACTCGACCCAACATGACGTCAAGCATAAATAAAAACGGTATGTTTATGAAAATTAATATAAACAAGCGGATTCAAGGACAGTAAACTAGATTAGTGTGCCCATTTTATCCCGACTCGATTTATATGCATTTTTCTTACATTTTCAAATATGTCAAAATAGGTTACAAAATATTAATATCACTTGTATCAGCGTGTCTCGCTAACGTTTTCGAATAACCAATTCGTTATCTACGCTTTTGATTTTAGGAGTAAGGCGTCGTATATTTTCAATATATTTTACAGTTAGGTATTCTTTCACGTTGAAAAAGACTTGCACGTTCTGTAAAACCAGATTTATGTTGAATTATTTGTAACATTCTTTCTAAAAGCATTCCTTACTTCATTGTTTGAATATAAAAAGCGATACATCTTAAGGTAACCGAGTCTATCCTGAGCCCTGTCTAGAAACATATTACTACTCCTGCTGTTGCTGTCACTAGCAGTACTACTACTACTATTACAGTTGATAACATCTACTACTACTACAACTACTAGTACTATTACTACTACTACTACTGCTGATGCTGCTACTACTACTACTACATCTGTTATTATTATTTAAAAAAAATGGCTTGTCATGTCTGCGCCTGTTATATATAATGTTATTTTACAACATTTTACCTGGTAAACAAACATTTTTGAAATATTAACCTTTATTAACAGGAGCTAATATTTAATATAATTTATTTAAACAGTGGTTAAAAAGAAGAAAAAAGAGAGTAACACTGCAGTCCACTCCAGTCATACTTCGTTTCCTCCGATTTTTTCTTTCTTAATAATGCAGTTCATTTTATCTTGACATTTGCATAGTTGGTATTGCTCTTTTCTGAAATTCTAGATTCGCCCTGGAGCAAAGATAAAACGGAATTGTCCAACAAACTGTGCATAATTTTGAAAATAATTATATCGGGAATCTAGAAGTTCAACCACAACATGTTTATTTAAACAGCTTGGTTTTCTCACTCTTACTTTTAATATTTGTGAAACACGGTCTGTTTTGTTTCGTAACGAGAGTCGATATATGTACCAGTATCAGATGTCCTTCGTTTTATTTGTTAAAGAATACTGTTTTCTTTCTTTCCTTTCTTTCTCTTTTTTAACAAATCTGCTTCATAAATGAAATTTTGTAAATTCAGAATTATTTTCGATAAATCATTAAAGGAACTTTCATTTTGTTTATTTTGCTTGTTACGAAAATACTTTCTGAAAAAGACATGGATAGCATTCATATATTGCACTGCATAAAAAAAGAGAGAAAAATCCACACCAAACAGTTCCACAATAAAAATGTTTTCTATAATGATATTGCTTTTAGATTAAATATATGTCCAAATATGTAAGTATGTATGTATGTATGTATCTGTGTATGAATGTTTGACTGTTTGTGTGTGTTGTTGTATAAGTGTGTATCTGTGTAGGTATGCACGTACATATACAATGTAAATACACAAAATATGTCTTATTATATATGCATTCTATTATGGATATGTATATGTATGGCTGTGTTTGTGTGTGTTTGTATGTTTATGTGTGTGGGCGTGTGCATGTGTGTATATGTTTGAATCATCCTGCCGCCCTAGGCTCTAACCTAGAAAGCCTATATGAGAAATCCGGCCTTGGGTAAAGAAAGACTGAATTATAACTGGAAGGTATACGAAGCGGAGGATTTTATTTTGGGCAACATTTCTTTAAAAAAAAAAACGCATACAGATACCCCCCCCTCCAAATATTAGCGCAAACAACAATTTAAATAGGTCAGCTGGCAAGCTAGAAAGGGCAAAAAAAAAAACTCTGTAACTTTTTGTCAAAAAGTATTTCCTAAATCTGGGTCGCCAGCTTGGTGGTTAAATGTGCCTTGGTCGCACTTGTTGCAGAATTATTTTGTTTCATTCTGTCATTTGCTTAGCACTGTAGAGATTTGGGCTGGACGCTTAATGTGTGACGAAAGTAAGGAAAAGAATTTACGTGTAGGAATATATGTTAGCTTATCTGTGCATATATGTTTTATAAGTTCTGTTCAACACGTGTCACATTATAGCACACACATACTAACAACTTACTCCATACCTACCTTTCTATGTACATGGATATATATATATATCTCTTAATTCGTTTATATGATGCGTGTATTTTGTTGTCGTATTTATATCCTATTAAACTGTGCACATAGACAACATTTTGAAACGTACTGCACAGGAGAACAAACTTGAATCATTAACTCATAAATGTCAGATGCATCTGACAAGAGTCGAACAACAGCACGCACTTCTAAGACGGTCGATGATATGATATACCGAGTGTAGCGTATTTTAGAGAATATATTCACATTCACTGGAAGCAACAACAATCTGATACTCGCACTTACAGGTAAGCAGGTAAAAAACAAAAATACGTGGTCTGTTACGTATAATAATGTTATTAATTTGTCAAAACACGAAATGCAACTATAAATATTTTTATATGTCGTATTTTAAAGCATTTACTTATTAAAATGTAATTTAATTATTGTTGCATTCCAGTAATCAGTCTTCTTAACATGGTAATTCAGTTTTTTGCAGATAATTTATACTTGTGACGTGAAATGATATCTCTTCTTAATATGCGATATTATCGCGTATAATTATACTTCTTAATATGTTATATGACATATAATTACACAGCTTCTTAATATGTGATATGTTATGACGTTTAATAATCTCTTCTTAATATGTGATGTTATAGCATGTGATTATATCTCTTCTTAATATGTGATGTTATAGTATGTATTTATAGGTCTTCTTAATATGTGATTTTATAGCGTGTAATCTCTCTTCTTATTACGTGATATTATACTATACAATTATACATTTTCTTAATATGTGATGTTGTGCATCATCACAGATCTAATAACATTTATCACGACTGTTTGTCGTTCTCAAGTTTAATTTATTGTGATATTCGTAAAATAGACGTAGCATCTTCCCAGGTGGTCTTTGCAGTTGCGCACAATGCTTACAGCCACTTAGAACCTCTTAGTTTAAACTTCACTTAATCGCTTTTGTCATAAAACTACTGGCGACTTAGTGCTGTGTATAATGATAAATGGTTTCTTGGCAAAGTTTTCAGAAATTATCCATGTTTGTTTACTCCATTCAAACGTAGATGTTAGATTTAAACGGTATTTGTACTTATAAGTAATTGTGAGTGTGTGTGTGTGTGTGTGTGAGTGATGTATGTGTATAAATGAATATATTATGTATATGTATATGTACAGCCATACAGATAATTAATTATGTTGTTTCATACACATACATAGTGAAAAGAGAGAGAGAGAGAGAGAGAGAGAGAGAGAGAGAGAGAGAGAGAGAGAGAGAGAGAGAGAGAGAGAGAGAGAGAGAGAGAGAGAGAGAGAATACTTATAGATAACGACACGTAAGCAATACATAATCAGTTTTAAAACAAAACCTTAGACTACGTTCCCATTTTTATTTCGAGGTAATTTACTCATACGATAGTTCTAAAATCCCAGATTTTTTACTTCGAGACTAATTGCTAATTTTCAGACGATGTAAAGTAGGGCAGACGATAGCGCATGTTGTTGTTCCTGGTTGAATGAAACTATCTCGAATCGTGAAGTTTCTATCAAAAATAGTCTGACGCCGTTTATTCTCTGCTGTCAGTGTCAAAGGTAGCAATTGCTTTTCCGTATGCTATCCGATCAAATGACGAAAATACACGGTGCAGCAGAATTCCTGTAGATTTTTCAAATGCATTTACATGTAGATACTATCAAGTGTCACTGATATACATTGAAATCTGTTCTCAGCTATCAAGCAGTGTCATTTCTCATTTATTCTTACGATCGTAGGTTCATTTTTTTTTTCACTTTTTTTTTTCTCATCGCAGATCTCTTCCCCTCCTCTTCCCCTCTCTCACTCTGTCTTTCGACAAATAAATAAGTAAATTTATATCCACAAAGGTAGTATGGACGGAAATTAAATAAGAATGCCTACGTGTTTGCTAATTTCAGTGGATGTGTTTTGTTATGTGTGGTTTTCTTTCTCCTTTCTCTTCCTCCTTCTCCTCTCTCTCTCTTTTTGTTTTTATGTATTTAGGCTTATACATCAGATAAAGAGACAAACAGAAAAACGGAGATAAAGATAGAAAGAAAGTGAAAAGAAGATAGAAATATGTACATAGATAGAAGTAGAAAGATAGATAAACAGAATAGATAAAGAGGTAGATAGACAGACAGATAGACGTACGTACATTTGGAGACCAAAACAAACAAAAAAGGAGATCTATTTAGCTTTAGGAAATAAATAAACGTTTACAAATATTTTGCAGATATTTGTTTTTTTATAAAACAGAATACGGCACGCGTCAATTTTTGGGTGTAGGCGTCATGGAATTCTCTTGAAACATTTTGCAATTTACAAATATTATTTCAGTTAAAAAAAGAGTTTTTTTGTAAGGTGGAACTGGTGTTAAATTACCCGTACCGAATTCTTTCTGCAAATCTGCATTTGATACGCATACTTGTATACATTCCAGTCATTTTTTCCAAGGTTTTCTTTTTCTCTCTCTCTGTTTTTTGTTTGTGTGGAGAAAAGTATGAAGCAGATAAATGGTATACAAAAGGAATTATTTTGGCAATCAGTTGTTTTAAATAAAAGTACAGCGGTAATTAATTTTATATAAAAATATTGACGTAATTAATTTTAAACAGAGCTATACATTTTAAGAAGAATTTCACCGAAAAAAACTTCAGAATAGTAAATGAAAATGCTCTCTGTATAATATATAATATACCTTTTAGTTTGTTAATGTACATTACCTATTTATGTTTAATATTTTAATTTGTTTTATTTATCTGATGCACACTTGATGAATCAACATATATTTTTCTGGATACTAGTACTAAGGCACTCTCAACTTTTACTGAATTGTATAAATATTTATTTAATAATATAACATCTATTATTATAAATCTTCAACTTTGCTCATTTTAAAGCAATAAATAATTTGACCCTTGACCTTTGATAAGATATAAAGAATAATAATTATCGCGTTATATTCATTCCAAAGTCTAGAATAAACCGAATTAGACCAAAAAAAACCCCATTATATCACATACATTTTAAATTTAAACAATCTTGTATACAGAAATGCAATATCATATTTATTAATAGAAATGTCATATTTTTTTTAAACTTCTATTTCAGCAACCGATTGTGTAGACTGGGATGTATTTGCACTGTTTCTAATTTATGGATGTGGTTAAAGTCCTATATTTTGCTTTATAAAACTTTACAAAGGTAGATCTTCATCGTAATGTTCATCACTTAAGTGCTAGCATAAAGGGCAACAAACGGTGTGAAATATAATATATCCGTAACATTCGTTCCAAATACTATGGCATATTAAAACCAGATATGAGATGAAATAATGATTCGATTTTTTTTTTTCCATTTAATAAAAATATACTTCCATAATAATTACTTTGTTTGAATTATTACGAAAAAGGGAATGCTAGATCAAAATGCAGTATAAAATTTATGTGATTACTGCTGAATGTTTTTTTTTAACACAGTCACACTACGAGCACATTAAATTTCATATTTAGTACACTGTTTTCGTTTTAACCCGTTAGTGTACTTGCTTCAGTAGTGTCACTTCTTAAGACGCGAACCTCAGGTGTGGTATTTGCTTTCTATTCTTGATCTTATGAAATTATTTTATTCACTATCATAACAAAAGATATGGGCAATATAGAAGATACATACATATACAATAATACAAAAAGTAGACAGACTCACATGCAGGCTTACAAATAGAGAAATAGACTCGTTAATGGATTTCTAGATGTGTTTTGAATGAATATTATGTAATAAATGATTACATAGGCTTTCCGAATTTCTCTCTGAGATTTAAGAAATTACTGTTTACTTATCGAGTAAGTCTGGCTTACACTTTACCACTTACAAAACTGATACGCTAACCTGTCTCTTCTGTTTAATGTAAACAACTGAATGTTATCGGCAAAATGCTGTCATAAAGCAGATTCTGCCGTAAAGGCAGTTTATCGCTGTTCCTAGATAATTCAGGGCTTTGTGTAAACTAAAACGAGAGAGAGAGAGAGAGAGAGAGAGAGAGAGAGAGAGAGAGAGAGAGAGAGAGAGAGAGAGAGAGAGAGAGAGAGAGAGAGAGAGAGAGAGAGAGAGAGAGAGAGATATATTTGTATATATATATGTATGTACGAATGCATGCCCTACATGCACGTATGTATATGTTAATGTAAATGTGCAAAGTTTATATATACGAATACATGCATACAAATGTTTTAATGATACATCCATTCCTTCTTCAGGTTTTTTCCTACTTGAACATATTTTTAACTTTTGAATCTGCTTGCATTTTTCGTTATGATATGATTATAAAAAATAATAATGAAACATTGCTTTTATATTAGATTATTTACCTTCTACCGTAGGCAGAAAAAGATGAATGTTCTTATCTTTCATGGATAGATTAACACGAAAAAAGTGAGACTACCTGTATCTTGTTTGACAACATTCACGTTCAAAGGAATTTAAAGGGTTGGCGTTATTTTCGTCGACTTGTCTACTAATCTGACTGTTTTTCAGTTTACCTGTCAGTCAGCCTATATTTAGGCCCATACATGTTTCTGAACGTTGGGCTTTTTATTACACATTAAAATCTGACATAGAATTGGCTGACATAGAACAAATATTTTTTAAACAAATCATATTATGATTTTTTGTAGAAACAAAGACATCGTAACTTAATACTTTTTCGATCTAATTAACTTTGCTGAAATCGGTTAATAAAATATTCGAAAACGAATAACACTCACTTATTAAAATGTAAATGTCCACAACAACCTGGATATATATGAAAGGTTAGTTAAACTGTACGACCTTCGTCATTTAAGTTAACTGAAAAGTATAATTTTTTACCTTTTTAAAAAAGAATTAAAACATATATATTGTATTTCTGATAGCAGCTGAAGATTATTTAATATAAAATGTCATGGATATAATGAGGTGTTTATTTAGTCTATTCAATGTTTGGAATAAAAACAATTATGTGATTATCATTCTTGATACCTTTTAAAAAATAGCAGTTCTTGTTAATGTATCATGTCAGATTTTATATTACCATATAAATATTTATACAACTGGATATAGGGCGGCAGTGCTTGAGCACTCTGTTACGGATGACATATTCAAGTTTTGTGACATGGCGATATATATAACGGTGTAATTAACTGAGATTAGAAAATATACAGATGAATTAAACTCTCTCGATATGTTTGTCCTAATTATCATATTACATTTTTAGAAACAGAATAATTATTATTAATGTACAAGAACATACAAATATACATTTATACATTCATATATTCATACATACACCTATAAACGTATACATACATATACACACACACACACATATATACACACACACACATACACATACACATAAACATATACACACATATAAACATACACGCGCATATAAAGAAAGCGAGACAGAATGAGAAAAAAGTATTGAGAGCTAGAATATGATGGAAGAAGATAAATATTAGGCAATGAGTTGTATTAATCTATTAAGATATGATGGAACTCCTGTAAAACTGTCACGTCAGTCTGCCACTGTGTCATCCTTACAAACAGTCATACATTATACACTAAGTAGTAATCTATGACGTATTATAAATGAAACCCTCTGAGTTTGGAAAGTAGTTCAGTTTTTCACACACACACACAAACACATGCACACGCGCAGGTTCGTCTTGATGGCTTAACGGTAACATCGTCCGCCTTCGGAGTGCGGGTGAATGGGTACCATATACGAGCCTCGTCAGCGGCATCTGACGTGGTTTTCTGAGGTCGTGACTGAACTTCGTCCTTCTGTGTCAGTGCATTCCAGAACAAGAAAGAGAATGATAAAATCCTAAAATATATATACATACATTCGTAAGTAGGTACATACATACATACATTCGTAAGTAAGTACATACATACATACATACGTACATAAACAATTGAACAAACACAAAATCTGTAAATCAGATGTAAGAGGTTTTGCCACAAGAGCTCACGTCCGGTCTGGAAATGCGCATCATTCTGGAAAGTCATCAGAAACAGTCTTCAAAAGGTTTCACTTTGAGTGAAAGTGTGACAGTTATTCTGTACTTTGTAATATCAAACTGCTAGGCTGACCATCATTTTGAGGTGCTGTTCTTTGATTTCAGTGGAACTTCAAAGCCATCAGACAGTTTAAAGTGATGGTTCACTGGGTCGCTTGAAGTCGTGTAGGACACGACTGTACTTACTCCGTTTCTGTCTTACCTGATCTCATTTTGTCTTTCTCTCTATTTCTCACTCTTTCATTCTGTTTTATCCAAGTTTTCCAATTTACTTTTTATTATCTTTCAAACTATTATTACTTGCTATAGTTTGTTTTAATTATATTTTTCTCATTTCCTTCGACCATTGTAAACATTTCTCGCTCTTTTATATATACCTACATATGAAGATTCTAATACACACTAATACGAATACTAACATACACACCCACACACTAATACATAAAAACACACATAATTTCTGAATCGGTACTTGATATATGAAAGGACTGTGTTGGATTTGAAATGAAACTCGTTATTTTGCATTTGTAATCGAGGACAATAACTTTACCCTGAAATCTAAACAATCCTCCCTAATGACATAAAATACAAACAAGGTGTTATTATTACAAAAGATAAATAGAGACTGATACTGTTTTTGAGATAGGCTATCGTGGGTTTAACACCTTGAAGTGTCAGTTATAACTTAACGTTTAGCGGTTTTAAATCTATCGTATCTCAAACATGAAATCAATGTAAATTTATTTCCTTAGGATCTTGAATAAAATATATTAATGAATGAACTTTTAAAAATAATGAATAGGAAGGAGATCAGTACATAATAAATACATAAACAAACAAACAAGCAAACGAACCAACCGATCAACGAAGCAAGCAACCAATCAACAAACAACTAAAAATAATAATTAAAAAATCACGGTAATAAATTTGTTTTGACATAATGAAATAAACACAGTGATTGACTGACCAGGCTAGAGATACATTTGAGGTGATCGGATGGGTTTTAAATGGTGCCAGTGAAATAGGTTTGACAAAGATATGATTTTAATAATTACAGTTTAACAGAAGAAGAAAGTTTATAATAAATGCAATACGCAGCACTTCGTTCATTAATTTTATCAACCAGAGGTCATTTTCATTAACGAGCGGCCCAGTAACTTATCATATACATATTTCATTATTAATTTCTAATCAGTGTCTTGCATATAAGTACAAACAGTTATCAAGAATCCATCTGTTATTTTTTACTAAATCATAATATTACTTTGACCCTGTTATTTGATAATTGGTAGTAATTAGCAATATGGCAGTTCAGACGTTTATTACTGGACTGGCAAGTTGTATGAAAAAACGTCTTACCCTGGAAAAAATTATTTACGAATATAATTTAACTGAATTATCACTGGTTTATTTTAAGACGTTTTCCTGATCACAGTGAAGCGAATTTTTCAGTGGATCAGTAAGTAATAAATGTGAATAGTGAAAATGAAATTATCTGTGATATTTTAAAACGAAGTATCATGTCAAATGTCTTTTTCTTTTTAATTTACGTCAATGCAAATACTACTACTACTATTGCTACTGCTGCTACTACTACTACTACAAATGCTACTACTATTGCCATTGCTGCTATTACAACTATTAAAACTGCTACTACTATTGCAACAATACCATTTCTACTACTACTACTACTACTACTACTACTACTACTACTGCAAGAACTACTACTTCTACTACTATTTTCTACTATTGCTATTACTCCTACTACTATTGCTACTGTAGCTACTACTGCTGCAACCATTGCTACTGATACTACTGTTCCACTAGAGCAACTGCTGCTAATATTAGTCTACTATTACTGTTACCACTACTGCTACTGCTATTACTATCGCTGCAACTACTATTTCTATAACTATTACTACAACAACAATTACTGCTATTACTACTACTACTGCTACTGCAGCTATTGTAATTAATTATTATTACTTCTACTGGTACTACTGATTCTGATATTATTACTACTAGTAGTAGCAGATCCCAATTTCCATGTTATCCTTTAACTTTTAAGTCCTTTAACTTTTCAGCAGTATTAGTAGCTGTATTTATACTCATACTGACATATCAGCTATAATGATTTATTATTTAGATTTCTCAGTCTGAAGAAAAAACCAACAAAAAACCCCCAACAACAACAATTAAAACAAACAAACAAATAAAACAACAGTAGCACACTGCATCAAAGAACTTATAAAGTCGTATATTTTACTTTATACCGACAACTTTGGCTCCTATCCCTTTCTGAAATCTTGGAATCACTCACTCCTAATTTCGTTTAAAGTGTTCACTTCAAAATCATAGTAAAAATAATGGTCTTGATATGAAGATTCTGTACAATATTTTGGTTTAGATAGGAAATGGGCGAACACAATGTTATCGATTGATTCCTTATTTCATAAAGGTTCAGATATACGTAAACGGATGTAACTTCTAATGTGCACATTTCCTCTAATAGGCAACCTTTGTAGAATGTCATAAAAGACAGATTCTTTTCAGTAGGAGTATTTCCAAGCGATAAGTTTCGCAGAGTAACCGCTTCGTGAACTTGCAACAGTCTTTATAGATTTATGTTTACGTTGTCTGTTTTAACCTTTCAAAACGGCGGTTTCCATACGATTCATTATATAATCATTTGGCAACTTTTCGAGACTACCAAAGCGAAGCGTTGAGAAGTATTACATTCAGCCTGACAAGAAAAGCGAGCGGTTGTTGACCGAAAGACTGCTTGAATGTGTCTGAAGTAAATGTTCTAAACATTGCCCACAAAGAAGCTGATACAGTATCTCTGGCCAGAATGAATACTAATATAAATACGGATAAATTCTTTTCCAAAAACCTTTTTTTTTTTTTTTTTTTTTTTTAAATCAAAATAATTTAATTAACGGCTTCTAGTTAAAAAAAAAAAAAAAAAAAAATTATAAAAATAAAAAAAAAAATAAAATAAAAACTACTACTACTAGTATTAATAATAATAAAGACTAAATGTAAAAAAAAAAAAAAAAAACAATATCAGTGCAAAATTAAACATCTCGTCATAAAAAAGAAAATTAAACAAAATCCAATCCCTCCTCAACCCTCCAAACCCACAAAAGCAACAATCCGCCCACAAATAAAAAAAGAAGGAAAAAAAAGAAGAAAAAAGAAAGAACCCAAACAAAAACAACAACAATAAAAACAAAACAAAACAAAACCATATCCAGTACACACAAAACAATTACCCTGGTTGTTTTTTTAAACGATTTCATGTTTTTAGAAAATAGTTTATTAACATAAATTTTATTATCCTCTTTGTAGTTATATTTTCTGATTCAGTAAAATAATTCTACAAACAGTTTTAAATTGTTTCTTGTAATGCAAAAAAAGAAAGAAAAAGAGAAAACAACAACAACAACAAAAAACGAATAACTAAAAACAAATAAAAACAACAATAAAATAAAACATAAAACAAACAATTAAATAAATAAATAAATAAGTGAACACGACACAACAACACAGTAATAACAATAACAACAACAACAGAATAATAACAATAACAACAACACCAATAGAATAATAACAATAACAATAACAACAACAACAGAATAATAGAACATTCGCATATCAAAAAAATATTATAAGGTCAATTTAAAAAAGATAATTTACTTGAAATCCAAACTAAAAATATTTTCCTTCTGTTTTGTATTCAATAACTAAATGAACATGAATTCATAAAAATGTGTGAATCATTTGCTATTGCAATTTATATTATTTTATTTTCACAAATATACTTCTTATTTTTCAGAATTTTAAAATGTGGAAGACAAACATGGCGGCGATTGTTGGAGTTTGGATCATTGGTCAAGGAATGATGGGCACAGTTGGGGGTTTTAATAACGAAACATGCGACGATATTACTATCGTCTCCAATGTTACGTTAGGGTAAGAATGTGTTTTATAGAATATTTCTGGTGTTAATTAAGATAAAAATAATACATGCCATCGCTGAGCTAAGGGTAAATTACAACAGACCATATGTAGCACGTTCAAAGTGACTTTAAAATATGACAGTAAATGTGACTGTTACGATAAAATAATACAGTATTTAAAAAAAAAAAAGAAAGAAGAAAAATCGCATTATATTACAAAAATATTGCCGATATTTCACGTTACAGTTTAATGATATAACACACAAAACACTGTTGTAATGAATTTATTATATAATTTTATAGGCATTTTCGAGGTATCTTTCTGGTAAAACTGCATATTATGTAGAATGTATGAAATTTCCAGTTTTACATAACACTGAAACAGAGTATTACATACATTACCGAGGATACTTTACAGAAAAACCGAAAATCTTACAATATCGCTGACACTTTCAAGGTTACGTTAGAGTAAGACAGTAAAACTGATAACGTTACGATAAACATGTATACTCTATAACCTTTGCAACGTTACCAAGGATACATTAAAGTAAGGCCTCGTATTATATAATATTTCGTTAGAATCAGAGATTCAGTGTAATAACCTTGAGATAAACGAGAACACGGTTGATTAATACTGGTGACTTTTTCACGATATCGTTATCGTAACATTGTTGAATTTTCAAGGTCACACTATATTAAATAATGTTTTATATAATATTGCCGAAAATTTATACTTTAATAAAAAAAATTGGTGTAACGTTTATACATTTGTATACCAGTCTTTTCAAGTTTTACAGTAAAACAGTATAAAAGTATACATCTGTTTTATAATATTTAGACTGACAAGTACATTACAGATTCTTATGTTTTTTATATACCTAATCGATTGTGTTATATATTGCGTTTGTATGTGTTCGTTTGCTTGTTTACCTGTACGATACAAACATGATACATATAAACAGAAACACATTTGTATTTAGTTGTGTGTGCATATGTGTTTGTATGAGAATATTATTAATAAAACGTCATTAATTTGTATTACAATATTTATCCATTTATTTAGTAAAGTAAGTCACGAAGTGGAGAAGTATGAAGCGGCTTTGGTGATTCTACTCGGATTTGGCGGGTTCTCAATTCTTTTGGGAATGCTTTACAACCTAATACGGAAGTACGTCTTCGAAGACTCGCACAATCTTGACACGACGTTTGACGCCGGCGGCAAAGTCAGCATGAGTTTAACTGCTGTGACAGTCGCTTCTCAATTACTGTGGCCTGGTGACTTACTGCAAAGTGCCACCGTGGCCATAAAGGTGATTTCAATGAAAATTATAAGATTATAAGGCCATTAAAAGAAAGAAAGAATAGAAAGAAAAAATATATTTACCTAATTTAATGTGCTAATCTCTCTCTCTCTGTGTACAAAAAAGAAAGAAAACAGCACAAAAACAACAAAACAAAACAAATAATAATAATAATAATAATAATAATAATAATAAATAAACAAATAAATAAATAACCGTAAAGAAGAATTATTTATGGAAAAAGAACGCATAGCAATAACATTTCGCTTAAATCAAGCGTCAAATAAAAATTCATTACCCATTTTATTTCCCAAGTTTTTGCACTGAAAGAAACCAGTAAATAACAAATGAAAGGGATGACTAACATTTCACTAAAAGTAACTGTCTTACTCTTCTGTCAGCATTAAATTCTTTTCTGTGTTAATTGGTTCACCTGTCGAAAGATGTAAAATGCGTATTAAAAATGCACAGTCTTTGTCTTCTGAATGCGGCTGCCTTACATTAATCTAATAGTAACAATTTTTTGTTTTTTGTTTTTGTTTTGTTTTTTTATGTGAATCATATATCAGTCCTGTTGTAATGATAAAGTATAATAATAATAATTATAACAATAAGTATAGACTTTAATAAAAAAAAATTGTGACGTCATTTCTTGTTTTATTACACAGTTATTTTTACTATCAAATGTATATGGGATTTTAATGATACTTATTAATATTCTACATGCAGAATGCAAAAAATAATTAGTTTATACATGCATGCATACATACATATATACATACATACATACATACATACATACATACATACATACATACATATACATACGTACGTACATTCATAAATATATACACATACATACATATACAGATAAAGCCGTCTCGAGGTCCGAACGTTCCTGAATATTGTCTATGTGCAAAATCTAATCAGACGTACATAAGTCAGAGAATATTAAAATCCTAAAAATACATAAATTCATACATTGATACATACTTACATACATACATACATACATTTATATGTATATATATACACATGCATATTATTATTAATATTTTATTGTTCACAGAACGGCATTGCTGGTACCTTTTGGTATTCCGTGGGAGCAGTCATCAACATGATTTTGTTTCCAGTTCTTTCGGTACATTTTAAAACGAGATCTCCAGGGGCTAAGACATTTCTTCAGGTAATATTAACATTTCCCCCCCTCCCTTTTATAGATTCTTTGTATTGCATATTACATAGTGTATGTAGAATAATGAACTTATGTTAATCTGATGTATATAAATCAAAGTTTGTGTTAGTAATATGTGTTTAACACTGATTTTCTTACCCTTTGATGTACTGTCGTACGCCCTTTCTTCTTTTAACTGTATTTTGAACGACTGTCTACCGCTGAGCTACTTTCATTATCCCCGTTTTGTAGAAGAGCTATTCACAAGATTCAACAACACTGAGTCGCATATTCATTCTTTTCACACATCTTTCACACGTGCAAGTTTGGCATTTTAATTTAATAATCTCATATCTCTATATTTAAATTTCATAATCTGTTATTATATAAAAATATTTAAAAAAAAAAAGACATGGTGGTGGATTTTATACGGGGAAAAAATGCACTTTTCAACTGGCTTCCAGTTTCCTCATACCCAAATTTTCAGTCAGTTTCTTCAAAACAATTGAAAGATTTTTGTTCACATCAACGAAAAAATTATAACCGTTTCGGGCGCAGTTTCTTGGATGTTTTTAATGACAGTCATTCTGCTGAGTAAAGCAATTGTAGGATGAGCAGTAGAGCAGACAATAAGAATAAACGCTTTTTACAGGAGAGAACGAAAGAATAAGGAAATAACAAAGTGTACGGTAATCTGGTTTAATCGCCAAGATTTAATTCAAATTTCTGCGTGATCTAAATTAGGTTATTTATCATACATTTATGTATGTTAATTTTGTTTATATGATTACATATGACCATTAGCAGAAAAATATATATTTTAGAAGGGTTTGAGTTATTTTATTTTTCACCCATTGTCCTGTATTTAGTAAATCAATCCATGATATGCCATATCTTATTTCTATAAATATATTAAAAATACCTGCTAGTAATTCAAAACTAGAATGGTGGCATCAGGTTCTAATATATAATCATTATTGAAATATGTTAAAACGTTTTCAGCTGTCGTTAAAAAATATTTCGTTCATACACTTCTCACGTGTCTACGATTAACTTTCATCACGATGAAAAATAGCTGTTATAAATAAATCCGATCTCTCTCTCTCTCTCTCTCTCTCTCTCTCTCTCTCTCTCTCTCTCTCTCTCTCTCTCTCTCTCTCTCTCTCTCTCTCTCTCTCTCTCTCTCTCGTTTTTAATAATACATTATGGTAAATATATTTTCTTTTGTTTCATCTAGGTTATATACGCCAGATTTGGAAAACCAGCTCACATCGTCTTTTGCATGTTCGCTCTTCTTACGAATTTGGTTGTCATGACCTGTCTGTTAACCGGGGGAACGGCAACCATCCAGTCAATAACAAAGGATGCATCTGGAGAGTTTTGTGTCCTGTTAATGGCTACCTTGTTCGGAAGTTACTCATTTATTGGGGGTCTGGGCTCCACATTTTACGTTTCATACTTCAATACAGTCCTCGTTTTCGTAATGCTGTGCGTTTTCATCATAAATATTTTCCATAAAAAAAATGTCGGAGAAACAGCTTTGCTTGGAAGCATGGACAAAATATATGAAAAAGTCACGTGTCTTGAAGGTCCAGAAACCAACGAAGAACGGAGTTATTTAACCTTTTGGTCCGAGGGGGCATTAATCTGGGGAATTCAAGGCATTTTTGCTACATCGTCGTTGACATTTTGTGACCAAGCTTCGTGGCAAAGTCGGATTGCAGCAAAGCCCGTACAAGGCGTGCTTGGGTTCTTGGCAGCTTCTTTCATTTGGTTTGCAATTCCTTCATCGATTGGAACTAGTACGGGTCTAGCGTACTTAGCACTCAGCGCAACAAATTCGACCTTCAGGTTATCCGATCAAGACATAGACGCAGGTAAGAAGAGGTATTTAAATGTGAATGTATGTTTGCAGGTATGTGTTTGCATTATATATGTATGTATGTATGCATACGCACGAATATGTATATGTATGAATATTTTTATTTTTGTTTTAAGTATTTATTTATGTTCATATATCTATGATATTATATGTATTTGTTTATGTAAAGTTATGTTTAACCTTTTCAAACACAAAGCTTAATACATTTTATCACTATGCAATTCAGCTGTTACATGACACGAAGTGGTGTTAAACTAATAAAATATTATTATCAAGACGTTAATAAGACACAATCAAATGTGAAATACAAAATTATCTTTCCTTGGGGCGATAATCAAGAAACTCTTTTACCACGCCTTGTTTAAAAAGACAGGGGTTAATGGCGGAGTCATTTCAAGCTGCCGTTTGTACATTATTCTCTGATTTCATTTGTTATAAGTGATAATACGTTATTGGTGGAGTGTACTTGTGCCTTTATTTGTGTATGTTTATAATCTTTATTTTAAATTACATGCTATCTTATAATTCTAGAAAGGTTGGTATTTGTTCTGGAATTCTATTATTAATATTTTTCTTATAAGTCGGATCTCGCATTTTAAACATGTATAACATATCAGTTCATAAATGTTGCTATCAGACCGAGTTTGTATACATTATATTTATATATATATATCAGTTACTCTGTGTATTTTATATGTTAATTGATTTTGTATACATATCAGCTTATCAGAAAAGATCTATGTATTAAGTTCTTCTAATCTATCTGTTTATGTCTGAAAGATATCTGTTTGTACACACGTCTGTCGAAATACCTCTGTTTATGTTACTGAAAATTAACAGCGACAGAATTAAGTTAACAGACAAAAAATGGCTCTATTTGTTTGAATCTTGCCAATGTCTGGCAGAGGACAACCGTTTCATTTGTAAAATAATCAAGAGAAAACAGATAATATATGGTTTGGCATGTAGAACAAGAGATTTAAAAAAAAAAAAAAAGATAAAGAATGAAAAGAAGCAAGACAAAGAAAGAAAGAAAAGAAGTAAATCAAGGATGTAAATTGGATTATTTAAGTACCGAGTTACATGGAGAAATTAGGGAAAGTTTCACGAAGCAAAATTTTTACTGCTAATGTGAAGCACAACGCATACCCATGCACAAAACATACACATTTAAAACAATATATATTCTGAATATACGTAACTTAAGAGATAAAATAACTATCTCTGAAAATGGAATCATATATGGTATGTGTCATTAAAAAAAAAGAAGAAATATTTAGCATTTTTTGTTTTGTTTTTTTTCTTTTTTTTTATAGCTTTAGTGGTATGAAAAGATGAGATTTAGGAAATAATGGCAGTGATAAAATGGCACCGGAAAAGAGGCACCTGGAAAACATGGGAGCCGGAAAAAATGGCACTATGCAAATTTGGAAAAAATGGCACCCTATTTATTTTTTTCTGTATAATTGCTTAAAAAAACAACAACTTAAAAGTACTTTTAAAAATACAATTTATTCATGCAATTACATACATGTATATTAATATATAGCATCACTCATCCACTTGATTTGCTTAACAAAGTATAGTGTTATATCAGAGTTTAGTATCACAATTATCACATTATTACCACATTCAAAAATACAATATATTCAACCATAGAGCTTCACTCAGCCACTTGGTTTTGGTTACCATGAGATTTCCAGCAGATATTGTGACCAGTTCCTTGAAGGAATTCTTCAGCAGTTTTGCTCCGATCTCATAAATAATGAAGACGAGACTGTAGCTGGGTGTACATACGTTTGACACGCTTGCGAGGAGGCTCACCACGAGCAGCGTTGAGTAGAGCTGTACTGACATGGGCGGCATTTGCTTTAAACCAGTGAATCAGTCTCCACACAGAAGGTTGAGAAATAGAGCATGCACCATGACCATCGCAGAGTCTATGACAACTGTGGTAGGATCAGGGTCTTGACAGCTGATAGGTGTTGCACTGGCACCAAATATGATGATGCTTGAGTCGGTGTTTGGACCATTGTCGTAGACGATGAACTGTCGAGGATCAGGTTCCGTTGTCAGCGCCCACTCTTCCTCAGTGACGAGATCTTGAAGAGACTCAGGTTCAGGAGGGATGCAGCCAAGACTCTTTGGTTACGTAGGATACGTTTTACTGACTCTTACCTGGAACGTTCAACCCTGGCAGTGACACTGAGTCATTATCTGGCTTCGCTTGTCGAAGCATCAT
The DNA here is from genome assembly GCA_012295275.1 of Chrysomallon squamiferum. Taxonomy (NCBI): domain Eukaryota; kingdom Metazoa; phylum Mollusca; class Gastropoda; order Neomphalida; family Peltospiridae; genus Chrysomallon; species Chrysomallon squamiferum. The sequence goes on from CM022670.1 coordinate 19,411,480, forward strand.
CTGAGAACGGCAGTTGGTGCTCGTGCAATAAACTCTTTCTTCAGAAAGTTAAACCAAGGATGCGGGAGCCAGTCCTCCAAATGTGCATATGATTTGTTTTTGTAAGCAGGACTTGATCTACTACCAATAACCAAATATGAAGTGCCATTTTGTTTCCTGCATTAGCATAGTGCCATATCTTACAAGTGCCATTTTTCCCGGGTGCCTTTTTATTTGGTCGTCATGTTAAGATACCAAATGAAATGTATTCGTCTGACATCACGGACTTAATTGGTCTTAGTTAAGCCAGTTTTTCACCGGGGCATCACAGAAAACCTTTAACAGGGCCACAGTTTTCTGAATGACTATCGAATAATGCAATATGAACACTATTTCCTTTAATATAGTTAAGACAAAATATGCCTTGATTGTTGCTCTTTAGCGTTATTTTTTGTTTTGAATTATATGTTTTGGGTAGTATTGGAAGTTTAAATGGAGGAAATAGCTTAGCAGTATTGTTTTAGTAAGTTAAAGTAGTAAGTTTTTGATTTAAATATGCAACAGTAAAATCTTTAATGTTTTAGTAAATAATATTTGAAGCCTGCATAACTGTTATAGCAGAACTTCTATGGAAAATTAAATCGTCCTATTTTTTTTTTTATAAGGAACATTTCAGGGTTTGAAGATATAACATGACTTAATAAGCAGTTGTCAGAATCAGTTCAGTTATTCATAACCGTATTATTTTCTTAAACGTGTAAATAACATTGGGGGTTTGATGAAATGATATCTTGTGTTTACAAAAAATAAATTAATTTTTTTCTTCTGAATTATTATTATTATTAATATTATTATTATTAAACTGCGCAATAAAAACTTTAGTATTTTTGTAAATAACATTAGAGATTTGGAAAATGAGACGGATTGTACTGACAGTAAAATAAATTAAATCCATTGTACATGTATCAGATCACTTACCCGGAGTGAAAAAAAAAAAAAAAAAAGAAAATGAAAAGGTTTTAGAAGTGTATTATCTTATATTTCTTTAATACAAATTCGTTTTTTTACTCTTCACTATTTATTTTGAATTGTAAATATATTCTGATAATCCCCAAATTACGACCGGGTTCCGTTGTGTCCGGGAATATGTAACTCGTAATGGATGTTACTAATAATTTACTTAAGTTTTATTTGTTGTTATTTAAATATTACCCAAGGTTTTCTATTTCTGCTGGACAACACAGTTAGAAAATACAATATGATTATTAATGATCGTTTCTTTTTCAATATGTTATCTTTTATTATTATTTTTTTTTTTTTTTGTACGTACAGACGAACGTAGATAGCTAAGGTCGTTAGCAGTGGATCAGCTGTATTAAAAGTTGGTCCAGAAAACCTGAATCTAGTTTGTATTGTTATTTTTTATTTTATTTTTTTATTATTATTATTATTATTATTATTATTATTATTATTGTTTTTAGGCTTAATTTCTTTAATTATTGTTATATCGTCGACATTGTCATTATCATCATCATCGGGACGTCGCCGTCGCCGTAATCATCGTCATCACGATCGTTGTCGTCGTCATAATCAACATCATCATCATCATCAGTTCTAACCACTTTTTTATGGGCTAAAACCAGATTGTTTTTCTGGAAAACAAATAAAACAACCATTCAGACGCAGATTGTTATAATATTTTGATCGCAACAATTGTTTCTTTTCTAAAATTTAAATTAAAGACTGAATAATTAAATTAGAATCTATAAACGTGTGTATGTGTGTGTGTATAAATATATATATATATATATATATATATGCGTTATATAATAATAAAAAATAATAACGCCAAAATTATGTTAAAAAAGACAATTAAAATAAAAGTCTCTCTCTCTCTCTCTCTCTCTCTCTCTCTCTCTCTCTCTCTCTCTCTCTCTCTCTCTCTCTCTCTCTCTCTCTCTCTCTTTAAATTAGTAAAAAATAACTATCATAATTATTTATATATATATTTTTTTTTATCTCCCTAACTGTATAAATGAAATTAGGTCGACGTTCGCAAAATTCAGAAAAGAAACAAACATTTTGTGTATGGTACTTAGGCAAATGAGGTAATTTTATTCGAAAGATACCCACTGATTAAAAAAAATTAATCTTTTACTTTTTTGCTGAATACTGATAAAAATATTTCTTTATTTTCTTATTTTTAACAACGCTGCTGAAATTATTTGGTTACATAAGAATTTTAACATTTTTAATTTTTTTTTTTTTTGTAAAGGTAATTTTTACATAATACTTGGAGTAATTATTATAATTTTTTTATTTTTTATATTGAATATATACCAAAAAGAATTTAAAGAATGTACTGCCACTTCAAAAAGATAACAGTTTTATGAGCTTTTAAGGTTCAGAGTTGTAAAAATTAAGGAAAAGGATGACTAAGAAAAAGAAAAAAGAAAAAGAAGGAAAAAAGAAAGAACGAATGATAAAATGAAAACGAGAATGAAAAAAAAAAAAAAAAAAAAAAAAAAAAAAAAAAATGAAGAAAACGAGAGATATATAAAAAGATAGAACGGTATGAAAAAAGAAATAAAGGTCCAAACAAATGGTAAAATTATTACTCACACATACAAACACACAGATAAAATTACACGTTTATGATATATAAAACCTAAAATTCCTTTTATCAAACCATAAGTGCATTAAAGTTTTTTAGAAACGTTCCTTAAAATAATAAAGTAGAAATGTAACTGCACGATATATAAAATTTATCTTACTAGTGATACTTTTTATTGACAACACGAAAATGCTTAAAATTAAAATAAAAAAAAAAATATAGATAAATAAAATAATTAAATGAAATTTCTTGGAACGAAATATTGAAAAGGGTACAATATGTTTGGATGGGAGTATGGTCTTAAAAGTTTATCATATTAGAACAAAGAGACAACTTAAAACGTAATATTTGAAACTCTCTGTCTATCTGTTGGTTCATATCTCTACCTCTCTTTGTCTATCCATCTCTGTATATAGTTGTCAAAATGTAATACCCATTTATTGTGTTTGTTACTGTATATGTGTTTTAGTGTGTTTATGAAAAAGAAATGGAGTTTGAGAGAGAGAGAGCGATGGAGAGAGAGAGAGAGAGATGGAGATAGAGAGAGAGAGAGAGAGAGAGAGAGAGAGAGAATTATAATAAACATTTGAAAGAATGTGAAAAAAGAAACACGAAGAGATGCTGATAGATAGAGGAACACATTACTACTAATACTTTTGAAATAACTAGTTCCTTAACTTCATAAAATAAAATTTCTTAGAATTACATACAAATTTGAATATTTATATTATAGACAGTACCTTTTTTGCGAGAAATCAAATGAGCATTATAGTTTTAATCTATTACGTTATCGTCTATTACTACAAAAATACGGCATTCATGTACTCTGTTGGTCTGAAAATTCTGTCGGTAAAAATATATCACTTTATATTTAAGTTCAGGTGTTAGCACCTGATAATAAAAACGACATTGCTTTTTGATTATGAAATCCATCATTATGTGAGAATAACTTTATAACAGGAGAGTATATTTTTTCATTGCTTTTTACGCCCGCTTCTTGTCAGAATCATTAAATATCTAAAATTTTAGTGAAATGTTTTTAAGTGCTAACTTTAAAAGTCTAATGAATTATACCTGACATGAGTTTATTGAAAACAGAAGTTTCAGAAAATACTACCAACTGCATTTTTTTCTTTTTTTTCTGATGTCAAACATTGACAAATCGTCCAGATAAAAGAGAAATAAATATGTCTGTACCAGACTAAATACAGCTCGCTAGACAGCAACTTGAACCTTGCAGATGGATAAACATTTTCCAGGAAGCAATTCATTGCTTATGGCTTATAGCTTGGTAAAAAAGGGAAACAGGGATTTGGTACATATGCACTAATAGTCAGTGGCGGATCTAAGCATGTCTTTAGGGATATCCAGAATCGCCAATTTTTCTGGACAGACAAATCTACCGATTCAGATGACACTTACTAAAGACTGCGTATATAATGCATCTGATCTTGCTAATATGTTTATGATAATACATTTACGCGTAATTCCCTACAAATCAAGTGACATAATTTTCTAATCTTTATCTTTTCCAGAGTTCTGGAATGCAGTATGCTTATCAGCATAGCCTAATAAGAGTTAAAAAAGAACAGAAAAAGAAAATGTAAAATGGTTAAAAATGGCTTCATTAACGTAATTTAGTTTCAGAAATAAAATAAGTCATTATCATCACAATTTGTAATCTCACCTAACATGTAATAAATACAGCTCTACGAAACACAATAACACAGAAAACATTCTTAATAAAACATACTGGATTTGATAACAAATATTAACGAGTAAAATGTTATTTATTTGAACATAACAGAAATATGAAACTTTCTTTTTTATTCTCATCAGGTCTGGTGACACCATTTATTGCTCAGAAAGCTTTGGGATATTCTGGAGGCGTTATGATTCTAACCATGTTGACGATGTCGCTGATGTCAACAGGGTCTGGAGAAGTTATGGCAGTTTCTTCGATTATTGTTTACGACATTTACCAATCACACCTACGTCCATATAGGTAACAAGTGTGAACTTTTTTGTAGCATTTATTTACTTACTTATAATTAAATGTAAAAAGTCTATATTACTTTATTTATTATTGAATTATTTTTTTATTTTTTTTTTTAGTTAGTTATATACTGTTTTAACTACTAGTATTTTTAATTTTCTTAAAATATTTTTTACTACTCAAAAGATAGTTAATTACTTATCATATTTTCCCCTTTCATAATTTATCAAAAGAGTAAGACATGGTTTCTTCAGGAGAATAAAATACAAATGACCTGTTATATTTAATTACAATTAGATCTCTGCCAAATGAGACTAACCAACATAATATAATGTTACTGTAGTAACATCATAACTTTTACTCAAAACCAATTTACTTATGCAGAAAAAATCACAGATCAGGTAACTGCCTTCTTTGTGGAAAACCCTCATCTCTGGACGAAACGAAGACGCTGAAAGAACCATATGCAACCTACTGTCAATGTCCTCCAGCTTTAGAATGTGCAGAATGCCAGAAAGACAAACAACAAAACATTGCCCAGACCAATCTTGGCAAGCAGACCATCTACACATGCAAACATCACGGCCAATTTAGGATGTATCAGGACATCATGATCCAGTTCAAAAGCTGGTGCATCTTGTGGGTCACTATTGCAATTGTCCCTCTTGGGATGTTAGTCAACGCCGCGGGGATAGATCTTAACTGGACTATGATGGTTGGTTTCATTATAACCACTCCGTGCTTCCCTGGAGCAGTTCTGAGCATTATATGGGTAAAAACTACTGCTATCGGAGTTATTTCTGGTGAGTCAAACAACATAATATTTTACATATGTCTCTTTTATTGAGAGAGATTTTATTTTAATGTTTAGATTTTCGTGTACTCAGTTAGCCTTCTTATTTTTAAATGTGCATAAAATATGGTAATTCATGTAACATGTAACAAGATTCATCTAGTGATAGATATAAACAATAAATCTTTCAAAAATAATATGATTTATTAGAAATAGAAGTAAAAAATGTATTATATAAAGCAAATTATTTTCGATCAGAATTTAATGGAAAATTTATATTTCCAGTTTTTGTAACATTATTTTTTCCCGCTTCTTATTATCATAGACTGTATTTCAACTGCTTTCTTTTCCCCCAAAACAGTAACAAGAACTATCAAGCACTAATCAACCAAACAAACAATCAGCAAAATTCCATTTTTGTTAAATAAATAAATTAATAATAAATAAATAAATAAAAGAGCAGATATAAAACACACAGACAACCATTCACAATCACACACACACACAAAAAAAAAAAAAAAAAAAAGATGAAAAAGAAAACCTGTAGATATTTTATAAATATTTATAGAACGATGGGGCGAGCTGTAACTCAGTAGGAGAACGTCTGTTTCTGACATGCCTAGGTTGCCTTTAAGGTTATTTCTCCGTCTTTTTATACAACGAAGTATTAATATTTTGTCATAAATTCACTCTTATTTTTCATTGTTTCAGGTAGTATTAGTGGACTGATTGGAGGGGTTTCTGCAACTCTTATCGTTGCTTCGACATTTGATGGCGGCCTTGGTCATTTTCTGGCCAACACGTCCCAGAACTATTCCGTCCTGGCTGGGTCGAGCAGCAGTTTCTTGGTTTCTCTCATCATCACGATTCTTGTATCCCTCCTAACTCACAACATCACAGATCAGCAGGCCGCGGACAAAGAATGGCAGAAACTTCGAGACATCGATAATCCGCTGAGACCTTGGTCGGAGCAGTTCAAAGAGGACATCCCAGAACTCCAGCCAACCGAGAGACCAACACCGAAACAGCTGGATTCCGTGTTTAAGAAAGCGAAGTTGACAGCTTACATTGGCGGAGCTTTCAGTCTCATCCTTTTTATCATCATCATGCCAGGAGTCATGGCTAGTCTGCACGTGCTGACGTCATCACAATTTCGCTCCTGGTTAATGACGCTGCAGTTGTGGTGCTTTCTCATGGCCGCCATTGTTATAATCATTGCGCCACTAGAAGAAATAATGATGATTGTTAAACAGCTGCGCAAGAAAAACATGAATAAAAAACTGGAAATTAATGGCGGAAATTTGAACAGGACAAATAGTGAAGACATACGCGAAACGGAGATGCTTTGATGGGAGAGATAAAAACAGTGGACATACTCTTTTGTACCTAGTCCACAAATCTGCGAAACTTTCATTTGAACATACAATGAATCGAGTAATTTTGTAGAGAGCAGATTCAGTATTTCAGAAAAAGGGATTTCATTGTTTCATTACTTAGAAACAGGGGTTTGAAGTGCCATGTTAGATACCTCCTCTTCATTTTTCATGTTATGATAATTTATATTTATTTTTTATCAGAGAACATATACTGTAGTCAAATAACTAAAAAAGAAATATATATATATTGTTATATAAAGCTTTAAATAGAAACAGTTATTAAATTTATTGACGTGTAAGCCTAAAAGCAATGTCGTAAATGTAAATTAACTAATTCATTAATAAACCGGCATAAAAATAAGGAAACAAACAAATAAATACAGGTACCGAACTATTCGCCTTCCAGGGATCTGGAAAATCCATGAAAACCGGCTGCTTGTAACTAGCTGCTTTTGAATTTGGCGCGGTTTCCATGATCAAATTCAAGTGAGAGCGTTGCCGTGATCCTCTCACAATAAGTTATTTCTTTGTTTATTCTCATTTTCATTTATTATCATGTCTAAAAGACTAACAGAAATTCAGGTTCATAGTGAAAAGCATATTCTATAAAGGTATTTAAGAATTTCAAGTGAATTAATAGGATCAGTCAGAGTATACGTCTGCATCTATTAAATAAAGTTCCATTCTTTATATTTCATTGTATTTTTATATTTCAATTAATGATGTAGCCTATATCCAGAAATTTGGACCATCTCTGGTCCCGAAATGGTTCGGTACCTATAGAAATATATATATAGTGTAATTACAGATGAATAGTTATTATTTTATTATTTCCCATGTAGTAAAATAAATTCTGGAACATATTAATTATGATGTTTTCTTATCATCATATCAGTTATATACTTTGTGATGAGACATAACTAATAACAAAACTTAAAACAACGGCTTATTAACATTATTTTGTTTCAAAGAAACTCAGGTCAAAATCATAAAAAAATAATTTTTGGATTGTTTTCTCTTGCTTCAATTTTATTTTCATTTAATTTCTTTAACAAATGATACCGTTCGTGCAATATGGCTTCTCATGGTGTGTTGAATTAGCACTTATCAACTGTAAACCAGGAAAGACTGGAAGTAGGATCCTAATTCATAAAACTGTACCGAACTTAATTTGTTACTAATCCACTCTCTAAGTGTGTTACTAAGCTATTTATAGCAATGAAGATGCAATTAAGACCAGAAATACCTTGAAATCAAAAGTAGATTGTTATTTAATTTGTTTAATAATACGATTCTTACTATCATACAGTAAGAATAAGAATTTTAGAAACCCAGTTTATTATTATTGTTGTTGTTGTTGTTCATGTTACAGCAGCTATCATTATCATCAATGACAGACAGAATCACTGACTAAAAAAAACCCCATACAATGATACAATTCTGACACTTACATGACAAAACAGCATTTATATTCTACAATGTTACTCATGTCGACCAGTGACTTAATATACTTCATGACGTAAGAATGACACCTTGGTCATATAGATATTGCACCTCTCAACGAAATACATTATACATATATTTGTATGTGACCCAGGCATAATTCTTTGACGCAGTTGTGAAATAATTACAACTGAAAGACATAACTATAAATATAAAAGAGTTGTAACAGTAACGTAATATTAACGTAAATCACAAAATAATAAAAACCTAAATTACTTTTGATATTTCAGAAATTAATGACTACATTATTTACAATTTACAATTCGCGACATTTTATGTTGTTAGGAAATGATTTTTACAAAAAAAAAAAAGAAAAAAAAAGAAACAAAACTAATTGCAAAGCAAGAAACAAACAAAACAACAATAACAATGCAGAATCCATAACTAGTAAAAAAACTGTTATATTCTAATTAATATGAAATATATTCAGAAATATTCAGTACAAATTATGTATATTCAGTGCATTTTATTTATATTCAATACCATTTATCAATATTCTAACGAGTTCAAATATTTCATCTTTTATTTTATTTTAGATTTCATTTTTTTTTTTTAATTCAGCACAAGCCAAACACAGAACTCGGTCGTGGGAGTTTGTTGTTTTATTGCATTAGACCGTGAGAATAAACGTGAAGTACACCGTAGTTTGAAAAATACGGACGTTATTAAACTTTTGGTTTACATAAGATTGAACATATATTGTATGAATGTTATTAATACTATTATTTTTTTAATGCCGTGTTTATATCACTTTTAAAAAACACAATTAATCACGTGATTCCATATTGCTTTCTGATTGGTCGTTATCCAAATCTTTACTAATAGCTGCATATCAAAAATGGCTAAAGGCAAGATTTTTGTACACTCGGGAAATTTGATTCTGACTGACGAACATTGTCCCTGACTTTAGTTTTTAAATTTTTTTTTTTAAACAAAAGTAAACTCATTTCGACTTGTTTGCTGAAAACAAATTGATAGTATTGAAAGGTCACTAAATTACGCAATCTTTTATATACACATCATAATGTAAATTCACTGAATTACATAATCATTTACACAACTTTATAATGTAAATTCATTTAATTACGTAATCATTAACGTTTCTTTTATCATTAATATTTACAATCACCTTCTAAATATTACAATATTTAATTGGATAAAAATGTATGTTCATTATGTTTAGTATGCACTAGTGTTACTTAGATGTATATAACATGTTTTTACATAATGTATTATTTACAAGTTAGAATATTATATACTCTGTATTTAACTGCACATAATATTATATCATGGTGCAGTTTTCAATAACTAGATAAATTATATTTTAACTGATGGTGTAATGTTACGACGATAGTAAAACTGTAGACAGAATCATACTATGTCTTGTGTATTTTCTGGAATGAAGGTGAATAACTTTGAGAGTACACAATCATACCCACAGCTATTAAAAGCCAAAACAAACCCAATCCACTACAACGCCCCCCACACATACAGCACTTACATAAACAAACAACTTACCCCCACAAAAACCCAACTGAATACATACATACATACAAACTACAAGTGTACACACGAACACACATACATACATTTAAAAATAATCACTAACCCTCTTTCTTTCAGTTTATTTTTACATACACTATCGTAGATACGTACGTCCTGGGACACAAACACAGCCATGTACATATAGATCAGTAGCCAGATAGATAATTAGAAGTAATTAGAAATAAATAACATTGTGGGGTCCTTTTATTTTCTCTAAAATGTTTTGATAAAATCAGGAATCATGTTACAGTGGCTGATTTATGTTGACTGGAGTATTTCAGACACAGAGATTTATTACCGATGCCATAATTATCCATTCTTATTCTTCTTCTTTCCTAAAGCCATGCTCGGATTTCCAGTGCTGTTCTCATCGGGAAATCCGCTGACCATCGAGTGGACATCGTTGGTCTTCAAACTTTTTCTTTTAGATCCACTGGGTACGGCTACATTTTTTACATACTGATGTTATATGATTGACAAAGCAATGAAGAATGTACTGGATACATATCTTATTATAATCTGATATCGACTTATCTAAGTTATTCTCATTTATATAGCTTAATAAATAAACATGGTTTATAAAGGTTTTATTATAAAGACGGTTTATAAAGTTTTTATTATAAATATTAGTGTTAACGTTAAAAGTCAAGTAAAAATAAACAATACTTGATTTTTGATAAGCCCTGCTAGTAATCTTCTTGTCGATTAGCTAGTTTGGCACTCTACACTTTCATTTACGACTTGCTTTGTTTAATTGAATGTATGTATTATCACTTTAAAATACTCCTGGCATGCTTACAAATCGCTTATAGGCGTGTTCTTGCAATAGATTATTTCGATAATTTCTGGCGACCAGTATTTATTAAAAACAGGACTGTCGTTACAATGCAAACGTAAAAATAAAGACACAGGTGACAGACTCAGGACTCGAATTATTGCACAGTTTTATTTTATCAGATTTTTGTTTTGACTGTTATATACGAACTGACGTCATGAAAGAAATGATATCATTTTCCATTCGTCGTTAGTTTGCCGTCATTCTACTTCATTAGCAAAGACTGGTTGCTAGTAACAAACGAAACAATCGCTTACAAGAATACCAGATATATTTCGTAATTTATTCTTACTATTAATTTTTTTAATACAAATAAAAATATTTCAAATAAACATTTACTTCAAAAGTTGCTTAATCTTTCTGTTAGTGAGAAACAACTTTAATTTATTTTTTTCTGATTTCTCGAACAAGTTTACTATAGAATTCTACATGCTATCTTCTTACGTAAATTACTATACGTGTTCGGCATTTTTGACATGGATGTTTTAAAAAGCTTCTGTGTTATAGACACATCTATGTGCGGTTTTAACAATGTAATATGACAACTGTTATGATAGTATACCATGGTTCAGGCCAGTGAGTGCAGATAACTAGGAATCAAAATCTGACATTTGCTACATACACAAAAAATCTACACACTATCTGACGAACAGTTATTAATAATCAATAAATAAATAATAATAAACAAATAAAATAATAATAATAATAATAATAATAATAATAATAATAATAATAATAAAAATAAATAATAATAATAATAATAATAAATAATAATAATAATAATAATAATAATAATAATAATAAATAAATGAATAAATAAATCAATCAAATAATCAAAAATCAAAATCAAAATATCCCACAAAACAAAAACCAAGTAATGTTTTCCTTCAGGAACTGAAAGTCATGGACTTGATTATTCTCCAGAGTATCTGAGATTCGAAATTCGTTTCTCTATGAATATACATACATTCATAAACACGTGCACACATACATACATACATACATACATATATACACAGATACGTATATCGCAATTACGAACATAAATGCATACATACATACATACAAACATACATATATACATATACACTTTCGGAAAGAAAACACACATACACACACATAAATTATGTACGTTATGTATGCATATATTTTTTAATGTTACACCGTCGTTTATACCTGCACTTATGTTTGTACATTACATAAATATTAAACTTTGTTTTCATCATTTCTGTTATTGGACCTTCAGCATGAAGCATATGGCCATATAAAACACTAATGGACGGCAATAATAATATGAATAGTAAAGGGAAAAGGGTCTTAGAAATATAAAGATGGTAAACATGAAAGGAAATGTACATGCCTCCGTATCTATCTTTGTACAAAAAATTATAACAAGCAGACAGGAAGTCCCCATGTTTATCATAAACGTAGGAACAAAATACTAAATTTTATAAGCGAATATAATTTTAGGTCATCATACCCGAAAATCATAAATTTGTTATTATTTACATAGTTATATCTCTAAATATGCAATAAAATATCTTATTCGGACACAGCTCGTTAAAAACAATAATAAAATATTCTGAACATAATTATATGGCTTGACAAAGACACATTAAATGATTTTGTTTTTGATGTGCGTTTTCCTATTATATAACTGATCCACTTATGCTATTTAATAAATGTACCTCTTAATTACATATTATTATTATTTTTTTTTAATAAAATATCAAGACCCCTAGATATATAATGAAGGAATATTAAACATATTCAAGGATTAATATCTCCTTACTAGGTTAAAAGTTTAATAAAATATTCGTTAACATTTAGAGCATTCTGAATGATACAATGCTCAAAGATTTCCATAACAGAATTTCTTTTATAATTATATAACAGCTGCAGCAGTTCTAGATAAATTCCTAATCGCATTGTTAATGAATTTCGGGGCCTTCTCTCATAGCATTCACGTTTGATATGCTGTAAATCAGTATAATTTCATAACATTATCTAACACTAAGGTCTCTTAAAATTAAATCTGTCAAATGAAATGAAATAAATAAGCAAAAATAATGAAATAAAACTAGAATCCATGCCATAAATAAATTTAAAAAATTAAAAAATGAATGCAATTTCAACTTTTGTTTCTGCTGGATTCATAAAATGTACATAAAATAACATCTGTCAACAAAATATGTTTTAACTGTTTTTGGAATAAAAGATAAATAAAAATATTTTATACGTTTCGTAGGTTGTTATTCGATTTATTTTGTGAGGTGTAACCGTTGCTGGTATTTTGGTGTCATATGTCTACTTGCAGATTGTTAATTTTTCACGTCAGTAGTTTATGCCTTTACAACTTTATGGCGCACTTAAATTACTTTTAGAATTTGTGTTTAATTCATAAAACCCCAGTCTAAAGTTGTTTCAATGTAATATTTAATATGGGAAAAGTCAAAGAGAGCAAACCAACAATAAATTATCGTATATTTGTGCGTTATCCGTGCACGTGCACTTATTGATATTACTTTCAATTCTGTCCTTGCATTTATGTAATTCTATGACTTTCCGGTACTATGAAAAATATATTTTAATACGGTGTTATGAATATTTTTCAGTGAAGGTGTTTAGGTCTCTTTCATGAATTATATCTGTTTGAAATCAATATTAGCATATATGGCGTTAAATGGGATAGTCTGACGAGGACTTGAGACTGCATTCTCTTTAGTACAGCTTCATTTCATGCTAATGTAAGTTAACTTTCAAATCTCTTCACATCTCTTCATGCGTGAATAATTTATACTATTCAGTGGTCCGATCAATTATAAAGACAGTCAGAGAAAGAGTCTGTATTTGCGTGTGTGTATGTATGTCTCTCTGCCTGTCTTTATATATATGTAAGTGTGTGTGCATGTATGTATATATGTATGCATGCATGTGTATGTATGTATGCATATCTGTATCTGTGTATTTATATATGTATCATATATGTATTTTAGAATTTGAATATTCTCTATATGCATACATGTATGTATGTATCAATGTTCATGCGTGTATTTATGCATGTGTGTTTATATATGTAGTATGTTAATTTGTATGTATGTTTGTATATATGTATGTACGTGCGTATGTATGTATGTATGTTTGTATGTATGTATGTGTTTATGTATGTATATCTATGTGTATGTATGTACGTATGTATGTACTTATGTATATATGTACGTCTTTATGTATGTACGTGTGTATGTATGTATGTCTGTGTATGCATAAAACAATAATCAACACAATATGTCGCACAGAACATTTATTACGTACAAGTTTACAATACTACATTTCATACAACCGTTTGCTGTAATTAACGGATTTCTGTTATTATTCTATGTTATATACATTGACATATGTACATGTGTATTAACAATACAATAATTTACTATCGCTAATTCTAAATTACATATGTAGTTGGTACAAGAGAAAGATTATGAAATAGACGAATTTAAACTAATTATTTTTTAAAATGTTAATAAGAAAAATTACTCGCACACTGATGTTATGGAGTGATGTCAGAAACAATAACTTATAAAGATAAAAATCCTAATCATGCATCAATATTTTAATTACTATTCGTACTCGCCAGTAATGTAGGTAATTCGACTGTTATAATGCAACAATGTCAGGTCACGCCGAAAGTAATATTCGTACACACACAACAAACATAATGATCGCGTACATACAAACATCCAAACACACGTTATAACGATCTAACTAAAATACGTATTTGTGCATGTTCTATAGAATCTGCTTAATCTAAGTGTCCAGAAGAAAACAGTTAAAATCAGACAACTGATCACATTAATTTGAAAATTAGATTGATTAAGTCGAGAGAAAGAAAGAAAAGAAGAAATGAGAGAAAGAAAAAGAAAAAGATACAAAGGTGGATAGATAAATAGACAGAGAGAAAGTGAGGGCAGAAAGAGAGAGAGAGAGAGAGAGAGAGAGAGAGAGAGAGAGAGAGAGAGAGAGAGAGAGAGAGAGAGAGAGAGAGAGAGAGAGAGAGAGAGAGGGAAACGAACTTACTTCTATGTCATTTTGTAATTATTACCTATCTTGAAATACACGCATTTTGTGATTTTCAAACACTGGGTTTAATTTTTAAAAGTAACTCTACCTCAAGAATAAAACTTTATAAATTTCTGAAATATTTCGTCATTTATTCAGTTTTAAATTAATGCTTTGAATGCGTTTTTCTGCACAAAATGTGGAAAGATAAAACAAATAGTCATCAGACAAACAGCCAGTCAAATTTCCTGTTTAGTTATCTGTGCGCGATAAGAAATTATTTACTGTCAGAAACTTCTTTGTTGTGATAGTTAACAGTTTACTAATCCTGTAATTTTTCTTTTTTATGCTTTCAAAAACCATGTTAACCGCTAAAAGGTTATTTAATCTCACCCAATTTTTTTTTTTTTTTTTTTTTTTTTTTTCGCTAACGGATACGAAAGTTTTGTTTGCCTTATTAAGCTAATAGGTTCTCTGAATTTTATGGACTATAAAACAATTTTGTCATTAAAATCTTATTAATTAGTTGGTTTTTTTGTCGTATACATGTCATAAATTCGTATCAAAGAACATTTATACTGATAAAAAACATACTGATTCTGCAGTAGATATTTCTGAACAGTTCTTTGATGGAAATATAATAAGAATTACCCAAACTTTATATTTTTGATATCTCCCTGATATTCTTTAACCTGATTTTCTTTGTTTTACTGATTTACTGAAGACTGCTGTAAAAAATTAATTTTTGACGGCGTTTATATACATCACAAAGAAATAATGAGGTATTCTACGAGTACAAGAAACACCTTCCTCATTCTACACATACAATCTACTGTCTACGCTTTAATCCATAGGATGTTCTAATGTACTCTTATTAAACAAAGAACCCGCGCAAATGATGTTCACGGGTGAATTTTTATCTTATTACTTGCCTATTCCAAATAATAGGATGATAGTCGGTTCTTATAATTCGGAACAAATGATTTCTTTTTCAGAAATTCAAAACGTTCTCACAACAGGTTTGGTAACACTAAAGTATTTCTAATTTTAATTCTTTTAATTATGAGATTTGGGGTATTATCCGTTTGAAAGTCTAAAGTCGGTTCATTTGTAACACCGTAAGGAACTACTTTCGTTGATCTTTCCAAACTTGGATTTTCCTCTTACTAAATTTGAACTTGACTCTATCCACGACTCTACCATTCTCTATTCAATTACTGATATTAAAAATCAGACATGTGTAGGTTCACTATTGGCCAGATGATCGTTGTCCTTAACAACCAGTTCATGACAATCCGGATGTGACGACTTCATCACCTGCAGCTGAAGTCCTTTGTTTTTCTTTAATTGCTTTACGATTCTTGCTATCTCTTCTGCAGGAGGTGCGACAATGACTATGATTGCCATAACAACAGCCCAGGCTTGCGTGAACATCAGCCACATGGAGAACTGAGTTTTGTCCATGACTGAAAAGCTAGCCATGATTGATGGAATTATCAAGGTAAACAGAGCTATGCTGCAAGCACCGCCAATGTAGGCACATAACTTCGCTTTCCTAAAGGCGGTGTTCATTTGCTCAAATGACGGCCGGATATCGTACTCCATTCCTTTGAAATCTTCTCTGAAATTCAGCTCCCAGGGATTTATCGGATTATCTATATCATACATTTTTTGCCATTCATTATTTTCGTCTTCTGTTGTCTTGATATTGTGGGTTAGAAGTGAAGTAAAGACGCAAACCGTGAGACTGACGCCAAAGCTGGTGCTTATGCCCGCTAAAAGGGCGTAGTCTTGAGCGGTGTTCAAAAGAAATTTGCTCAGGCCACCTTCATAGAACGATGCTGTCAGCAGCGTTGCTGATATACCGCATATCAGACCTGATAAACTTCCTGAAATAGAAATGAAATATTAAATTTTAGAAATATAGTATGTAGTCCGGATTAGTCTATACTATTATTTATTCTTTTTGGTGTAAAATTAAAGTTAATATTACATATATTAAGATAAGGTCCATAATTATAAGTTCATGAATAACAGTTTAAATAATTTCGATACTGTTTGAGGTGTATGAGTCTTATTTGAACATCTAATATTAACTTCAGTCAGTAAGTGGTGGAAGTTATATCCTTCCAAGTTTAGAAGATGCTTTAATTTGGAAATATTGAAACGTTCAGTTGATAGTGAAATATGTATAATGGGCCAATGCAATGCTGTAAACAATTTTTCTGTTACATTCTTACCAACGATAAGACCTTTTCCAGTAGCTTTAACCCACATAATGGCTAATAAAACTGGTGGAAAACAAGGAATAGTCACAATGGCGCCGGAATAGAAAATCCAGTTGAGATCGATCCCAGATTCAAAGGTGACCAGTCCGAGAGGGACTATGGCAATAGTGACCCAAACAATACACCAGTTCTTAAACTCAAACAAGAGATCTCTGTATTCTCGATAGCGACCGTGAGTTGTACATTTGTAATGTTTCTTGTCGGAGAAATTGAGTTCATTTTGTGGCTTCAGATCGCGTGAACATTCCTCGCATTTCGTGACGTCAATGCAGGTGCAGTAGTCCTCGGAGCTGTTTTCCTGATTGTGACTTTGTTTTTTAAAAGTCTTCTTGATTTTACCACATAACATGCAATGAACATTTTGAAGATTAGCTCTGAAAAAATAAAATTTATTAAAAGGTTATAATAATAAAAAAAAAAAATAATAAAAAAAGAAGAAGAAAAATAGAAAGTAAGAAAAAAAAAAAAAAAGAAAATTAAAGAAAGAAAGAATATGTCCAGATAAGTCCAATAACAATTAGTACTGTTCTGTACAATCAATTAGATAATTTATAATCGATTTATTCTATGAACAATTTAATTTGTATCATCATTCAGTACCCAATTATTTTTTCTTTGTTAATTTTATATTTTGACGTATGATTTTTATTATTGTCTAGATGAACTGACTAAAACAGAAATGACCTATGGCAGCACATTTATGAGCATTGGTATTTTCCTTACTGAACAAAAATATTGAACAGACTGAGTCAACACAATCTTTGGAGATGACTCATCTCATTCAGATTATCATTTAATTACTCTCTTTAATACTAATATGCAAATGGTGTTAAGATGCATTGTAATCAGTTTTATTTACAGCTACTGTTTTATATCTTTGTATCAGAGTATTTTAGTAATAAAATGAATTACCGTAAGTTAATAGTAAATAAACTAATATTTTAACGTCAATACTAATAGTACCTGAATGGTTGTATATATGTTTGATAAATGTCATATACAATGATGGATGATATGGCCATGACCTCTCCTGATCCTGTTGACATGAGAGCCATTGCTCCCATGGTAAGAACAAGGATCCCTCCTGCTGACCCAAGAATCTTTTCCGCAATCAAAGGCGTCACCAAACCTTTAAAAAAGTTTTTTTTTGAAGTTTGTATATATAAATAAAATTGCAGCGGAGAAAAACATAGTCACTTATTTGGGTGTGGAATTTTATTGTATTGCTGTTAAAAGTTATTTTCCAAAGGTGATAAATTTGAAGAATATATTATAATATACCATTTTTTATTTTAATGTTTAAAATCACAAGGACAGAAAAAAAAAAAAAAGATGTGAATCATATTTGTACCTTCATCAATTTCTCCTCTTGTAAGAGAATGTGTGCCATTTGTGGAACTTATAGCAAGGTAGGCCATTCCCGTCGTGGTGGCCATGGTGGATGGTATAGAGAACCATACAAACCCAGCTAGGATGAATCCCCACACTCCTTGAACGGGCTTTGCCGCAATGCGACTTTGCCATGACGCCTGGTCGCAGTAGGTGACGGCTGACGACACAAATACCTCGATGACTCCGTACAAAAATGCCGGGAACGACCTAAAAGTCAAATAGCTATTCTGTTCACTGTCTTTCGGCCCGTCGAGGCAGGCGATTGCATTGTACATTTTTTCTGTATTTCCGATATTCTCGTAACCAGAATCTGTGTTATGCAAAATCTTCACGACAAAGACTATCAACAAAACGAAAACGAGAACGGCATTGAAATACGACACATAGAAAGTAGTACCCAGTCCACCAATCAGAGAATAAGATCCAAAAAGTGTCGCCATTATCATGACAGAGAACTCGTCAGATGCTTCTTTCGTGAGAGATTGAATTGTAGCTCGCCCCGCCAGCAGAACACCGATAGTGATGACTAGATTAGTCAACAGTGCAAAGCAGCAGAACACCTTGTGTGCTGTTTTACCAAATCTGGCGTACATAATCTACAAATAAGACAAAACAAAACATATATATATATATATGTGTGTGTGTGTGTGTGTGTGTGTGTGTGTGTTAATTTGTGTGTTGGAAGTACTTTAATTTTTTGACAGAAATAATTATATTTATACATTTTGAATCTGAAATACACATTCAAATCTTATTTAGATTACATCTCTCTCTCTCTCTTATTTTCCACACACATACACACACACACACACACACAAACATATTTACGCATATACATAGACAAATACACAACCACACACAGTTCTGATATTACATAGATCATTTCATATAGCTTTTTTGCACTTTCAGGGAATTAATTAAAATTGATATCATTTTGTCAGTTGCTGTTTAGTGTTTCAAATTAGATCAGAATTCTTTGTAACTGGAACTATAATAGGTAAAACTAGAATTTTTAAGGTTTCTTTTTTTTTTTATCACCAATATCATCACATCACGTATGTTTTTACCGCATACCACAACGCCACAGGACTTTGGCATTTGTCAGGAAGTAAAGACAGCCTACAAACTAGCCCCTAATCATTGCCCGCGGTTGCTTTTTCAGTGGAGACAACATAGCAACGGCATGTCATCAAAGGACGTAGATACCCTCTAATACAATTTGATCGATTCGTGATATGCAATTACTCTCACTCGCCAGACTAGTTCAAGATTAACAGACTTGGCCTATTATCACAAAGTAATGAATGTAGCCTTAAGAATGATTTAGAGCTTTAAACGTAAGATCTTTTAAAGTTTCCCTTTTTGCTCGAAATTTCAAATTCGGTTGGCTGAATAATTTAACTTATCTCTTCACTTAAATTGGAATCAGTTACTTCGCCTTTGTTTCGAAAGCTGATCTACTTGTAGGGCAAGTAAGGAATACTTTAAAGTTTCTGAGGTTAGTGAACCCTATAGAAAGAAAATGTAACTCTTTGTCTGTCACAGTCCAGCCAAATAGTGATTCAATTATCTAAAGACTTTAGTTAGGCATAAAATGAACACAGAAACACGAGTACTCTCTAATGAAATGACTCGAAGTCTTATAAATAACGGCTTCCAGCTCTACTGCTGAAATTTTTCAATACGGATTCGCACTGCAACAATTTGGTTATTTATATATATGTGACAAGACTTTAATAAACTGCGTGTTTTTTTATGTGTTTTTTTTTTGTTTTTTTTTATATGCCAATACAATCACAAGTTGTGTCTAAAAAAATCATAAGATGCATAACACCTTTTACTTTTAATCGGCAGTGTTTTCCTAAATTTGTATTACAAAGCTCCTCAAGTTTTCATTAAATATTAATATTTTATATTTCCAAAGCGTAACACAATTACGATTTTTTGTTCTTTCGATTAAGATTATTTTCACAGACTTCATAAATATGGGTCGATAGTGGATGCGATATTAAAATAATTCCTAGAATTCACTTAACTCAGAGCTGTCTATATAAATATTTATGAATTGAAATATGTTCACCTGAAGATACGTCTTGGCTCCTGGCGCTCTCGTTTTGAAATGCACAGACAGAACTGGAAACACGAAAATGTTAGCCATGATCCCAGCAGCGTACCAGAAAGGTCCAGCAATTCCATTCTGAAAATAACAATAATGGAAATGATAATGATGATGTTGATGACAAAGATGACAACAACAACAACAACAACAACAGCAGCAACAATAACGACAATAATAATAATAATCGACATCATCATTAAAATAATTTGAAAAAATCATCTTGTTTACAGTTGAGGTTATAGTATATATGTATGAGTGGGTAGCTGTTCCTGTTTGTGTATACATCTATATATATATGTATGTGTGTATATATATATATGTATATATGAATGAATGTATGTATATGTATGTATGTCTGTGTGTATATTTGTATGTACGTATGTATATTTGTTCGTACGTACGTATGCCTATATGAATGTATGTATATATGAATACACCTATGTATGCACGTATGTATGGTTGTGTGTAAGTATGTTTATACATAACCAATTATAATAGTGCGCATTAATTGCAGACACTTTTTAAATTAATTCTCTGCTTTATTAGCATCAGGTATTCACAGTAACATTTACAGATAACAGGAAAGAGAAAAGAAAAGAAAATTTTGTTGACCCAAATCAAGTTAGCGTTAAAACGAAAGTTTAGTGTAATTTGGCATGTTGTATTGTGTGTGCTTAGGATGTTAGTCCAGTGTAATATGTATCATCATTATCGTTATCATCATTTCGAGATTACATCTAAATCCTTTACAGTTTTCTCCATATTTTCAATTAATCCAGGTTACACAAAAATACAAAAGTCTTATTTGAAAATAGACCTTAAATATTCGATCAGCGTATTCGCACAGAGGCTTTTTGAGGTTAATATTAAGTATCAGTGTTTGTTTAACAGTTTTCACGGGTTTTTCTAATATTTAACGTTTCATGCTTGGATAGTTAAATTTTATTCGAGTTGTTCGCTGGCGATGAATGTTCCAAGAGCAACGTTAAATGAAATGTGATTTCAAGGGTAATTTTAGGACTGTGTTGAAAAAAAAAAAAAATCAATTAATCACGCTTGATTAAAAAGTATTAAGCCAAATCCAATAATTGAAATTACGATAGAGAAAAAAAAAAAAAATAAAAATAAAAAGATAAAATATTTCAGTGAGAAAGAAAAGGAATGAAGAAGGTAGAAATGTAATGGAATCCGCCCTGATCTTAATTTTGGATAATATTTCTGTCCTTCAGAAAATAGAATTGTGTAATGGTTAAAAGCTAATGCATTGTGAATAAACAGTCCACAAGAACTGGACGTTTTCTGCAAGGAAAAGGAATTACCAAGCATTTGCTAATGTTGTTAGTATTCAGTAATTCAATCACTTAACACTTTCGACACGTCATGTTTTTCAATCAACCGATTTTGTATTCGTAACGAACAAAACCCAGAGTCAGACGAACAGGGATAGTAATAAAAAGAACTAAAAGTAGTAATAATGGTGGTGGTAGTGCTAGGAACCATAGTAATAATGGTAATAAGAGTAGTAGTAGTAGTAGTAGTAGTAGTAGTAATTGATGTGTAGTAGTAGTAGTAGTAGTAGTAGTAATTGATGTGTAGTAGTAGTAGTAATTGATGTGGTAGTAGAGTAATTGATGCAGCGGCCAAAAGTAATTATATTTTAGTAGTAACAGTAGTCGTACTTTTAGAAGTAGTGGTAGATTTAGTAGCTGCAATGTGTTATAGTAGTAATATTGACCTAATAATGAATCAGGAAAAAAATCAGAAAAAACGAAACATTTAGAAATTTCGTCATGACAAAAACAAACAAAAAAAGGTAAAAGAAAAATAACAAAATTAAATTAAAAAAATATAATATTCTCTTAAAGAAAGTTAAAAAAAAGAAGGAAAGCAATGAACACAAGAGAAAAAAGGAAAAACAAAAACGTATTTCATCATAATTGGCGGATTTGCTAATGATTTGCTGCAGATATCGTTTTCCAAAATCTCGCGTTTTAATTCAGCTACCTTGTTTCGACTAAACACTTCTTTGTCGCTGACAAACTCACACATTAGTTTCCAGCACAGGTCAGTTTGACTATCACAGAGTCAACAGTTTGCTGGTAGTTCTTGTGTTAGGACGTGCTCGCAGGGATACTTTCGCAGTTTTCTCAAGACAAATGTTTTTCAGCTATCTGAGTTTGTAAACTCGCGTCATCAATATTTGACACAGATGTTTAAAGCACAGTTCTTTGAACACTCGCTGGGGCAGGAAATAAATCCTAGGTAGTACCGATCAGAACCGAGATTGTAATGATATGTAGCACCTGACAAAGATAGTGCACTAAGTAGCATATTTCGTGCTTAAATCTTATGTGAAGATCATCAGGAAATTAAATAAGAATATATAACAACAACGCACTGATTTAGCTAGCTATACCAGACTTGTTGGCGACATATATAAAAACAAAGAAAATCTTTCATTAAATCAGCTTCCTGAAAAACGAGTTCGAATTTCATATAATACAGCACTAATTCAAGATCTTGTTCTTTATAGTTAAATATAAAGTCTGTTTATTAAAATTTATTTAACTTAATGTTTAGAATATATTTTGAGGATAGGCAGAGAGGGAATCTTTTTTTTATTATTGCCAAAAAGTGCAACCAACTATTTCTGATGTCTATTATAGAAGTCTTTTTTATTTTTCAATTAAAAAAAGAAAGAAAAAGAACGAAGGAAATAAAAAACAAAAACAACAACAACAATAAAAAAAGAGAAAAAAACAGAAAGAAAAGAAAATTATTTATGTGCACCTTTCCACAGACAAGAAAATTAATACCACTACTTTTAGTATGCTGGTCATTATTAAACTCTACAGCTTTGATCCTGAAAACATTATTTTATGCTTGAGATTGTGACAGTTTTTAATGAGTAAATATTAAAGTATGCGGAAAAGATGTGTATTGTATCCACAAAAACATTATTAAAGTGTTTAATATTACACATTATATTATGAATTATGGGAAATGTTAAAACACATAATCACAGTTCCTGTCCGACATCTTTTGACATGTTCGTACAAAATAAAATAAAGAACTTTAAAGTAACACTGAAGAAAAAAAAAGTGGGTCGACAGATTAGTTTGGAAAATCCTCTGATCGTATAACCAGTCACATCTAGAATAAACAACAATTTTAATTTAATTCTGTTAAATCAATTTGTGTTCTCACATATTTCGAAAGCTAAAACATACAGCCACTGTGCTAGAAGCCCTGACACTTTCAGTACAGCTTTCACAATTTTTCTTCTCAGACTACGTAGACCATTGATTCGTCTAAAATTTAAAATCATTAAATGTAATTAGGTGAGTTATGATTTGACGATTAATCATTGTTTTGAAGGACTCGAAAAATTCATTGGCTATGAAAATACGTGATACGACACTTCCCAGGGGGCAGATAATCTAAAGTTGATCGACATCCAGAAGAGGTCAACTAGATTAATAAATGTTCAATAAATTTAGATATCCCCATTGATTGGGTTCGAGAGATCGTCTGAAATGACAGTGTGCAGATATTGGGGATTTGACAATGTATTTACAAGGCTATAGCTCCTGCCAGTAAATTCCATGCCGTGGTTTATGCCGGTTTCATTGCTTGTATGATGTATTAAGGCATTTACTGACATATTTTTTTCTGTGTCAGTAGTATGGACGCATAAAAGTTTTCCCGTGAAGTTTAATTTAATGAGACGAGCGTGGCAAAATAATAAAACATTATTTATATTTTATGATACTGATTTTAAGAAGAAAGGAAAAGAATTTTAAGATAAAAAAAACTTCTCCCTATTTTTTCCAGAAACTTAAAATAATAATTATTTCGAGCATAAATGGTAAAACTTTTAAATATATAACAGCGGAGAAACTAAAGAAAGAAAGAAAGGGGAAAATGTGAGAGACAGGATATAGAAAGAAATTTTGAAGCTTTGTCTCTTTCAGTGCTTTGGTTATATATAAAGATGGAATTTTGCTACATACATAGTGATGGATAATGAAATAGGCAGAATAAGAAGTAAAGTTTTGCTCTTGTTAAAGGAAGTTAGACTCAGTTCTTTTTCTTAAACTGCAATTGAAAAATGGAGAAAAAAATACACAGAGAGAGAGATGGAGAAATATGGAGAGAGATAGAGAGATAGAGATAGAGATAGAAATAGAGATAGATATAAAGATAGATAGAGAGAGAGAGAGAGGATTTAAGAAGATACAAATTATATTGTCATTCGGTGGACCATCAGGCTAGAACACTGATCATTATTTCATCTTCCACGTTTATTGTTAGGTCGATTTGTCTTCGGTTGTTTTGATTAACTATATCGATAAGAGCCACTTCGTAATCTGTCCACGTTTTAAAACTTTGACTCATGCTGTTGCGATATTTCTACAGGGACCTGACCTTTCGTTGACTTCAGGCGCCATATATTTTATATTATACATGATATGTTTATTAACGTATCTGTTTACCCTAAAGGCGCAAATGAAATCAAATTTTATGAATTTTTATTAAGTTTTAAGAAGAGACACACACATATATATTCGTAGAGAGAGACAGAGAGAGAGAGAGAGAGAGAGAGAGAGAGAGAGAGAGAGAGAGAGAGAGAGAGAGAGAGAGAGAGAGAGAGAGAGAGAGAGAGAGAGAGAGAGAGTACAGAAAATAAGAGCAGTATTAATAGTCTTTATTGGCAGTTGTTATAAAAAGCAAAAATAACAGAATGAAAAATGATTAGTATTATTATGTATGGACTGCAGATCGGTTGTGATGCCAATTCAGAATAGCTTCAATAAGCATAGTTGGGTAAAAGGACACAAAACAAATCCCTACAGGAAAGGAAACTTTAAATTATCCCAAACTGTTCAATTTCATGTTTATTATGGCCGTACGTTTTTTTTTTTTTTTTTTTTTTTTTTTTTTCAGATCGTATATGAAGGTTCACCAGAAATGTACTTTTCAAATACAATTACACCCATTTTCTGTACGTGCATTTCATTACTTCAGTTTTAGCGTTAGGAAACTTAAAATATAATGTCACTGATTTTTTCCTTCTTTTCTGCTCTTCTAAATATGATTTTTATTTATTACTGTCACAGGTGATGCTGTTATTATTGTTATTAATTTTTCCCATATTGTTAGAACAAATTGATCCTTATGTGTAGCAATAATTGCCAAAGTTACCTTCAGAATCTTATGTTTTCTTTCATTCAAAATTATCAATTAATTATTTTCAAATGTTTTTAGTTTAAAACATAAAAAAGAAAATTAAAATTAAAAAACATCTAAAAGAAGAAAATAGTAAAAGCCGGAAATATAGAAATATAACAACTCCGCTCCCCTCTCCCCAAAAAAGGAGAAAACGAAAACAAACAAATAACAAAACCCACCCCAACAAAATAAAGAAAGAAAAACCAACTGCAAAAAACTCACCAAAAACAAAAACAGCAACAAAAACAGAAGCAAAACAACTTTCTATTTTAAAAGCTTTATGAAATCTAATGTTTCAAAACTGTTAGAAATCTTTCCATTATCTTGTAATATTTATATCCATGCTTTATTCTTCTTTCATATCCAAACCAGAGTATCTTACTTTCCATGACGTTCACAGACACTAATTTATCTTTACATTTAAGATTAATACAGAATAAAAATTGCTTGTAAATTCGAAAACTTATTATACTTTCGGCAACTTCTTTTATTATGATTATTTTTTGACAGGTAGTTATTATAAAACATCTCGGTACAACACGTAATTAGGAAAAAATAATGAAAGTAATTCTATCTGACGTTAAAGAAAAAAACGAAAAAAAAAAAAAAACCCACGCTGTTAGCCCCTGACTGTAGTGTATATAATCAGTTTACTTCACTACAATTACAGAAATGTACCCTTTACCCCTCATACCCTCCACCCTCCCATACAACAACAACATCAAAAGAAAATATTTTGACATTAAAATTTAGTTGAAATACTAAGTATGCTGGGTTTTTTTTTCTTTTTTTCTTGCTCAGGAACAGGAAGGAAGTGCAAAGCTTACTAAAATAAACACAAATTTAGAAAACTACACACTCGATTTCTGTTACTTTGATCTTATATTTCCTTTAGTATATTTTTTAATTAAAGTTTTTATTTTTTTAAATCATCTTTTTCACTGATCTAAAATCATAAAAGGAAGATTTTAACACTTGAAACATCTAACGAACAGCAGTGGTAGTGGTTATCGCAAAAAAGAACTTCCTCTCAGATTCACTCAACATATAGCACGGTTTAGAACTGTATGTAAAATTAGCTCTTTATATATAATGAGAACGAAAAAAAAAATAATAAAAGAAAAAATAATAATAATATATAAATAAATAGAAAACAAAATTATAGAAACAAAAATACAAAAAATAAGAAAAAAGAAAAGAAAAATAGACAAATTTTCACACAGGCTTGTTAGTTTTACCTTTAAAATATTTAAAATATTTTAGGGGAGCGAAATATCATTTGCAGATTTCAGTAACCTAATTTCTTAATCGGATGTTTTAATAGTAATATGTGGATCGGTACTTAGAACACTAATGATACATTTCTCTGGTTTATTTTATTGATTAAAGTCAAGGATATTTTATATTTTCCACTTTCCATAAGAATGCACATATCAAGATTTTAACTAAACAGTCGATGGAACAGTTTGGATCGGGAAATAGCCAAACGGGTGAAGTAGGAAGAAAGTAGAATTCCTTTAGCTTAGCTTCTTGAGGAGTAATATAGTTAGCAAGCAGCTATAAATCACTGGATTAAATAAATTATTTAATATTGTTTAATATACCTCACTTAATTTACCGTGAGTCATTCAGTAAATATCTGTTTTAGGATCATTAGACCTGGGAACGGCGTGGCTAAATTCATTCCATAACAATTACATTAATTACCTTAGTAAATAATAGTATGTTAATATTAAACCAGGAAATTAACTGAAGCAATTTGCCAACGCCTTCTTGATATTAAAGCAGATATCGTAATTATAAATATGTAGAATGTACGGACATTATTATTATTACTGTGTGTCTTTATTTCCGCAATACTTTACAGATATACACTACAACTATTTACTTTCAAGGGAATGTACTTTTCTTAAAACCGATGATTATTTTCCTGTATAAAATCAGCTTAAGCAATAATCACTGTTCAGTACTTTACAACAAAACAACACGAGCCATATACAAACAATCGTTGAATCTTTTAAGCTAATCGATCCTTCTTTGGACCTTTCTATTTATATATGAAAGATATTGTTTGTAGATAAAACTGAGTTAATACAACAAACGACTTCTCTTGCTTGCAATGTGATTATCAGTGATTCTATTAGAAACATCAATGACGAATACAAAAGAAGGCAAAGATCACTGTGTGTCAGGTACAAAGTAAAGTGTGGAGTGAGACTACTTCCGCTCTTCTCTAATAAAGAAGAAGGAAAATACTTGAACGTCTGTTGCCAATGTCAACATATCTGCTTATTCTTCATTCACGACGGTTTGGAGTTCGTTAGGCGGGAAGAAAAACTAATCACATTGGATCGTCTTCAGGCGAATGCAGATTTTAACTAGATTTA
Source organism: Chrysomallon squamiferum (assembly GCA_012295275.1). NCBI lineage: Eukaryota > Metazoa > Mollusca > Gastropoda > Neomphalida > Peltospiridae > Chrysomallon > Chrysomallon squamiferum. Next base: position 19,439,592 of record CM022670.1, read on the forward strand.
CTCGCATAGTTACCCTGTACACAAATAACTAATGCTAAATTATCAAGAAAACAAAAATGATTTGATCTAGTTGAAAAAATTATTTCGATCTTGAAAACAGCTGAACGGAATAGGTTTGTTTAACAAGATATTTAAATGTACAGAATATTTAAATATAACAACTATGTTAAAATATTCTGCGCTTCATCTTTGATCTCTGTGTTGAACAGAACTAAGTTGAATGGAAATGTCTGACAATTTAAAATAAATGTTTAACAATATCTAAACACATTTTCAATGTTAAAGGCTTTGTATTACTTTTTTTCTTTATATAATCATATGATAAGAGTGATAAAAGAGGAAACCAGTTACCGAAATTCTACGATGCTATTCTAACAACAATAACAACAACAAATAATAATAATAATAATCATAATAATAATAATAATAATAATAATAATAATAATAATTTGTTGAAATATTAACTGTAAAATAGACGTTTTTATAAATGGTTTTTACTAATTCATATTCATAATTACAAATAAAAAAGAAAAGCGACGATATTTCTTCTTCTATTTTATTTATTAAAAAAAACAGAAAACAAACAATAACGACAACAACAAAAGCAACAAAAGCCCGAACATAATCCATATTTACAGTGTAGAAATTTAAACTGAACAGTAGAATAATTTTAAAAAATAATTTTTGTTGAAATTGATTAGGTGGCACATTTTTAAAATACATTTTTATAATGATCCATAATTCTAAATTATAAAATATTTATTTTTATTTAGTTATTATTATTTGCTTGTGACATATTTATGTTTGCACATATTTACAATATAAACTGCATAACAGACCTTCGGATATGGTTATTTTGTGTTGTTGTTGTTGTAATGATTCCAATAATTGCAGTGCGTCGAAATATAAATTATACGAAATTATCGATTTTATTTTGTGACCCATATTTACGCTTGACAAAATTCCAATAAAGGCACATCAGAAGACGTAAAACTGCAATTAATTTTTTTTCTTTGCCTTCAGGGCTGGTGTACAAAGTTAAGCAATAATCAGTTTCCTCGGCAAACCACTGACTCCCCATTAAAGTATAACAGTACCAATTTATCTCACAAACAATGCTGACAGGCGTTTTAAATGAAGTCAATCTAGCAGTGTGATCTAATACAACGGCACATTGCTCGGATGGAACTGATAGTATATTATACATTACCGAAAAAAGAAAGAAAGAAAAATTACAGGAAGAAAGATAAATGACAAATTATTTGGTATGAAAATTTAAAATATGTATCTATGCAAACAAAACAGGTACTGTGATATATTATGTGTGTGTGATATCTCTGCATTAATAATAGTAGGTTTGTCGTATCTTTCGCGCTGATCCTTTTATGGATTTATCAGGTGTTTGAAATAATTATATAGGATAAAATTATCCTTAGTCAGAGAAGGTAACATTTATGTTTAAATGAAACAAAAAATTATTACGACGTACTAGAGGGTATTTTTATTGCATCTTAAATTTCAGCCAAATGGCTGTATAACATTAACTGTATTTATGTTTACATTAATAAAATCAGTGTTGTATCGATTTTGTAACTTTTAATATTTCAGGCACTCTTAAAAATAATGAGTAAACATAATTTTATAGGTATGATAAAAAAATGTGTATATAAATTAATCAAATATTTTTGACTGATTTTAATTTACACATAAGCGTAATATTACTGCAACAAAAACCCACACGAATAACGTTTATAAAAGTTAGTACAAAAAGACTAAAGAATGAATGTCATGATCAAGGGAATTGTGCCTGCATCAATATTTCCTGTTTGTTGATTTGAAAAAAAAAAAGCCATCACCATGTTGCGTGACAGAGTGTTTTTTCACAACAGTGAACTGGGATTAACCATTGTTAGTGCAACAGGAGCTGTTTGTAATTTTCTTTTATTTGTAAAGCAAGGAGCACGCAATTTGTATAAAACGGAAATGTTTATTTAACGATCAAATTAGTTTATAAATTGAATTCGGCCGACAGTCAATCAATCGGTCAGTCATTCATCTATTTTTTTTAAATCTACTTACCTCCGCTGAAGTTCAAGCAAGCTGTTTTGGGTAGAGAATGCAATCGGGTTGTCTTTATAGACAGTTCTAATGTTAATATGTGAGAGGTTAGCTTGAACAAAATGTATAGTGAATTACGTCTTTGCAATTAGCTGTGTCTCGGAGACATTGGAATGACGAGATGCAAGTTCTCACCAGCCGTCAGGCTGATTTTTTAACCACCAAACTACTGAGGTTGATTACCATGAAATAGTAAAAAAAAAATATATAGCTTTATGTCGTTGTGTATGATTAATATGTGGAATAACATGTAGACATATCCATCAATTTGTATTATTGCTTTTAGTTTAAAATATTGGAAAAAAAAAAAAAACCTTCTTTCTTTATTTTTTCTACATGCATGTAGAACATATGGAATTTTCCCACGACCTACTGAGAGTCTGTTACATACTCTGACAACTAGTACACACAAACAACAAAGAATAAAATACAGAAAAAGCTAGTTTAAAGTCTTTACGAATGTTTTTATAGACAGGTAATATTGTCAATAAGGAATAAAAATGAAAATAAATAAAAGGCATTAAAAAGAGCTATGGTGGATTGAATTAATTCGTGTACTGATATGAACCAACATACTTGAAATGCACTGCTTAGTTTTTCAATTAGATTTCAGGTACTAAAATAATAACCGATCGTTTTTTTCATTATTTTCGTCATTTTGTTTCGGGGAAAAAAGTAGAAAGAAAAAGGAATCTTATTTACGTATAGAGTTATGAAAGCAATAGTCTTACGATAAAAGAGAAACTTACTTTAAACAGCACTTTCTGGAAGGTATAAATAATAAATCGTGACCTGACAATTCTGTTTACAGATATAATTTTAAGATTCTTGCTGCTTATTGAAATTATGCAGATATATTTTTTTCGCGTATGCACTAACTACACTTTAGCAGGTGTTTGTAAACAAGGCTTTGTTGTATTTTTACAATTATTACCTTTGTCGTAAGAGTGGCGCTGTGTAAAATGTCTCCTGGCCAGAATAATTGTGAGGCCACCGTTACTGCAGTGAGGCTGAGGGATACGTTACCGCCGGCGTCGAATGTAGTGTCTAGATTGTGTTCATCGTGATAGAAGTGTTTCCTAACGGCGTTGTGCAAGAGAGCGAGGATGATAGAAAATCCACCAAATCCAAGCAACATAAGCAGAGCAGTTTCATGTTTTTCCAGTACAGCTGTTACCCTGAAAAAGAAAGAAACAAGTTAATAGTGTCAGATTTAGTTCAAAAACTTTTAGCTCCAAATGAACAATTCTATGTTAAATTAAATGTAAGAACAGGTCATAATTTAACAATGAAATTCGGTCTTAGAAATAATGCTCAAGCAATGTAGCGAAAAACAAAGCTTTACAGTGCATAGAGTACCGAGAAGCAGCACAATACAGCATTCGAAACAAGATTAGCTCTGCAAGTACGACATCGATTGGCATGGCATAAAATAAGATCAAATAAATATAGTGTCATAAAATATGAACTATATGTCTCAAAATTAACTGTAATAAAGATGTATAATAGTAAATATTGACACTGTTTAGGAGCGGGTTTGATCTCGTTAGCTTGGCACTTGTATTGCATAATCGGTACCTTGACATTTGCTTTTTTTGTATAAATACCACTTGTCCCAAATTGTTAATTACAGTCTACTATTAGTTCAGGCGTTTAAAAAATAAATAAATACATTCGCTCTTAAATACACAGTACATTAGTTCATTTTCGTTTTTCTTTCATATAGTCATTCATTCATCCATTCGTCCATCCATTCATCAAATCGTTTTATTGGTACATTCACTAAATAGCTTATATAAAATTTTTCATTTGTTTGTCAGATTAGTTCACACATTTTATTTAAATGTAAAACACGGTAACTGATACGCTATTTTGTTTTGTTTTTGGTTTTAAATTGAATTGAAGGCTTATCGCTGAGAAACATTAGCAAACTTTCATTGTTGTAAAGTGTTATAAAAAGACATAGGTGTTAAATCTATTGAGGGATAACTCGTCGAAAGATATCGATGTGGCGGCTCCATTCGCCTCAAACAGCTTTGGTTAACAGTCATTTGATTAGTTTACTAAGCAGATACTGTCTGTCGGACAGGCACGATAAAATGTCTTTTACTGCGAAACGTGTGAGGTCTATTACTGTTAGGTAAGACGGGAAAACATAAAACAGGGCGTGATAACACCAAAAATTGCGATGACGTCTTTTGCGAAGAGTTTATTCCGTCGTAAAGGAGTAAAACGTACAGGTCCTAATTAATTTTGTTCTGTTATTCATAGGCTTCTTGTGGAACGTTTTGCACGCACAGCTTAGCAGTGTGAATGGCTTCATAGATTTAATACTTTTGCCGGAACAGAAAAGGAGAAGAAAAAAAAAAAAAAAAGAAAAAAAGATGTAGACGAGAAAGAAAGTTCCAGACAAGAAAAATGCTATGCAGTGAAGTGTAACAAGGCATAGGTGAGGACGTTTCATGGATGGAATGACTCTTGGTTTTAGAGATCAGTTAATTATGAATTTGTAAACAATAATCCATTGATTCTATTCTTTACTTACTGCTGATGTGACTGAAGATCTGAAATAACGTACCAAGTTGGCATATCTAATTAAGCAAGAACAATTTAGTATTAAACACTGGTTTACTTTAGTTGTGGTAAGATAATAACAAAATTGACAAATAGCATAAACAGTCAAAAAACAAAGATGTGGTCATTAACATGTGCGTTGATTTGGCAGGAAAATAAGCGATTGTACAAATAATAACGCTAATGCTAATGCATTCATGGGAACCATATATTATTCAACAAGCTGTCTAATTATTATAGATTTTTATCAATAATTTTGTAGTTCTTAATAAATACAATCACGAAATTACGAACTGAAAAACTGGGTCATTGTGAAATTATGTCTAATGTAGTTGAGACGTTTTAATTAGGATATTTTATACAATAAACATAAATAAGGAACATAAACAAGCGCGTACATGTAGGCATACACACCCGTCTGTGAAACAGCAATAACAAAATTCACAAAAAGAAAAAGAAAATGCAAATTTTCACCCAGTCTTCACCGCCAACAAATATAAAGGACCATAAACACGAATCAAAACCCGCATTATTTTATAAATATATCTTACAACCGTAACATTACCCACCAAGAACTGAATATGTCTTTATATGATTACAAGGTTGGTTCCAGACATATTTATGGAATTGTTAAAGAAAAATATGTAAATAGGATTTTTACAAAATATTTTTTACTATTTCATGACATATTTTACTGATTGTTGTAATATGAAATATAACTTTCCTTTGCTAGGTATGCATGAAATGTATAAAAACAGCAAACGAATCAGTCCGATATAAGACTATTGTTGGAAAGTATATCTGTGACTGTCAGTGCTAATATGTACAACATATTTAAAGTAATTATGTATTTAACTAGAAATTTAGATTTATTTCGTTCATTATCGTAACATAAGTAACGACAGAGGGATACATATTATGGATCTGTATATTACAGAATCTCTCTCATTCTGTGGATTTATGGTAATCAATTCAGTTGTGAAGGATAATATTCATTTCTTATTTAACAAGTAAGAAGACCAATCTGTATGTTATACAATATATATATATATATATATATATTTTAAAAAGATCATCCCAAATAATAAAGACATCAGAATAAGATAAGAAACTAAAGGGGTTTCTTAGTCACTAAAATAAGCGTGTCTAAAAGCGCTTGCGTGTGCATATGTGCGCATGTGTATAAATCTATACAAAATCAAAAATAAGAATCCAATGAAAAGTTTTTTGAAGCAACAAATTTATATCCCAGTGCCTCTCTGGTGCATGAATGCTGGTTTCAAATTACACCTTAAAATGGGGTCAGTAATATGTCAGTTGAAATACGGAACATGAACTTCAATGGATAGACGTATGTTGGCCTTTAAATATAGTAGATTTTATAGTATTCAGAATGAAAGTAAAAAGAATGATAATAACATTGATTATCTAGTTTTTACTATTCTTATTCTTATAGTAATTGTAGTAAAAGTAGTGATGGTTGTAGTAGTAATAGCAGCAGTAACAGAAGTAGTAACAGCAGCGGCAATGGTAATAACTGTTGTTGTTACTGCTGTGCTACAACTATGGTTGGGATACAAATCCAATGGTAGTCGCATCATTAGTAAAAATAATTAAATACATCTTCAAAATGATCGTAAAGGTAAAAACACTAATTTAGGAATTATGATGAGAGTTATGAATGATAGTGATGACGATGATGACGGTAATGGTGGTGATGATGATGATGATGATGATAATAAGAAGAAGAAGAAAAAGAAGACGACAAAAATCATGGAGAAACCAAAACCGTCAACTTTTTTGTATGATACCCACATCCAAATAAAACCAACAGGATATCGTGTGACACTTGACAAATTGCTTTGGAAAATACAATCATCAGTTTGAAAATAATAATAATAATAATGAAAATCATCTTCGCAAATACGCATATTAAATAATGCCTGTATTTCTAGAGAAAGCCGTTGTCCGTGTTTGGATGAGATCTAATTTCGTCAACGGCAGTCCTAACAAATTGAGCCAGAAAAAATATTGCAAATAATTCTGACGCACATGACGGCAACTAATCTAACCGTGATGTCTTTATGGACTTTGAAGCATCCTGACTAAGCAGGATGGCTCTCTGTTGATCCTATTAGCTCAATTGTTCGCTCGTTATTCCACCAGAAAAGTGACCGCCAAGTGACGTATGGACGGCGGACGATCTTGCGGAATGTCTTCTAGAAGATGGGCAGGTGTACGGAATTGTGTCTGTCTGTCAGAGATAAGAATGTCAATAGAAATTTGTTTCAGTGAAATATCAGAACTATTAGGTCTTTGTTTAAGAAGGCAATAAATGATGGAAATATTACAGTAATGGATATTTGGAGTGTTTTGGTTCTGCTCCTGTCGTATTTGCTCTGTAACGTGAGATAATTATTATGGAAGTTTAGAAAGTTGAATTTGGTCCTTGTAGACTGTCTCAAAACTTTTATTAGAATATTTTAGGTAGATGGATGCTTACACACACACACACACACACACACACACACATACATATGTACATATATAGTGTAAATAGGTAAATACAAACCCTTAGTTATATCTATCTACAAATATATCAAATATATGTATAACTGCACATGTACATACAAACATAGATATAATTATATATTCATATACTCACACATATTTTTATCTTTATGTATAAATATAAATAATAAACCACAAAGTTATGATCATAGCCACTCACCACGGTACATATATAGAACAACAACAACATAAAAAATGGTGTCAGTTACTTCAAGAAACAAATATATATATATTGTAACATATTTGGTCTCATGAACATATAGTAATTCATATTCACAAACAAACAAAAATAATTAAGCGAGCGGAAGCGTCTCAATTTATAAAGCACTATAAATTAGTTACCACGTATAAATATACTTTATGAAGAAAAAAAAAAGATAAAAAAGAGATCAACTAACAAAATTAACATAAAGAGCTACAATGTCGTTACAGAAAATCACCTTTCCCATCTCAGTGTACTAAACTCTGATCTCATCTATTGTGATAAATCAAAATCCTATTAGATCTTTATGATGCCATTATTCAAAGCAATATGCCAAAGATATGCTCGCTAATTTTGCCAATCCTATTGTGACGCCAGTAATTCACAGCAAATTGGTCAAATGCTAAACGAAATCGGACATTGACGATTTAATAATAACGAATGGCATCAGAAGAACTGCTCGACAAACTCTCGAACCACCAAGAGCTTAATCACTTGGTTAATACTACAGAATTCCTTCAACGACGTATTTACGTGTGTATGGATGGATGAATAGATGGTTGTATCAGCATGCAACAACTACAGCAACAATAATGATGATGATAATACTAAAAACGACAATAACAATCACAACAAAGATAATAACAATAACGACATCAACAACAGTAATAACGACTTCTTTCACATATAGGAAGCAAACAAGGAAAGAAAAGAAAATAACTAAATGTACCAAAATTCAAAAAAATACTTTGTTTGTTTTTTCGACATAGGTCACATGAACAAGAACAATAGAAACAATAACACCCTACTCACAGCCACCCCCCACACATACAGACCCTTTTTTTTTTTAATGGCGAAAGGTTTATGCTGCTTCAGGCAGAGCCTGTAATTTAACTAAAATAATAGACATATTATGTTCTCGATACTTGCTGCAATTTCGACCTGGCTCAAATTATCTCGCCAAAAGGCAGTGGAACAATTCATTACCCAAACTGCTGTTCTGCATGACACCGATGATGCAAATCACCCACCAAAATGAGGTCAGTGGATAGATATCGCCATACGTTTAATACTGAATATCATCTCCGGCTAAAGCTGAAAGCCTGCAATTCGGCCTAGTGATGGAACTAATCATCGCAGGAAAATCTTTTCGGATTAGTTTTCTGAAATTATCGCCTCAAAGCGATCACCCATACAGAAGTCATTATATTTCGTTTTTTTTACTCGTTTTTTTGGGGCGGTAAGAGTTCAATGAATTTAAACTTGATATAAAAATATTATATGAGAGAGATAGATAGAGAGAGAGAGAGAGAAAGAGAGAGAGAGAGAGAGAGAGAGAGAGAGAGAGAGAGAGAGAGAGAGAGAGAGAGAGAGAGAGAGAGAGAGAGACTAATTGATATTGTCCGATATCTGATAAAATGTACCGTGTATTATATGAGAGAGAAAGAGAGAGAGATGTGTGTGTGTGTGTGAGAGAGAGAGAGAGAGAGAGAGAGAGAGAGAGAGAGAGAGAGAGAGAGAGAGAGAGAGAGAGAGAGAGAGAGAGAGAGAGAGAGAGAGAGATAGTATCGTGAATTTATTCAGGACAAAATATATAGATGTTGTACAAACACCCTCTCCTGCCTCCCCTCCAAAATTCTAAATTATATTAGCAGTTATCTGCCATAAATATATCGCAGTTTGTTAGATTATAACAGGACTAAAATTTTAAAGCCATTTTTAAACAGTAAACAGTAGTTTGAGTATGTACTGTTATATCATTTTGAGTTTCAATTCTTTCATTTATTGACGAACACTCCGCGACATTTCAACGCTAATCACTCTCAGCTTATTGCTTGTGTCATCTAAACATGGCCTTACTATTAATTACGTATCATCTGTCTGTGACAAAAACTGAAATATAGAATTTGTGTATTTTTGGTTTTCCATTTATGATAAAAGAATTATTATACAATGGATACCTTCGTCTACATTATTAATCTATATCTATATGTGTATATATATATATGTATGTATGTATGTATGTATGTATGTATGTATGTATGTATGTATGTACGTGATAACCACAAATTGTCAAAACATTTTAGAAAAAAGAAAAAGAAGAAGAAGGAAAAGCAACCACATATCATCATCATCATCCTCACCCTCAGATTTGATAATCTTTAAATGTTTCACGAATTAACTAACTCTTGTTACATTTCTGTGTCCATCGGGACGCTTCACAATAAAAATAAAAATAATGACGTACAAAGCAGGCTGAGTCGAGAGAAAAATGTTTTGTGAAGGTTTCCGTTCCGAGCTCACGTGTTGGTAATTTGACAGTGAGAACATTTGTGCAAGCATACCGATTTCCTCGAGTGACATTTTCACACCAAATACGTTATTTGACCTTTGGTGACAGATTAATTAATCTGGGAAAGTTTGTTACAATTATACCAATGCCGCAGATAATTGTAAATAAACGAGCCTCTCTATTGTAATGCACTAATTCTTATTCCGCTTCTGTTTGTTAACACACGTATACTGGGAATGAGGATTTTTTTTTAATGCACCATTATTATATATATAAATATATATATATATATATTTAATGTTTTGTGCAGGAAGATACAGTATTATAGAACTCTTTGAGAAACGTTCAAAAATATTATTTATCTTTAATTGTACGAAAAATTAGAAACCTGGTGGGGCCTATTTTAAAAAAAATAAAAACAACAACAACAAACAAATAATAATAACAAATAAAATAAAATAAAAACGCAATTAAATTAAAAAAATAAAATAAAATAAATAATAATAAAATTTGTTTTTAATAATATTTTCCTTTTTCTGTCTCTTTTTTTTCTTATCCTATTTAGCTTGTCTCAGCTATCATCCACCAGCTGAATTACTTAAGTTTATGATATCAAATTTTCTAACACAAGAACATGCCAGTACTCTGTATCTTCAAACTTTTTCATTTCTCAGCTGTGACATTCACAACCACAGTATTATACGTCTGGGGTCTCGTTTACCTTGCAATATTTGTTTAAATAGCAAGTGAAACGTTTTACTATTTTACTCATTAAAAAGATTCCTCGCCCTGACTAACACATTTCTTTACAGCTCTGTCCTGCATATTAGTAACACCACTTTGGTTAACTAGTTCGTTATAGCTTTCGAACACAATCTTGTGTATTTAGCTGGTGTGATATATAGATTAGACACAAGAATCAGAGTATGCCTAAAGGCTGTCGTTACTATTTAACTTTTTCTTCTTCCTGTAACTATTTTCGTTATATGAATTACATGCCAGCAATACAAAATGGGAACTGAACTGCGGTAGTTTGTTCGTGTAGTTAGTGCAAGCTGCTGAGATGGTCGTCTGTCTAGGGAAAGCTGATTACTCTGTTGGAAAATTAGGAAGGTTGGTGTGTTAGAATCAATCCACCCCCAGTTAGCTCCAGGCATATGCAGGTATTATTAGGAAGCGATGTGTATAATGATCACGTACAATTACGAAAGAAAATGTAAAAGCTACTCTGTGTAAGAACGCATCCAATGTTTTTTTATTATTATTATTATTATTTTTGTTTTCTCATCGGTTTCAAGAAGTCCACTGCAGAAACAATATATATGATAATTTTTGCAGTACAGATCAGAACAAATACTTAATAGTTATGTGCCACTTAATTAAGTGATATATATTTTTTAATTAGCTCTAGTCCCTCTATTGTGTAAATATATTCTAAGAGTTGTATCATTAAATCCACTAGAGCCTTTATTTTTTACCATTCATTAATGTTTTATTATTGTTATTCTGTTGCTGTAGCTAATTTTTTTTCACAGTAAATGTAGCACAAAACTGAAATAAAGACCCATTTATACACTGTTATCTTACGAATATAACATCTTTTTCACTCCTTGCTTAATCTAGTGACTGTATTTACTTTCCGGTGCCTGACGTATTACAGCAGTATCTCATTGTGAGATCAGCTGCATCGTGTTATACACAGCTGTGAATTATTTCATGTAGATATAAAACCATAATGTGCTACACTGTATTTTGAATCAGACCTCCGTATCGGAAGTAGCAATCTCCAAAGAAGAAGTTTTTTTTAGTAAAGTTGTACAATAAAATAACACAAATAGAGAAAAAATTAAAAGAAAAACAATCCGGAAGAAAGAAAGTATTTATTATAGACAGTGATTAAACAACAAAATACCTATTTCACACACTTTCTTATCTAACATTTGTTACGTACTTTAACGTAAGTTTTGTGCACAAAATGAATAAAACTTGATTTTATTTAATTTAAAGAGTGTCATTTGTGTGTATTAGAAAGAAGAGAGGATATAGGAAATTGTCTTGTATCAAGAGCCGATGACAAAATTCGAAATCTGAGCCTTGCAGTTTAAGGTCCAACAGTTTAACTGTTGCGCATGTTTCATGCAGAGAAGTGCGGACTTTTAAGAATTCTGACTTCGAAATTTGAATATCATGCAATAAAACCAGGAACTGAGGAACAGAGCCCGCTGTTGAGATACAAATTATGCTCATTCTGGTTTAATTGTAGTATTTCAAAGAAAAAAAATGAGATATCAAGGGTTCGTTCCAGTATAACCTGATCATTCATTAAATGGTCTTTCTTATTTTCTAAAAAAAAATCAAAACAAAAAACAACATAAACAACAACAACAAAACAAACAGAACTCTAACCATAAAATTTTAGCATTTGAACTTTTGACAAGTTCGGAGGTTTGGACATTTCTTTTTAAAGTTCAGCAAGGAGGATAATATGATTAAAAGAATAAGCAGACAACTGTTAGATATATTAAGAGCTAAGTTTACACCTTAAATTATTTTAAAATAATTAAAAAGTAAAAAAGCGAGAACAAAAAGTAAAACAACCTGAAAAAATTCAAAAGATTAAAAAAATAATAATAATAAAGAAATATAATTAAAAAATAAAATAAAACCCCCACAAAAAACCGTACAGAACAAACAAAAACAACTAAACCCCCAAATTCCACAAAACTAAAAAAAAAGAAAGAAAAGAAAAACAAAATAACAACAAAACAAACACACAAAAATAAAGATATAAAAAAAAATTAAATAAAAATAAACTTGTCGTTTTGTGAAAAGTTTTGAATTTCTTACGCACTGAATTGCACCCGTATGAATCCAAAATTTAATTAATTTTTTCACATGATAATATGTTTATTTAGATCAAATCTAAAACTTTATTGAATAATAATGTACGGATAAAAAATAGATGGTGAATATTAAATGTCACATGTCAACCTTATTGAAAACGTAAACATGGAGAGGGAAAAAAGGAAGAAAAAAGAAAAAAAAAAGAATGATATCGAAAGGAAGGAAAACAATACATACTCAAACAGAAACGTGTAGAAAGAAACAGATATAGACGTACAAATAAAAAGAAAAGAAAAAATATATATAGAAAGAGAGAGAGAGAGAGAGTAAGAGATATATAGACAGAGAGAGAGTTAAAGATATATATAATTATACACATACTGAATGAAAGGAAGGGAAAAGAAAGGGACAAAAAGAAAGGGAATGGACAATGTATACAGTTTAATTGTAAGGATGTGGATAAGAAAAATAAGTAAACGATGGGAAAAAAAACAACCAACAAAAACAACAACAACAACAACAACAACAACAACAACAATAACAATAACACAACTACAACAAACAAAAGCTCACACAAACATAATAAATAATGCTGAAAGGAGATAAGAAATGAAAAAGTTTAAAAAAAAAACATAAAAACTTACCCAGCTGATTTTGTAGCGGGTCGTAGTTTCATAGGACAGTGGCTGTTGTTAACTCCATTAACTACGTCTGGAACCATAACAACAACAACAATCACACATAAAACAGAAAAGAGGTTGAGTGAACCCATTTTTTTTTTCACTGCTTCCTTTGTCGTTTGATCTGTCGTCTGCTACTTTCAGAAGTAAGAGAGCGATCCGCTCGCATGAACGAGAAACAGTCTATCAACTTCCACGCTTCCGATAATTGTATTGGGCATGCGTTAGACTTTGATTTGCGGGCAGTGTAGCAGTTACAAGACGAAACGAAACCATTGGAAGAAGCTGTAACAACAACACAAGCGATTATTTACTTATTCAGAATTTTTCCATCGCAATAAATAAACATTCTTTGCGTATTTTCTTACAGTGTGCGCAGATCACTGTCATAGCTTTTCTTGACAGCTTATTTCATAGAGTTGAAAAACAATAATATGTACACAGATGTGAATCAAACTTTTAACCCTTGATCACCACTCTTTATCACATATGTAAGCATGCTCTAACGGGTGAAACAACAACGGTGTCAGACTGCTTCTGCTAAAATAATATGAGAGTACGAACCTCCCACAAAGAACGTTCAAAGTGGATGGAGCTGGAAATATAAATGCCGACTAGTTTATTCTGTGAATGTCACTAGTGCAAAAGTTCACTTTATACAAATTACGTCATGTATATTCATGAGGAGGCTGGACATCTGATATACATCTCTGATGTTATTCTGCTTGATAAGTGCGCAAATTTGTATAAATAATACTGAAAATTAGCTATCTTCTTGAAAAGTATTTAAGATGAACGAAACAAAACACTCATTAATATATACACATATGCGGCAGTATATTTTTAATAGGAACATATCATAAGTGTTAACAATAACGACAGATACAACATATTTTTACATAAATGACATACACTTAAAATTATTTATTTCTAGTGGCTCCACTCTATATTAACCATAACGACATTTGTGGACCTTCTTTCAAATAATTTGCGTCATTGTTTTGTGTTTTCAGTTATACCCAATTCTTATTTGGTAATAATAATAATAATATTAAAATAACTAACAGAGAGTCTTTTTAATTAATACAATTTTCAGTATATAATTCCTGAAAATAGTGAGCAAAAGACTAATTAAAAAAAACGATTGACGAGGAAAAACGAAATGAAGAAATATTTAATTTAACTACGATTTCAAAACATTTTAAACATTTGGAATCATAATATATATTTAAAGACTATAATCTTTACGTGAAAAGAAATTTTCAGCTGCCTCTCGAACAGTGACAATTTTTTGATATTTTGTATACACTTTCCAGTTGACAGGAATCTCGTACTGTGGTCTTTGTAAAACCTATCATGAATACTGGAAATGGATTAATGGGCCAATTAAAAAGGACTCACCGAAGAATCCTAATGGGCTCAGACTTGTGTAACATTTCTCCCAGGATTTACGAAAGCAGTTACATGGATGTACTGAAATATAAAGAGATTGGACACAAAGTTTGTTAGGCCCCTGCGAGATTGAGATAGATAGAAATCGGGAAAGGGAGAGAGTAGAAAAGAGAGAGATATAAAGATAGAATGAAAGATAGAGGCACAACACGGAGAAAAAGAGAGACAGAAAGAGAAAATAAGGAGAAAAAAGAAGAAATAGAGACACAGAGAGAGACAGACAGACAGACAGACAGACAGACAGACAGAGAGAAAAAAGAGACAAAGAGACAATGAGAATGTAGTATTATTTTGAATCTTAATTATAATATTAACCGATAAAATAATCCGTTGGTAATCAACAACTAATTTTATTTTTAACTTCCAAACAAAACAATTATCTTTAATCGAACTATTTTAAGATAATCCCGTTCAGATGTAACGCATTAATAAGAATCTGTTTATTCCGAGATTAACTGCAGGAATCATCAAATACACCACGAAATCCCAAACACAAACAGCGACGGTCGTACCTAAAGGAATGTTAATATGCTGCGATTTATTTAACCTGTTGAAAGTGAATTCAGTTTAGAAATAAAGTGTTGAATGGAGTATGAAGAAATAATAAAAAGAGAAAAATAAGAGAGAAAGAAAAAGAGAAAGAGAAAGAGAAAGAGAGAGAGAGGGAGGAGAGAGAGAGAGAGAGAGAGAGAGAGAGAGAGAGAGAGAGAGAGAGAGAGAGAGAGAGAGAGAGAGAAGAGTGACACAGATACAGAAAAATGTTTTTTATAGAGAGATAGAGGTTGAGAGATAGAAAGAGATAGAAAGATAGAGAAAGACAGAGAGAGATAGAGAAAGATAGAGAAAAAGAGAGAGGGAGAGGGAGGAAAAGAAAGGGGAAGAAAGAACTAGCGAAAGATAAAAATTCAAGACACAGACATAAATAATCAAAGAAAGAAAATCAGAGAGACAGATTCATGCAGGTTCAGAATCCTTTATCAGAAATGAAATGGACCAAAAGCTTTTCGGATTTCAGAATTGTTAGGTTTTAGGAATCTGACAAGGATCTCAGTCTACTGCACTTTTATTTCATATTCAGCTTTTGTTGATAGTCTGCAGCATGTCTTAATAATCTTGTGAATAAAATAAAGTTTGTATATGCAAAACAATCCGAAAACTGTAGGATATTACGATTTCTGCTGTTTGGAAAAGGTTTCAGGGCTTAAAACTATGTAATGATAGAGAAAAAGAAACAAAGAGAAATACTTTATATTCATTGTTCAGCTGAATATATTTTATGTGTTACTGTATCATTTGTATCTAATTGGTAAGACTAGCTCAAAATAATGCGATGGTGATAAAATAACAGAACTGATCATCTTAGTTGTCGTAAAACATTATTTTTAATTTGTTCATACAAAAATATATAATTAATGTAAGAAATATATATTCTAATTTTAACTGATTTCTCAAATAAAAAAAAAAAAATAAAAACAAATAAAAAAAGAATAAAATAAATATAAAATAAAATAAAAAACAAACATAAAAATAATAATAATTAAAAAAGAAGAAGTGTCAGGCTCATTATAATAATGTAACTTGAGTTGTATCTTGAATAAGGAAAATATCTTCTTTAAATATTATTTTTGAATTTCTAATTATAGGAAACGTAAAATTTCTTATTTAAATAATGTAATATCAGAATTTCAATTTCTTTTCTTACGCAAAACTCAAAATTCTTACGTTAAGGCCGCATCATTCCATACAACCATTATAAGTACTGGTATATTCAGATTTAATTTCGTAACATCTTATGCACTTTAAAGCTGAAGCATATCTACAGTGGTACATTCTCCTCTGTTATTGTCATTATTTCGGCATATTGCGGATTTGTTCTGAATGCTTCAATAAAACAATTGTAGGATCAAATGATAGGAATTTCAATGATTTGCTTAAAAGAAAATATAAAAGTTGTTCTTATGTTATTAATTTTTGACACCCATCATCAGTGATGTTTTCAGGTGTCTCTGCAGTGGGCACATTTTCTGACTGTGCCTAACAGTTAAACCAAGCCGGGCGCTGTTTTTGTCAACTGTCTTGAAGAATAGTTCACTAATCGGTAGCAGATCTGGTTATCACGACAGTTTATTAATCAAGTCGCGGCGTCTCTGAATTACACGATAAATTAATTATATGCACATCCACTGCACTAAACATGATTAATCTGTCGTAGTTTCCTGTCGACTCATTCTGGCCCATGTCAGATGGGAAACAGACAGTGATAGCCGAGTGTGTCAAAACAAATTCTATGATTGTTGTGGACATTATTTTCTTACACCACTTTATTAGAGCAATCTGCTTCTTATAAATCTCTCACTCTAGAATCAGATTGAATCAATATCCGTTGTTCGTTAGAAGCCGACGAATGTTTTATGAAAGTAGTCGTCTAGATAGTATCATATTTTAATGTTTTAAGTGAATGTCTCCAAGTTTAAGAAAAGAGTATTGAAACCAAAACAAAAATTCAGAAGGGAGAGATCACTATAAATATATAAAATTAAAATAATTTTATCTGTAAATATTATTTTGAATTACTATTTTATTGAACTTGTTTTACCTTTTACGAATTAGTGTTCCAAGTGTCTGACGTATATAAGAATAAATGAATCTTATAAAGAACGTCATTAAAATGCACTACTTCACCTTTAAAGCTTGCGGTGCACACTCCTCTCTGATCGTAAATAAATAAATAGCCAGATAAAGAAAGAATAACCTAAATAAATAAATTAAAACAGACATGACCATACAATCAGTTATCTAAGTAAGTAAGTAAGTAAATAATAAATAAAAATAAATAAATAAGTAAATGAATAAATAAATAAATAAATAAATAAATAAATAAATAAATAAATAAATAGGTAAATAAATATGAAAATAAAATGAACGAACAATCAAAGAAACAAACAAGTAAGTTAGCAAGCAAGCAAGAAAGCAAACAAACAGACATATAACTATTTTTTCTTGATGTAACAATTTGTCTGATGTTTATGAAGCTGGAAAGACTCACGACGCTGTATTGGCCACAGTGGAGACAAAGTGTTAACAACTAAGGAAGCTCAAAAAGACGGACATCATGCACTCAAGGGAAGAATCAGTCACAGAGATGTATTGGGTTGACAATCCGATTTATCAACACAGCTTCAGACAGATCAACCGCAGATATTACTTTAAAGTAGAATTCTGGGAGTAATATGATAACAAATTAAAAACATTAAGACATTTGTGAAAGAAATACTTCAGTCACACTTTTATGAAAAGCTGACTATGGACAGAAATGCTATATATATATATACATTGTTCTTGACAACACCTAAGACCTAATGTATATTTTTTTTTTTCAAATCCTATGCTGTACTATATTAAACATACGTTGATACATACATACATAATTCATATATACATTCATACATACAAGTCTGTTTGTTGTTGCATAAATGTATATATAAGTAAGTATGTAAAGTATATTATAGTTTTGTAAAGAACAGGAAAGGATTTGAAAAAATTTTATATATCAATGCATAGGTGCCTGCCTGCATACATACACACATACATACATACGTGTCAGAAAGGGATTCTATACATATTTATGCAAACATACAAACATACAAACATATTTCCATATTTCCATAAGCCTATAGATATATGGGAAACACTAAGGATAATATATTTCACTATATTCGATATATAAGGATACAGGATTAATAAAGCTTAAATGTTTTCTTTTTCTTTTTTAAAGATAATTTAAGAAACGATAAACCTAGTGGCAGAAATATTTTACACAAGTGATAATCACGTCTGAATATTAACGTAATATTATTTACTGTTTTTCTTCAACGTGTTTTTGAAATATATCGATGGTATTTCTTTTTTTTAAAACAAATATTCAAACTCCGCAGTTAATTGTATTTTGAAGGAATCCATTTCTTCAATCAGGATATATTTCTGTAAACTCTTCTGAACAGCGAATTCTTTCAGTCAAAATCGAAGCGCCATTGTGCTTCAAATCTACTCCGAATGGTCCTATTTGCGTATAGTTCTTTAAACCGATAGCTCTTGAGCCGTATTCTCGGACGAGAGCAAGGCGCGTTTGTATGGTTATACGTTTAAGAACATTGAACTGGAGATATTTATGTCAAGCCCATTCTCGAGTGTCGGCAGTTCCTGTCCGACTAACAAAAGAGTTTTGTTTCAATCCTGATTTTCAGTACAGCCATCTTGACTTTAAGACATACTAATAGGTTATTTTTAAACATAGTTTTTCTATACCGTCTTGTTTGTGGAATTATTATACTTACACATGGAGTGAACCAAACATGTTGAGATATATATTTATTTATAACAGAAGATTAGAACTGAAAAGAGACCATCGCACAAGAAAAACAAGAACCTTAAGACAATAAAATTTTAATATTTTAAATTCATAGACTGATAGCTTATGTGAAATCGTTAAAAAATAGAAGTTTATGGTTATATCAACAATGCTTAAATTTAGCTCATTCAAAATTACAGTCATTATATACATTTTATGTGATTTTTCTAGATTTTTTCTTTATGTTTTTCAAATATCTTACATCATTTAAAACTAATTCTTTCTCAGTATCTGTCATTCGTTTTCTGTGTCTCTTTACAACTATTTCATTCTTTATAAATACACCCCCACACACAGACATAATCACATACACATACATCTCTCTCTCTCTCTCTCTCTCTCTCTCTCTCTCTCTCTCTCTCTCTCTCTCTCTCTCTCTCTCTCTCTCTCTCTCTCTCTCTCTCTCTCTCTCTCTCTCTCTCTCAGATGCAAACTTATGTGTACTGTTCCTTACATACTTACATAAATTAACAATTAAAATACTCCATATACTTTTGCCAGCAATTTTAACGTTTTAATGATTTTTATATTCTTGTTTTCTTGAAAAAGATAATCAGACAACACTGTCTGTTTCAATTTAGAAATATTTTAAACTGCGTGGTATTTTGATTCTCAGAGAGCTGATTAGCCATGTCTCCTGTTTTCTCAGATAAGTTGTCTTGTCTACGTTACATGTATCTACTTTTATTTTTATTTATTCGTAAAAGAGTAAACGCTCCACGAGGTTAAAATAAATAATTCACCAACAACGATAACAGCAGAAAAAGGTGGACATAAATAAACAAATACTAAAACCCAATATTTAAAACGGAAAAAAAAAATAAAGAAGAAAATAATAAATAAAAACAGGTATTAAAGGAAGCAAAAAAAAAAAAAAAAAAAAAAAAATTATTAGGGAAAAAATAGCAGCTAAAGTAAGGAGAAAAAAGAAGAAATAAAAGATTTATACAACAATAAAATAAAGCAAAGAAATAGTAGTTTCAATGTTTTATATCAACTCTGATATATTTTTTGTTGAAATACATAAACAAACAAACAAATAAATAAATAAATAAATAAATAAATAAATATTAAAACAGCAAATTAAATAAAACAAATAAACGAAAACAAACAAACTCCCCAAAAAAACAAAAAAAAAACCACCACAAAACAAACAACAACGATGATAATCATTTCATACGTCGCAAAAAAATTCTGATTTTATTTAATTTTACTGAAAAACAAAGAAAAGAAAAGAAAAAATAAATTAGCAAATAACTATATGTAACTGTAATTTATAATTAAATTTAAAATTAATTAGAAATTTAAAATAAAATTAAAAAAAAAACAATATGTATGTATGTATGTATGTATGTATGTATGTATGTGTATATATACATATATATTTAATATATATATAATGCGTAAGTTTTTGCGTATTTCTTGATTATTTGGCCAATTGAGTAAACATACTAAATTTTCATTTCTACATTCTAGTAAAAAAAAGAAATGTGTGTGTGTGTGTGTGTGTGTGTGTGTGTGTGTGTGTGTGTGTTTATGTGTGTAAGAATGTATTTTATTGAAAAGTAACGACAAATTGGAATCTTGTATAGAATTGATTTAATTCGTAAACAAAATTATTACGTCATCAACGTACAGATGTGACATTTCGTAAAAATCTACTTCATTTTTAAAGACTGTAGTATGCTCGAAGAAACTGAATGTAAATTAAATGTTCTGCTTAGTTTACCAACAGCACTGAGGGCCTCGTCGACTCCCCGGAGATAAGGAGACCCGCGGTGAAGGGTAGAAACGCCGCTGATTGGTAGATAAGACTTTGTCAGAGTCCGCTATTCTAGCTTCGTGCTCTTGTACAGTCAAACGCAAAGGCAGGTGATAAAAAAAAAATAATCGATGAATCGTCTAGGCTTCCATCATGGCGCTATTGGCAGATACTAATCTGGTCCCGAGGTAATGAAATGTGTTTCCGAACGATCAAACACTTTGTCGTAGTGCTCGGCATTGGTGTTAAAAAGAACAGTTGTAAAACGCAAGGTTCGAGTGACTGTAAATCTAAGTTCATTAAAATATCAGAGAGAAAGAAAGGTTTTGCAAAGCCACTGGCGGACTTTATTTTACATATATTCATGAAAGAAGACAGCCAGATAAATTAATAAAGGGAAGGATAAACTGATAGATCTGTCTAATAAATAAATAAATAGAAAAATAGATAGATACTTAATTAGAAAAGCTCTTATACAGATATAGACAGCAAGATAGATCACTCGAGAAATATCATAACTGTACAGCGATTTCGGAAAAAGGCATGTCTAATAATTTTTAGATATATTTTAACGAAAACACAGAAATAAAAAGTATATAATGACGGTTTATAAAATTGTTTAGAAGCCTGAGACTGATAATCATATCATCACAGTTTTCTTCATCTTCGCCTTCTCCTTCATTTCCTAGATATTCATTTTAATTTTTATTTTTAAAAGCCTTTTATAATTTTTCAAAAGTTGTTCTAATGGTACTGTCTATTTACCAACATAATAACATCGTAGTTTTCCCGTTAAACTTTGCTAGCTAACGACGGTTCACTCACTAATGAGAACCTAAGCTTAACATGAACACAAGACATAAGTATCTTGTTATCTGTTTCTTTAATCCGGCTTGACACTTCACAGACAAGAACTGCCCAAAGCACACACAACACAACAGAAGCAATGATTATAACCGTTCAAAATGTTTAAATCTGTAAATAGTTTGACCAGCGGCCAACCAGTGACGCCACGTACAAAATAAAATAAGACGAAAGATTTCGAAAAGTACATTTTAATAGCGGCTATAAGAATATTTAATGATGAATAGCTGTTATAACGGTGCATTGCTTACTTTGAAATAACTGTTAAATTATATACTACTACTACTACTATTTATTTATTTAATTCTTTCTAAATAATTTAAATTAATAAAATTCCTAATTATTTATCTTTGTATCTGCTCATTTAAGTATCTATAAATATATTGGTGTGTCTGTATGTGCATGTACGTATGTATGTGTGTGTGTGTGTGTGTGTGTGTGTGTGTGTGTTTGTGTGTGTGTACACATACATTCTAGGTTAAGCTTTAACCAAACCTAAATACATCTTCTGGGTATTCTTATCAGAATCGATCCTGCGATCCGCCGCACCTGAGGCGAACTCTTGTTATCACTGATGCAAATCCCGCCACTAACTGTTAATAAGACTTGACATTTATCAGACGGAATTCATATTTATTTGAAATAACCGTCCATCACTGTACGCGGTAAGCAAGTGGCATCCGGCTTTGACGAAGTATTCACAAGAATGAGGTTACCTTGGGAATGGTATTTTCAAAGAACCCACCATTGATGTTGAATTTCTCATTACGTGCGTGCCTGTTATGATGGTTATTATGTTGGTGTCATGGTGGAGAGAAAAATATTTCTTTTATTAGGTGCTACAGGTTTACGATATGTCAGTCAACACGTCGTTCAGTGTCAGACCTTGCAGCTGTATTGGACTCGAGCAAACCACTAAATGATTACCTCTCTAAGCTTTCACTGTCATCATACTCTCATTCTTTGGCGTTAACGTTCAGAATGTGGCACAGAGTGTATTCTAGGACATGGCCTAATTCAGTCTAATTGAATAATAATAATAATAATAATAATAATAATAATAATAATAATAATAATAATAATAATAATAATAATAAAAATAATGGTGTTGCTATTATTACTGCTGTTACTATTTCTGCTGTTGTAACAATAGCTAGCTTCCTCGTTTTATTTGAAATCTTTGAAAAGATAGACTGCTGATTTCATTTATTATTACCATATTTATAAATTTCGATATTAAATTTCAATCCCTCTGTCTTAATAAAAACAGCATTTACTCTCTTCTGCTTCTGTCTCTATGTTAATTAGAAATAAATTCCTTATAAAAGCATTTTAATAAACGAAATTCTGTTTTTTTGCATATATAAATCTTTGCATATAAAATGTTAGTCCATGTTAATGCTTAATTACGTTATTTTTATTCAGATATTACTATGATGATTATTGCAAACATTCTTTCCTCAGCAGAAGGTTCATTTATATACGGCAGTCTCGTGTTAATGTTAGACGACAATTCAAAGACGTATTAAGCTTACATTTCTCTAATTCCTATAGGTTGGAATCGGTATCGGTATTAAATCCTATAATTCACCACACTTAAATTTCAGTCTTAATCGCTTCCACACGGAAGCTGCTTGACAAATAAAGGAAACATGCTTTATCTAAGATGCACGCTACACATTATTTTCCTATCCAAAATATTTGATACTAAATATATAATCATGAAATTAATGAGAGAGAAAACCTGTTATAGATAGGTAATGGATTAGCTGCTAAACGATCTTTAATAAAAACCATCTCACAGACAGAACAGTACAAACCAAGATCTTTGATAGATCAGTCCTGAGGCTCTGAATGAAACATGTTGTAGATCCAATAGCACGACGAGGAACACCGATCTTCACCCTGTCACACCACAGCCCACAACACTGCTTGTTTTTAGAACATCTATTTTTAAAGAGAGAGTCAGAACATTACTGAGTCTAAATCTTTCTGTGTTGAGCTGACTTATAAAAACCGCTAAATGCCTGCTTCTTTTATAGTCTTCGATTTGATTCGTTTAAAACTATTATGAGATCCAATTATTAGCGGTAGATTAAGCAGTTTGGTTCAGTATACTTTAAGACGAAATCTTTTATACCTGACTAAGAAGAAAGTGCCCACAGAAACGCATGCTTGGACATTTTATCAAAATATTCTGTTCTGATTCCAGTTGTGAAGGGGTAAAAAGGCAGTGCACGAATGTCATACTTTGTTATTAGTAATGATAGGATTTCAAAATAGCTTGAAAGCATTTACTTAGACCAATTATCCATACGACCAACGACACTGTAACGGCTTTATTTTAGTAATTAAATAACTACACTGAAGAAGCAGGAAATGATTATAAAACGTTTTGTATTTTATTAATATTTTCTACCAAATTAATTTCCTTATTAAGACTTTATATCGTCCATTCATTAATTATGTACAGTAGGCTGAAATATAAAATAATGATAATTAATTTTGACAGCACTTATTCGACGTGTTTCGATGCGCAGAAACAGGTGTGTATGTCAGTTTATCATTATAATGTACGTGCCTGTTGCATTAATTAATAAATATCTTATGCCCTATAAAATTAATGTTTTTTTACGTATTTGATAAAACAGTATTTGATTTCGTTTGTTTTCATACACGTATGTATTCTGACACAATGACATATATCCAAACACACGCACACGTATACATACATACTGACATACCTACCTGCCTTGGTTTCTACCTAACTAACTACCAATAATATACACCCTATCTACCTACATACACAGGTACGTACAAATATCGATACAGATACCCGGTACATAATTTTATTGTAATACGCCTAAACACTTCAACATGACATGCACTGAGAATATACTCAGTCTAATCTCACCCACGATCTTTTACTATATCTGTGTATAAAATTATATTGATATTTCACCTCGCGCATATAAAAATATTTATAACTTAAACTGACAACGTTTATCTTCAATCAATATAAAAACGAATGACATCTAGTACGTACTGAAAAATAACCCTTTACCATGTTGTAAGTTTTAAATTTATACAAGTATCTTTATCTGTCTGTCGATAAATCAATCCATCTATCCATCCATCCACCTTTCTCTCTCTCTATCTATGTGTGTGTGTGTGTGTGTGTGTGTGTGTGTGTGTGTGTGTGTGTGTGTGTGTGTGTGTGTACTTATAGGTTTACAAGAATATAGATAGATAATATTTTCTGCATTATCTTCAGACACATATATAGTAATACATATGTTATAAATGTCAAATGTTTTAGATTAAGCGAGCAAATAGATGTCATTCAGTACATCAACGTTAATACATATACGCATCCTGTTAAACTGCTATGGTGTTGCTACTGGCAACCTGTTTATTGACCACGTCATATATGCACCATCTTGTAAGTGCTCTTGACTTAGAGAAGGAAATTCTGGGTCTTTTTTTAATAACGAAATTGTTGTTTGTTTTTCTCGACTGAAGATGAGAATGAAAGTGAAAGGTAACTCTATAATTATCACAAAGATATATTTTTTTATCTACTGAAAAAAATTAATGTCTACATATATGGTCATTAGAACTCTTTTTTAAAAATATTTTATTATTATTTATATTTTTATTATTATTTTTATTATTATTCCGAAGTTACTTTTTCAGAGACTTTACTATTAATATTCAGTAAATTATTATATTTCTTAAAGTGTCTAATGAAATTGATTATTTTACTTCTGTAATCTATACTAATGACTGGGGATATAATTATTTGGTTTTTGTTAATAATTTATAAAACTAATATCTGTCAGTATAGTTTGGAGAAAAAAAATGTAAAACAGGAAAGGATGAAGAAAAAGAAAATGACAAGGCAGTGAAATAATTACATTTTACGACTTATGTAAAAATTAATTTTCAATCCTAATTCTTTTCAAGTTGATTTAATATTTTAGTATTCAGGAAAAGAAATAATGATATTTCTTGTTATCTATATGTTAGTCTATTTATCAGTCTTTACTCTTAGTATTATTATTATTGTAATTGTAATTGTTGTTGTTGTTGTTGTTCTTCTTCTTCTTCTTATTATTATTATTGATCTCTGTTTTATATGGACAGATATTTTTTCTCAGGATTGAACGTAACTCATTGTATGGAATTTTCTAAAAGTAGTGCCGCAAGTTGGAAAAAAAATCATTTAAAATTAATGTTAAAATCATATGTGTTATCCATGCTAATTAGAGAATTAAATGTTAGTAACTTAAGACTGATTTTATTTTAGTCGGAAGCTTTAATTTTTTACTCAGTACGTGTAACAACCTCTTTTTGTTTTTCCTTTTGTGTTCTTGAAATTCCTGAGCTTGCATCTTTAAAAACATACAATAATTAGATAACAAATTTTCTGTTTAAGCAAAGCATAAAATGCAATGTGTATGTGTATGTGTATGTGTATGTGTGTATGTATGTGAATGTGTGTGTGTATATATATAAAATAAAATACAAATAATTTATATAAAACATACATACATACATACAAGGGAATCAACCCTTAAAACTTATTTTAGAATTTGTCAGACGAGTGAGTTCCCTTGAACGATGACTAATTATGTACTACAATAACAATAATAACAATGTTAGCAATAATATGAATAATAAAAATAAAAACAAACAAAAATTAAAGAGAGATGAAACACACAGACACACACAAAGATAATTAATCTTTTAAACAGTTGAATTCATGTTACATACCACACTCTAGAGATCATTTTATTTATGAAATCTAAATAACATATCTTCATGAAAAGAAAGTATAAGGACAATTCTGTTATATTTGTTTATCGTGTATGGGATATGCTGTTTAAATTATTCACTGAAGGTAACAAAACATAATGCTAATTAAAAACTAAAACATTTATTGACATAACAGAAGATGGTAACAGCAGAATAAAAAAGTATTTAAGAAATAAAAACGAATTAAATATTCAGTATAATTCAAATTGGGGTCCGGGCATGCCCCGCTGCCCTAGATCCCGCGCGCCGGACTCAGACAGCATGTAAGTCTAAATGATACAATTATATCGATTACAATTATTACCCTTTAGTGATATTCGTTCACTAATATCGATTGGAGCTATATCCCTTACGTGAGATGTACTCACGATTTCTGTTTTATTTGATTCCTTTAGTTAAATTCTAAAGAAATAATGAAAAGAATTATATTATATTTCTTTATAATGTACGGGATATGCTCTTTAATTAGTCAGCGAAGATAACAAAAATAATGCTAATTAAAAAAAAGATATTGACATAA